>CM062246.1:22894190-24094190 GCA_031216285.1 Syzygium syzygioides
TGAATGCATTGATTAGCGTACGAGTGTGTGAGACTGGGAGCATGAGTATGTGTTTGGCATACGTGTGATTATGTGTGTCACGTATGTGCCGTGACTATTATATGTTGATCTGTCTAACCTGTAGGGTCAGAGACGCGTATGATTATTGTTGTATTATGATTTTAAATGTTTGTTTCCAGTCAGGAGATTGTATGCTAGCTTAGCCTAGGTTTAGGGGTTGAACTCACTGAGATTCGTCTCACGGTTGTGTAAAACCGAAACTTTTCAAACCCCCGGCCGTGAGGATGGAGAGACCACCGCCTCTTTTTGGGATCCCGATGCAGATCTGGCAGTATACCAGTTCCTCCCCCTCATGAAATGGGGAGGCTTTTGTGAGGTATCGGTCAGTGGTATATGTGGACGTAGGTGAGTATTACTACCAGGTGCAGGAGTACGTGGCATGGTGCCACCGGGATGCCGACGGGAATGAGGGAGAGCCCTTGGACCTTTGATGTCCCGATCGCCGAGATTGGGATGTTGCACCCAGTTATAACTGATGGTAAGGTGATCGATTCTGAGGTTACACCCGAGTGGATGAGGCAGGAGGAGGAGATGGATGAGGAGCCTGATGTACTAGTGGAGTACCCCGAGCCAATGGATGAGGAGGAGGATGAGCCTGAGGTTATGGAGCAGGACATAAAGGAGGATGGAGAGGTTGCAGAGTTGAGATCAGACGAGGAGGGGTTCGAGCTTTACTTGGACTCGGAGTTAGAGCTGGACTCTGAGGATGAGTGAGCATAGGCCATGGATTCGGAGGAGTTAGGGTCTAGTGAGGATGCCTCCGAGGAGTTGTCAGATGATTCTTCTGAGTAGTCTGACCTTGATTGGGATCCCTAGGGTCACCTCACGTCCTTAGCTAGCCGTGAGGGCCGCTACTTTTTGGACTGTAGCCCTCTCCTTGAGTTTTAGCCTGGCCTCCTTAGCCGCTTACCCCTTTTTGATCAGGCGGCTGCTGACCGTTTGTATTTCTTTTGTGGTACTTGTATATATTGTTCAAATAGTTTTTAATAGTAATATAAATGTATAATTATTTTCTGCTATGGTGATTGGTGCTTGGCTATCCTTGGCTCATATCGTAGCTGTCCGAGTTTGTTTATTTAATACTTCCAATTGTGCTTGATCTCTGTTTGGGCGTGGGTCGGCGACGCTTTCTGGAACGTCGCAGTTTATCGACCAAGGTAGGGATGCTGCGTACAGTGGGGTTCGAGGCGCGACGTTCCCGTTTTGGATTGTTATCAAAGTAAGGTCAACCCGGTCCAATTAAGTCGAAGCCTCGAGTGATAAGGAGTGATGAGACCCTGGGTAGCCAATAGGGTGACCTCGTGTACTACATGTATCTCCCGACAGCTTGTGATTGTGTTTGAATTGTGATTGTGTGGCCCGTAAGTGCAAGTACAGCAGGACTCGAGGTGAGTATATGAATCCCTTGGGTGATGAGTTGGCTAGTTTTTATTAAGCCGCATGCTGATTGTTTGACTGTTGTTTGATACCTGCCTAGGACTTAGACTGGGATAGATTGGTTTAAGTCTTTAATTCTTTCGTGGAATTATAGCAGGTAGTTGTAGAACCGAGTAGCCAAGATGAGTAGCGAGGGGAGAGGTATAGAAAGAGTTCCCAGAAGGGGTGCAGGAAGAGGAACACGAGGTGGAGGTCGTGCTCGAGCTAGAGCAGTAGAAAACCTTGGAGTTAATGTGGGAGCTGCAGTGGACCCCAGAATTGACGTTAGACCGGTGGAAGATCTACAAATGGAAAAAGTTCTACGAGTGTTAGAAAGGATTGGGAATGTGCTGGATAGGCAAGCCTAAGAGCGAGATAATGTGGCAGCCCAGGCTGCTGAGACTGCAGCCGCTGCTGCCGTGAATGAGAATCAAGCCAATATGGAACAGGCTCAGCCAACAGGGGTTAGGCAGATGCCCCAGCTAGTAGAATAATTTATGAAATTGAAGCCGCCTAAATTTCATGGTCACAGTGACCCCGAAGCTGCGCCAAGATGGGTAGAAGAATTGGAGAAAACCTTCAAGGTTTTGGGGTGCACCGATGAAGAGAAGGTGCATTGGCGGTTTACCAGCTACAGGAGGGTGCAAATGATTGGTGGAATGCCGTAAAAAGCAAAGTGTTTCCTGTAGGAACGGCCCCGACTTGGGCTGTGTTTGTGGAAAATTTCTATGAAAAATATTTCTCGGAGAATCCGCAAGAAAGGAAATTGATGGAATTTATGCGCTTGCGCCAAGGACAAATGACTGCGGATTAATATGAGGCAAAATTCGCAAGGTTAGCTAAGTTTGCACCAACTATGGTGGAGAATTCGAGGGATAAAGCACGAAGATTCCGGAATGGATTGAAGCCAAATCTTCAGAGTTTGATTTTGTCCCACGATATTAAAGACTGTGGGGAAATGCATAGACGAGTTTAGATCATGGAACGAGATCAGCAGGAAAAGGCAGCCGCTTCAGGATCGTGGTTTGCTCAAAATAGAGATAATCGCCGTTTGGGAAAGAGACCTATGACTGGAAATAGGCGATTTGTTCCACTAGCCAGGCGGAATATTGGGAAACTGAGTCCCTAGTTAAGTAGATATGGGGCATGCTTTAAGTGCAGGAGCCTAGAGCATCAGATCCGCACCGCGAACTGGAAATCAAGCCGGACCTCCTTTACCGGCTAATCAGGGGTGACCGCTAGCTCAAGGAAGGATTTATGCAATGGCGCACAACGAAGCTGAGAATGCGTCGGGCGTGGTCACAGGTACAATTTCCTTGTGTGATCATGCCACGTATGCATTATTTGATCCGGGGGCAACCCATTTGTTTGTTTCAGAGCAATTTATTGAGTTGGTTGGTATGAAACCAGTGCTGCTTGAGAATGTGCTTTGCGTGTCAACACCTGTGAATGATAGGTTGCTAGTTTCTTTTGGATGTTCTAACTGTAAGATAATCATTGGAGGTAAGGAAGAGAGTATCGACTTGGCAGTATTAGCCATGTTCGATTTCAATGTGATTATTGGAATGGACTGGTTAGTCTGACAAAAAGATGTAGTGGATTGCAGTGATAGGACGATCCAATTTAATCCGGATGGACGCCCTAGTTTTGTATTTCAGGGAAACTAAGGAGGAACCTTGATCCCTTGGATTTCCTCGCTTGAGGTGAATAAGCTATTGGATGAAGGGTATGAAGGATATTTGGTGAATGTTGTAGATCCAATAGTTGTGGAACCTAAATTGGAAGATATACCCGTAGTAAGCAATTTTCCCAAGGTGTTTCCTCAAGAATTGCCGGATTTACCGCCTGAGCGAGAGGTGGAGTTTGTGATTGAATTGGCGCTAGGAACAGAGCCAATTTCGAAGGCGCCGTATAGGATGTCCTTATCAGAATTGAAAGAGTTAAAGGTCCAAATACAGGAACTACTGGACAAAGGTTTTATTAGCCCTAGTGCGTCTCCATGGGGAGCGCCAGTCCTATTTGTCAGGAAGAAAGATGGAACTCTGAGGTTATGTATAGACTACCGGCAGCTGAACCAAGTGACAGTGAAGAATAAGTACCCACTGCCGAGGATTGATGATTTGTTTGATCAGTTGCAAGGAGCCTTAGTATTTTCTAAAATAGATTTGAGAACTGGGTACCATTAGCTAAGGATCAGAAATGAGGACATTCCTAAAACTGCTTTTAGGACGCGATACGGGCATTATGAGTTTACAGTTATGCCCTTCAGATTAACGAATGCTCTAGCCGCTTTCATGGACCTGATGAATCGGGTGTTCAAGGAATTCCTGGATCAGTTTGTGATAGTTTTTGTTGACGATATACTAATGTACTCTAAGAGCCCCGAGGAACATGAGCTACACTTGACTGAAGTGCTACAGACCTTGAGAGAGCATGCATTGTATGCCAAGTTCAGCAAGTGTGAGTTTTGGCTCAGCAGAGTAGGATTCCTTGGACATATCATTTCCGGGGATGGAATTTCTATAGATCCAGCTAAGATTGAAGCAGTTACCAAGTGGCCTAGATTGACATCAATAACCGAGATCCGAAGTTTTCTAGGATTGGCTGGTTATTACAAGCGATTTGTAGAAGGATTTTCATCAATAGCCATGCCATTGATGAGGCTGCTTAAGAAGGAGGTGAAGTTTGAGTGGAATGACAAGTGTGAAGGAGTTTTCAGGAATTGAAACACCGGTTAACGACTGTCCTTGTATTGACTATTCCATCTGGTCCAGGAGGATTCGAGATTTATAGCGATGCGTCGCTAAGAGGATTGGGTTGTGTGTTAATGCAACATGAAAAAGTGATAGCGTATGTATCGTGTCAGTTGAGACCGCATAAAATGAATTACCCGACGCATGATTTGGAATTAACTGCTATCGTGTTTGTACTTAAGATTTGAAGGCACTACTTGTGTGGAAAGAAGTACCAGATTTATACTGATCATCAAAGCCTCAAGTACCTATTTTCGCAAAAAGAGTTGAACATGAGGTAGCGCCGATGGATGGACTTCTAAAAGATTATGATTGCGACATTCTGTATCATCCTGGGAAAGCCAATCGAATGGCAGATGCTCTGAGTCGAAAGTCTAGTTTGGCGCATCTAATGGTCAAGGAATTGACCTTATTGAAAAGACTCAGGAATTCAGAGTTTAAGTTAGAGATGAGTCACGTATCGAATTTACTAGCCGCTTTAAGGATTGAGCCAAAAATTCAGATCAAGATTAAGGAACTGCAGTCTACAGACCCAGAAATCCAAAAGATTGTTGAAATGGATGCAGCTAAGAGGAAACCGGACTTTCAAGTGTCCGAGGATGGAGTTCTGAAGTTTCGAGGGCGATTATGTATGTCGGGTGATGTGAAACTTAAAGAAGAAATCTTATTAGAAGCTCATAGGAGCAATTATAGCATCCATCCGGGAAATACGAAGATGTACCAGAATTTGAGACAACACTATTGGTGGAATGGGATGAAGGTGGATGTGGCCAGGCATGTAGCTAAGTGTTTGACGTTCCAACAAGTGAAGGCACAGCATTGTAAGCTTGAAGGATTATTGAGGCCGTTAGAAATTCCAAAGTGGAAATGAGAACATATCACGATGGATTTCGTGATATGATTGCCAAGAAACCAAAAAGGATATGATTTAATTTGGGTGATAGTGGATAGACTAACTAAGTCAGCGCACTTCCTGACTATGCGAAAAGACTTTGAGTTGGAAAGATACGCAAATTTGTACGTAAGACATATCGTTAGGTTGCACGGAGTATCCGTAATGATCACTTCGGACCGTGATCTGAGATTTACGGCCAACTTTTAGAAAAGTTTGCAAACGGCCTTAGGAATGAAGTTACAGTTCAGTACGGCTTACCATTCACAGACAAATGGCCAGTTTGAAAGGACCATTCAGACCCTGGAGGATATACTGAGAGCTTGTGTAATAGATTTCCAAGGCAAATGGGAGGAACAGTTACACTTGGTAGAGTTTGCCTATAATAATAGCTATCAGTAGAGCATTTAGATGGCATCATTTGAGGTCTTAATAGTAGGGCGTGCAGGATGCCGGTGTGTTGGGATGAAATGGGCGAACAGAGTATCACGGGTCCAGAATTGATCTAACAGACAGTTGAGGCAGTTGAGGTCATTCGAGACAGACTCAGAACATCGCAGAGTCGCCAGAAAAGTTATGCCGATCAAAGACGACGACCTTTAGAGTTTTAGGTTGGAGATCACGTATTTCTTAAGGTGTCGCCTATGAAGGGATTATCTAGATTCGGCAAGAAGGGAAAATTGAGTCCTAAGTATGTTGGGCCATTCGAAATTTTGGAAAGGATTGGAGATATGACTTATCGACTTGCCTTGCCGCCCGATCTGTCACAAGTACACAGTATTTTCGACGTGTCGATATTAAGAAAATACGAACTAGACCCGACTCACGTCTTAAGCCATGAAGACATAAACGTGGACGACAAAGTGTCGTATGTGGAAAGACCAGTAAGGATCGAGGATAGAAGAGAGCGTGTGCTAACGAACAAAACGATCCCGATGATCAAAGTTGTCTAGGAATACCATGGAACAGAAGGTGCCACGTGGGAAAGCGAAGAAGCTATGAGACGTCAACACCCCCGATTATTTAAGTAGATAAGGATAGATTGCAAATTTCGAGGACGAAATTTTTGTAAGGGGGAAAGAGTTGTAACAGCCCGAATTTCGATGTAATTCCGGGATCAATAAAATTGATATTATTTCGCATTTCACTTTAGTAAGTCTCGCCCAGAGCTGATCACTCTTGGAATACTAACCAATAGAGTATGACTAACTAGAAAATGGTACATGGATCAAGGACCCTATCGTGAAACGGACACCAATCATAAGAGACACTAAGAGAATATTTTGGGCCAACGTGGGCCAATCATAAGAAGAGGTAATGGATTAGGTTTGGCCAAGGCCTACGATGTACAATAGGGACGCAGGTGATTCTGCAGGACCGAAAGTACATGTGGCCAACTAGTCCTGAACTTGAACCAAACGATCGTGACCTCTGGAACTAGTGATAATTTCTCATTCTCTCAATGATCGAGACCATTACAATATGGATAGCCCTACGTTGATACGCGTAATCCCTAAATAGCCACCCGCTAGCAAGAGATCCTGAAATTGAAAGTTTAGCGAGATTAGTTCACAAAATTGGGCCCGGATTTCGATATCAATTTTTGAAGGTTTAAGAGACTATTTTTGGGAATCTTATGTCATATTATGCTGGCCACACATATTTGGAGTTTTTTTTTTTGGTAAGGGTAAATGTGTATATAACTTGCCAATAAACCAAATATAAACTAAGCACGAACCTATGCCTGACCCTGTTGGGACACAAATGTCCAGAAAGGGTCAAGGAAGGTCCTGCAAGGCTATACAGACGCCGAGAAGACTAAAGAGAGCCCGGAACTAAACAAAAGACCGGGAAACAAGGAGGATCAGCCCACGTCAAAAATAGAAGGCGGGAGGCTCCAATTTCTTTGGAAAAGCCGGTTCCTGGGAGTGTCTTGAACTCTTCCCATAGATAAAGCTTTGTCTTTGACCACCTTGAGTAGGTGCTTGCACATACCTGGGAGGTAGATGCTCTTGTTCCTGAAAATGGCGTTGTTTCTCTCTGACCAGATAATGTGGACCAACGCCCCAAAGGAAAACCGAGAGAGGCAGTGGGCAAAAGAAGTGCCGCCACAAACACTCATAGCCCAAAAGATGTGCTCATGCCACGGCCGGTTCCTCCAAGGGAGGTTGCACCTAGTAGCCCAAAAATAGGCTAGCCTTCTAGTGAAGGAGCAGTCGAAAAAGAGATGGTTGATCGAGTCCGGTCTTGCACCGCAGAAAGCGCATAAAGCGGCCTCAATCCTGTGATTTTGAAGGAGAAGGACCTGCGTAGGTAGCCGATTGCGGGTGACTGGCCATAGGAGGAAGGCATGGCGGGGAGCAACGTGGTGGTCCCAAACAAAAGAGTGCCAAGGAACTAGGTGGCCTCTTCTTCTGAGATGGTCCCAAGCTGAGGAAACCGAAAAGGACCCCGAAGTTGGGTTCCAAATCAGTTTGTCGGGTGCGTCCACAAAGCTAGGCGGCGGCTCATTCCAGCTGAGGATAGAGTCTAGAAAGGGTGAAGGTTGCCAGATGCCTTCATAAAAATCCCTGACCGAAGTATCCCTGGGAATCTGGGACTGATAAATATCGACATTAGAAAATATAAGGTAAAGGGGTCCTCTGCAATGCCACCAGTCAAACCATAGGGAAACAGAGCGACCATTGCCTATCCTCCATCGGAAAAGTGTCTGAGCCGAAGGGCGCAGGTCCAGTATCTTCTTCCAGGTCCAGGAACAGAGTGTGGGCTTAGGAGCAATCCAAAAGTTAGATTTTAAGAAATTGGAGTGAATCCATTTGCACCATAAGGATTCCTTGTCCTCGAAAAGGAACCAAATATGCTTTAGTGTCAGGGCTTTATTGTATTCTGCCAACCGACGAATACCAAGGCCACCTTCTTCTTTAGGAAGGCAAATATTGTTCCAATCTACTTTTGCACCGCCTGGGCCAAGATCAGGTCCTTTCCAGAGGAACTGTCTCAAGATGGTCTCAATACTGTTTGAAACCGATTTTGGGAGGGAGAAGATAGTAGCCCAGTAAACCTGAATAGAGTGTAGAACAGACTTGATGAGCTGGAGCCTCCCTGCAAAAGATAGGAAACGTTGAGTCCAAGATCGGGCCCTCGCCGTTATAGAGTCAACTAAGATCTTGCAATCCTCCTTACGAAGCCTGGAGGAAATAATGGGTACCCCTAAGTATCGGAAGGGGAGAGAGCCCAATTGGAAGCCAAGACAATGCAGTATTTGGCTATGCAAGGTCGGAGGCCCTCCCGATAAGAAAATACTGCTTTTGCTATTGTTCGGGAAGAGGCCAAACCATCCAGAGAATAAATCGAGGGACCTCTTAATAATCTCAATAGATTTCAGGTGAGCTTCACAAAAGAGGAGCACATCGTCTGCAAAGAAGAGGTGAGATATACGGGTCTTTTTGCAACGCCAGAACCAGTGGAAATCCCGGGAGTTCGCATTTGACTTGAGAATACCGGAGAGTACTTCCATAACCAGGATGAAAAGGTATGGCGAGCACATATTTGGAGTAAGTACGAGTAAAAATTGAAATTTTGATCCGGGGGTGAAAAATTACGATTTTGCCCCTCGGGATGCCGGCATTGCTTTTCGAGGCCAAATGAGATTATTTTTTGAGGCCAATGCCATTTTTGGGTGGCCACGAATACCATAAGTGGTTATGACAAAAAATTGGAATTTTGATAAAAATTGGAAAAATTACCGATTTTGCCCTTCAAACTTTGACGTGGATTTTCGAGGGTTCACGCGATGAATTTCGCAATTCCGACACCACATTATGTTGGCCCCGCCCATATAGGGTTGGTACAAGCGAAAAATGAAATTTCGACCCGGGACCGGAAAAATGACGGTTTTGCCCTTGGACTATTTTTGGTTTCGAATTTTAGGGAATTAATTAAGGTATTAATTATTTTGGATAAGCATCAATTATGAGGGCCAATGACCATTTTACCCTTAACTTTTTGGATAAGGATAAATTAGAACCGTTAGATTAGGGGCGTTTTGGTCAATTCGCGCGAATCGGTGACACTTGGCGCTCTAGTCCCTAATATTTGATCAAGATAAGACTCTCTCTCCTTTCAACCCCATCTAGCCAGCCCACTCTCCCTCTCTCCCGAAAATCTCTCTCTCTTGTTCTCTCTCGGCCGAGCTTCGCCGGAGCTCACCACCAGCCACCGGAGCGTCGCCATCGACCACTATGCCCCATCGTCGACCACCACAGTCCCTAGCCTCAGTCTCGCCTCTGTCCGACCCCTTTCTCTCTCCCTTTCTCTCTCTTTCTTTACCTTTTTCTCTCCCGGGTTAGCACCGCCGCCGCGCCGAAGCTCGTACGGCCGTGCCGTTGCCACTGTGACATCCCTAACGTTCATATGTCACTGTTCGTTGTCGTCCGTACGTCGCCGTCCATACGTCGCCGCCGGGAACGCTGTCGCCGGTTCTATTGTTTACCAGTGATCGGCCGCTGTTCCTCGTCGTCGTGGTCTTGGACTAAGTGAGTAAAATTCCTAAATCTGGATTAGTATTGATAGTGCAAATTTTCTGGACTGGTTTAGGAATACTAGTACTTGTTGAGAGAAATTAGTGTACCAATTGGTAGGAATTATTATCGGGAAAAATGTAGTGGATCAATGATAATTAATTGGGGAGAATAATCGGATTAATTGGCCAATTTAGGAGCCCATTGATGGAATTGCCGGGTATGTCCGGGTTAATTGATTGTATGTAATTTATGCCTAATTGTAATTGATTGCTTACTGCCATGTCGCATGTTGTGTGGCTAAATTATATGGAGTACGATTGGCCAATGTTGAGCTTGAAATTAATTGTTGATTTGTGAATCGCACGTTAGGTCACACGGTATCAATTGGGCCAATTAGGCACGTGTTGTGACATTGGGTGTTTGAATTATATTGGTGCTCGTAGTGCATTGCATTGCATAACATGGACACGCATTGTGTATGCCAAGAGCGAGGCATGTAATGAAATTGTGCGAGAATGCGTGCCTATCATGAGCATGTGATCACCTAAAATACCTTGAAGTGTTATACGTTGGGTTTTGATAATAATGAGTTGTGTGATCACCTAAGAGCCTTCGGGTCGTGACCTTTGGGTCGATATCGTCTTCATGCACTTCAAAGTAGGACGATGCCCGGTACGTCCGAAAGACGACCATCCTCATGCACTTTGAAGTAGGCTCTGGTTCGTAAGAAGATCAGTGTTGTGCCTCATGCACTTTGAAACAGGCTAGAGATACTGGGCCAGATCGGTGTCGCGTCTCATGCACTTTGAAGCAGGCTAGACGCACCGGGCTGTGAATATTGTTGACTCGAGTCATAATAAATATTAATAAATTGGGCAGTTGCCAGTATGGGCCAGTGGGCCGGAGATATGCGCATGACATGCTGACGACATTTACATGCATATGAATGCATTGATTAGCGTGCGAGTGTGTGAGACTAGGAGCATGAGTATGTGTTTGGCATATGTGTGATTATGCGTGCCATGTATGTGCCGTGACTATTATATGTTGATCTGTCTAACCTGCAGGGTTAGAGACGTGTATGATTATTGTTGTATTATGGTTTTAAATGTTTGTTTCTAGTCAGGAGATTGCATGCTAGCCTAGCCTAAGTTTAGGGGTTGAACTCGCTGAGAGTCGTCTCACGGTTGTGTAAAACCAAAACTTTTCAGAACCCCGGCCGTGAGGATGGATAGACCACCGCCTCTTTTTGGGATCCCGATGCAGATCCGGCAGTATATCAGTTCCTACCCCTCAAGAAATGGGGAGGCTTTTGTAAGGTATCGATTAGTAGTATATGTGGACGTAGGCAAGTATTACTACTAGGTGCAGGAGTACGTGGCTTGGTGCCACCGTGATGCCAACGGGAATGAGGGAGAGCCCCTCGGGACCTTTGATGTCCTGGTCGACGAGATTGGGATGTTGCACCCAGTTATAGCTGATGGTGAGGTAATTGACCCTGAGGTTACACCTGAGTGGATGAGGTAGGAGGAGGAGATGGATGATGAGCCTGATGTACTAGCGGAGGTACACGAGCCGATGGATAAGGAGGAAGATGAGCCCGAGGCTATAGAACAGGACATAGAGGAGGACGGAGAGGTTGCAGAGCTGGGATCAGACGAGGAGGGGTTCGAGCTTTATCTGGACCTGGAGTTAGAGCTAGACTTCGAGGATGAGCGAGCACAGGCCATGGATTTAGAGGAGTCAGGGTCTAATGAGGACGCCTCCAAGGAGTTGTCAGATGATTCTTCCAAGTCTTCTGTCCCTGATTGGGAGCCCTAGGGTCATCCCGCGTCCTTAGCTAGCAGTGAGGGTCACTATTTTTTGGACTGTAGCCCTCTCCCTGAGTTTTAGCCTGACCTCCTTAGCCGCTTACCCCTTTTTGACCAGGCGGCTGCTGACCGTTTGTATTTCTTTTGTGGTACTTGTATATATTGTACAAGTGATTTTTAATAGTAATATAAATGTGTAATTATTTTCTGCTATGGTGATTGGTGCTTGGCTATCTTTGGCTCATATCGTAGCTGTGCGGGTTTGTTTATTTAATACTTCCACTTGTGCTTGATCTCTGTTTGGGCGTGGATTGGCGACGCTTCCTGAAACGTCGCAGTTTATCGATCAAGGTAGGGATGTTGCATACCGTGGGGTTCGGGGCGTGACAACAAATATATGGGTTACCCCCTGGGTGGGCCTTGGAATAGGTTTATTCTAATGTAGCAGAAAAGGTGGGGAAGGTAATGGCTATCCAACAGGAATCTAAAGGCAATGGCCCTTATAGAGCAGGAAAGGTGAAGGTCGAATTGGAGCTTTCTGCCCCACTAAAATCTGGTGCTATAGTGAATTTAGGGGGAAGGAAAATATGGGTGGATTTTAAATACAAATGTCTCCTGCATTTTTGCTATTCTTGCAGGAGAATAGGCCATTATGCATCATATTTCGAAGTAGCTCCGAATGAACAAACAGGGTGGGCAGAGAACATGGTAGGGCAATATGGTCCATGGCCCAAAGCGGAAGCTCGTGAACATAGCCCTCATTGGAAAGCATACTACGGAAAGTTGGTTCCAAATCTTGAGCTGGTGGAGACGATCACTGAAACACCAATTTCATCGTTTAACATGGACATTGTGGTGAGGGATGAAGCTGTGTGTAATGAAGTTACTATCCGAAACAAAAAAAAAAGGGTAGAGAGCACCTCTATTTAGGATGATACAGGTGAGTCAGCTACGAGTCCAGTAGCAATGGGCAGCAATGGGACTCAATTACTGCCTTTGGAACTTCCTAGCACTGATGATTCCAAGGAGCCCAGAAACAGCAGCAAGAAAGGGCAGAAAAATTAAAGGAGTAAGAAACTGAAGAGGTTCAATCCAGACCTAGAGGGCTCTAGCTCCTCTCTTCTAGATGACACGGAGTTACTAGAAACCCCTATCTAGCTGGTGAAAGAGGGGAAGGACTGGGCTTTGGTGGCTATCCCTCATAAGCCACCGGAAATGATGAGGATCTTGAGCTGGAACTGTTGAGGGCTGGGCACTCCCTTGACGTTCCAAGAGCTTAGAGCCTTAGTGGCTCATGAAAGGGCCAATGTGGTGTTCTTGATGGAAACCAAAATAAGGAGACGTTGGCGGATCTTGTTAGACAGCGTCTTAATTTTCCAAACATGTTCTTAGTGCAACCAGAGGGAATTGCAGGGGGGTCTAGCAATCATGTGGAGTGATGATGATGATTTAAATGTGGGCTCAAGCTCTAAAGACTTTATTGACTTGAGATGCATGGATCCCACCAGCGGCTATCATATGCGGATCACTTTCCTACATGCTTCAACGAATTTCCGAGAGAGACTTCACTTGTGGCAGCAACTACGTAGTTTTCGTGCAAACAATCAACTCCCGTGGATATGCATGGGCGACTTTAATAAAATATTGTATAACTAGGAGAAGGTAGGTAGGAGAGAGGTGGATTATTACAGGTTAGTTGCATTCCGAGAACTCCTGAACGATTGTTCTTTAATGGATGTTAATAGTAAAGGGTATGCCTACACTTGGGCAAACAATAGAGAAGGAGAGGCACTAGTCAAGAAGAGGTTGGATAGGGTTATATGTACTATGGAATGGAGGGTTGCATTCCCCAATGCAGAAGTTCTAGCTCTACCTGTGGTGGTTCTTGACCATTGCCCCGTCCTACTTTCCTTATATCCTGTTCGTGAGAGAAGAAAGAAAGAATTCAAGTTTGAAGCCTTTTGGCTAGAGGATCAAGATTGTAGGGATATCATCTTTACAACTTGACTGGACCCTTCATTGTGTCATGAGAGCTTCTCAAGAAAAATCCATGAGGTTTCAAAGGGATTAAAGTTATGGAGTAAAGGGGAGTTCTCAAATGCATCACATAAAATTAGGGCCTTGAAGAGGAAATTAATGGAGATCACAAATAGATGGTCTGGAACCTGCCGTATGGAGGAAACCCAGGAAATTGTGGAGCATATTGAATAGTTATGGAGACAGCAGGAGATGTATTGGGGCTTGAGATCTCAGATCAACTAGCTCAAATGGGGTGATAGGAACACAAAGTATTTCCATGCCACAACGGTACAAAGGAGACAGCGAAATAGAATAACCATGCTGAAACTTGACGAAAGCAATTGGTGTAGGGACCCTAATCTCCTCAAGCAACATATAATGGGTTTTTATAGATCCCTTTATGAATCAGTAGGACCGAGGGATTTTCAACCAATTTTAAACCAATGCCCTTGCCTAGTAAGTGATGAAATGAATGAAAGTTTGACGACCCCCATAACCTTAGAGGAAGTGAAAGATGCTGTGTTCCAATTAGGATCAATCAAAGCTTCGGGGCCTCATGGACTAAATGGCCAATTTTACCAGCATTTTTGGAAGGACATTAAGGCATGTATGTTCCAACTAGTCCACAATTTCTTTAAGTCAGGTACTATTGACCCCCTACTTAACAAAACACATATAACTCTCAATCCTAAGGTTCAAAACCTGGAAAGTATAAGCCAATTTAGACCTATTAGCCTATGTAACTTCAGTTACAAAATCATTTCAAAGGTGATGGCTAATAGACTGAAAATTTGGCTCCCAGAGGTAATAGCTATAGAACAAAGTGCTTTTGTTAAAGGTAGGCAAATTCAAGATAACATTCTAATTGTGCAGGAAGTATTACACCAACTGAGGATAAGAAGAAGGAAGAAAAAGTTTCAGGCTATTTTGAAATTGGATATGCAGAAGGCTTATGATACAGTAGAGTGGGACTTCCTGAGGGTGAGTATGTTAAAGATGGGTTTCTGTGAACAATGAGTAGACTTGATCATGCAATGTGTCTCAACTGTTTCTTACAGCGTGAAAGTCAATGGGGAACCAACACAGTACTTTAAGCCTTCGCGTGAGATTAGACAGGGAGATCTACTTTCTCCTTACCTTTCATATTGATGGGCTAATGTTCTTTCATGGATGATGCACAAAGCCATTGAGGATGGGAGCATTAAAGGAATAACACTTAACAGGTACTGCCCAACACTGTCTCATTTATTGTTTGCTGATGATGCCATATTTTTTCTGGATGGGACAGTTAATGTCAAGCCCCGGACCCCGCCGAGCTCGCGACATCCCTCGATGGTCGATCATTAAATGCGACGTCCCAGATACGTCACCGACCCAACCCAAACATCAGAGATTGATACGCGCGGAAACAAATAACATAACCCAGACAATGAAATACATGACCAAGGAATAGAACATCGGAATTTAACAAACACCCAACATTAAAAGCCTTCAATGTTACAAAAAGATAACCCGGCTTCCCAAAATCAAACCATAATTTTCAAAAGAGGGCGGTGGTTAACAAGCATATCTTCTCTACAAAAAGGTACTCAAAATACAGGATAAATTGGTCTGTCCTTCAAACCCTGTGGTACTCTAGCAGCATCCCCGGATCCCTCACGGTCGCGGATCTGAAAGTGGTTATATAATAACCGTGAGACATAGTCTCAATAAGCAACAACCTAAACCTAACCTAGGCTAATGCGTACCCAGACCAGTCTAACATGCGAACTACCAATAATACAATCAATTTCGTATGAGAGGCTTACCTCGCCTCGATCCACGTGCCAATCCTGCATATTAGTTCAAGCATGATAATGCAAGAATAAATCACCGCCACATCACGATCACCAACACACACATTTCCACTCGAAATCAATCAATCCAACCCAGTACCCACACGCACATTGAACCAATCATCCACACGCACCATCAGTCAATTCGATCAACATCCACATGCTCAACCAGCCAATTCATCACACGCTCAACCAACCAATCCAGTCACACGCTCAACCAATCAATCCAGTCACACGCTCAACCAACCAATCCAACAAACTCAACCAGCCATTTCAATCACACTCAAATCACATGCGCATCCATCTAACTTTCTCACAACTCGGGTCAACACCCCTCAGGTCTTTTCTTACTGCCCGGGTCAACACGCCTCAGGCCCGTTCTCACAGCCCGCGTAAACACGCCTCAGGCTCATTCTCACAGCCCGCGTAAACACGCCTCAGGCTGATTTTCATTGCCCGCGTAAACACGCCTCAGGCCCAACTTTCTTTCCAATGACCCGCATAAACACGCCTCAGGTCCAACCATTCTTTCACAGTCCGCGTAAACACGCCTCAGGCTCAACTTTCTTTCCAATGACCCGCGTAAACACGCCTCAGGTCCAATCATGCCTTATTCGCCACACCCGCGTAACCTACGCCTCAGGTTGGCAGCCCTCCGATCGATCCAGGCTAATTTCCCACAATCAAGCACACGCCAATTCACATCAAATCACTCATACTCAACATTCAGTCCGAATTCACACTCGCCACCTCATTCACCAACCCGACATTCTAGTCGGTCATGCACAATTATTCACTCAAGCACTCCACTCTAATCAGTCTAATTTAACTAAATTAAAACACCACATAATCTAATTTAATCATAAAATAATTAAACTAAATACACGCCCTAGCCATTCTAGCCCGAACTGGTCAATTAAATACCCAAAATACTAAGTAGGGTTTAGGGAGTCGCTTACTAAATTTTGGCCCGGGAGAAATCGACTCGGGCCCAAAATTGCCCGGGTGAGAAGTTCTGATTGAGCGCGGGCGCGGGCCACACGGGCGCGCTGACCGGCCAAAGTGGGCACAATGGCCGATCAGCATGCCCGGTGCGCGGGCGCGGCGAACGCGCGGCGTGCCCCCGGGGTGCTTGGGCGCGCGGATGGGCTATGCGCTCGAGCGACGAACGCGGGAGCGGGCGCGGCGCAGGCACGGCCACGGGCGACGGGCGCGTGGCTTGTGCGCGCGGGCCACGGCTTGGCTAGCCGGTTGGCTGGCCTGCCGGCGGGGTTGGCCGGCGGCGACAACGACCGGTGGTGGCGGCAACGGCGACCGGCGGACGGGCTGGACAGGGGCGCGGAAGTGGCTGGTCGAGGGGGGTGAGGGGGAGAGAGGAAGGGAGAGGGAGGGCTGAGGGGTGAGGGGTGGCCGGACGGGCGGACAAGGCGGCGACGGCGCGGCCAGGCGGCGGCGCAGGACCGGCCGAGGCGAACCGACGAGCGGTGACGGCGACGGGGCTGGCTCGGGCTCGGGACAGGACAGGGAGGACGCCGGGGAAGGGGAGAGGCAAGGGGGAGGACGGCCGGTCAGGGGTGGCGGCTGACGGGCGGAGGCGACTGGGACGACGGCGGGGCGGCCAGGCGCGGCTGGGTGGCGCCGGGTCGTCGCGGTCGCAGCGGCGAGCTGCTGCTCGCGCGCGGAGGACAACGAGGGAGAGAAAGCAGTCGGGGGTGGAGGCCGGCAGCGACAGGGCGGAGCAGGTCTGGTGGCACGGCGCGGCGGTCGAGCTGGCGACGGCGGCGGAGCTCAGCAGTCGGGCGGAAGGCGGTGGCGCGGCGTCGGCTAGGCGAGCGGGGGCGAGGCGAAGCAGAACCAGAAGAGAAGGAGGAAGAGAAGAGGAAGAGAAAGGGAGGAGAGAGGAGAGAGGAGAGAGAAGAGAGAGACAGTGAGGGGATGTATGCAGAGGGAGAGGGAGGGGACGTGCGCGTAGGGGGTAGCGTGCATGGCAACCGGGGGAAGAGAGAGAGAGAGAGAGAGAGAGAGAGAGAGAGAGAAGGAAGAGAGAGGGACGGACGCGCGCGTAGGGGGAGAGGAGAGAGAGAGAAAGAGAGAGGAAAAAGTACAAATTCAACTTTAAGCGCGAACCAACGGACACGATCCAAACTAAAAATCGACCTATCGGTCTTGATTTAAATCCAAAAAAAGGCCTAACAACCCACGATAAATCCCAACAATATTCTAGGGCACACGACCAAAATAAAATACCCTAAGCCACACTACGAGGGAGGTCTACTAGTCCAAATTCACACCCGGTTCAAAAATACACTTTCTCACTATTCCTGATAATGTCGACGCTGGCCACAATAATTTTGACACCGTCTAATTTATTTCGTCCCGAAACTCTCGGAAATCGACTGCCAAGTTCAGGGTATAAATAACGGCCAAATTCGATTGAGTGCGATTCTAGCAAAATTTCTATTTTTAAAAATAAGAACCCGAAAGTGATCAGTTCCCGGGCGAAATTCTATTATAAGCGCACCGACAAATTACACGTTTTATAATTCCCAAAAATGGGCCAAAATCGGACTGTTACAGTTAAAGAATGCCAAAACCTAGCAGCTATATAGAATCAATATTGCTTTCCAATGGGCCAAGCTATTAACCTGAATAAATCAGGCGTGTCCTTTAGTAGGGGCCACCCTTCGTACTTAAGAAGAAACATGGCACAAGAGTCGCGAGTCCCGATTATAGAGAAGACAGGAAAATACCTTGGTATATACCGTCCGACTGGGATCAATCAAAGAAAGAGATGTTTGCATGGATCTTAGCAAGAGCATACATGAAGCTTGAGGGCTGGAAGGAAAAGCTATTGTCAAAAGCAAGTAAGGAACTTCTGATAAAAACCGTTGTGCAGGCATTGCCCCATTATGTGATGTCAATTTTTAAGATACCCATCTCAGTTTGCAATGCCATTGAACAAAGAATTGCCTTGTTCTAGTGGAAACAAAATGACTCAAAAAGGGGAGTGCACTGGAAGAAATGAGATGTGTTGAAATCCAGAAAAGATGAAGGGGGTCTCGGCTTCAAAGATTTGATCAATTTCAATAAAGCCGTGTTGGGTAAGCACGCTTGGAGACTCTCTCAATCTCCCTCAACTTTATGGAGCAGGGTCCTTAAAGGAATCTATTTTCCTAATGGGGAACTATGGAAAGCCGGAAAAGGGCATCGACCGTCATGGGGTTGGCAAAGCATTCTAATGGGTAGAGATGCCATAAAATCAGAGGTAAAATGGATGGTAGGTGACGGAAAATCTATCAACATCTGCAAGGATAAATGGCCCACAATAGGCTTGATTGGTGGCCCAGCGAACAAGGACGATCCGGTTATGGTTGTTGAATTAATTGATACAGGAACAGGGGATGGAAAGAGTCCAAGCTACAGAACTTGTTTGAAGGTCGAATTGTGAATGAAATTCTGTCTATTCCTATATGTCTCAACCCGAAGGAAGACAAATTATACTGGAAAGGGAATAAGGTGGGTTCCTACACAGTGAAGAGTGGCTACAACAAGGTGTGCGCCAAGGCTACAAAACCCAATCTTAGCAAAGCATCGACATCATTTCAGCCTCCTAGAACTTTATGGACCAGAATTTGGAAATTACCTTCCCCTCCCAAATTGAGAATCTTCATGTGGAGTCTTTGTCAAGATGCGCTACCAAAAAGAGAGAATCTCTTCAAGAGAAAGGTAGTCCCTGACCCCATTTGTCCTATTTGCTCATTCGACCCAGAAACTCTGGAACACATTTTTCTGCTCTGTGAATGGACGGAAAAAGCATGGTCAGATCCAAGAATCAATCTTAGCAGAAGCACGCTCAATATTGCTAGAATGGATAAATGGCTTATGGACTTCTTCGATGCAAAGCTGGACTCACCAGAAGAGGATTTGATCGTGGCCGTGCTCTAGCTAATTTGGAAGTCCCGCCACAACAACATTTCCGAGGCCGGCCTCCAGATCCCGATTCCATAGTTGATGCAGCTCAAGCGCAAGTTAAAAACTTTAGACGATGGAATCCAAAAAAGGGGAGGGAAAAATCCAACAATTCGAGCTCAACTGTTAGATGGAGCCCGCCAGAGGGCAGCTCCTTGAAGCTAAATATCGACTGCTTGTGGAAGGAAGGAGAGACGCCAAGCTCTATCGCTGGAATTTTGCGCAACTCAAGCGGACTGTTCATCGATGGCTTTGCAAAGGAGATCTATGCCTCTTCTCCACTACAAGCAGCAGCCCTGGCTCTGTTGCGCGGGCTAAAGTACTTGAAACAGAAAAGTGAAATGCACGTGGAAGGGGCAGGAGAACAGGATCTATGATGGGAGTGTGAGTGTGACAGCTTATCACTTGTGGAGATCATCAAGGGTCAAGCGGAGAATCCATGGGCCGTGCGGCACATTATAAATGAATGCAAGGGGCTTTTAGCCCAGATGGATCCTGTCACATTAGCCCACTATTCAAGGGTTGCCAACCAAGCGGCAGATTGGATCGCGAAAGCCCACCGCCTTGATACTCTTCCTTCTAACTGGGTCTCAGTTCCCCCCCTCCAGCCTCTATGGAACATTTTCTGTTCAGAAGCTTATTTGTCGTTTTCATGCAACTCTCGTTTTTCATGAATGAATGAATGAAAGAACTTTCACCGACCAAAAAAAAAAAGGAAAATCAAACCATTTGCAAACACATTTTTTTGTCAATTCTAAATGCATGAGACCTTTCATAAAATCGTTAGTGAAAAGAAAATCATCCTCAAAATACAAACGTACTGCAATAATAACAAGTTGCATATGTAACTCAACAAGCTGCATCAATGGAAAGAAAATTAGCAACAAGATGGTTAATTACTTTGTTGGACATAACATCAAGCCCATCTAATAAATATAACCATCTAATAAATATACCTCGCCATCGATACTATGCTACTATGATCGATAACAAATACAACCATCTAATAAATATACCTCGCCATCGATTTCACTGATACTAGATATCAAACCCAACAATTTTAATTACAAGTCATGACTATCAATACCTGGATCCAATAGATCTAATCGAACAATTGCCTATATCATGTATTTCCGCTAACTTTATTAGCCTTTTGAAGGAGGAAGATAATAGAACGAGCCATCTACTCCTTTTACTAAACCATCCCAATAGCTTGCGACTTCAATCTCTCTTCAACCTGTAAAATGCAATATCTTTTTTAAGCTTAAAAGTGCATCAGCGTAACCAATCATTGAAATCAAGATTTCGTTGAGTTAATAACGTTTCGAAAGCACACTCATCTTTTATCTTTGTTATTCAATAGACTCAAATTTCCCATAACTTCTTTGATCCCTATACTATAATATAAAAGGTTAATACCACGAAAAATTTCAACGCAATACATCTGTGGTAAATTTATACCAAACTGATTTTTTTATCACAAAAAATCCCAAACTAATACACGTGGAATAAATTTATTTCAAACTAATTTTTTGACCATCAAAAATATCAAACTAGTACACTTATGATAAATTTACCCTCCGTTAAATTGGTTTAATATCAAGAAAAATCACAAGTTAGTAAACCCGTTCCAAATGGATGGATAAAGCCCCAAATAGATACACCCGCCAACTACCATGTGTTATTTAACTCAGCAATTTGATAGTAAAATTTAATGAAAACTAATGGAGGGTAAATTTATCATAGGTGTACCAGTTTGGGGTTTTTGGTGATCAAAACATTAGTTTAAGGTATATTTGTCACAATTGTACCAGTTTGGAGTTTTTCATGATATTAACCCTAATTTAAAAGGTAAAGTTTTCGGGTTTTCCCCTGAATTTTAGGATGCCAAAAATTTTCAAAAAAAAAGAAATTAATTAAAGCCACCCGGATGTGTACATAACAAGAAATGCTCTCAATAAGTAAACAAGATAACAAATGCCCTCTTCAGGACAAAGGTCCGCAAGCTATGGGAGTTTTTGATTATTGGTCGAAATGATACACATGGTAATGACATGACAAAGTCCAAGCGGAGGTCGTCATTGATTTAATATGGGTTTTTTAGAACAGCATTACTTATTTGAATAGGGACTTCCTTAGTGGATCAAGGGCTACAGATAGAGAAGCCACGGCAACACATTGCTCAACCTTGTAAAACAATTCTGAAACAAAATACTATCCCAAACTTGCTTTAAAACGCTGCAAAACTTCCATGAGACAGTACCAGCAACAGACCAAACTAGTTGATGCTGTAGTTTACAGTATTCCTATTCCATTCAGGCTTCCTTATGGTCAGATGCGCATACATTTTGTTGTTACTCTAACTCCTTTCTTCTGCCGCTTTCCATGCTCTTCTTCCAGATAATTGAGTATAATTGCAGCATGCTCAGAACCTCTGTGGTAACATTTAAGTCGTCGGGCCACCTCATGCAATTTGTCTGAACTGACTACCTCAAGATGTTGTGATCCCTTCATAACTTTGATGGTCATACTTTCCAGCACAAGCGCATGTCCAAGAAGAAACCTTACCAAAGTGAGCACTTCCTCATATTTGTCTCTTAAACAATTATAAAATCCAAAAATCTCAACATTCTTAAGATGCCGAGCCCAATGCTTGAACTTCTTCTTTATATGCCAATAGCTCTTGTGATCAACGTCATAGGAGTCCAAGTCATATATATTCTGCACACGGATAAAAGACAGAATGAACTTTCTGAATAAAACACTACGTAGTTTCCACACTTTAATAGCCTAATCACCCATAAGAACAATTATCTTGTCCAATCAGATCTCTCGCCTATAGTAATCAGATTCAAGGAAATCATAAACTAGGGCAACCAAAATTCGGGCATTCGAACTCATTCAATGCAAGCACAATCTTCTAGTCGTCACCATCATGGTGGCATTCAGAGAGAGAGAGAGAGAGAGAGAGAGAGGAATCCACGAGACTCTTGTGAAACTTTTTGGAGCATTATAAACGGAACATTTGAAACGTAAGCTGTGAGAGTCTTGAAACTTCCAAAAAATTATATTAGTTTCACTAATTGATGGACTCAGGGAGAAAACAGAAGGGAGAGACTTTGGATGGTACATTCCAGTGAATCCTTTGAAATATCTTAACTTGCGATTAGAGTTTAGGGAATATACCAAGTCCATATAATATGGGTTAAAAATTATAACCAGCTTCTCCAAATTTGGTGTAGTTGCTAGCATGTTTGCTACAGGAGGAAAGCCGAAGTTAGGAATGCCCACGTGCAGAGTCAGAGACTTGCAATTCGGCAGCGAAACCTGCACGTCATCTATCTTCAGAGTCCACATAACCTACCACATCAAAAGGTAAAGTCAGATCACCAAGAAAAAAAGTTTGTCGTCACATCCTTGTATTTGTTATGTTAGCAAAGTATGGCTTGGAATTATAGAATATAGATTAAACTTCTCTCGGGTACATCACAATCCAGTACTTTTTTCCTCATAGAATATTCATCAATATGACCCCTAAACGTCCACTAATTTTGGCAGATTAATGTCCCCTATCCTAAGTGAAAAGTTATATGAAAAAGATAATGTTCATTATGAAGCAAGATGACCATGCTCACCTGAACCCACGAAGGACCAAAAAGAATTCGAGTAGCATTTTGCGGCTGGAAAAGCATTTTTCTTAGCCGGTAGAAATCTGATGTGGCTGTACCGTGGAAATCTAGTACGGCTTCAAGCAAGGATGGTGCTTCAACAATTTTTATTATCTCATTAAAATAATGTTCTATCACATGCAATGACAGTAATCGAGGAGTCGATACGTGTAAAGGGATATCCATATCCACATCCTCAATAACCAACTCTTTCAAACTTGTCGAACGAATTCCTTTTGGACCCCAGCATCTTTTCAAACTCAAGTATTCAAGAACAGGGCTGCCCATCAAAATTTTCCGAAGCACATCATCACTCACGCCCATGTGATGAATGGACAAGGACTGAAGCGAACTCCAGCTGATATTTTCGATGAATGAGAAACGACAGCCATTCAAACGTAGCTTAGTCAACGAAGAGCAATCACAAAGCAATGGAGACAACTGGTAATGCGCCCGCCAAATATCTATGTTGAGAAGAAGTTCTTCCGCTTGATGATCAATCGCAAAGCGAATCCATGAGTCAATCTTAGAGGGGCAGAAGTGCTCTGAGCTGATGTCCAGGCGGAACATTCTCACCTTGCCCCACCCATAGAGCGTCAAAACCCTGTCCACAAACGAATCATCATATGAAGAGACGGAGAACCTGAGATCCGAGACGGAGGCCCAAACAGACTGCCACCTTTTCGACAAAACACAAGTTTTGACGACGTCCCTCATGCGCAAAAAGGAGAAGATGTGGTGGATTAGGCAGTCGGGCAACGGACTGATGTAATCATCATCATCATCCTTTTGGCCTATGGTCTGCTCGGAAGTACCCGCCATGGCTTTTAGCGTTTCTTTTCTTTCTCTATTCGGTGAAGCGTGGGCTTGTGTTGAGATTGCTTCCTTAAGTGATGGCTTAGGCTTGCCACAGGACACCGGAGGAAGCTCTAGATTCCCTACTATGCTTAACTCATAAATTCCTTTTGGCCTTTCAAATCCCCCAGAAAAAGGAAACAATATCTTGTGCATCCGATAAGAATCTACCTTATTCGCTTGATATTTACCATGCTCAAGTTTTATCTATTGTTATATTGTACTTAATATATTTAAAGGATGGGGATATTATCGTATGTGACTTAATCCACTGCATATTCACTAAATACACCCTATTTGGACAATTTCCTTTAATTAAGTTACTTTCCTATTCTGGGTTTTCTTCGAATTTGAATATATTTCTAATTACAGCATAAAATTTATTCTCGACTTTGTCATTAGTCTTACCGCAACTCATACCTCATTCTTCACTCCTACCTCAAAGGCTAATTTTTGTCGTGAATTTGTTAGTTTATTAGTCTCAAAAAAATATTGAGTCTCTTTATTTATTACATAAAAGAATTAGTGATTCCGTTACACCATCGTTGACACACTTCTACACATAGCATGAAAATATGTAGTTATAAGAGTATCTAAAATATACTAACAACAATAACGTAAAACGGTGATGAATAGTGAGGCACCTTAATATTTTTTTTTGAACACTCCATGAATCATAATATTTTTTTCTCAATCCAAAAAAAATGAAATTGAACCATCATTTCAAATTTTCTTTCTTATTTTATGTGAATTTTTTATTAGTCGAATTTTGTCTTTTAGAACTTTGCCTTGGGTATGTAATTGTGATTTTATTCTGAAAATATTTAAAGAGTGCTTTTTTTTGTTCCATCCGGTCATTTTATTATGTTTGTATGAAAGACATTTAGTCAGAAAAGTTTGGTAGCGATATGCATAACAAAAATAAAAAGTTTAAACTTGTTGCGCTATGTTAAAATGTTATTTATACTCAAATTTTTCTAGATTCTAATCAACAATGAATCCATAAATTAGCCGACAACATAAAAAAGAACTACGGTTTGTGAAATTTTTTCTCTATGAGAAAGCCAATATATACAGAGGTATAATCTAAAATGTTAAAAAGATATAGTCCTTTTGGTATGCATGGTAATAGCCACTTATAAATTGAAAGAAAAAACAACAAATCACATGATATTCTTAATTATGACAACAAATCGCTGGCTAGGTCCAGCGACTAGCTAGAGGAAGGAGGGAGGAGAGGAAAAGAAAATTTTAAAAAAATAAAAAAAGTAAAAATTCAAAAAATATTATTAAAAGTTGTCCATGTCAGTGCCGGCCGTGCCACATAGGCTGATCGGTGTCCATGTTAGCAAAATCCTACCAAAATTAGCCGGAAGGACTGAATTGATATTATATCAAAATGTTTATGACTAAATTGACACCAACAAAAGGCCTAAGACTAAATTGACACTAATGCAAAAGGTTTAGGACTTTTCTGATACTTTTCCCCAACTTTTATCTTTCTTGTTTGACAGACTCAATTTTCCCATAAAATACCTTGATCCCCGTGCTATGATTTTAACGTTCTACTCATTATGCTATAAGAAAAGGCAAAGTTTTCAGTTTTCCCCTGAATTTTGAAATGTCAAAAATTTAAAAAAAATTAAAAAAAGGCCACCCAGATGCGTACATAACAAGAAATGCTCTCATAAAGTAAATAAGATAACAAATGCCCTCTTCTGGAAAAAGGTCCGTAAGCTATGGGAGTTTTAGGGATCTAAACTCCATTAATTGAATGGTGTTTTCTGTTTTTGGTCAATACGATACACATGGTAATGACATGACAAAGCCCAAGTGCGGGATGTCACCGTCATTGATTTAAGATGGATTTCCTAGAACAGTATTACTTACTTGAATAGGGACTTCCTTACTGGTCGACGGCTACAGAAGGAAAAACTACGGCAACACGTTGCTCAACCTTGTAAAAAAATTCCGAAACAAAATATTATTCCATAACTTGCTTTAAAACGCTGAAAAACTTCCACGAGACAATGCCAGCAACAAAAAAAAAAAAACAGACAAAGCTAATTGATGTTGTAGCTTTCTGTATTCCTACACCAATTAGGCATCCTTATGGCCAATGTGCATACATTTTGTTGTTACTCTAACTCCTTTCTTCTGCCGCTTTTCGTGCTCTTATTCCAAATAATTGAGTATAACTGCAGCATGCTTGGAAGCTCTATGATAACATTGAAGACGTCATGCCACTTCATGCAATTTGTGTGAATCGACTACCTCAAGATGTTGTGATCCATTCATAACTTTGATTACCATATTTTCCAGCACAAATGCATGTCCAAGAAGAACTTTACCAGCGTGAAAACTTCCTCATATTTGAATCTTAAACAACCATCAAATCCAAAAATCTCAACATTCTTGAGATGGCGAGCCCAATGCTTAAACTTCTTCTTTATATGCCAATAGCTATCATGATGAACATTGCAAGAGTCTAAATCAGACATTTTCTGCACAAGGCTAAAAGACAGGGTGAACATTCCAAATAAAACACAATTTAGTTTCCATGCTGTAATATCTTAATCTCCCGAAAGAATGATCATCTCTTGTCAAATCGGATCTCTAGCCTATGGTAATCAAATCAGAGTACATCATAAACGAGGGAAACAAAACTTTGGGTACCCAAGTTCATTAATGCAAGCGCAATCTTCTAATTGTCATCATCACAGTGGCATTCAGAGAGAGAGAGAGAGGAAGGAAAACAAGAATCCATAAGACTGTTATAAATTCGGAGCATTATAAAGGGAGTATTTGAAACATAGGCTGCGACAGTCTCGAGACTGCCAAAGCATTATACTAGTTTCACTAACTGATGGACTTAAGAAAACAAAAGAAGGGAGAAACTTTGGATGGTAAATTTCAACTAATCCTTTGAAATCTTAACATGTGAATTAGAGTTTAGGGAATATACCGAGTACCGATCATATGGCTCAAAAATTATAACCAGCTTCTCCAAATTTGGGGTATTGCTAGCATATTTGCTATAGCAGGAAAGCTTAATCCGGAAATGGGCACGTGTAATTCGGCAGCAAAACCTGCACATCTTCTACCTAGAGAGAGTGCACAACCTAACCATGACAAAAGGTAATGTCAAATCACCAAGAAAAAAGTTTGGGGTCACATCCTTGTATTTGTTATGTTAGCTAAGTATAGCTTGGAATGATAAAACATAGATCAAACTTCTCTCTCAAGTATATCACAATCCAGTACTTTTTTCCTCATAGAAAATTCATCAATATAACCCCTAAACGTTCACAAGTTTTGACAGATTAATGTCCACTATCCTAAGTGAAAAGCTACATGGACAAGATAACGCGTCCATCAGGAAGCAAGATGACTATTCTCATCCAACAGCTCCAAGGACCGAAAAATATTCGAGCAGCATTCTGCAGCTTGCAAAGCATTTCCTTTAGCAGGCAGAAATCTGATTCGGTTGGACCATTGAAATCTAATTCGGCTTCAGGTAAGGATGGTGCTTCAACAATTCTTATCATCTCACGAAAATAATCCAATCTCACACGCAATGACAGTAACCGAGGAGTCGAAATGCGCAAACGGTATTCCGCGAGAGAAGTATGAATCACCAGCTCTCTCAAACTTCTAGAATGAATTTCTTCTACAGCCCAGAACCTTTCCAAAGTCAAATATTCAAGAACAGGGCTGCTCATCAAAATCGGCTGAAGCACATCACCAGCCACATTGTCAATGGACAAGGATTTAAGCAAACTCCAACTGATAACTACGCAGTACGGATACAGACAGCCTCTCAAAACTAACCTAGTCAACGAAGAGCAATCATAAAGCCATGGAGGCAATGTGTAATCCTCCCACGGATAATGCTCCAACTAACCAAGGTGGTACCAAATATTCAAGTCGAGAACAAGTTCTTCCACTTCATGATCAATGGCAAAGTCAAGCCATGAATTAATATTAGAGGGCCAGGATTGCTTTGAATTTGTCAAGGTGGAACTTTCTCACCTTGTCCCTCCCATATAGCCTCAAAACCTTGTCCCCAAACGAGTCATGATTAGAATAGACGGAGAACCACAGATCCGAGACGGTGGTCCAGTAAGACCGCCACCTTCTCGACAGAACACAAGTTTTGACAGCATCCCTCGTGAGCAGAAATGAGAAGATGTGCTCGATTATGTCATCGAGCAACGGACAATCCTCAGTACCTGCCATGGCTTACGAATGAGTTCTTGGGTTTCTTTTCTTTCTCTTTCCGGGAAAGGGTGGACTCTGTGCCTGACAAGCGATAATCCGAGTTGGCGGCGGGAGACCCGAGGGAGTTCAGGAATTCCCCTACTATGCTTAACTCACAAATATATTTTAAAGGATGGGGAAATCCTCTGCATTTTCGTTAGATACAACTTCCTATTTTGGGTTTTCTTCAAATTTGAACACATTGCCACCTATAACATAAAAATTAAGGAAATTTTCAAATAAGGATCCGAAGTGGGTTCACTTTATCAAAAAAAGGGTCTAGGATGAATATTGATCTTGAATTAGGGCCTAGGCATGTGACTTTTCTGGTAGCCGGAACAAGGGCATTTTTTGTTCAAAAATATTTTGAATAAAAAAACCAAATTTATAAAAGTGAAAATCCTAGTTCTTTCTCTTCCCCTTTCTCCAACCCACTCTATGAACGAAGGTTGAGATCACCACCTGAGCGGGGACCGGTGGGCACCTGCAATGTGATTGGGTGGCGGTGTGCGACCGGCGGCAGCGTATGAAGGGGTGGCGTTGATGGGAGGGTGAAAGAACCTTATTTGGAAAGCCCAGACGATGTTCACCTGGTCGTCGTTGATGGGAGAGTGAAAAAAAGCCGAAAACTCCTAACCTTTTGAAAGCAAAAAGGAGACACGGATCCTAACTTTGAACCTATACACCAATGTATCACAATTTTTCTATGGAGCAATCGACACAAAAGACTTCATTTTGTCAATGAATGAATAATTTACACTACGAAGTCTACATATGGATTACAACTTTTCTACTCATTAAAATATTTAATCTAGAAAATATTTATTTTCCCTAATGAGACCATGCTTTAGGAAGGTGGATACTAACTTAATGAAGGAATATTGGGCCCCCTCATCAATTTTGAGGTAGTTGTTAAAACTTATCAGCCTACTATAAATTTGGCCACGGTACGCAAGAGCCATTGTATTTTTAGCACAACACAAGTTTTCAAATCATTTCGCTCGATTGATTTACACTGATACACAACTTTTGTACCGGAAACAATGGTATCTCCAATTATAGCTCCTATGGGATGTAAAATATATCTCTTCTCACCATCCCCATAGTGAATGAGACAAATGGATGCATTTCGATTAGGGTCTTATTCTATGCTTACGATTCTACCATATGTCTTTTTCATTCCGTCGAAAATCGATTTTACGGTATAGACGCTTATGACCTCCCACTCTATGCCTCACGTGCATATGAGAATCCTCCATTTATAAGATGACAAATTTGGCTACAAAATTAATCTTAGTAAGAGACATTGTAAATTGAATGCATGATCCACCGCATCCAAATCAAGCGCTTACTCCAACTTAACTTATTTTTCATGAAAATATCAACTTACACTGCCAAGTCTACATATTGAGGCTTTTGGCTAAGTTCCAACTAATTGCAAGGTCAATGAGCTTTTTACTCGTACTTGTGACGGGGCAAGTCCAATGACAGACGTGTCAGATTTCACCAACGTAGAATTGCCAAAAGGCCCGATCGACCAGATGAGAAAAGACAAAATAATTCTTATTGTAAAAGATAAACAGATTTACAAACAAAAATTTTCTACTTTCATGAGAACAACATGAATTAAATATTAAAAAAGGTAAATCAAATCAATCGTCCTAATACTATTCCCAGAAAGATGCTTTGCATACTGAAATGGTGGGAGACATGAAAATTCTTGAGTGCAGAAAAATCTGCAACACTAAGCAATCAATGAGGAATAGTTTGCCAATTGTTACATGTATATATACCATAGACTTTTTTCTACCAAAGATTTTAGTTGACAGCGGTAGTGAAAAAGAATGTTACAGACCTTACCAAAATAAAAAAAAAGAAAGAATGTTACAGAAATCTCACCGACCTGCTTAATGTTGCCACAGATGACTTGAAGATAGAGGAAAGGACACTTGCTACACTATTAGATGCTCTTAAAGCTGCTGAAGAAGGTTTTTCAAAGAAAAAACGCAGGAAATCCTGGATTAAATGGCGTGATCAGAAGTCTGGCTACTTTTTCATAGTTGTTAAAGCAGGAAATGCTAAGAATATTGTCAGAGTGGTATACAATTCTAATGGTGAGAGACTCGACAAAATATGATCATATTATAGACGAAGCAATTTCTTTCTGTAAGGATCTTCTGGGTAGGACAGATCCTCAGTGTAATGGAGGTTTAGAGGAAGAGTTGAGATGCATCTTGAACTTCTATTTTACCCCAGAAGGACAGTAATGCTCTTATATCCTCTGTTACAGCTGGTTACGTTAAAGAAGCAACTGGACAATTAAAGAGGATAAGAGTCCTTGACCTGACGGATACACATCTTGATTGTTGGTGCAAAAAGTTCCCAATCCATCAAGCATGTCTTAGTTTAGACCAATTTTATGCCGTGATGTAATCAATAATTGCATTGCCGAAGGATAATTTCTCTGAGACTGAGGATTTTGCCTTAATATATTCATCCCAGTCGAAGTGCTTTCATTGAAGGAGAAGCATTGTAGATAATATTCTTTTAGCCCATGAAATTGTGAAGCACTATCATTGAAGTGGAGAATCCGATGCTTTATTAAAAGTGATACAGAGAACAATGATATAATGTTGAGCTGGAATGGGCTTCTATGCACTTCAAAAGCAAGTCATGTTTTTTTTTTTTTGGTTAAAAAAGCAAGTCATGTTTGGCGAGCCAGAAACGACAAAATTCATTATGTGCGAAGTGTTTCTAGTGTGCAGGTATTATTTGCCATCAAAAGTGATGTAAGACGTAGATTGTACAAAGAGAAGAAAACTGCTAGCTGCTACTATTGTTTCTTGTAGTCACAATTGATTGTAACCATGGGATTCAAAGCTAGATGATCTGATTTTTACTGGAGCTAGTAAAGCGAGGTTGGTCCACTCGCATATAGTTTGATTCAATGAGATGCAAAGCATAGTGTCACAGAATATTCATGAGACATGGTGTAATGTCACAGTTTCTTTCACTGTGATTTGAGTTGATCTATCAAGATAACCATAGGTGATTATGTTTCAGTATGTATAAAGCTTCTCTACTAAGAAATATATATAATCTCTATTATGTTGTATTGGTGAAAACAGCCATTAGGGATCAGAAAAGGCATGCATTATAGTCATTGCCTTTAATACATCTATCTTGAAGAATAAACTAAACTAGCATGAAAGTAAAAACCAACAGGAGGAAAGACAATTCAAACATCCAAAAAGTACGTCTGACAAACTGCTGGAACCCTATTAGAACATACACATGATGAACAACATCACATCATGAGATCGAGCAAAGAGTAAAGATCTACACATGATTTCAGAAGGATTTCCCCCACAAGGATAGCAATAAACAACTTCAGCATTTTGAGAAGCTCTACTGAGCGGAGAGTCTCATGGAACGAATCCGCATAGTATTGAAGCTTAAAAGTGAATCAGCATAGCCAATCATTGAAATCAAGATTTCGTCGAGTTCATAATATTTCTAGCACTTCATCTTTTATCTATCTTATTCGATAGACTCAAATTTCCCATAACTAGTTTGATTTCTGTATTATAATTTTAAAGTTCTACACACTACGCTATTAAAAAGGCAAAGTTTTCAGGTTTTCCCTTGAATTATAGTATGCCAAAAATAAATTTTAATATTAATGAAAGCCACTCGGATATGTACATAACAAGATGTTCTCAATAATAAACAAGCTAACGATTACCCTCAGGAAAAAGGTCCGTAAGCCATGGGAGTTATTACGGGATATAAACTCTCTTTTTTGCGTAGCGTTTTCTGTTTTTGGTCAAAACGAAACACATGGTAATGACATTGACAAAGGCCATGCGGGGGTTGTCACTATCATTGATTTAGTATGGATTTCTTAGAACAGCATTAATTATTTGAATAGAGACTTCTCTACTGGATCGAGGGCTAGAGAAGGAAAAGCTACCGCAACACGTTGCTCAACCTTGTAAAACAATTCGGAAGTAAAATACTAACCCAAAACTTGCTTTAAAATGCTGATACACTTCCATGAGATGATACCACCAACAGACCATGCTAGTTGATGTTGTAGCTTATAGTATTCCTATCCCAATTGGGCATCTTTATGGCCAATGTACATACATTTTGTTGTTACTCTAACTCGTTTCTTCTGCCGCTTTCCATGCTCTTCTTCAAGATTATTAGGTATAACTGCAGCATGCTTAGAAGCTCTGTGATAACATTGAAATCGTCGAGCCGCTTTATGCAATTTGCGTGAACCAACTACCTCAAGATGTTGTAATCCCTTCATAACATCGATGACCATATTTTCCAGCACAAATGCATGTCCGAGAAGAAACTTAACCAGCGTGAGAACTTCCTCATATTTAAATCTTAAACAATCATAAAATCCAAAAATCTCAACATTCTTGAGATGCCGAGTCCAACGCTTGAACTTCTTCTTTATATGCCAATAGCTCTCATGATCAAAATTGCGGGAGTCTAAGTCAGATATATTCTACAAACAGATAAAAGACAGAGTGAACGTTCCAAATAAAACACAATTTAGTTTCCTCACTTCAATATCTTGATCACCCGAAAAAATAATCATCTCTTGTGAAATCAAAACTCTAGCCTATAGTAATCAGATCTAAGGAAATCATAAACGAGAGAAACCAAAATTCAGGCACCTGAACTCATTCAATGCAAGCACAATCTTCTAATCGTCACCGCATTCAGAGAGAGAGAGAGAGAGACAGAGAGGACAAACAAGAATTCACGAGATTATTGTGAACTTTTTGGAGCATTATAGAAGGGGCATTTAAAACATAGGTTGCGACAGTCTCAAAACTTCCTGAGCATTATACTAGTTTCACTAATTGATGGATACAAGATGACAAAAGAAGGGAGAGACTTTGGGGGGTACATTCCAGTGAATTAAATATCTTTACCTGCGAATTAGAGTATAGAGAATATACCGAGTACGAGTACGGATTATATGGCTTAAAAACTATAACCAGCTTCTCCAAATTTGGTGTAGTTGTTAGCATATTTGCTATAGCAGGAAAGCTAAACTCGGGAATGGGCACGTGTAGGGTCAGAGACTTGCAACTCGGCAGCGAAACCTGCACGTCTTCTACCTTCAAAGGCCACATAACCTGCCCACGTCAAAAGGTAGAGTCAGATCACCAAGAAAAAAGCATATTTGCTATAGCATTTGTTATGCTAGTAAAGTACACCTTGGAATTATGAGACATGGATTAAACTTCTCTCAAGTACATCACAATCCAGTACTTTTTTCCTCATAAAAAATATTCATCAATATAACCCCTAAGGCCCTCAAGCTCTGGCATATTAATGTCCACTATCCTAAGTGAAAAGCTACATGGAAAAGATAACGTCCATTATGAAGCAAGATGACTATACTCACCCGAACGCACCAAGAACCGAAAAGAATTCGAGTAGCATTTTGCAGCTTGCAAAGCATTTCCTTCAGCAGGCAGAAATCTGATTTAATTTGACTGTGGAAATCTAATACCGCTTCCAGCAAGGATGGCGCTTCAACAATTCTTATTATCTCATCAAGATAATCTGTCACATGCAATGACAGTAATCGTGGAGTCGAAATGTGCAAAGGAAATCCCACTTGAATATCATCAATCACCAACTCTTTCAAACTGGTCGAATGAATTCCTTTTACATCCCAGCATCTTTTCAAATTCAAGTATTCAAGGACAGGGCTGCCCATCAAAATTTTCTGAAGAACATCATCACTCATGTCCATGTATTGAATGGACAAGGACTTAAGCGAAATCCAACTGATACTTTCGCTGAATGATAAACAACAGCGACTCAAACATAGCTTAGTCAACGAAGAGCAACTATAGAGCAATGGAGACAGCGTGTAACACGCCCACCCAAAATTAAAGCTGAGACGAAGTTCTTCCACTTGATGATCAATCGCAAAGCAAACCGATGAATCGATAGTAGAGGTAAAGAAGTGCTTTGATTCAATGTCAAGGTGGAACTTTTCCACCTTAGCCCACCCATATTGGGTTAAAACCCTGTCTACAAACCAATCATCATCATAAGAAGAGATGGAGAACCTGAGATCCGAGACAGTGGTCCAAACAGACCGCCAACTTTTCGACAAAACACAAGTTTTGACCACGTCCCTCATGCGCAAAAAGGAGAAGATGTGGTGGATTAGGCAATCGGGCAACGGACTGATGTAATCATCGTCTTTTTGGCCTATGGTCTGCTTCAAAGTACCTGCCATGGCTTCTAGCGTTTCTTTTCTTTCTCTGTTTGGTGGAGCGTGGACTTGTGTGGAGATTGCTTCCTCAAGTGATGGCTTGGCTTAGGCCTAGGCTAGCGGCAGGACAACGGAGGAAGTTCGAGATTCCCTACTATGCTTTTATTCATAAATTCCTTTGTCCTTCCAAATCCCTCCGAAAAAAAGGAAACAATATCTTATGCATCCGATAAGATCTGTTGTGGTACAATCAACCAATCAGACTATTCGCTTGATAAATACACTTCGCTCAAATATTTTCTATTGTATATTGTACTTAATATATTTAAAGGACGGGGATATTTCCATATCGTGTACGACTTAATCCACTGCATTTTCACTAGATAAACCCTTAATGATTTTCCTGTTTAGATAACTTCCTTCAATTCAGTTATTTTCCTATTTTGGGTTTCTTCGAATTCAAATATATTGCTATTTACAACATAAAATTTATTCTCGACTTGGTCATTACTCCTGTTGCAACTCATACATCATTCGTCACTCCTACCTCAAAGGCTCGTTTTCTTTTTATCATGAATTTGTTGTTTGATTAGTGTCAAAAAAAATCTTGAGTCTCTTCATTTACTACACCAAAGAATTAGTGATTCCTTTACACTATCATTGAGACACTTTCACACATTGATGAGATATATAGTTAGAGGATTATCTAAAATACACTAACCACAATAACGTAAAATAGTGATGAATTGTGAGGCACCTTAACATTTTTTTTATGAACACTCCACAAATCATACTATTTTTTCTCAATTCAAAATGAATGAAATTCAACTATTTTTTTCTCAATCCAAAGTGTTGTTTATATTCAAATTTATCTAGATTCTACGGGACAATATATCCATAAAATACTCGACAACATAGAACAGAAGTAGGTTTTGTGGAAATTTCTTTCTGTGAGAAAGCTAATATATACAGAGGTAAAATATAAAATATAAAAAATGCATAGTCCTTTTGATATGCATGGTCATATCCATTTATAAATTGAAAAAAGAACAACAAAACATATGATATTCTCAATTATGACAACTAGTACATTGATTTGGAAAATACTAAGAAAAGCAAGAAAGTGAACAAAGTTGGGGACCACCACCTTAGCTTCCAACTGAATGATTCAAAGCAGTTATATCTCTTTAGCGAAAATTGATAAATTTAGTTGTATGCGGGTGGAAATACACCGACCCTATTTTAAAATGAGTGTGAAAATAATCGATCGTTAGATGTTTTATCTATCATTTATTATATATGGTAGAACTAAGCATCGTTTTGCCATATTGTCCAAATTTAACTAATACAACTTTATCTAATTTATTTTTTTTTACCCAAAAAAAACTTTATCTAATTTATTTTTTTTTTTTGGTAAGGGCTTTATCTAATTTATGTTTTGTTCACTAATTTTTTTATCTCTTTTGATTTTAAATTAAAGACAAAATATTTGGAAATTTATTATAATAATTTATGTCATTCTGAATAAAGCTCGTCACTATAAAATAAATTCTATTATTTTGAAAGATTTTCTTTTTCATATGAAATTCGAAAAAGATACACAAAGAGAAAATATCTTGAAATAAATTTTTTCAGATATATTATTTTGAATATAACTCATCATAGTGAGATTATCCATTTAATGTAAATTTGAAGTAAAGGAGAAGGAGAAATATATCTAATTACGTCAATAGTATTGATAAAGTAAGTTATTCCGAATACAACTAATGCTAGTAAACTATACAGTTACCTAAACAGTATATGTAAATAGTAGATACATTATACATAATTTGAAGTATAATTATTTAATTTTTCTATTAACTCGATTTGAAAATTACATTAGAATAAATTATACGAAAATTAACTATATATATTCATAAAAAATTGAAAAACCACAATATGTAAAAATATATAGGTTTTTTTTTGGTAACCGAGGATCCGCAACCATTCCCCGGGGACGAGCCCGCACAGGTAATCGGGGTGCCTATATCTCGGGGAAGACTAGCCCAACAACCTACCGCCAGGGCTCTCCATTTAAACTATGGAACTGAGCGGGGATTCGAACCCAAAACCTCTGAGGAGGGAAAAAAAGCACCCACCAACTCGACCATGCACAGGTGGGTTAAAATATATATATATATATATATATATATATATATAGGTTCGACCAAAATATATATATATAGGTTAATACCACAAAAAATCCCAAATGGGTGTACTTGTGATAAATTTATCTCAAACAAATTTTTTTTTACTAAAAACCCCAAATCGGTATATCTATGACAAATTTACCCTTTGTTAGTTTTCGTTAAATTTTATTATTAATTTGCTGAGTTGGATGATACATAACAGTTTATGGATGTGTCAGTTTAGGGTTTTACCCTCTGTTTGTTACAGACTTACCAGTTTATGATTTTTCATGGTATTAATTCAATTTAATAGAGAGTAAATTTGTTAGAAGTATGCAAGTTTAGGATTTTTGGTGATCAAAAAATTAATTTACGGTAAATATGTTACAGGTATACCAATTTGGGATTTCTGGTGGTCAAAAAATTAGTTTGGGATAAATTTATCACATGTGTACTAGTTTGAGGTATTTTGTTGTATTAACCCAAATATTTATTAACTTGATGAAATATATATTCTTTCAATACTTGATTGATATTTACTTAACAAATAAATTCACTTTACTTAAACATGATAGGAATATTAAAAGATGACAAGCTCCATCTTTAAAGAAAAGTAGAAACATATAATACATGTTATGAATAAAAAAATAAGTATAACATAAAGTAATGCCCACTACATTATGTGATAAAATTATATTTGATAAGGCTATTCACTTTACTCAAATAGTAAAATATAATAAATAAACGTCAATCATATGATTCCGCTTTATTTGAATAATATGATTTAATTAATAAAAAAGATTATTCAATTCACCTTTTAAAATCTAAACTAAGTTATAAGTTAAATTTTATCTTTGTGCTTGCTACTTTTCTTAGGAAAAATATAAAAAGAGTCATAAACCTATTGCATTGGTACCGATTCAATCCTAAACCTTTCAATTAGACTAATTTAATCCCAAACCTTTTTATATTGATACCAATTTAGTCAATCTGGTCAATTTAGGCCAGAAATCGCTTATGTGAATGCCGATCATCCTATGTGACATAGTTGGTAGATGACCGACCCTGACGTGGACATTTTTAATAATATTTAATAATTTTGTTATAATTTTTCCCTTTTTCTTTTTCGTTTTTTCCTTTCTTTTTATTTTCATTTTTTCCTTTCTTTTTATTTTTTATTCTATCCATTTGCCTTTGGTTAGTACTTAGCTATGGCCGACAATCGATCACAGGCGATGGCTAGTGAGGGCGTCTCGGCCTCACTAGGGGCAACCCTCGCAGCTTGGGTATGGGTCACCCTCATCGAATCTAGCATGGGCTGCCATCAGTTGTGCTCGGCGAGAGCCGCGATGCCCTCGCCTATGGTTGGCAAGGGCTACAATGCCCTCACTAGCCCAAATTGGTCGGATAGATTGAATTGGTACCAATATGAAATGATTTAAAACTAAATTAGTCTAATTGAAAGGTTAATGATTAAATCGATGCCAATGCAATAAGTTTATGACTTTTTTGTTATTTTTCCATGCTTTTCTCTTTGCTTCACTTGTAGCTTCGTCTCCACCGCTACCACTTCCCATCAGCAGTCGCATTGTGCAGTATGCACGATCGCCAATTAACCACCAAACCCGACCACCGACACAAGCACTACTAGCCAAGCCTCCGCCGCCTCTAGTGATACGCCATATCGCATCACCCGAAGCGAGGTTGCGACACTGACCCCTTCTCTTTCTTCACCTCTCTACTTAGCCTCTTCTTTGCTTGCCGCCGCCATCATTTCTCAAAATTTTGCACGAGCCTCGAGTCTCATACTCAGCCACGCTTGACTAGAGCCTTAATCTCAAATTTAGGGTCGCCCAAGACCTAGAAGAGTGGAGGGGCAATGGGGGAGGTGGGAGTTCATTGTCATATAGCCTGAGATTGGACGTTGGCTCTCCTCGTCATTCCATGGAGGCTTGGTCTTTTTTGCTCGAATTTATGGTGATTGGACTGCTATGTTTTGCTAGGTTAATCAGACTTTGAAGTGGAAGGTGTGGTGGCGGTCGCTCCTGGAGTCCGGCATTGGACTCGCCGGAGATGGTGGGGTCAAGCGGTGGAGGCAAGGTAGAGGAGAGAGGGGAAAAGAGAGAAAGAATGTTTGGGGCGAGGGTAAAACTGAAATTAGATAATTTAGTGAAGGCAAAAGGGAAAAAGAAAATATTAGCGTGGGCAAAGTTAGAAAAATAATCCATTAAATTAATTTTAGGTGGGACTTATACTGGGTCGGACTTTGGAAATGCGGACTTTGACTCAAAAACCTTTGAAATTGTATTGCCAAATACCTCAATATTGACAGGAAGTCCTTTAGGTCTAAAATCGTCCAACCAAACGCATCCTAATAGTGGCTCTTAATTATTATTTCACTTATATAACTTATTTAGTTTTGTCATGGAGAAAATTAATAAGATGTATAAAGTCACTTATTTTTGGAAAGAAATTAATATTGTACAAAATGAAGATATATGGTATGTAAAAAGATAATCGATATCTTTAATATAAAAATTTATTGCATTAATTTTTTGAAAGGAACAAAGAAATCCACTTAATTTGAATTACAATGTAAAGATTAATAAATTGTAGCTATTTAAAAGACAACTTATCACATTTCTTAACCTCAATATTAAATACAATTATTTTCTTTTAAAAATAAGCTATCTATTTATTATAAATTTGCGATTCATCTCATACCATGGATAAAGAAAGGGAAAATTACCAAAAAAATCCTAAACCTATTATACTTATGCCAATTCAGTCATAAATATTTTAATTGGCTAATTTAGTCCTAAACCTTTTGACAATTTGTCAATTCGGTCTCAAGCCTCTTAAAGATTTGCCAATTTGGTCATAAACTTTTTAATGAATTACCAATGTATTCCTTTCAGCTAATTTTGGTCTAAATTAGCTACGCTATGGCAGCGACGGCTGTCCTACGTAATATATCTGACTCTAACGTGGATAATTTTTAATTTTTTCTAATGTTTAATTATTTTTTCTTCTTTTCTTTTCTTTTCTTTTCATAAGGTTGGCGGCCCTGCTAGGTCATGAGCCTTGGTCATCATTGGATCTAGCGAGGGTTTGTGATGCCCTCCCAAGCCTTCGCAAGGCACAACAAGGGCATCGTGGCCCTCATTGTGGCCAGCTAGGGTGTTGCAACCCCTCACCCCAGGGCCAGCAGCCTCGCTAGCCCTATGAAGAAAAAGAAAGAAAATATCAATAAAAAATAATATAAAGTTAGAAAAATATTTTAAAAAAACTATTCACATCGACGCTAGTGATGCCATTTAGGATAGCCATCTTTGACTAGACTACTATGTCAATAATTTATGATCAAAATTAGTCGAAAAGACTATATTGGTAATTCATTAAAATGTTTATAACTAAATTAACAGAATTGAAAGGTTTGGGTTGAATTAGCAAACTGTCAATAGGTTTATAACTAAATTAGCAAAATTAGAAGGTTTAAATTTAAATTGGCATAAGTCCAATAGATTTAGTACTTTTTTGCCAAAATTTTCATAGAAAACTCAGCCAATGAAGAATTGAATGAAAGCTACACTAAAAGAAAGGACGTCCAACTCCTATAAAACAATTTTTTTTGGCAAAGTTGCCAATAGCTCTCAAACTTTTCTTTCTCTGATTTTTATATCATATGTCCCATTTTAACTAAATTTTAACTTTTATGCAGGTTTTTGTATGTTTAAACTTTCCAAAACTTTTCGTTTTATGGCACTTGTGCACATATATAGGTCCAAATGCAGATTTCATGGAAACAACATGATAACATCATTGAGATCGTAAGTGCCAATATATATATATATATATATATATATGCCTAATTCATGCATATAAGAAGTCATATATCCAAATATGCTCATGCAAAGCGTCAGCCATGTAATTGGCAAATAATTAAAGTCGGAAGCTGAGACTGTCTCTCATTCCCTCCATGTAAGATGTGACACTTTAGTTTCTCTCTATATCTAATTCTCATGTGACAAGACACTTGGCATTGTTTTGTCATATATACCATGTCTAACCAATAGACTTTGATTTTTCATTTGCCAATTTTTTTTTTTTTTGATAATCGAGGTGTCCGCGCGACCGGCAAGCGATGACTCAGCTATAAACCGGCGGTGATGCACGACTAGTCCTCGAGTGACGCTAGCGCAGGACCCACCACCACGGCGTCACACTTAAGAATCCCTAACGACTACGCTGAGGTTTGAACTCCGATCCCTTCGTGGGGGGACCAGAGCGCAAGCCAACGCAGCCGTTGCGGGCGGTGGTTTCATTTGCCAATTTTTCTCTCGATAAATTTAGATAAAATATCTTGAAATGCATTTTAAAAAAATATATGTTAGGTCAACCAAAACTCATGATAGTGAAGTTATCTATTTGATTTTAAAGTTTTATCTCTCTTAGTTTGAAATTTGACAACATATTTTGAAAGAAACTTTTGTGTAAGAACATTTTACGCGCAATCCAAAGTAGTTCGGGCCCCTTTAGTGTTTGCTAATGAGGAGTTCCATGTTTCTGTTTCAATGGATGGAACTGCTAGAGTTTTTGACACTGCAGAGTTCCACTAAGAATAAGTCCGATGATGCACCATATTGTCGTGTCGGTCCAGTCCTTGAACTCAAATTTCATCATTTTAAACTTTTTCTTAGGTTGGGAAGACAATGAAGGGCAAAATATCAAGGGACTTCAAAGTATGGGTGTGCAAAACAGTCCATCTAAACCGGCCGGTTTGTTCCGATTCCCGAAAGTGTCGGTCCTATCCCCGGTTTCTAAAAGTGAAACCGATGTCCAGTCAATCCAGTTCCTGATTCCAATGAGGGACTGGACCGACTACATATACTTTTTTTTTTTTATTTCTTCAAAAAAATTAGTAAAATGTTAATTAAATCCACATACAATACTTTTCCCTTATCGTCGCACCACGACTCTATACTTATTTTAGCTTCCGTCAACATATTGAGATTTGTTACTCTTGTTGTGGTGGGATAAAAATAAAAAAAGTAACCAATTCCAATGGATCGGACCGGCCCCCGGTTCTCAAAATTGGGAATCGAGAACTGATCACCCCTATTTCAAAGCCACTGCACTCCACCAGGGCAATTGAATGTTTTCCAATCAAGTCGGAATTGAATGAAATCTCTAATAAAATGTAAATTCATCAACTAAATCGCACCGTAAACTAAAGACTTTCCCTATCTTGTCAAGTAGTACATTGCATGTGTTTGCATAAGCTTCAAAAAGATAAAACATTCTCAAAAGATATCGAAGTCGAAACTTCTATGGTTTCCTCGATTTTCAAATGCAGAGAATATTGAGGGGCGGGGGCAAAAAAATGAAAACAAAAAGAAAAGACCATAAGACCGCAATTTAGTTCAGGAACTGTACAGACAACAATATCGTACATCATTGGCGTTATCCTTAGTGAAACTCTGCAATCTCAAAAACCCTGGCAGTTCCATCTATAGAAACAGAAACAAGGAACTCGCCATTAGCAGACAACGACAGGTACTGAACAGGTTCGGAATGCCCGTGAAATGTTCTTACGCAATCACCAGAAAGGCTATCCCACACTCGTACTTTGCCATCAACACAACCGGTAGCCAAAAATCTTGATGCACCGACCCATGTCAAGCAAGTCAACCCATCCTGGAGATAATCCCAAACAAGCCCCAAGTCCATCACAATGAAGCAACACAAATTTTAAGCGCAGCAGACAGCTATATGACAATCCAATCTATTTGAAAAGATTTAATCAGTAAAGTTGAATGGGAAACATGAGCAATCACCTCGTGATCACAGGTGGCACGGGGAGAAGAATGCTGGAGATCCCATATAATAAGCTTCTGATCCAAGCTTCCAGTCGCAGCCCACGGGGAGCTGCCATAGGAGTTCCGAAACCGTAAAACAAATTGCTGAATTTCATATAAAACAATTTCTAATAATCTCGTGAACATTTTTTTGTTTGAAGTGATTTAGATTTAAACATGAATTCCAGGAGGAGGAATATAAGCAAATACTTTTCTTTGATGAGAAAATAGTTGAGCATTCACTTGCTTAAATGCTTAAGCAAGTGACTCCATGTGGAATGTGTGATTATGGTAGAACCAACACTTCACATTTCACTTGCCTTCCCACATTATTTTGACCGCCATAACAACAAATCAATTCTCTAAGCAACTATACTACTTATTTTGGTTCAAAAAGCGCTGCATTTTCCTTCTTTCTGCTCTCCTCATGCATTTATCTACAAAGTTTTATATATTGTCATTCACAAGAAAGAAAATGTGCACGTGTGCCCTTCGATCAAATTGGTCGTCCATTTTCATTATCAGATACAACATAAAATGACTTTAATTAATTTACCATCCTCTATCACATCACACCTACTTTCACTACCTTCTTCAAAGGCAAACTCCTTGCATTATTTTATATCTATGCTATGATCTCATGCTTCCAGTTTGTGCTTATTTTTTATTGCCCAATAAGCATTTTCAATTATTAGAACATCGAATGGGAATGAATATTACAGTAATACCTCTCAGAAGTTATTTCCAGCCTTTACTTAAATCTTCCATTTACATTTCTCTGAGCTTGTCTTTTATACTAGATAAGTGTTTAGCTTAACGTCTCTATCATAGTCTAATTTACAAACAGCATGGGATCCACCAACACCATTGAGCTCTAGATATTATCGTGAAGACCATGACTAGCAGATATAGATCTATTCTCATAATCTATGTTTAAGTAAAATAATTTGTTAAACGGGTGATACCTTGGTGCCAGTCCCACACATTCAACAGAATCTGAGTGAGCATCCAGAGAACTCACAACCTGTTGAAATCAGCAGCATAAATGTCATCAGACAACAAGTGCACTAAAAATTTAGCCAAAGCATAAGCAGCAATAGAACCTAACCATGTGCATTCGTAAGGGAGAAGACATGATGCATGGAAATAACTAACTGAGTAACAAGCTATTTCATCACAAGAACAAATAAGTTGTCTGAGATGAGCGATCATGAGTAAAATTCTTCAGAAGACTGAGTTAACAAATCTAAAACCGCAATATCAAATTTAAATTCAAAACTTCATCCATGCTGCCATTGCATTCCATCCTGATTGTATTAAAATATAATGACTTATTTTTACAGAACCCTTCCAATCCCTCCCCATGATTCTACCAGAAGTAGTTCCTGAGATACTTAATTTTTCTCCTACTTTTTCATTGACACCAATGCATGCTTCAAGATAGAAAATCCCTCCCCGTGATTCTACCAGAGTAGTTCCTGTGATACTTAATTTTTCTCCTACTTTTTCATTGACACCAATGCATGCTTCAAGATAGAAAGAAGAAGAAGAAAAGAAGTAACATCCAACCCTTCCACTTGATATATTGACAATGCGGACAGATCCATCTTTGGCACCAGTAATAGCAAGACTTGAATCAGAGCTTATTGCCACGCTTGTTAGTCCTTCAGCATGATATGGATGACCTGAAGAGAGCACATTAGATGTCAAGTATTTTAGATGGAATAGTAAAGGCTCCACACAACTGTCTCACCTCAGATACAACATCTTTGAAATATAGATATTACTTGTTCCCACTGCAAGTGCTTTTCGTTGATATAGAAAATTCTTGTCGTTATGTAAGGAAGAATATAATGATTCTATGAAAACAGGGACGAAGAGAAACCATATAGATTGGGATTATTGTTAGTCTACTGTCAATTAGAAAAAGATTTTTACAAACTCACCATTGGATAAGTGACAAGTGTGTTTGGAGTTAGTTTAATGACCGAAATTCTTCCACATGTCAAAAATCTGATGGCGAGTGTAAATTATCATTTATCTATGGAGTTTGTATGGGCATGATATTGATGTTATCTCCCTCCACCGATTACTAAAAGTTTTAGATCAAACTTTCCAACATAGTATCGGAGCCAGGTTCCACCTCAATTTATGCCACACGTGTGGGCCCCCATTCATCAATTTCACTTGCCGTTCTCAGTCCGGTTTCCATGTGAGAGGGCATTTTAAATTATCTCACATCGCTTGTCAATGAGATTTATATAGGCCTAATATTCATGTTATGTCCCTCCACCTATTAGTTTCGGCTTTTGGTATGGACATTTTATCAATGATAATCTTAGATTGAGCTTCTTTCACTAAGATCTCATGCTAGGCTATAGCGTAATAATCCAACACGGTGCCATAAAGCTAATAAAATTGCTATCGAAGCAGAAAGAACTAGATGTCTCAAAATAGAGTTCTAAGGATCTTAAAAATCCAAGCAATTCTAGTGCGACAAGGGGTGAGAATAGGGCCCCTTACAACATCTCATTAAGTTGAATTTTTACCACATCTAGAAAAGTATTGACACATGTGATGCACATCTTTTAGAAGAATGCAAGGCCTTTCTGGTTATGCAGTCGAGATACTATACCTCATCAACTTTTCTTCTCAATGGACACATTTTTCAAAACACGCTTTGATCAGATGGGAATGGTTAAAAACAAAAAATAGAAAGCATAATCAAGAAAAGTCATTTAACATCTCCTGGAACTCTAAGATATCACCTCACCAACACTTTCTTAGGACACTACTTCGAAGCTGGTGAATCAACTGTTTTACCCTGTAAATAATACTTCAACAAACAAGATTAAGCAAGGGTTGAAGAATACCTTTTACAACATGAATGTTTTCCCCACTCTTGGGATTCCAAATTCTCAAAGTTGCATCATCCGAGCCAGTACAAATTGTTTTCCCTAGGCAAAGAGGAGGGCCATAGTGTTGATAATGATAAAAAAAACGCTTTTCATAGCAGACAATAGCAAAGAGACGAGATCAGTACCATCAGGAGTAAAATCTCCACACGTGACGCTGTTACCGTGCCCCGAAAACATATTCAAGTAGGCCATCTTGTCAGCATTCCACATCCAAACAGTGGAATCCTCCGAACCTGCTAATATTAAGTGTCCTTTGGGATGCCACCTGATCCACTGAGTAATCACACAGCTCACCACCAACCTTTCTGGGAAAATGAAATGTCAAGGCAGCAAAATCTCATCAATTCAAATTTTCACCTCTATGCCCCCTCCAGGTCCATCAAGGGTGCCTTTAAGATTTCCAGATGGAACATCCCAAATCTGTATGACTCCATCAAGGCTTCCAGATCCAAGCAGCTGCCCATCCAGACTAAACGCTAAACAAGAGACGGAATCCTTATGACCTGCAGGAACTCTAGAAGATTAGGGTCTTGTAGCAAACATATTTGTGCCGGCTGAGCATAAATAACTAGTAAAATATCAACAATATGGGTCTCTATTCGATAGGAAGGAACTAGTGGCTACATGCACATGCCTTGGAGCTCAACCGCCCAATCTCCATGACCTATCCTCCACAGAAACCCTTTATCATCTCCACCCCCAGTTGCCACCAGTGTTGCATCTGTGGGACTGCAAGCAACAGTGTAGAGTTCACCTGCATATGAGGAAGAGAATAGACAAGTCAGAAAAACTTCTATAAGACATGCCATGCTTCTTGAATTGAGTATCTCCGTGAACGCTGATCTGTAAAATGCAAATAAACAAATTTGTCTATTCACAAAAAGCTGACATTTCAGATTAGACAGTCAATGGTCCAACTAATTTCTATCACAACCACAACAAAGAACTAAATGGTTGTCATTCAATTTTCCGATTATTTTCTTGATACAATAAGAACTAAATGGTAAAAGAACAACTCGATCCCCTTTAGCAGTGAATTAACAGCTGGCATCTATTTGAACAAGAAAGGGTGATAAAACCTAATAAGATCATTCAAGATTTCCACTCCAACATGGCAGGACAGTTTTATCAGACCAGTCTGCTACATCAGTCCCCTCAAGCAATAAGGCTTTCTCAAAGACTTTGAACCAACCGCACAAATTAATTCTGCTTTTGTTCTAGAACACCCAATGAAGACTTGAGGTGGATGTTGACTAGAACCTCCATCAATGCCGTTTGTAATTACAATATAACTCTCAATCGTGATCATAATACATGACTACTTAACAGAGGGATCAATTGTTTCACTAAGAATTTGCACTTGCGCTGATGAACCCCCTTAGCATATACAAAAGGCACTAGCACTTTATTCCCTCGTCTCAATTGATTAACCCATTCTGCAATTCAGATTAGTCATCTGAATGTCTTTGGAACAAAAACTGCAGCTTCTTGTACACATAGAGAGAAAATATTCCTTATCTAGATTGCCAGTTGCGTTCTTACCGATTCATAGATAGCTATAATGTTTTAATCAGCTGAAAGACAAACACCGGCCACAAACATACAATCTACCACTCCCAATACAACCTGGACTAGATGATACCCATGTCCAGTAGGATTTTAAGCATAGAAAATTGTCGCTCGCAAACGAACAAGAGCAAAAAAGTTACCAGTATGGCCTGTGAATATGTGCAAAGAGTCATCCACTTCCTCTGAAATTAAAAGACAGAGACGATCAGCCGTTAAAAAACCGACAGTAAAATCGACCATAAACTCCCAATTTAGACTACACAAAGGCCGCTGAATTCGCTCACTCGCGATAACCCCTAAACCCAATGAGTTCACTAAACCCCAGCCAAACAAAAACGAAGAAAAACTATTGCATTAGTCATACCAGCCTCGTCTGCCTCATCGTCGACGTCGGGAAGATCTGCAAAACACAATCGAGGAGTCAGAGAAACGAAGGAGACAGAAGATCTACCAGACCCATGAACAGAATCGAATGAGGATGGACCCAAGTAAAGAAATTGAAAGACACCCTCGACACCCTTTCATGCGTAGAGACGATCTGACTGAGCTGCGTGCGTGTATCGAAACCTTTCTGAGGCAATTTAGAAGCCAGAGCGATGATGATGATGAAGAAGAAGATGAAGAAGAAACCTTCGTCGTCGACGGTGACTTCGTGGATGATGTCGGAGCCGTCGAGGAAGACCTCGCCCTCGTCGGAGTCGTCGCCGCCGCCGCCGTCGTGGTGGGCTTGCGAGCAGCTCATCGTGCCGTCCTCCGGCGTGGTTATCGCGAACGGCGGCGCTCGAAGCTTTTTTAGGTCAGTGAGGCCACCTGGTTGACGCTCCGACCACAATTAACGTTAACATTTTCCCGTTCAAAAAGGTCCTTAAAATGGAAAATGAATTGATTACACGTCTTGGAAAAAAATTACACAAATAATCCCTAAATTTTGATCTCATATACAATGTCGCTCCTAAATTTATGATTTATTTAATGCGGTTCAAAAATTTTAGCTTAACGTACAATATCATATGTAAATTTTTAACTTGAACTCTTAATACATATTCAATTCAGTTTCTAAACTGTATGGAAATGTTTTATATTGTTTTTGAACTTGCAAAAAAATATTTATTGATTGTAAAGTGAGGAAAAAAATTCATGTATTTTCAATGTAGTTACCCCTATAGATAAGTATCATTAACTTAAATCAAATATACCAATATAAGTCGCTTTTGTAATTAGGTTGATAGACCAATCTAATAAAATTAATTCGAGTTTGAACGGATTGAACTTGAGTATGAATTATTTATCCATCGCATTAAGTCGACAAAATTTTGATGAATACATTTCTATATCTAACATGAATTTAAAAATGCTAATTTTAGGGAAAATTACTTTTAAAAAATATATCACAAAAAATCTCAAATCGGTATACTTATAATAAATTTACCTAAAATTAATTTTTTGACCGCTAAAAATCCAAAACTTGTGCACTTGTAACAAATTTATCTTCCGTTAGTTTCTACAAATTGCCAAGTTGAATGATACACGATAGTTAACAAGTGTACCGGTTTAAAATTTTACCACTTTATTTTTCATAAATTTACCAATTTATGGTTTTTCATGGCATTGATCTAATTTAACAAATAATATATTTTTTGTTACTGATGTACAAGTTTGAGATTTTTTATAGTCAAAAAAATAATATAGAGTAAATTTATTGTAATTGTACTAGTTTTGGATTTTCGATAGTTAAAAAATTAATTTAAAATAAATTTGTCATAAATGCAACCGCTTGTAATTTTTTTTAGTATTAACCTTAAAAAAAGGTTTTCAATTTTTTTTTAACCAAAGCCGCCTTTTAAATTTGCTTTGACTTTCCTCACTCCTTTCTAGGGGTGAGCGGTTCCCGGTCCGGTCCGGTTCCAAGGTGGAACCGGGAACCGGTTCCCAATTTTGGGAACCGCGGACCGGACCGGTTGGTTTTAGGATCGGGAACCGGATCGGACCGTCGGTCCGGTCCGGTTCCGGTTCCGGTCTAATGGAACCGGTTACTTAGAGTTTGAAGTTTTTTTTTTGTCAAACACTTAAAGTTTGGTTCACATTTTACTAATTTTTTTCAATAAATTTATGTCAATGAAGTTTACTTAGGGTTTAATTTACATTTTACTAATTTTTATCAATGAATTTATGATAATGAAATTCACTTAGAGTTTAGTTTACATTTTATTATTCTTTTTAAAGAAAAAAATAACAAAAATATATATTAAATAGTTGTCCGGTCCGGTCGGTCCGGTCCGGTCCGGTTCCCCCTTGGAACCGGGAACCGGACCGCCCGGAAACCGGTTCCGATTTTAGGAACCGGGAACCGGACCAATAATCCCGAGAATCGGACCAAACTCGTCGGTTCGGTCCGGTCCGGTCCGGTCCGGTCCCGGTTTGGGCGGTCCAAGTTGCTCACCCCTACTCCTTTCCCTGAAAAAAAAAAAAAGAAAACCCTAGCGGAAGAAGAAAAACGCACGCGCAGAGAGATCTCCAAGAGCTGAGCAGCAACCGCACAGGGATGGTGAAATTCCTCAAGCCCGGGAAGGCCGTGGTGGTGCTCCAGGGACGCTACGCCGGCCGGAAGGCCGTCATCGTCCGCAACTTCGACGACGGCTCCAGGGACCGCCCCTACGCCCACTGCCTCGTCGCTGGCATCAAGAAGTACCCCAGCAAGGTCGTCAGGAAGGACTCCGCCAAGAAGGCCGCCAAGAAGTCCCGGGTGAAGGCCTTCGTGAAGCTCGTCAACTACCGCCACCTGATGCCCACCCGCTACGCCCTCGACATCGACCTCAAGGACGCCGTCGCCCCCGACTCCCTCCAGAGCAAGGATAAGAGGGTCACCGCCGCCAAAGAGGCCAAGAAGCGGCTCGAGGAGAGGTTCAAGACCGGCAAGAACCGTTGGTTCTTCACCAAGCTCAGGTTCTGATTTTCGGGTCCGCTTGCGAAATGGGCGTTCGTCGTGTTAGGGCAAGATTCGAAATTTTATCATTTTTGTTTTCAATAAATGGATGGAGCGAACGATGAATGAGAGGCGAGCTTGGATTCGGATGTAATGGTTAAGTTGGAGCTCGAACACTTCATTCAATTTTGAAATGTGTTGCTGCTGTTAAATGTTTCGGCGTTGGATCCATTTTTGGGTTGATAATGTTTTTTTTTGCTTTGACAGTTCTATTCTATGTGGTAGTGCTTTGACTCGGTAGTGGAGTGAAATCGATGTACGCGTTGCCGGTATTTTTTTCGACTGTTTAGGTTGTGTGGAGTCGAGCTTGTCATGGTTATAAGTGAATTCGGAGTTTCTGGCATTATCGTTCGGTTGTCAATTCGTTTATCGTTTAGGCTGCCCGGTTAATGGGGTCGGAGTAGAGATATGGTTTTTTTGCTTAAGTATGCTATTGTTCTAAACAATGTCTGCTTTCTCCCTAAGATGTTTGATCAGGTATGAGCAGGGTGATATGGTACATTCTAATTTGTTTATTTGCGATTGAATGCCATCTTTTTTTTAAGGAATTTGAGTTGTTTCCTGGGGAGGTGGTGAATACCAAAGAGGGAACAGAGTTTTTTATTTCGTGGGCTTGATTCTGTATTTGCATGTTGACTTGGCCATATGAATTGCAGAGTTAGAAATTTGATTCTAGAGAGTGTGCTTTGAAGCTGTCTTTCGTGTTATCTTACTCTGAATCTTGATTTGTGCTTGTGATAGCAATATCAAACCCACCCAACATGAAATTTATAAAGTCGTTGGTACTTTTGTCAGTCACCGTATGTCGTGTCAGTCCTTGTTGTCAATATCAGGTCAAATTCTTCGTCGCTAGGATTATGGTTCTAATCAGTATACTAGTGTTTCATTGAGTAATGCGATTGATTGCTGACTGTAACATAGCCGTAGTCTCAGTCATGTGCTTATTCACACTAGTAATCATCATCATTTATATTTGAAAAAAGAAAAGATCATCAGCATTTATCGTCATTGTGATTTCGTGTTGGTGCTAGTGTTTGGTCGTCGCTGGATTACAGTTTCAGATCCTACTCTGCTTTTTTGGAGCTTGAAAATGGAGTCACGAGGGTCTGCGGGTGGCTGATCCAATCGCATGGTTGTTTTCCCATACCTTCCTCTTACTTTGTCTTTCTGGTGTGCTTTCATGCTATCTCAAGGCAATATATACTGAGTTAGATGATGATGGCTTTCACACGTAAGTTTTCTGGTCATATCCTCTCTCTTTACATCCCATCTCGGGGGTTTCTCTCTCTATGGGGCGTGCGCTCTCTGCTGGCGGTGCACATAACACGCACACAACAGTAACAACAGCAATTCAAGCATTATCCCAATGCTTGGGGTTGACTAAGCTGTTGATTATGTATGTTGGAATAAACTCTATTACAGGTCCAGTATGAGTTTGCTTTATCCACAGAGTAGTTCGGCAATCAGGACAAGTTTGCTGCTGAGATAGGAGTTGTCTCTCGTTTCCTAGAGTGCAACTTCCATATTTTCAATGTATCAAACAACTCTGGCAATTTTGGTGATCCTGTCCTGCTCCTCTGATCTTGGGTTAAACTATATCTGTCCTAACTTTTCTTTTCATTTGCTCTGGCATTGTGATACAAAGCGTCAACATTCCTATGCCAGTATGAGAGTTTAAGATTTCAATCCTTGAAGTTCAAAAACTGCAAAATGTCTTCTCATTCAAGACCTTGGAGATAATTCAGATGGGTAGGATATCATGCGGGTATGAGTCACTAAATTTGTCGTACTTAGACATAAATCTATGTCTACCTTTATATATAATTCGGTGGAAGTCTCATACTTTGAATGGTTCGTGCACTTTCGTGCGTATCTTTTTCTTCATAATAAATAATTTCGGCAATCTAATTTAAATCTAAATTATGAAGAGCATATAAAAAAAGTAATGTTTTTGTTAAAAAAATTAAGAAAAAAGAAGCGATTTTACCCACTTCTTTTAGTAACTACTTTCTTTATCCACCCACTTCATCTACTTCCTAGAAACAATTACATAAGAAACAAACGATCTCACTTTATATAAAAACTCTCGACTTCATCAATTTCCTTTAGTGGCTAAATATTTCTTTTCCCCACATGACAATCTTACTTCATGCGTTGCCTCCAGTTAATAACTGCGACAAAAATTGCAAAATAAAAAATATTAGCTAGCATGATCCGTGATCTTCGATTTGGAGGGCAGGTAATTGTATCTATCCACAAAAATAAGGTATCCAATGCAAACTTCACTATTTATTAGAAAAGAAAAGAAAAAAAATTCGTTTGATCGACAAAGTGCATTATAGAATATCAAATTTTAAATATTGTAGTATATAAGCACATCGTGTTTGGATTGTATTGCATACTTTCTTATTTCTCCTAAACCATTTTTACATTCCCATTTCTTGCAACTTTTATTCAATAGCATAAATTATATATTCTAAACTTTTCTTCAAAAAAATTAAACGTTCTAAATTTTAATTTTTTCCAATATGGGGTCCAAACCAATTGTGCCAGTACCCGATAAGTGGGTTGGCACGGCACGAGGGGCACTCCTGATGAGCGTCGTCTTGTTATTTTTACGTTCTCATCTTCTATTGTTCTTCACCTAAAGATAAAAACATCCACGACAAATTGGATAATTTTTGTCATCTGTCATGGGATGGAGGGCTGTTATGACGCGAGTGATCTCTTGTCAACGGTTTCGAGACACGAGAGAATGATCTTTGAGGACATTGCAGGAGGACAAAGAACGTATCTTTAGCTTTTGCGTCGGACTAGGATGAACCAAGACCGTATGTATGCTTGCGAATATGAGAGATGGAGGGTGTCTACTGGCGAATGGAATACGAGGACCAAGCAATTCAAGTATAGTTCCCAAAGATAAACTAGACCAAATAAAGCACGATTAGCAAATGAATTCCTAAGTTTAACATGAATGGCTTGCAATGTGCAAATTATTCAAGACAGATGCAGAAGCCACGATAAACTTCCGATATTAGATTTCGTGCAAAAAAAAAAATCACAAGCTAAAAAAACCCCTTCTCATGACTATTTTCCTACCACCTTTGTCCGATGGTACCATCCATGAACGGTATTTGTTTATGAACAATTTGGTCAGGTCATTCGTCACGGCTGTTCTACTCGTGGCATCTGCAGCTCTCCCATTCGAAACTCCCGCAGCCTTTCCTTTCCTTTAGTTCGTCCATCTTCCAGCAGTCTATCATTCCCATACCAACTCTCGAAACCTCCTCATCGAGACCCATTCGGTCTAGCTGCAACAGAGAAGACACGTTGACCCAGTTGCTCTCCTCAACCTCATCCTCTCGCAACTTGGACGGGGCAGCTGCATCCTTGCCCTTGAGGGACGTGAGCACTTCTCCACCATGGCCATCGAAGGACCCAGAAAAGCTCAGAGACCTCCCGATCGTGGGTTCTTTTCAAATCGCCCGCTCATTGTCCCCTTCACGAGCTTGCGCTTTATCTTCCTAATCTTATTTGGAAGTTGCGAATTGTTGCAGATGAGATTGAAGAATGTGTTTTCTAGGGGCAACAAAAGGCAAAGACTTGACAGCAAGACTCCTCAAGTTGTCCTTTCTAGTAACCATATATTGCATTTGGATAAAGCGAAACAGCACATTGTTTCAAAACAAGTCAACTGACTTTCATATTCTTTTGGCTAAGGTTCATAAAAATGTCAGAGGTAGAGCTTTGCTCTACCAAAAAATTATACCTTCCCAGATAAATGTTGTATTAGCTATTATATGGAGACTTCTTACCTCCATCTTTTTAAATTATTAGCACTTTTTGTATTGCTGGTGGATGTCCCTAAACTGTTATATTTCATCTGGTTTATAATACTTATATTCACACCAAAAAAAAAAAACAAAGGATTGAAGAATGCGTTTGTGTGAACCAGCTCTAGACTTAAAATTGATCAGCTCCCCATTACGCGAAACCGACAGCCCAGTCCCGTTGCCAGCATGACTGCCCTTCCTCACCACGGTTGAGGACTGGCCAGTGTGGCTGGATGGTACCGATCCTTCTGATTGGTACTCAGACATGGGAGAATATTCTTCTTCTTCACCCTTCCTCGTCTCAATTCAAAATTTTTGCCAATTTGATGAACTGAATAATTTTGCACCATAACTTTTTCATCCAATATTTCCTTGACTTTAATTTTTGCACTTATGAAACCCTTGTGACCCATTTTTTTTTCAATTCATTAAATTAGGAAAATTTATATTCATGTAAATTTTACACAAATTTGGCAAAACTTTTACCGGACATAATTTTCCATCACGACATCCAATGACTCGATTTGCACCTCCGAAAAACCCAAACCCGATGTTTCCAATTCATCAAATTGGAAAAAATTTCGAAAAATTATTTTCATGTGATTTTTACAAAACTTTGACAAAACTTATACTGGGCATAACGTTTCCTTCCGACATCCCGTTCACTCGATTTTTATACCTACAAAAAGTTTGTCATCCAATGTTTTCAATTCATCGAATTAGAGAAATTTTGAAAAATACTATTAATGTGATTTTTACACAAATTCGATCAAACTTTTACATTGCATAATGTTGGCTTGATGGGTAATTTTGATTATCGTCTCTTCTCAAATTCCCAAATTACCAAATTCAAACGGATTTCACATCAAAAGCAGAGAAAAACCCAAACTTCAAGTCAGAGCAAGATCATCGATGAATCCTATAAACTGAGCAAAAGGCAATGCTTACCAGTAGGAATGGTGTCCACGAGACTCGTTGCACAAGAAGCAGCGATTAACCATCTCCAAAAAATAGTAGATACAATTAAGATGGACCAAGTATTGATATTGAACATGCAAAGACGTTTATAAAGGTGCTACATTCACACTTTAGTGATCGTGGCAATCTTGAGCGGGTGTATATCAACATTGACGTTGACATGAAGACCATGGAGGATATATTAACCTACTAGCCGGATTCAACGACTTGGACAACATCGACTTCCCACGAGCAACCTAGTTGATTAAAATAAGCTCATGCTAGTCACCCCACATCCTTGGCGGCGATTTAGAGGACGTTGGCGAATGTGGGGCAAGCGAGCAACCACTAAGATGGTCGTGGCCAGTCATGATCCAGGACCTCAAGAAGGAGTCCGTGGTGCTCTCCATCTCTCACTTGAGCTCTTTCACACTCTTGTCGAACTTCTCATAGCACTCCTTGCAAAACCAGGCATCGTACGTGATGTGCTCCGCATTGCAGGATCTACACCGCATGTACTTGCTCGATGAACTGGTCTCATCTCGAAGAAATTTGACCAGACCACATTGTTTCATGTGATTTTTACACAAATTTGGCCAAATTTTGATCGTGCATAACTTTTCCGTTTGACATTCTATTGAATCAATTCTTACACCTACAGAAAGCCCACAACTTGATTTTTTCAATTCATCAAATTGGAAAAAATTTTGAAAAATTATATTCATATGAATTTTAAACAAATTTGGCCAAACTTCAATCAAACATATCTTTTCTGTCCGACATCCTGTTGATTCGATTCTTACACTTAAGAAAAAACCAGTAACATTTTCAATTCATCAAATTGCATTTCATGGACGTAGGTTTCAGAAGAATTTCAGATCTCATATTGCCGCATTTTTTAAAGGGTTAATACTACCAAAAACCCTAAACTGGTATATGTGTGACAATTTTACCCCGAACTTTTTTTTTAGTTACCAAAAACTCCAAACTGGTACACCTGTGACAATTTTATCCCAAACTTTTTTTTTATCATAAAAAACCCCAAACTAGTACATCTGTAACAATTTTACTCCAAACTGGTAAACCCATAACAAATTTATCCTAAAATATTTTTTTGACCACGAAAAACCTCAAACTGGTACACCCGTGACAATTTTACCCCGAACTAATAATTTTTTAATATTATTTTTTTAATTTTTTCGAATTTTTTTATTTTTTCTTTTCTTTTCTTTTCTTTTCTTTTTTCTTTATCTTAAAAACCGGACTTGATCACAAAACAATGCACTTCTTGGCCTTCCGTCAAAGCATGGATCTTGCCGCAAGATTTGAGCACAATAGGGAAAGTGAAGCAATTGGGCATCACGCTCGTGCTCCTCATTCGACTGAACAAAAGAACGACCTTTCTGTTCAATTCATTTTGAGAACACCCCCTGAGCACAGCGTTCCAGTGAGATACATTCGGGTCGAGATTTCGGTCGAACACGTGATGGGCATACCCCATTTCCTTGAGCTGAGCACAAGCCGCGATGACTTTTGGGGCAACATAGTGGTTATGCTCGAGGCCATGACAGACCACCTGGGCGTGAATTTGATGAATTCGCTTCTTGGTCCTACATGACTGCAGAAGGGCGATGAACTGTTCTTCCAACAAACGTTGAGGGAGCTTGGGAGCAAGATCCGGTATTAGCTTCGCTATCTTCGGCGCAATGGTCCTAGTCTTTGGGTCAATGCGAAAACGGGTCCTGTTCGAGCTTCCTCGCGGGAATAGATTCCGAAACTCCAGAAACAGCAGCTTTTGGTCAATTGCGGCAGTATTCAATTCAGCGCCGAAATCAACTTCTTCTTCTTCTCCTTCCGGCTGTCCTCCTCAAATTCCTCTCCCTTCTTCTTACGGGGCCCTCGCCAGCAGCCAGTGGGGCCGGCTTCCACCTTTTGGTTGAAGATGAAGAAAAAAAAAGAAAAGAAAAAATAAAATAATTAATAAAAATTCCAAAAAATAAAAAAAATAATATTAAAATTTTAGTTCATGGTAAAATTGTCACATATGTACTAGTTTGTAATTTTTGTGGTATGTTCATGGTAAAATTATCATAAGTATACCGGTTTGGGGTTTTTTAGGGTATGTTCAGGGTAAAATTATCACAAGTGTATTAGTTTGGGGTTTTTGGTGGTAAAAAAAAAAGTTCATGATAAAATTGTCACACGTGTACCAGTTTGGAGTTTTTGATGGCATTAACCCTTTTTAAAATAAAGGTGTTTGTACGAATTTTTTTTATTGATGTAATGATTGTGGTCCTTAAAACATAATGAGTTTTTAATTTGAAATTAATTTGTTTAAAATAATATAGGTTTTGAGCTAAAAGAAGTAACTGGTCATGATTTCTATGATATATCCATGTCAAGCTTTGAGAAGGATCTATTTTATCTAAAGTATTTATCGTATATAGTGTAAAGTGAATTGAATAAATTGCAATAATTTCCATGTTTGATTACTTGATGGGCATAAGGATACCATTGACAAAAAAAAGTGCCATCATTTAGGACAAAAATTTAACGAGACTATAATTATGGTGATAATCTATAATTTTGAAATAGCTATTGTAGACATGCTTCACACGGAGTTACTATTGAATTCTAGAATACAACCCAATCTTTTTAATATTAAAGGATGAACTTAAGGAAATAAAAGTTTTATAATTTAAATTAAGATTTAATACCATTAAAAATTCAATGTTTAGTATCGAGGTAATTTTAATCTAGATAATTCAGTTCCCATTCCTATCTCTAAATTTTACACCATTAGTATCATCTTCAATTTGTTGACAAAAAGGTAACACATTAATGCAGTTAGACACTCGACATGCTATGGCAAAAAGAAGTCGATAATCACTCAAGACATTATAAACTTTTGCCTATGTAAAAGAAAAATACACACAAAAAAATTAGGCAAACTTCCGGCGCTCAAATAAAATTTGCACGCACATAATGTCTTCACATCTGTGCTGAATATGTACGCAAGTCACTGACTTTGATGATACATCAAGCCAAATGTGAAACGAACAAGGCTAATCTAGGAAGGCCTCACGGAGTAGTAGCTCATGAGAGGTATACTTATGTATAATCTAAAAATCCACAAAGCGTATATCTTCCAAATGGATCAATATTGCCCCTTTAGTCCCATTATAGGACAAAGCAGTCTCCAATATCTTTGCTAGCAAGAGCAATTTATCTAGTTTCCTTAAACAAGCACCAGCTAATTATAGCCAAACCCAAGATATCATTTTCATTCAAACAAGATATCAAGGTCCAATCTCAGAACCAACAATGCCAAAATAAGCATCAGAACAATGAATTTCCCCAAATTATAAATCCAACTGGGCTTAGGTGCTTGTGCCTCTATTTTAGCTTAAGGTTGTTGAATAGTTTATCCAATGCCAGGTCTGTTCACAGGCTTAGTAGTTCTATAGTCAGAAGAAACAAATTTAGAAGCGTGATTATTTATAAGAAATCCAAACTGTCACACGCAATCTTTATCCCCATCTATTTCTCTCAGGTACTATTATAAATTGGGCCTGTGCTTCTTTCCAAATGCCAAAGGGTTCAAACACACATCAGTGATTTCTTCCCCCTTTCTTGTCAATCTTGAGAAGCTGTTACCTGCTCCTTACCTTGAGTTTGCAGAAAATGGCAAATCAGATCAGTGGGAGCAACGGAGACCATGGACTTGTCTTGGAAATTAGAGACACTTCCAACACCAAGCAAGAGATCAAATGCACTTTCTTGTCTTTTCCCTTTATTCAAAAGGTTAACTTCTGTTCTCATGGAGACTCTTTTTTCCCCCAAACCGTAGATACCTTCTTGTTTTCTTTTTGGTTTCTACTCTTTCTTTTTCGTGTGTGTTCACTTATAATATAAACGTTCATCAAGAATCTTTTGAGGTGCACATATGGTGCACTGCTCCTCATCGTGATGAATGAAACTGCCATGGCAGTTTAAGACTCCTCAAACTTAGGATAATATGCAGAAAATTTAGGACTTTCGGTGCGAAGGAGTTTGATCCCGAATTTCTCAAAACGTTGCAGTTGGTCGCAGAGGTCTTCGGGACGTACTTCTTGATATTCGCGGGTTGCGGGTCGGTGGTGGTGAACTTGAACAACGACAAGGTGGTGACGCTCCCGGGGATATCGATAGTGTGGGGGTTGGCGGTCATGGTGTTGGTGTACTCAGTCGGACACGTCTCCGGCGCCCATTTCAATCCGGCCGTCACCATAGCTTTCGCCACCTGCAAGAGGTTTCCATGGAAACAGGTTCGACCATATCACTTCTGAAGTCCACGCTCCTAACTATTTTTGTGTATCTTCCCATTTAAAATAGTTGAACTATCATACCAACCCCTCTTTTACTTGCCTAAACATAGAACCTCGAACTATAATCCAACATATATACCAAAACAAGAAATTCTCTCTTCTTCTTCCTTTCTTTGCTGTGTTTTACCTATAATTCCCTCTATTATTCTGTGCACATTTATAAGAAAGGTTTGATGTATAGTGGAATATAGCCGCTAGAACCTATTGCATCGAGTTTCATATTCCGATGGGCAGAATTATCCTTAGAGAGTGTTTGCATGCCTCGGACCGTTGATTTCATTTTCATCTTTTCCGACAGTATCGTCCTGTGACCTTTTAATTAGTCCGAGTCCAAGTGTAGAATATGACTCACTTTTTAAGGCCAAAAAAAAAATGTACAAACATATATATACATATATATATGTAGATTCATTGCGCAGGACTTGTGTCGATTCTTTTATGTGTTTTTGCTCAGCTAAACCTTCCTCTTGGTTGCATTTTGTTCTTGGCGTGTAGGTGCCTGCATATATATCGGCACAAGTTATTGGATCGACGTTGGCGAGCGGCACATTGCGGTTGCTATTCACCGGCAAGCTCAACCATTTCGTGGGGACTGAACCGGCCGGCTCGAATGTGCAAGCATTCGTCCTGGAGTTCATCATCACTTTTTACCTCATGTTCATCGTCTCTGGCGTCGGCACTGATGATAGAGCAGTGAGTTCTAACTCCTTTCTTTGAATTACTTTGGGGAAATTTCAGTGGAAATGCCTGTACAAATAGAATTTAATGCACAAACTCTTCAAAACGAGGTGGGAAAAGGAAATCTTATAAAATCGCACGAGATTAGAAAGAAATTACATGGAATTCTCATGGACATGGAAAATAATGGATGCATTTTGCACATAGTACCTAGAGGCCGGAGGGCAGCGGCCACCCGCCACCCAACCGCCCTTTAGGTTCATTCCCGCTTCTTTTCTAATGTCTTCTCCGACTTTATTTTCGAGAGGACTGGTCCTTTTTGTGTCAAAAGGGCTCAATCCCAAAATCTGGCCAAAAGAGGGCAAACCCAGGCTCTCCTGACAGGAAAGGGGTCGACCCGCTTCTAAGTTCTTACGAGGGCCGGCCATTCGTGTTCAAGTATCATTTTCGAGTTATGTAATCGCATCGATCCGTGTCGTAAAAAAAGCCCTATATTTCTGTGCACCAAACATTCGCTAACACGTGTGGATTTGCATCAGAAATTGTCAGCTCTTCCGGGGGATATGGAGAAGAGTTTGGAAAGCAAGAGGTGATTGGTCGAAAGCTAACGTGGTAATGTTTGTGATGGGTGCAGATAGGAGAACTCGGCGGTCTTGCTGTTGGTGCAACCGTCTTGCTCAACGTCTTGTTTGCAGGGTAATGACTAATTCAAATATTTATCATCTCATCCTCATCTCATAATAATAATAATAATAATAATAATAATAATAATAATAATAATAATAATAATAATAAAAGTATTAATTCGGGCGGAAATTAGGGATTTTGTGATGATTATTCTGAGGTTTTTTTTTTTTTTCTGGTGGTGGTTAGGCCAATAACGGGAGCGTCGATGAACCCGGCAAGGAGCTTGGGTCCGGCGATAGTGTCTCACCATTACGACAGGCTGTGGATCTATATAGTAGCACCGATAGCTGGGGCGATTTCCGGGGCGTGGGTCTACAACTTGGTCCGGTTCACCGACAAGCCCCTTCGAGAAATCACCAAGGCCGGGTCGTTCCTCCGGAGCTCCACCCGAAACCCGTCTCATTGAGTCAACATCGGGTTCAAACTTCTTCTTCTTCTTCCTTTTGGTTTTCTCTCTTGTTTTTGGTTTATACTTGGGAGAGAGCTTTCTTGATCGTGAACGTTAACAGCATTGTTGTATTCCGATCAAGGAAATTATATTCTTAGATGATGTAAGAGTGAACTAGCTTCAATGTCATGTGGGAAAAAAAATATATCTCAGGACCCATTTGTTTGATGGAAAACTGTTTACGAGAAAATAATTCTTCAATTTTCCAATGTTTTGATGATGCAACACTAATTGGTTTATGGAAAAAACATATTTCCATGGACTGAAAACAAGCTCAGAAGGAGGGATAATGACTTCTCCTTCCGACAAGAATGAAATCACTTTTTCTAAACCGCAGAATAAATGGAAACTAACTATTTTCCTTAAAAACGATTTTCATAAAAAATATTTTACTTTATCATAGAATTTTCAGTGAAACAAATGCACCCTAAACAAATCCAGAATTGGTGACTCGTAGATGACTGAACTAGCAGGGACAGAGGAGAAACACGAATGCAAAGGAGCATTTGCCTTCTAATGAGCATAAAAAGGTAAGAATTATATTTTCCTCCAATTCTGATTGAAAGATTCTGATTGAAAGAATTGCCATGCCTCTTATCGATAGGTTACAAATATAATGGTGATCGCCCACTTAACTAAAACCAAAATGGACCGCACTAATGGGATAGAGCGTCTATTACTCGCTTGCAATTTGAATTTCATCGGATTGGTGAACTCCAGTCTTAGCTATTTTATCCTTTTTCGCAATCTCTTATTTCACTAAAAAAATTTGTCTAGAGACATTTCTTTTTCCTTTGTGTCTGTGCATTGTACCTCATGCTTCTAGATGCAAATTTTATCTCGATTGAATGCAACTTTCATCATTGAGGACGACACCTTCCAATTGAAAGGTTCGTCATTCGAGCTAGGAAATAAGCCTGTCTGAGTAAGATTCATAGAACATGTCTCGAAACCGAAGACCGTACCGCTCAAGTGTTGAAATAGAAATGCCGGTACAGAGAGAGGGTGAGGATGACTACAACTACATAGCCATAGAGTTCCAAGTCCGTTACTCTACTTTTCCGAGCCTCTATCGACCATCTCATATCAGCTTGAACTAGTGCATGGTTCAGGACCCATCTAAATTATTTCGAAGGTCGTGAATGACAAGACATTTGAAGTTTTTGAACTTCAAGTGTTGAAATCCTGAAACATTAATAGGATGAACTTTCATACTGGCAAAGGACTGTTGACACTTTATCTCACAATGCCAGAGCAAATGAAAAGAAACGTATGTAGTTTACCCAGGATCAGAGAGAGCACCAAAGGATCTATCAAAAAAGCCAGAGCTATTCGATACATTGAAAAAATGGGAGTTGCACTCCACGATACGAGAGGCAACTCCTACCTAAGCAGTGAATTTGTCCTAGTCGCCGAACTACACTGTGATAAAGCAAACTTATACTTGACCGGTAGTGGAGTTCATTCCAACACACATAATCAAACAGCTGAGTCGACCCCACTTAGTGATATAATGCTAGGATTATCGTTAAGTTACTGTTGTATGAATGTTCTGTGCATCACCAGCAGAGAGCGAGCACCCCAAAAAGAGAGAGAGAGAGAGAGAGAGAGAGAGTCAATGGGGACAGAAAGAAAGAGGATATGGCCCCAAAAACTTATGTGTGAGAGACATCAATTTGTAACTTTGTATACATGCCTTGAGATAGCATGACAGCACACCAGAAAGATGAAACAAGGAGGAAGGCATGGGAAAATAACTGTGCAATTGGATCAGCCACTCGAAGAGACACTGATGATTCAGTTTTCTAGCTCCAAAAAAAGCAGAGTAGGATCTAAAACTGTGATATTGTGATGACCAATCACCAAAGCCCAACAAGAAATCACAATGACAACCAATCCCGATGAGTTTTCTTGTCAAATATAAATGATGATTATTATTAGTGTGAATAAGCACATAAGAGAGACTACAGCTAAAATATGTTCATCGATCAATGGCATTACTCAATGAAGCACTAGTATGCTGATTAGAACCATAATCCTAGCAACAAAGAATTTGACCTGATATTGACAACAAGGGCTGACACAACATACAGCGACTAACAAAAGTACCAACGACTCCATTAATTTCATGTTGGATGGATTTGATATTGCTATCACAAGCACAAATCAAGATTCAGAATAAGATAACACGAAAGACAGCTTCACAGCGCTCTCTAGAATCAAACTTCTAACTCTGCAATTCATATGGGCAAGTCATTATGCAAATAGAGAAAATCAAGGCCAAGAAATGAACAACTCTGTTCCCTCTTTGGTATTCACCACCTCCCCACGAAACAACTCAAATTCCTTAAAAAAAGACAGCATTCAATCACAAATTAATAAATTAGAATGTGCCATATCACCCTGATCATACCTGATCAAACATCATTGGTTGAAAGCAGACATTGTTTAGAACAATAGCATACTTATGCCAAAAAATCCCTACTCCGACCCCATTAACCGAGCAGCCTAAAGGATAAACGAATTGACGACCGAACGAAAATGCCAGAAACTCTGAATTCACTTATAACCATGACATGCTCAATTCCGCCCAATCTAAACAGTATGAAACACCGGCAACGCGCACGTTGATTTCACTCCTCTACCGAGTCGAAGTACTACCACATAGAATAGAAGAAATGCTCGAAGCAAAGAAAACATAACCAACCCGAAACAGATCCAACGCTGAAACATTAACAGCGGTCACACATTTCAAAATTGAACGAGATGTTCAAGCTCCAGATTAACCAATACAAGCCCAATCCAGGCTCGCCTCTCATTCATCGTTCGCTCCATCCATGTATCGAAAACAAAAACGATAAAAATTCGAATCTTGCCCTAACACGACGACACCCATTTCGCAAACGGACCCGAAAATCAGAACCTGAGCTTGGTGAAGAACCACCGGTTCTTGCCGGTCTTGAACCTCTCCTCAAGCCGCTTCTTGGCCTCCTTGGCGGCGGTGACCCTCTTGTCCTTGCTCTGGAGGGAGTCGGGGGCGACGGCGTCCTTGAGGTCGACGTCGAGGGTGTAGCGGGTGGGCATCAGGTGGCGGTAGTTGACGAGCTTCACGAAGGCCTTCACGCGGGACTTCTTAGCGGCCTTCTTGGCGGAGTCCTTCCTGACGACCTTGCTGGGGTACTTCTTGATGCCGGCGACGAGGCAGTGGGCGTAGGGGCGGTCCCTGGTGCCGTCGTCGAAGTTGCGGACGATGACGGCCTTCCGGCCGGCGTAGCGGCCCTGGAGCACCACCACGGCCTTCCCGGGCTTGAGGAACTTCACCATCTTCGCGGGTTCCTCCTGGAGATCTCTCCGTGGGTCTGTCGGCTAGGGTTTTGTTTTTCTTCCGCAGAAGGAGAAAGGAAGCGAAGGGATTACACGCGGTTTTATAAGTGGGGTGGCTTTGGCAGAGTAAAAGAAGAGTGGACAAAACCGTAGGGCAAGGCTAATATTAGGGCAAATGATAAGAAACTTTTATGTGTAATTTCCTTTTCTTTTCTTTTTTTTTGCAACTTTTTTTTATATATAATTGATCGACAAGGTCATTGCAAGTTAATTTTTGACACGATAGTGAATTCAGGAATAATGACACAAACAGTTTTTGAACTTTGGCCTATGTTCAATGCAGTTTCTGAATTTTTAATTTGTATAATGTGATTTTTGAATTTTGATTCGATATATAATGTGATCTCTAAATTTTTGATTTATTTAATATTGTCCTTGAAGTTTTGATACATATTCAGTTTAGTCCCTATATTATATGAAAATATTCAATGTTAAATTATATTATTAAGTAACACTTGTTATTGAAAATTTGCTACCACCGCAATTATATTGCACCACCATCAAAATCATGGAACAATCGAGTCTCCAAGAACCTTGAGGGCCAGCACGGTGTTAGTCCCCTCCCCCTATTTGAGTTTGTCTATGATGTTTTGTGAGAGAAATGTCATTAATCCTATACTTTGTGATTCCTAGGACCCCAAGGTCGGGCTCTTAACCTCAACCCCTTGACTTGGAGACCACGGGCCAGCCTCATGACCCTGATGCTTAAGCCCAGGACCCCGATCAACCCGAAACCTCAGTAGTACTGGCCAGGACCAATTGGTTAATCAAAGATTCTATTTAGGTATGACTGGATTCTTCTACCATTGTGGATGGCATTGTTGGACTCCATTCCTCTACCTACATTATTTTATAATTACAGTAATATGGTTTATTTTCTTCTATGGTAGCCATTTGGATTACTAAAAAGTTCATGAAAGGGCTTCTATCTTGTGCAAATAAAGTGGCTTTCTATCGTTCGAATGTTTGGAACATATTAATTGTTCCAATAATTTTGCAATTTAATTGCACTGCTTCCCAGTTTGTTCATGTTACTAACTATTTTAGAAAATTACCAAGAGTCTATTTTATTACCAACGTTTATCAGATTTGTTTGGATGTTAATAACCGTTTTTTTTAAGTTACCAAGTGTTAAAGTTACTTACTCTGATACAAAATTACCAATTGCTCCAAAATTTACCAATTTTTATTTGTAGAGCCTAACCAATGCTCATTTGATTTTTCCAAAATTGCCAATCATTTCAATAATTTATTAATATTATTTAACTAATCTTTACGGAAATTACCGAATAAAGAGGTTAACAAGTCCAATCTAAAAACAAAGTCTTTTACCATATTAGCTGCTCTTTTTAAAATTATCAACTTCGTTTAAAAAATTTATCAATATTTATTTGTGGAGCTTAAATTACCAATTCTTATTTGGGCCACTTACCAACTTTTATTTGAATATTAAAAATGTTGGGAAAACATCCCTATGGAGTTTTGATGATTCCAAAACTATTCTTGGTATTAATATCTATTATGATACGTACATGTGTTGATATCAAGATTAATTGTGTTAATATTGATGAAAAACGAGATTAGTGAACACTAGGACAAAGATTGTGATAATAGGAGGCTCCGTTCGTTTGGAGAAAAATATTCTTCTTTTGGAAAATATTTTTCTGGAAGTCATTTTCCTGAAAAATATTTTTCCGGAACATAATTTTCTGGTGTTCGGCGACCAATATGAAAAAGTTTCGGAAAATATTTTTCACCGGCTGGGGGCGACCGGCGGTGGCGGCAGCGGCAAGCGGCGGGCGGTGGCAGCCAGCAGCCTTAGTGAAGAAGAAGAAGAAGAAGAAGTTCCGGAAAATGATTTCCACTTCTTCAAAAGTGGAAATCATTTTCCGGAAACTTAAGCTATTTTGTAAGGGGGGGAAGGAAAATATTTTCCTACGGAAAACATTTTCCGCCCCGCGAACACTGGAAAACCCGGAAAATATTTTCTGGGAGAATATTTTTTCCCAAACGAACGGAGCCTAGTGCCAGTATGACAAGTAGCTCATGGTGACTTGTAGAAACCAAAGTCAATCTTGCGTCCATGAGAAGTCTTTGTATGTTGATATACTCAAAAGGGTTATTGGATATGTAATCGCAAGTTGCGAGTCACTTCATTCAAGCAATTACTGGAAAGCATCAATTGACTGGTGATATCGAGCAAATGCTGATAATGAGTATTTGATCGTGTTGATATCAAGTCTCAAGTGATGCTGGTGAGGTATTCGTTTGAAGATGACCGTTGACCATATAAGAAATAGCCATTACAGGCCGAGAATCCGCAACAAGAAAACTAGGAATGCCAGCTTTTTGGTGTAGCAGATGGAGAATTAGTGAAGTGACAATTGTAGTAGACTCCATCTTGGGAAACCTACTAATGTCGGAAGAAACGATTGTATTGTCAATGCTCATTGCTACAAAATCCTACAACAACTCTTAAACTGCTCTTTGCTCCTTACTAGAATCTCCAACTCCGCGATTGATGATGTCTATATAAAAAGGATCAAGGAAGTCACAAAAAGGGTTGGACAAGAATAATGTTATTGTACTTCATCTTTCTCATCTATAACTAGAAAGTGTTTGTGTTCTCCAACTGATATTCTTTATGTAAAGTTAAGCTGCTTTGTAATCTAGACAAGTTCAAGTGTATAAGCGTGAAAATAGTGATTATGTTATGATAATGTGATTTATCGGTTGATAGAGACTTGCTAATTGTAACTTGCTCTGAAGATTACTAGTAGAGTCTGATCCGTGTTGATGTTGTTATTTGAAGAGTGGATGTAGAATTGGAAATAAAACCGAACCACTATAATTTGCTATTTGTTCATTATTGTCAACGACTAATCACTAGCGCCACTATCACATAGTAGTTGTTATCAATATCTTATGCATACGACTGCCATAATTTGCTTCTATTGTTGTTAACTTACATATTCGGGTAAATTTTTCGTAACCCACATGTTGTATTATTAGCCCCTACAAAAAATAGCATTTGTTTCATTAATTCAACCACATTTCGTTGGGAAGCTTTCCGGCATATGAAAATTACAATTAAATAAATATTGATAAGTGGACTCAAATAACAGCAGTTAATTTTAACTTTTAACATGCCCATAATACTCGGACATAAATGTTGTTAAACTGTTGAAACATGTGGTGTTTCCACGGACGGAGGAAACGTTGGGACACGTGTAAGGTCCCTCTGCAATGCATCGTTCGCCGGCACCTTTGCCATCCGGTCGGTTACAGCAACACACAGAGACGTGGCAGGATCGGTTGCTAAAACATGGTTTTATCCCTAAAGTGAACGTGCCCACAGTTAACACTCTGGTTGCCTTCAACTTCATCGGCTCTATTTGCAACTGCTGCATGTTGTGTTGTGTTGTGGCACTGGAAATGGGTCAAGGCCAGGAAGTCAAGACCAGAAATGATCCCCAAGTCCAAATTCAGGTTCCATACTTGCTTTATCCTCTTTTACTGCTAGTTGGTGGCGGAGGGTAGTGAGCGAGTGAGCTTGTTGCAGGAAAGAGGGGAGATGTTCTTCTTCTATAGGCCCAAGGTGGAGAGAAAAGCAGCTCGCACCGCCAATGACGTGCAGCGCCTTTACATAGTCCTCCGCCCTGAGTCCGGTGAGAGGCCGGACAAGGAGAAGCAAGATCCCCACTCGGGCAAGGAAGGCTCCGACCCCGATTCCCACGACAAGGCCACTGTGGAAGGTGGCCACGGTAGCCAGGTAATGATGGTCACGAGAACCACGACCCAACAACTTGCCTATGATCACCTCCCAATATCACTGCCTCTTCGTAAATGCCAAACGCAGGAGGTGAACATTGAGAAGCAGGCACTGTTGAGGTTGATAGTGATGGGGAAGAAGAGTCTTCCGGACCCAAGCAAACGGAGCCGACCTTACTGGGGATTTGTGGAGATCGTCACCACCAAGATCGATGAAGTCAAGTCGGCTCTAAAAGCAGGTGCTCTGCTCCTGCTCTCTCTCTCTCTTTCTCTCTGTGTTTGTGATTCAAACGAATAGTCGGATTTGCTTGTTGCAGAGGAGCACGACACTTCCACGAGGGGACACCGCCACACGGTTGCGGCCAGAGCATTGGGGGAGGGCGTGTACCGCATACTTAGACACAAATCGCGCGGGAAGAAGGCGCACACCCACCTCATATACAAGCTCGAGTTCCCTCCGGAAGATGAGAAGCAGGAGCCCCAGGAGTCGCTCAACGTCGACAGAGAAGGATCCTTCCTCATCCAGATCAAGAACCCCGACCAGCACGGGGCTGGCCCTTCCCAGTTCAGGGGACTCCAGAGCAAGCGCAAGGCGGTGTTCCCCGCCCACCTGGGCCTGAACTTGAATCTTTTTGACACTTTTTGGTTTGTGTTTAATCAGGAAACCGGCCTTTCATGTTACAACTGCAGTTGGGCATGTGTATATATTTGGTCCCCAAATGACAATCTTGCCTTTTAGTTTAATTTCATTAGCCCAAACGGCTCTAAACTACGTAGGATTTGAATGGTGATTCCATGGCCTAAGTAGTGGAATGCCAATCCCAAGAACTTGGCTGAGTCGCCGTTTTATGGTTTACATATAATCTAAACATCCGAAAAGGGAATTTGGCCATTGGAACTCTGATCACGCTCCTACTCAGTCATGCAACCCAAAAATTCACATATTTAGGTGAATTTGAAAGAGAGGGAGAGAGTGAGAGCATAATGGTTTGTGAACGATAAGAGTTTGTGAGCTTGTTGAATATGGAGATGGGTGATCACTAGACATAGCAGAGGTGAGCATGGTCCGGATGGATGGTTTTTATTTTGGTACTAGGGATTGCCAACTAAGGATCGGTTTCGAAAAATTGAAATCGAGAATTGCTTGTTGATTCCGTGAATCCATTCAGGAACCAGACCGCCTGTCCGGTCTGATTCCTAAGTGGGTTCATGAAATCGGTCTTCAATCCCTACAAGTATTATCTTGGACTTCGTCCACCAACTCAAGAAGGGCGTGGTCCATGCAGTTTCAATGGCCACAAACGGGATCAATGTCTTCCATGAGAGATTACTTCAAGCCTCTCCCAAGAAACACCTGAAATTGTGAGTTTCATTTGGAATTTGATGAAAGACCTGTCAGTTTCATTTGGACTGCAGCACGGATGGTAAGTGACCGTGCCATAGTTTCATTCTACCGCTTGGCTTGTTCTTTGTTGAGATGCACCTGACAACTAGGAATTGTATTGATTCGTGCGGAGGTTGACATCAGTTGGGCTAAAGTAGGTTTGATGACGAGGCATTGTGCATGAGTTATGCAAGAGAAATTATATATGCTTCTAATTACTAGGAAGGTGAACATGAATCCATTGCCTTTTTAGATGAAGAGTGTACCTGATAAAATTAATTTGAATATTGTAAATGGATGTGTTGATCCAACTGAACTATGTCGGGATCTTCTGATAAGTATTACAACTTCAGAGTAGCTATATATATATTTGGTTTGGTCTTGGCGGGCGGTTCCATGCCTGGAATTGAGAATTGGACCGATAATAACTGGTTCTAGTAAATTGACATCGAGAACTAGATCCGTCCCCATGTGAATTGCCGATTTTGGATTTGTCCGGTCTAGTTTTGAGCAGTCTAGGCGGTTCCCGCTTTCTTTGCATACTCCTAATACATAGCGATAGATTCTTTCAAGATTTGAAATTCCATCTTAATATCTTTATTTTCATTTTATTATTGGATCGATTTGTTGTCTACTCAACAGGAAAAAAGGAGAACAATACGGAAAAAGCTCAAGTCTTTGCTACTTAAAAATGAGGAGCAAAACAAGCCGGTCTTTACAGGCTATATTACGATAAATTCTCGAAATTGAAATAATTGGACTCATTAATGACTGCATTTCTAGAATTTCATAGAGTAATTTTTATAGATGCCTTGCATTGCTTATTGTATTTCATAGAGTAATCTAACTATGCCAATTGGCTCTTGTGGCAGAAGCTCTAGCTATGCGGGTAGCCCTCTCTTGAATGAAGCCCCGTCGGCTGAGTCACTTATCCCTTACTTGTTTTCGAAGGTATGAAAATTGTCTGGCTACACAACCATCATACTGGATCAATTCCAACGTCCTATGACACTAGTCAAAATGTTGGTGTGCTTGAAAAAGACTAGGGATTGAAAGCTAACCTGACTTGAGCTGCCTCTCTCGCTTGGAGAGTTCTCTCTATCCTTGGGATAGCCTTGCCCTAACCCCAACTTTCTTTCAAAACCTAAGAATCCATCTCCCTTATCACAGCATCTGCTCTTCAAGTTCGACCAAAGCTCACATCAACCCCAAATCACGGTGTTTAGCTGAGTCTCCAAAGTCAAAGAATCCGCGTTGAAGATCGGCACCACAGCAGCTAAACGCCCAAAATGTGACGCCATATCTCGTGAATGGAAGATTCGGCTCCTCCTATGGTGAAATACCTTTCCACATGTGCAAGGCTGATTCGGCTCCTCCTATCGTGAAATACCTTTCCACATTTGCAAGGCGACAGCCGTTCTCCCCTTTGTAGGCCAACAACAGTTGCTTTCACGGCTGAAGGAAAATCAAGTCTGAAAACAAAATCGTCCAGCAAGGCTCAATGTGTGTTTCAGGTAGGTCCCCTTGCCCCCTTCGCATCGCACTACTGTGGAATACCTACGAATGAAGAAGTCTTGTAAGAAAACCTACGTTACAAGTTGGGGTTTCTGAACCACAAAAGATTCCAACAATATGGACGATAACAGAGAACGGGAACTCAGGATGGCCGCTTTGTGTAGAAGGCTGGGACATCTTTGGAATGGAAGGAAAGTTGCTGTGTTAGATAATGTAGTGACGGAAGCGAAACTACAAGAATGTGAACGTACCGTGTTTGGTAAACTTCATGGATGTCCTTCAGTCAATTTCCAAGCTTTTCAAACTACTATGAAGAAGGCTTGGAAATCGAATTCCGTAATCTGCAAGCATCTTCAACCTGGGTTGTTTTCTTTTGAGTTCGAGTCTGTCCAAGAAAGAAATCGAATACTGAATTCTGGCCCATGGTCTTTCTCAAGTCACTTGCTGGTCATCAAGCTATGGGAACCAAGTATGCCTCCACAGTGTATTATTTTTGACTCGTGCAACTTTTGGGTTCAAATTCATGGCTTACCAATTGAAGGTACTACTGAAGAAGCAATAAGAGAAATTGCTGAAAACGTGGGGGAGGTTTCGGAAGTGCGCATAGAATCTAAAGGATATGCATCATTAGTAGTGGGGAGAGCCAGAGTCCTGCTAAGTTTGTCAACTCCCCTGTCATCGGGCATGCTATCTAGCTTTAGGGGCAAAGAACATTGGCTGGATTTCAAATATGAAAGACTTCCCCATTTCTGCTATTCATGTGGGAAAATAGGGCATTATGCAAAAAATTGTGAGATTGTGCTGTACGATGAAGAATTGACGGCAACAGGTGACAAAATGTTTTATGGGCCCTGGTTGAAAGTGGAAGAGAACTCTAGTAGCCCCTTCTGGAATGCCTTTTATGGGGAGATTCCGGAGAAGGAACAAGGACAAGAATGGGAACAAGAAATGGTGCAGGAAACCCCTGAAAATTCTGGACAAATTACTTTAGTTCAGAATAATACAAGCAGCTCACAAACCAGACTGAACAAAGTGCGTGAAGACAGGGGAAAGAGGAAATTAACCGAGCAGGAACTCACCGCCTTAGCGAGCAATCAGGAAATTGAAGAAGATACTGATCCTCAATCAATCATTCCATTGCAGATTGACCAACCTTCATCACAGAAAGTAAGTGAAAGACAGCACAGCAAAACTAGAAAGCTGAAGACAAGGAACAATAAGAAGGGAAGAAGGTATGAACCATATGATCAGAACAGTTGTGAAGGACTTTTGTTGGACGAAGCACAACTCTTAGACACTCCAGTGCTAATTGCACAAGAACCTGAACAGTGGGCTTTGGTGGCTAGCCCTAATAAGCCACCGGGTTACAAATGAGGCTTTTGTGCTGGAATTGTCAAGGGTTGGGCACACCTTTGACAATTCAAGCCTTAAGGGCTATTACGGCCCAAGAAAGGCCCGACGTGGTATTTCTTATGGAAACTAAAAACCAAGATCACCTTGTACGGCGACTAAGCAGATCCTTAAATTTCAAGAATTGCTATACGGTTAATCCCATCGGGATAGGGGGAGGTTTGGCGCTGCTGTGGAAGGAGGGGATTTCGTTGAATGTTAATATAACCGAGAGAGAGTTCATTGATATCACTCTTCATGATGAAGACAGGGACAAACAATTCAGGGCCACTTTTGTTCATGCTCCAACTACATTTCAAGAAAAGCTGAGACTATGGGAAGAGCTCAAAAGTCTAAGTTCACAGAACAACTTGCCATGGGTGTGTATTGGAGACTTTAACGAAATCTTGAACTATTGGGAAAAGAAGGGCAAGAGGCCTCCACAACTCTATAGAATGAACGCATTTAGAGATTTCCTCAATGCATGTGGATTCATGGATTTAGAAAGTAAAGGTTGTGCTTTCACTTGGGCTAACAATCGAGAAGGGGAGGATTACGTCCAAGAAAGACTGGACAGGGCTGTTTCTAACTTACAATGGAGACTATTGTTCCCTCAAGCTGAGGTCTTTGCTTTACCGGCCATCGGATCAGACCATAGCCCTATTCTACTGGTCTTATCAGAGGAACCAACTAGGAGATATAAAATGTTTAAATTTGAAGCATTTTGGCTGGAAAATGAGGATTGTGGAAGGTTGATAAGGCAAATATGGAATCAAGATGGGTTACAAGAATCTAACCTAATGCAGAAAATACAAGCAGTCTCAACTGCTTTGGCGAGATGGAGCAGGGAAAACTTCCAGAACAGCCACAACCAAATCAAAGCATTGAAACAAGAACTGATGGCCTTGACAAATGATCAGAATGAGCTCGGGAACCAGAACAGGAAAAGAGCCATAACTGAACAGATTGAAACGTTGTGGAGACAGGAGGAAATGTATTGGGGAATAAGATCTAGAATTAACTGGCTGAAATGGGGAGATAAGAACACAAAATACTTCCATGCCACAACAATCCAACGAAGGCAGAGGAACAGAATCTCTATGCTGAAAAATGCTGACAACGTATGGATTAGAAACCCCCAAGCGCTCAAAGAGATGACAGTGGAGTTCTTTCAACAGCTTTATCATTCAGAGGGTCCCCGAGACTTCAATCCTATTTTGCTACAATGCCCTTCTAAGGTCACGGCTGAGATGAACGAAGAATTAGCAACTCAAGTCACAATGGAGGAACTCCATACAGCGGTTTTTCAATTGGGTGCTGTGAAGTCACCAGGGCCAGATGGTTTGAATGGCCAGTTTTATCAAAGAAACTGGGACGCTGTCAAAAATGGGGTTTTTGATGAAGTGAATAAGTTTTTCCAATCTGGAAATCTTAACCCAGCACTCAACAAAACCCATATCACCTTAATACCGAAAGTTCCTAATCCAGAAGACCTAGCCCAGTTCAGACCAATCAGCCTATGTAACTTTGCATACAAGATTATCTCGAAAATCCTGGCCAATAGACTGAAAAAGTGGCTGCCGGTAATAATAGAAGCAGAACAGAGTGCCTTTGTAGGCGGGAGACAAATCCAAGACAATATTCTGATTGTTCAAGAAGTTTTACACCAAATGAGAATCAGAAAAAGGAAAAGAAAATTTCAAGCGGTGATGAAACTGGATATGAAAAAAGCCTATGACAGGGTAGAGTGGGATTTCCTCCAAGCTATTATGTTGAAAATGGGTTTCAGTGACTGGTGGGTACAGCGGGTAATGCAATGTGTAACTTCTGTCTCTTTGAGTGTCAAACTGAATGGGGAACCATTGCCCTACTTCAAGCCAACACGAGGGATCAGGCAAGGGGACCCAATATCCCCCTATTTGTTCATTTTGATATCAAATACACTCTCGATCTTGATGAGAAAGGCAGTACAAGATGGCACAGTTTCTGGAATTAAATTAAACAGGTATTGTCCGGTTCTATCTCACCTTTTGTTCGCTGATGATTCCATCTTCTTCTTGGATGGTAAGCTTATTGAATGCCAGAATCTCGCATTGATCCTCAGTCAGTACTGTTTTGCATCTGGCCAAGAAATCAACCTAAACAAATCAGGAGTGTTCTTTAGTTCGTGCTGTCCACTGAATTTAAGAAACAATATGGCTGCTCAACTTAGAGTCCCAGAGATGAAGAATATTGGCAAATACCTAGGGATTCCGACGGATTGGGGTGAATCTAAAAAACAAATGTTTGGGTGGATATTAACAAGAGTTAATATGAAACTGGAGGGGTGGAAGGAAAAGCTTGTTTCAAAAGCAGGAAAAGAAACGCTGATTAAGACTGTGGTTCAAGCTCTTCCTCAATATGCGATGTCAATATTTAGAATTCCAGTTTCGATTTGTCGGTCCATAGAAAGAAGGGTTGCAGCATTCTGGTGGAAAAATTCTGAATCGAAGTCAGGTCTTCACTGGAAGCGGTGGGAAGTTTTAAAAACAAGAAAAGATAAAGGGGGGTTGGGATTTAGAGACCTCATATCTTTCAATATAGCTTTGCTGGGAAAACAAGCATGGAGGCTATCCCAAAACAAATCATCATTATGGAGCCAAATTCTCAAAGGAATATATTTCCCTACAACATCGTTCTGGCAAGCTAGGAGAGGGTCTCGGCCCTCTTGGGGATGGCAGAGCATTCTGACTGGAAGGGAGAAGATATCAAATTCAGTCATATGGTCGATTGGCAAGGGGGACCAAATCAGCATTCGGGAAGACAAGTGGCTAAAAAGAGGAGTTTTGGGAGGACCGGCAACCTTTCAAGAACCGGGAAAAGTCTCGGACCTAATCAAACATGAGGACAGAACATGGGATGTAGATATGCTAACAAGACTCTTCGAAGACCAGATTGTCCATGAGGTATTAGCCATACCCCTTTGCAGCAGAGTAACGGAAGATAAACAAGTTTGGACAGCGACAAAGTCCGGAGAATTTTCAGTGAAAAGTGCCTACAATAAGATTCGCGACGAAGAACTTCCACAGAACACGCAGGCATCATCTTCTTTCCAACCTCCCACTAAACTGTGGTCCCGAATCTGGAAACTAAAAGCCCCTCCCAAGGTCAGGCTATTCCTATGGAGCATGTGCCAGAATGCGCTCCCAACAATAGATAACCTCTACAGGAGGAAGATCTTACCTAGTCCAGCTTGCCCGTTCTGTAATCAAGAGGCAGAAACCGTGGAGCACCTCTTTATACTCTGCCCCTGGACAGAAGCAATTTGGTCGGCACCTTCAGTTCAGATCAGCATCGAACGTAGGGAAATAACAAGAATTGAGGTATGGATCCAAAACTATCAACTACAGACTTATAAATTGCTTACACTAGATGAGATTGCCATTATCTTCTGGTTGATCTGGAAAGCTAGAAATGACTTTGTCTTTGGGAAAAAACCCCCAAATCCGAGAACCATAATTGAGGCGGCAAGGATGATGACTCGCAACTACCGCAAGTGGAATCACCAGATTTATAATCTGCAGTCAGACAAGAGCCCTTTACCTCTGAATTGGAACCCACCGCCTATGAACTCCTTCAAAATCAACATCGATGGAGCATTCCATGAACCTGCAACAGAAGGAGCAGTTGCGGCAATCCTCCGAGACGCCTCTGGAACCTTGTTAGATGGCTTCGCTAGAACAGTCCCGGCGACATCACCGCTGCACACAGAGCTTCAAGCGTTGCTGCTTGCGCTTCAGTTCTTCAAGGAATGGACGAACAAGCAGATTCTTCTGGAAACAGACTGTCTCCAGATGGTCACAATGCTGAACGACAACAGTGACGTTGGCTGGGAAGAGGAAGCTTTATTTCAAGAAGCCCAGCTCCGCTTGGCCCAATTTAGCAATCTAACAGTGGCCCATTGTAACAGATCCGCGAACCAAGCTGCCGATTGGATCGCCAAAGCGCACCACAGAAATTCTCTGAATGTATTTTGGCTTGCCCGTCCCCCCCAACCGTTATGGGAGTTGTTATGTTTTGACGCCCCTCTGTCGGGTTGTAGTTTCAAGAACCCTTAAGTATTAATCTATTTCTATTTCGTACAAAAAAAAAAAAAAAAAAAGAAAAAGACTAGGGATTAGATACTTTTGTGATATTATTGGTTGGACGAAATTGCAGGTTTTAATTCACTTGTGTCATCTCTGTATACTTACAAATTATATTTTTCAATCATGCCATCTCGTGATGTTTCATAACTGTTTTGATATGATAACAGCTTATATTTCTATGATGATTCATGGAAAATTATGTTAGTACGACTTGATCTAGGGAAGGGAGCTCTTTTGATGAAGATATCATGTTGTGCACCAAAAGAAGCAATTGTGGTACGATGACGAACTGACAGTTAACAAAGGCTAAATTCAATGCGAAGTCTTAACTAATTAACATTGGGCGGTTGCCCCATCGCCCACAACTAATTAACTACTATTTGGTCTTCGACCAAAAAAACAAACTACTGTTTGGTCGAAAAGTTCTTGCGCACTGCGTTGATTTTCAACCAATTAAAAAAAGAAAGAAAGAATAAAATATATGAAAGCCACTTGCGCTGACCCCGTTTGGGCCGTGGCCTAGTACAGCCCCTTCTCACTCAGGCCACTACCTTGGGTATGGCCTGGCCCAAGCCCGATCCTTTATAATTAATTTTAAAACAAGGACCAACAATTGCTGTTAGCAATGTGTCACGGATTGATAGTTTGGGATCAAACCAGTGAGGCAACTTAGGTTTTCTTGAATTGTTGGAGCGCCTAAACCAAGCATTTTCTTGTTCACTCACTCGCTTACCTGGATCGTAAAGAAAGAATCTAGAGAGAGAAGTTCTGTGAGAGAATGGAAGTGCTTCAATTGATTTGGATGATTCAAATGAGGGGGAAAACACCCTTACTAATATAAAGACTCGACTTGTTATAACCATTGATCAACATTTGATCGAGTGACCGAGATTATATCTTCCCATCCACCAGCTATCGGAGTTTATGTCGAAAATTCTCTAGAACATGACACAATTACCATATCTCCTATCCCTGAGAACATTCTGAAAGCTCTATTAGGGTTTGGCTGAGTATTCTTCGATATTGAATAGTCCTTAGTGCATGGGAATCTCGTGACCTTGACATTCTCTTCCACCCATTTAAGCAACGTCCTCAACACTCTTTGTCACGCCCTGAACCCCATGGTGCGCATGCATCCCAACCGAGGTCGAATTGTGTGCGACGTCCCAGGACGTGTCGTTGACCCAACACCCAACGCAGAGATCATTGCACATGCAAAAGCAATATATATATATATATATATATATATATATAAATCACCCGTATAATAAAACACGAGACCATGGATAACACAACATCAAGCAGCATGATTACAAATATACATCTGCATTACTACCGAAACCATATACAGTATCCATTTTTACACAAAGTACAAACAACCAAACAAAAACGGGTCAACGGCCATCACAGTCAAAAAGGGTAAATGGCTCGGGCAGTCAGACTACAGACTAAGGTGGGGCTTCGATAAAAAAGGTACTGGCCCAACCTATCTAGGGCTAAGGCTAAATCCTAGGGAACCTAGTCCGGGTCGGATCCCGAAGACTCGAAAGAGCTGTCTGAAGGCTCAACCTCGGAGTCTACGGAATCCAGCTCAGACTCGGCCTCTGCCGGCTCTTTCTCAGAATCCATCTCCTCAGGCTCACCCTCTTGCTCGGGGTCCTGCTCCATAGGCTCTGGCTCCTTGTCTGACTCTATCGGCTTTGGGTCGGAGTCCTAATCCATCGGCTCCTCGTCTATTGGGTCCGGTTCGTCCATCTCCCAGATGACAAGTCCGGTGTCAACACTTAAACTCACATCGATCGTGGCTTCAGGGTCCACTAGATCTTCATCTGCACACTGCGGATCTACCTCACCTAGCCCGTTGAACGGGACATCAAAAGTCCGGAGAGGCCTGTACTCCTTGAAGTGGTCCCTAACGCACCAAGCTACATATTCGTGGGTCTGGTAATATGTCTCCCCCACATCAATCCATACTATAGTATAATGCCTAACATACGTATTCCCGTTCCCTACGGGGTACTCGGTCATCGATCTATTTATTTGATGCGGGATTTCAAAACGTACTGGAACTTTAGACATCCTCAAGGCCAGGGGTTTGAAAAATTTGGGTTATATAACAGTGAGAACGAGTCTTAGCAAGTAAAATCCCTTAAACTTAACCTAGGTTAATATGCACCTTCTGACAGGCAAACAAACCACAAATAGTCAAAACAACAACAATTGACCTAGGCCCTCGGGCCTAGATCGATCACATCATTGACCTTGCAAGTTAGACAGTTCATAAATAATACTCATGGCACATACGCGAACACACTTAGTCATACGTATGCCATATGCATGCTCATTCTCATTAGTATCCGTATCGCATGCGAGTCACTGAGTCGCACATACTTGCACCCTTGCCCATGCATTCTTGCACACTTATGCCATCAATATGTCATGCTCATGATCCGGCTCAATGCTACACACTGGCACATTGCTTATTTTCTCAATTAGAGCTCGACCCGCGTAAAACGCATCAGGTCTGACCCGCGTAAAACGCATCAGGTCTAATAATCAATACCAACACTTCTTGGCCTGCGTAAAACGCATTAGGCCTAGTATTTCTAGCCAGCGTAAAACGCATCAGGCGCAACACCGATTTCCATATACGAACCAAAAGCCGCGTAAAACGTATCAGGCTGGCCATCTTCCGGTAAAACAAGGCATCGTCCCGCATAAAACATATCAAGACGCGTTCACATCCCGTGTAAAATGCATTAGGGCTTTTAGTGATCACACATACACACAGCCAGTTTTATCTGAACCCTGCGTAAAACGCATCAGGGCATTTTAGATGATTACATGCTCATGTCAGGCACACATACTCGCACAATTTTCGTCTCATGCCCATGCTCAGCATGCGAAATGCATGGCCATGCAGTCTCGCTCTCGGGCAATCACATGATGCACAATGAGCATTCATTTCTACAAAGGCACATAATCATTTAATGCCAAATCAACGTGCATCTCAACATGCTCAATGCCACAGCCAACTTGCCCACTTAAGCCAATGATCCAATTCAGCCATAACATGCCCAATTAATCGCATTAGTATACTCACTCGGAACAATTGGCACTCACAATTCACATACTCGGGCAATAGAATTCACGCCAAATCGATGGCCAATCACACACCACATTAATTGGTCACACAACCACGTGGCATGGCATTATCAAATTGGTCACGAATGGGCACCAATCAACCACTAAATCAATCAAACAAGGCATGCTCGGGAATTCCGATAATTAAACCCCAAATTGCCGAACTTAGGCCAATTAATCACATTATGGGCAGCCACTTAATCGGTCACTCTAGGCCTTTAAATCTCCACATAATCAACAATTTAATCCACAAAAAATCAGCACATAGGCAGCCACAAAATCCAGCCACTAATTACCCCTAATTAACCCCTAAAATAGCCTAAATCTATCTAGAGATGCTTAATTATCCTAATTAGGGTTTAGGGACTAATACTCACAACAATCCTAAGCTCCAAACACAGCCGAATAGGTGGGGGAAATGGGCCAAACCGAGCTGGTCTCACGGTGGCGGCGATGGCGGCTTCTTGGTAGCGATCGATGGCGGTCCAGGGCGGCAACGAGGTGCCGGTGATGCCGGTTGGGAACGGAAAATGAGAGGGGAGAGAACGGGTCGGTCGGGTGGTGGCGGTGTGGCGGCGAGACGGCAAACGGCAGCCTCAGCAAGCGGTGGCGGTGACATGGCCACGCGGCTTAAGGCGGTCCTCACGTCGAACGAGGGAGAGGGAGATGAGATGGAGAGGGTGAGAGAGTCGGTGATGGTGGCAAGGCTAGGTGGCACACGGACAATGGCACAGTGGTGGTGGCGTGGTGCGCACGGCAGCGCTCTAGCAGTGGCAGTTCACAGCCGGGAGAGTGTCGCGCCCTGCACCTTGCGGCACGCCACATCCCTGCCGCGGTCGATTACAAGTGCGACATCCCAGGACGCGGCGCCGACCCAAAGCCCAAAACAGAGAACAAGCACACGCGGAACCAATACAACACTCGGACAATAAAACACATGATCAAGGATAGCGACACAAATAATAATTACAACTTGCATAAGTAATGAAGATATATAACATCCATTGCAGCATAAACACTTAAATAAAAAAGGGTCAACGGCCACTAGCAACGAAAGGGTAAGTGGCTTGGGATCAGACTCCCACTCTATTAGCTCTTCCTCCTCGGGGTTGGAATCCATCTCAATGTCGGGGGTCTGAAAAGTTGGGCTTAAACAACAGTGAGAATAAATCTCAGCGAGTAGGCCCCCTAAACCTAAATTAGACTAACATGCACCTCCTAACGAGCACCGAACAACACACTATCCAAAATATAAATGACTTAAGCCCTCGGCCCCAAATCCGATACTCACTTGGCCCTGCAGGTTAGGTAATTACAAATCCCAATAACAACACAAAACCTGATCGTGGGTCATGCACACATCACTTGGTCACAACGCCTGTCATGCGCATGCTCGTGCTCATACTCGTGCTCATATCTCATCAATGCACTTTCGCACACTTGCACTCTTGCACACTTGCCATTTACCAATTTTTCTTCGATCCATGTAAAACGCATCAGGTCCGACTCGCGAAAAACACATCAAGTCCATCACTTTGAGAATGATCTCTGACTCGCGTAAAACGCATCAAGCTCATGACACATAACCCGCGTAATACGCATCAGGTTGGTCATCTTCCGGTAGTCTGGGCATCGTCCCGTGTAACATGCCTCAGGACGGGTTCAATACCTCGCGTAAAACGCATCAGGACTTTATGTGATCACACGTTCACAATCACCAATTATTATCTGAATCCCGCGTAAAACGCATTAGAGCATTTTAGGTGATCACATGCTCATATCATTCGTGCACATTTATATATGCACATGTTATGCCAACGCTCGAGATGCACACTCATGGCCACAATATCCGCACGCGGCATTTGTGAAATTCACACTAGGCACTCAATATGATTTGGCTATACATATAATGCCACAACATGCTTAATTCGCATCTCAATATGCCCAATGAACCAATCAATGAATTCAAAAGAGCTATAGCAAATTTTTGGCACCCGAATTCATGCGATAAATCAATATAATTGAGCACACTCATGGCCTGCCATGCCCCTCAATTCTCCATCACACTAGCACTCAACATGGCATTGCATAATTAAACATAATTCACACCCAAATCAGCCATCACATGGCCCAACCAATCACACATGGCAATTCACGAACAAATCATATATTAGTCACATAAGGCCCAATTAAAACCTCAATGGACAACCACTAATCAGTCCGCAAGAGAGAAAAACCGGGAATATACAAAATCGGGTCTAAACTGGGCAGTTACACAGTGACAGAAATTCATTTGAAATAAATAGTAAATCAATTTCAAAAATTATGAAATTTGGATATGTTGTACAAAATATCTTAATGAACATTTTTCGTGAGAATTCGAAACCCAATTCTAACCATAAACACCTCGCTTTGACACTCAAAGTCGAACAAAATCAGGTTCGCTTGGATAGTTCCTCAGGCAATCAAAATATAACTCATTCAGTACCCAAATCATTTCGGAAAGCTCTAAAATTTTTATATATCATAGTCACAAATGTCCCCAACAAATTTTGTGAAGGAAGTATCTTGAAAATAGGCCTGAAAAAATTTATAAAAATTCGAACAAACCCGAAGGTCGGGTGAACAGTAAATCGGGTAGTTTTGTTTCAGTCCAAAGATGGACTTCTGAATGGCCTCAAATGATTTTCAAAAATTTTCAAATTAAATTATGTTATACTTCAAGATGTTGGGAACAAATTTTATGAAGAACACTTCCTCAAATTCTGCTCACACAAGTTACACCAAAAATAGCAAAATCTGGCGATGTAACAGTAACCTTACCAAAAATCAACCAACTTGCACCACCAATCAAACCAAGCACAATCAGCCACTAATCCAATTATCCACAGCCCTTAAACCATCCCTAAATTATCATATTAGGCCTTTAAAATCACCATAACTTTAGCCCAAATTAGTCCACACTAATTAACCCATAAAATACCCTAATAATCCCTAAAACTCATCTAGAAATGTACATTAACCTAACTAGGATTTATGGTTGTACTCATTTGGATTCCTAAGCTCCAAACTAAGCTAAACAAGTGGCAAGGGCGGCTGGACAGCGGTGGTCCCGCGCCGAAACAGTGGCGGCGAGCAACCTCACACGGTCGAGCAAGGAGAGGAAGAGAGGGAGCTCACAGAAGAGGGAGAGAGAGGAGGGGGTGCTGGCTGGTGATGGGGGGAAATGGGAGGAGAGAGAGAGAAAGAAAGATATACACATTGGCTAATGGGGGTGGTTGACCAACTCCTCAATAAAGATCATCTTGTCCCTAATCTAAGGGTTGAGGTTGATTCAAGTCCAATAATGGAGGGACAATCTTGTCCATGAAATTCTGAATTATTGGGGGTGATTAGATCATAAATTAAACCCCAAAATATTCCCCAAAATTTGGAACACCATAATTAGGCCTAGGGGCAAAACAGCAATTTTCCAATTTCGGGTCAAATTTTCAATTTTCCAAATGTAAGTGGCCACACTTATACGACATTATCCTCGCAAAATAGTCGCGTATGCCCATGAAATTCAGCATCGAGGTCCGGACTCAATTCCACGATCAATTTCACTCAATTTGTGATTTTAGCGTCTCTCACTGATAGGCGACTATTTAGAAGTCACGTGTATCAACCTAGAGACGCTTGAGTCGTGACGATGTCGATCCCCCGGAGAACACGAGGATTTATCGCTAGTTTCGGGGGTCGCGATCATTCGGATTAATTTTGAAATCGTTTGTCACGCGCACTCTTGGTCGTATGGAATCACCCGCGATTCGATCGTACATCGTTGGCCAAACTAAATCCGTCACTCTCCTTGGATCTGTCCACATTGGCACAAAATATTTCCTCGTCATTTCTCGGAATCGGATTCAATTCACGGTTGAGTTCTTGGGTCCACGTATCATTTTTTCTAGTTAGCCATTCCCTATTGGTCAGTATCCCGAGAATGATCAGTTCCGAGTGAGACTTACTAAAATGAAATGAGAAATAATATTTACTTCGTCGAATCTTGGAAATGGGTCGAAATTCAGGACGTTACACAAAGAGAGAGAGAGAGAGAGAGAGAGAGAGAGAGAGAGAGAGAGAGAGAGAGAGTTGGTTGGGGAAGGAGTTGCCGAAGGTGGTCAGTGAGGAAATGAAGGAGAGAGAGTAAGTGGAGAAATATATAGGTTTGGCTTAATTAGTGGAATAGTTGACCAACTTGCACTAAATGACCATCATATCCCTCACTTAAGGCTTGAGATTAATTGATGTCTAATAATTGAGAGGCAATTCTGTCCAATATTTTCTGAATTATTGGGGTTGATTAGACCAAATTCCAAGCCCCAAAATACCCTTCAATTAATCCCAAAATTCAGAGCTCAAGTGTGAGGCCTAGGGGCAAAATCGTAATTTTTCGATTTTGGGCCGAATTTTCATTTTTCGATTGTACCGACCCCGAATATATTTAGCCACACTAAAATGACATCGTCCTTGCAAAATAGTCGCGCACGTCCACGAAATTCAACGTCCAAGTCCGAATTCAATTTTGCGATCAAAATTGCTCAATTATAATTTTAGGGTCTCTCCCTAACGGGTGGTTGTTTAGGGGTTAAGCGTATTGATTTAGGGTTACTCGAGTCGTGACGATCTCGATTACTAGGAAAACGCAAGGAATTATCGCTAATTCTGAAGGTTGCGATTGTTCGATTTAAGTTCGGGATTTATTCGCCACGCGACTCTCGATCGTGCGGAATCACCCACGATTCGATCGTACGTTGTTGGCCAAACTAAACCCATCACTTTCCTAGGATCGGCCCACATTGGCCCAAAATATTTCTTCGTTGTTTCTCGGAATCGGTGCCCGAATCGTGATTAGGTCCCTAGTCCACGTATCGTTTTCCTAATTAGCCATTTCCCATTAGTTAGTATTCCGAGAGTGATCAGCTCCGGGCGAGACTTATTAAAATTAAATGAGAAATAATATCCATTTCATTGATCTTGGAAATGGGTCGAAATTCAGGATGTTATACTCTTGACTTTGGGTTGTTTGATGGCTTGTTGGAGTGCTTCCAATTCTTTCGAGGCTTCTTTGTTTTTGGCTTCCCAATTTGTCGAGCATTTAGCTCCTTTGATTTGGCCGCCTCCTTGTTGGTTGGCATGATCACCACTTTTGGGAATAACACATGGATCAGCATCTCATGTTGAGGAGGATAAACCATCTCTACCTTTGGCGTTAGCTCCGTGCGGGGCTCGGTCGCGGATTTCTCAACTCTTGGTCCATCATCCATGCGTCAGATTGTGGAGAGGATTTTTGCTCAGTTAATCCATGGATCATTGGCACCAGCGATGGGCACTCCGAGTCGGTGACGACAACCATCTTGGTCCTCAAATTTATCATGGCTCTCGCCGCATTGAAGAATTGCATACTTAGAATGAGATCGTAATCATCGAGTGAAATTACCTCGAATGAGAGCTTGCCTTTCCATCCGCCAACTCAGAGTTCCACGTCTTTGACTATGCCTACGGCTTGTACATCTTTGGCGTTGACAGCTTTGTATCGATGATTGGTTGGCTCCACGTGAAGTCCTAAGTTTTTGGTCGCTTCACTTGACATGAAAAAGTTTGTAGCACCCGTATCGACCTGGGCAAAAAGGGATTCACTACATACCTTGACTTCAACGAATGATAGGTGTAAGCTTGTCAGCTTCTTCTTGGGTGGTGCTTTGACCTTCACGGTGTTACTTGAGTTGAGAACCTTTAACGGTTCCAAGTAGCACCTCGCGTTTCTCTTGCTTTGGCTCTTCATTCTCATCTATGGTGAGAAGTGCGTTGATTTTGTTCTTCTTTGGGCATTTTTGGGTCCAATGAGGACCGTTGCAAATGAAGCATGGGAATGACAGTGGAGTTTCGAACTTGCTTTTGTTGTTCCCTTGGGGTTGATTCCACCTCGGATCACTTGGTTGGACTGATCCTTCTCCCTATGACTTTTCACGCCCAACATGGTCTCTTCAGCCACGGTTGTGATCACTATCCGCGTCTTTTTGACCACAGATAGCTTGTTCTTTGTCGTTCTCATGGTGGCAATTCGACCTCCACCTGCTCCCTTTGGACTTGGAAGACTGAAGTCGGCGAGAGATTCGGCCACGGTTAGTGCTTGTGAGAGGCTTCGAACATCCCTTTGCTTGAGCTCGAGTAGTGCCCACGGCTTGAGTCCATCCATGAGCACCCCAAGGGACTCATCCTCCATAAGGTTGGGAATTTGAACTGTGCCTTGTTGTCCAAGGCGATGGAGCTTGCTAAGGGCTTCTTGTTGAGCAAACTTGGGGAAGAAATAATCCCGAAACTCCTCAACAAAGCCATCCCAAGTATTAATGGGATCAACGCCTCGTTTTGTCTCATCATATTTATTACGCCACCAATGTATTGCATTATCACTAAAGAACATCAAAGCAATTCGCACCTTGGCCAAGTCATCTTGGATCCCTACAACATTGAAATATTGCTCTATGCTCCATAGGAAGTTATCTACCCCTTTAGCGGGCTGGTTGCATTTGAATTCTTTTGGTTTCGGTACATCTAGCTTATGCGCCACTTGAACGGGCATTGCACCATTTGCGATGCTTGCTTTGCACAGGACGAGTTCGGTCTTGAGCTCTTGTACCTCCATGTTTAAGGCTTTGACCTTGGCTGAGTTGCCTTTTTTGAGCTCCAAGACTGTCACGCCCTGAACCTTGAGTGCGCTAATATCCCGCTAATGGTCATGAAATGGCAACATCTCATGATGCGTCACCGACCCAAATAAATATCATCAATCAAATGAACGCATGCGAAAGTGTACTTAAAACCCCAATCGACAAGCAATAAAATGGGATAGTAAGGAAAACACTTAGAGAAGAAAACTAGTGAAGCCATTTTATGAATACAACATCAACCGTGGAAGATACAATATACAAGCCTATCACAAGGCCACTTCCTAAAAGACCACGCCTAAACAAAAAGGAATTTGACGGTCGGGTTAACCTAGCTTCACTATCAAAAGGGGAAGATAAGAAAGATAGGATATCTAAACCCATCATCAAACCTAGTGATACCCAAGAGGTGTCTCCGGATTTGACTCCGCTTTGTTCGCTGCGGACTTCGCTTTGTTCACTTTGGACTCCATGTCATTCGGACCGATATCCAGATCAGTAATTGCTCCATTCGGAGGGTTGACAACCATGGAGTCCTAAACCTCATCCCCCACTCCACCATTAGGTGGTCCATCATGGCCCCTTATCGGCCCAAACAACCTACCCCCTTCCCTAATGAATCATGCTAGGAATTCATGCAGCTGCCACATTGTTACCCCCTCATCAACCCAAACGGTTGACATATGCTTCTTATAAATTCTGTCTGGTCCCACTGGGAACTCTACTACTATTGTACTCATATCCATGGGCACGCCAAAACGCATAGGAGAACGGTTCATACTCGGGGGTCTGAAAACATTTAAACAAACAACAATGAGATAAACTCAGCAAGTTAACGACATAAGTCTCGATTAGGAAATCAACTCATCTCGGATACACCTAAAACATACAACTCAGGCCGGTGCACACAAACATGCCATCACACAGTTGTAGGTAGCCTTACCTTGCCTTGGCATATGCCTTGCACGTTATAAACATCGCCATATACAATAGTAATGCAACAAGCATATAATGCAATCAGAATACGCAACAACTTTACCATGCACAATGCTTTCACACAAGTCCCGACTATAAGGTGAAACCGCTTTAACTCGTCCTATACCGTGCCTCACAATTTCATCCCATAATCGGGCATAATGCTACCATACTCTTTCATGCGTATCCCGATTATTATGGCCACTCAGGGCACGGCACAACCCATGTTATTCACATCAGGTTGGCGGTCTTCCAGCATTACTAGGCATCGTTATACCCCATTGAGCATGGCGTCATCTCACCAACCTCGATGACAGCATCCCATAAAAGGGGTTCATTTTGAATCTAATTCTCGAGTGACTTCATCCCTCCCCACCCCTTGCGACGGAATCCAATTACTAAATTGGGCACGACCTATCATGGCCACGACCAAACCCTAAGTTGGCGGTCTTCCGGTATAACCGGGCACAAATGAAACTTTTAGGTGATCATGCACATATAGCAATCACTTAAGCCAATTGATTTCCCTCATTTAATCAATGCACACATGATTGTGCTCACATATCAAGATACTATAACTTTCATGCCAAAAAATGCGGTAATTAAATCACATGTGACCATGTACACATAATTAAACTGCAAAACTTTGCATGCTCCCCTATTTAAACATTCTCACCCTATTTAATTTATAAAAATTGACTTATAAACCTGACGCTTTGGGTTTTACTATTCATATGACCACAAAAACCTTTTTAAAAAATAAATAATAAGGTTTCACATAGAGTAAATATTTCTCAGGGCAAAACATGCATTATATGGCATGAAATGGCCCTAATACAACATTTAATTCAAGTAGAAAAAAATCATATAAAGTGTAATTATCACCCTATTTATAATAATTTATCAACAAAATGGTGATAGCTTATCATTCAAAACTTCAATAGCTTATCGTCCCTTTGACGATAGCTTATCGCATAAATGATGATAACTTATCACTAAAATCTCGATAGCTTATCGCTAAAATTTCGATAGCTTATCGCATTTTCTCGATAACCTATCGAGTCCAATTATCACTTATCGTGATAAATTATCAACTAATCCCCAATTAATTATCACTAAGCATAATTAACTTAATCTAAACTCATCCTAATCAAGTTAAACGTACTAATCAAGGGATTAGGGCGATAACTCACTCGAAAATGATTCCGACTACACGGATGCAACAGCGAGGGCGGCGGCGAGGGCTACGCGTGGCTTGGTCTAGAAACTATACAAAATGACAACGAAAGGCTGGATGGTAGCAAACAGAACTGGTGAGAGCTGTTTTGCACGGTGGGGGCTCGAACCGGTGGTGGAAACAACTTGAACAGGTGTCACACGGCAACGGGAGGTCATGGCAGGCTGGTGGTGGTTCGGTGGTGGTTATGGTTGGCGAACAACAACCAAAGGGCGCTGAGATGGTGGTGGCCGAAGGAAGAAAGAGAGAGAGAGAGAGAGAGAGAGAGAGAGAGAGAGAGAGAGAGAGAGAGAGCCGATCGGTGGGGGAGAGAGGAGAGAGGAGAGAGAGAGTGAGTGAGAGAAATGAGAGATAGAGAGTGAGTTTGGGAGATGTTTTCCTCTCTTCAAAGTCTTCACTCATCATGGTAAAACCCCCAAAGTCTTCACCCATTAATGCCAATCCTATCTTTATCACTTTATTCGATAATGCAAGAAGGGTAAAATGGTAATTTCACAAAGTATAGTATAAAATACTATACACGTATATGAGCTAGAATTTTGTATGGGCTCGTATAAATTGAGTTTGGGCTCAAAAGGATTAAGATTGGGCTTGAATTACTAATGGACTTGAAAGTGGCTAAGTGGGCCTAATTGGGCTCACTTGGGCTTTCTTGGGCCCAATTGGGCCAAAGCACAAAGAGGCGTGAGGCCCATTGGGCCATCGTCCAGCCCACTTCTTCGTGGACTCCAATTCTTGGCCCGCTAACTCCATTTTTGAGTGTTTCGAGCAAACCGATAAACAAGTAGTTCAATGAGGCAACATTCAATAGTTTCGTCTTAAAATCCTTGAAGATTTGATATCCAAATTTGGATTCTAATTCGTGATCAAAATCGATCAATTGCGACTTTAGTATATCTCAAACTAATAGGCAGCTTTTAGGAGTTACGCATATTCGACCAATGGTTAATTCGATATCCAACCACATTCAAGCCTTCTCGAACAATGGATGACTCAGTTGTCATGTAATTGTGAGGGGTCAATTACTAGTTCCGAAGTACACGATCATTTAGAATTGGTTTATGGTCATTCGCAACATATACAATGGTCATGTAGAATCATCCGCAGTTCGATTGTATGTTATTGGCAAAATATTCTATAACCGTTCTTGGATTGGTCTATAAAAGCTAGGCCAACAGGTAGAATTAAAAAACGAAACTTTTTGTTCAAAAAACAGGCTCCGTCGCGATCGGAAGCCATAATCTCGAATTTTCTATTTTTAATGACGCGTCAGCTAAAAGTTAAGTGTCAACAGCTGCCCCTCTTTGAGTGGGAGTTCGAAAAGGTTCCGCTCAAAGACCAATTGGCACCTGCAAATTTTTAGTCGACACAACTTGGGAAATAAAAGAAACTATAGACAAAGACATTTGATCAGAGTCTCACCTAAAGCACTTACCATTGACCATTTGGATTATTAGCTCATTCATGTGTTTTTCTCTTCTCTCTCTCATGTGATGGAGTGAAGGAAGAAAAAAAAGCAGAAATGATTTTATAGGAAATCTATGGTTTAAGGATAACTAAGAACTTAAAGAACGAGGTTTAATGATGACTTGGAACCTAAGGGGCAAGGTTTAAGGATGACCTAGAACCTAAGGACAAGATTTAAGGATGACCTAGAACCTAAGGACAAGGTTTAAGGATGACCTAGAACCTAAGGGACAAGGTTTAAGGAAGACCTAGAACCTAAGGTAAGGTTTAAGGATAACCAGGAACCTAAAGTAAGGTTTAAGGATGACCAGTAATCAAATACAAGGTTTAAGGATGACCTAGAACCTAAAATAAGGTTTAAGGATGACTAGAAACCAAAGGTAGGGTTTAAGGATGACCAAGAACCTAAGATAAGGTTTAAGGATGACCAGAAACCTAAGACAAGGCTTAAGGATGAGCAGGAACCTAAGGTAAGGTTTAAGGATGACCATGAACCAAAGATAAGGTTTAAGAATAACCATGAATCAAAGACAAGGTTTAAGGATGACCTAGAACCTGAGGTAAGGTTTAAAGATGACTAAGAACCAAAGACAAGGTTTAAAGATGACTATGAACCAAAGACAAGGTTTAAGGATGACCTAGAACCTAAGATGGGGAATATGGTTTAGGCTGACCAAAAAGCGAAAATGGAAGATTATGGTTTAGGCTAACCAAAAACCAAAAATGGGGGATATGGTTTAGGTTGAAAAAAAACCGAAAATGGGGGGTATGGTTTAGGCTGACCAAAAACTGATCTACTGGGAAAAGATATTTTGAAAGAAATTCCAAGATTGTTTAACGAGAAACCAAACAGAATTATTCACATTTTGGTAGAAGACACCGACTATCAAAATCCTTAAGAGGAAATTTTAACAAAATGATCTTTAAATAACCATCTAAAGAGGTTAGATAAAAATGTCAAATTGAAAATAACCTAATAAAAAAGGTCTTTCGCACTGGCTCTCGTAAAGGCTTTGATTCCCATCCATTGATATAGGAAAACTGTTCAATTCTCACCGGTGATGTCTCACAAACCTATGTCAAAGACTGTAATATAGGCTTGATCATGGGCTTATACAAAGGATATTTGCTTTGAGGCCAAGAAATATATCATCAACATCTTCAGCGGGTTTACAAGTCAAGAACCTTGAAGATAAGACAAGATAAGATTACTTTCACTCCTTCTAGTGGTGGCTTTTTTGTGAAATCTTTATATTAACTCAAACCATCCCAATCGGAAGAGACTTCGGAGAGGGTTGTAATGTCGGTTCGAGTTAGGTTCAAAAGGCTTGAAATTTTGTATAAGGGATTTGAAAGAGAAATGATGATTATCTTGGCATTATTACCAAATCATTCAAATTTAACATCATTTTGACTCTTGAAAACCTAATTATCTCAAGACTCCATTTTTCTTACAACATAAGAGCTTTGCTCTTTCTAAGCATCTTTTACAATGAGAATTTTGTTTTTATCATAAGCATATTGCTTTTTGCTTTTGCTTTTGTTTTGGACATATTTTCTTTTTCATGGGCATCGTCCTTACTTTTACCAGGCATATTACCTTTTCATGCCCCCTAATATTTATCTTTTGAGCTCTTTGGACTCTTGAGACACCAATTTTTCCAAATTTTCTTCATAAATCATATACATTGCCCCAATGTGGGGAGATAATCAACATTTTGGGCTTTCAAATGAACATGTTTAAGGTTTAACTTGGCTAAGCAAGAGATGACTGTGTTTGGATAGAGGAAGAGAATGCTCTTCTTCACTTTGGGATGTTTCTAGCTTCCATCAAGATCCATCTGAAATTATCACAAGAAGATTAGTGCAAGTGAAAGTAATAAAATCTTTCTTAATCTTTTTGCTCCAAAAATGATCAACCACAACTTTTTAACTTGCCCTAATGTGGGGTGGTTCTTGATAGGGGTATTTTGAAAATTCTCCTTATTTGGCTCAAAGTGGCTAGTAAAGGATAAAATGAGTGTTTAGGATAGAGAAATGAAATGCCTTTTATCATTTTAATCCATGTATTTAATATGAACAAACCTTACGTCGTAGGACATGATTTTTTTCGCTCAATTCTTTCAAAATGTGTATAGGGACATGTTTGATTAAAAGTTTGCCTTTTGTCATCGTAGGCATTTCCATTCGACATTTTTGAGAAATCCTCTTTTTATTTTTCCAAAGGATCATTTGGTTAAATCTCCAGTCTGTGGGGAATTTTGATAAATAAAAATATTTTAATTTTTTTGAATTTTTTTAATGACTCCTCTAGGGCTTTTTTTTAGCAATGTTTCAAATTTGAAAAACCTTTTGGACAGAAAAGGTCCTCACAAAGAGGATCTACTTCCTAAGCTCTAGGGAGAAGATTGATTTGATGTAGCTACTTGCTAGAGGTTGATTCCTTGAGGTTTGGAGTAGCCTCCCTGGGGAACAACTGAGTACCTGCAAAATGAACAAGTATGCAAAAATGCCATGTATGCATAAGATGCATGATGCAGATGTCCTAAAGTAGCTTGGATTCAATCCAAAAGTAGCTCAAAGGCTTCTTATTTAAGGAAAATATTTCTTGATAACATCAACATTTACAAGTTTTTGCAACTCTCGGCCATCCATTTCTACAAGAATCAATGCTCCGCCAGGTAACACTTTTTTAATGACATACGGTCCTTCATAATTGGGAGAGAACTTTCCACGATATGGAATGATAGGTAAGACTTTCCTCAAAACCAGGTCATTGACCTCAAAATGCCTAGGTCGAATCTTACGGTTGAATGACTTAGCCACTCGCTTTTGGCAGCTTTGCCCATGGCATAAGGTTTTTACCATTTTTTCATCAATCATGTTAAGCTGTTCAAATTTTTGTTGAATCCATTTTGCTTTAGAAAGCTTTACTTGAGAAAGTACCCTTAATGAAGAAATTTCCACTTCGATAGGTAAAACTACTTCCATTCCATACACTAATGAGAATGGTGTTGTTTTAGTTGAAGTGCGAATAGAAGTTCGGTAAGCCATTAATGCATATGGCAACCGATCATGCCAATCTCAGTAATTCTCTGCCGTTTTAGACAAAATTTTCTTTACATTCTTGTTTGCCGCCTCCACAACTCCATTCATTTGTGGGCAGTAGGGAGAAGAATTCAAGTGGCGGATGTGAAACTTATTGAGTAGCTCATCCACTACTTTGTTATTCAGGTTTCACCCATTATCTATGATAATTGCTTCTGGAACTCCGTATCGAGCGATAATGTCTCGATGAATAAATTTTACCACACTTCTCGCAGTGACGTGGGTATAAGAATTGGCTTCGATCCATTTGGTGAGGTAATCGATAGCCATTAGAATGAAATGGTGTTCATTTGATGCCTTAGGATTAATTGGTCCGATAATGTCAATGCCCCACATTGAAAAAGGCCCTGATTCGAACATTTGATGCAATTCATTTGGAGGAGCATTGATTTTGTCTCTATAAACTTGACATTTATGGCAACATCTAACATGTTGCATACAATCGGCTTCCATGGTTAGTCAGTAATAACCTAGCCTCATGATCTTCCTTGCTAGAAGATGGCCGTTCATATGAGGACCACATTCTCCTTCATGTATCTCTTTCATTAATAAATTGGCCTCTTTGGTGTTTACACACTTCAACAAGACCGAATTAAAAGATCTTTTCTATAAAGCACCTTCGCTGAGAAAGAATTTGGAAGCTAATTTAGTCAAGTATTTCCGATCAGTAACTTGACTTCCTTGGGGAAATTTTCCTTCTCGAAGGTAATTTATGATGTCATAGTACCATGGTTGACCATCGAGTTCTTCTTCTATAACCATGCAATACGTAGGCTCTTTTAAAACATTGATTTGCAAAGGATCAATATTCAAACCATCGGTTACTTGTAACATTGAAGATAATGTCGCCAAAGCATCAGCAAATTGATTCTGAGATCTTGGCAAATAATCAAATGAGATCTCTTCGAATTCTTCCACCAAGTCTTTAAGATACTCATGATAAGGAATCAGTTTTGAATCACAAGTTTGCCATTCACCTCCTGTTTGGAGAATGATAAGTGCGGAATCACCATAAACTTGTAATCTTTTAACCTTTATATTGATGGTTAATTGGAGACCAAGGATGCAAGCTTCATATTCTGAAATGTTATTAGTACAAGAAAATACCAACTTTGCAGCTACTAGATAATGTTGACTCGTTGGGGATATCAGGACTGCTCTAGTGCTAGAATCGGAGAGGTTAACAACTCCATCAAAATACACGGTCCACTTGTCTTGTGACACCAAATGGATTCTTTCATCAATTTCATCCCAGTCGTCTGACATTAAGGGACTTCCAGCTAACATGTCAGCTATGGCTCGCCCTTTGACGGACTTCTGAGACATGCTCTGGATATCAAATTCGTAAAGCAATATTTGTCATTTGGCAAGCTTTCTAACTAGTACCAGCTTTTCCAAAAGATACTTGATAGGATCATTTTCATTCACAAGCAGGATACAATGGTGAAGAGTGTATTGCCATAATCTGTGTAATACCCAAATTAAGGCTATATACGCTTTCTCAACTTTAGGGTATCGAGCTTCATCAGAAGTAAATTTCTTGCTGAGGTAGTAAATAGCACGTTCCATTCCATCATCTGATCTCTTCTGCGCTAACATAGCTCTCAAAGACTCATTGTGAATGGTGAGATACAAGATCAAAGGTATACCCGGAGTATGCGGTACTAACGCTAGTGGTTGTAAAAGATATTGCTTCAATTGTTTAAAGGATTTTTGACAATCTTCGTTCTATTCAACTTTGGCATTCTTTTTCAATAGCTTGAAGAATGGCTTGGCGGTTTCGGATAATTGGCAAATAAATCTTGCGACATAATTCAGTCTCCCCAACAAGCTTCGGACCTCCTTGATAGTAGAAGGAGGTTTCAAATCACAAATGGCCTTCACCTTCAAGGGATCAATCTCGATGCCCTTGTTACTAACCATAAATCCAAGAAGCTTTCCAGACTTTGCCCCAAACACGCATTTAGCGGGGTTAAGCCTTAGCTTGAACTTTTTAAGTCGTTCAAATAATTTCTTCAATACCTCAATGTGGTCTTCTCCTTATTGTGATTTGGCGATCATGTCGTCAACGTACACTTCAATCTCTTTATGCATCATGTCATGGAATAGTGTCATCATGGCTCTTTGGTAGGTTGTCCTCGCGTTCTTCAAGCCGAAAGGCATAACCTTGTAACAGAATGTTCCCCATGCAGTGATAAAAGATGTTTTCGTCTTGTCTTCTTCTTTCATTCGGATTTGGTTATAGCCAGATAAACCATCCATGAAAGAAAATAATTCGAATCCTGATGTGCTATCAACTGGACGTCAATATGTGGTAGTGGAAAATCATCTTTGGGACTTGCTTTGTTCAAGTCGTGGTAATTGACACATACCCAAACTCGCCCATCCTTCTTCATAATTGGGACAATATTAGCAATCCAGTCAGTATAATGCGTGACTTCAATGAAATCAACTTTTAACAGTTTCATGACTCCTTCCTCGATCTTCTTAGATAATTCTGGCTTTGTCCTCCTAAGCTTCTGTTTCTTAGGCGGAATGGCAGGATCAAGTGGTAATGTGTGCTCTATAATGTTGGGGTCCAGACCCAGCATATCAGCATAAGACCAAGCAAAGACATCCCGGTACTCTTTCAAGAGTTTGATCATTCGATCAGTATTTGTTTGAGAGAGACTTGCCCCAATTTTTGTTTCCTTGGGACTTTCAGAATGACCCAAATTTATAATAACAGTTTGTTCTTCCGTGGGAGGTTTGGATTCTTCATGTCGGATCCATTCTTTTTTAATGATCTGGGAATCTTCTTCATTTTCAGGATCAGAATAATCAGGGTCGTATGAGTTTTTTGGACATGAATCCAAGCCATGCATATGACTATCATGATTATGCAAAGTGTCATGCCTGAGATGCAATAAAAAATGGTTAGTATATGAAGATAAGAAATGCAATGCATGCAGATGTGATGAAAAAACTTTTTGAATTCCAGAATAAAAAATTTCATGGGGAACTCGTCCTCATATCATTGGACATCCTTGTTCCAAAGGATTATTTTGAAAACTATAGATCATGCAAAAGTCCAGGCCTCAAAGCATCATCATAGGGCTGGTTTGGTATACTTTCGCACATCTATTAACAAAACATGAGAATGCTTTTATTGATATGCAGTAAATGTCATATAGTGTTTTGGATCCAAAGTTTGTGATCCAAATTATTACAACATATGAAATGAACGAATGAAATGAACAAATGGCAGTCCCTTGCAGGGGAGAATTAGGTGGATTACAACTGAAACAAAGTAGAACACGGAAACATCCCTTGCATAGCAGGATCGATAGGTAGATCATCCTCAAAGGCTTCAGAAATGGCACCCACAAAACTCTCTTCAAATAGGTCGATGATACCATAGACACTTATTTCTTCATCTTGGAGAAACTTTGGCAGCCTAGGGAAAAAATCTTTCAATGGAGGAGGGAGCACTTGTGATAACTCTTTTCTTTGATGTTCGAGCTTTTTGATTACCTTGATCCTGTTGATCGCCTTGGTAACCCAAGCCTTCTCATTTCTTTCTCTTAGTCACCTCAATTGGTGTGAGAATGCCTTGGGATAGCTTTCCCAATCCTTTGCTAATAGTAAATCTATGCTCGATCAACACTTTGCTAGACATAAGGGCCACCTTTGAATAGTGAGGCTTTCTCATAACAGTGTCTACAAGCACATGAGATACTGACACTAACTCGAATGAATGGTAGCTTGATTCTCCTTTTATTTCTGGCTCTATGTAGGGAATTGCAATATTGTCGAAGGTTTCGGTATCCTTCTCGCAATGGACAGTTATAATCTTGCCACACACGACAAAGTGAATCATCTGATGTAAACTTGAGGGTATAACACTCGCAGCGTGAATCCAAGGTCGTCCCAGCAAGAAGCTGAAGTTACTTGGGATATCGAGCACTTGAAATTTCTGAGTGAACATGACTGGACCAATCATTAGATGTAAGTCAATTTCTCCTAGAGCTTCCTTCTTCATGCCATCAAAGGCTCTGACTGGAGTTTTAGAAAGACGAACATTATCCATACCTATACCTAGACGGCACAAGGTTGATAATAGACAGATATTAAGAGCTGAACCGTTATCAATGAGTACTCTCGATATCCTTGTATCGAAGTGTTGAACAGAGATGTATAATGCTTTAGAGTGCGCTCGCCCTTTCGGCAGCAAATCCTTTTTGGAAAAAGAAATTTGATCCTTAAGAAGGATAGCACCTACAAACTTTTCCAATTGTACCTCTCCGATTGTCTCGAGTACATGTACTTCATTAAGAATTTTTAAGAGAGCATTCCTATGTTTCTCGGAAGACTTGAATAGTTCAAGTAACGAGATTTGAGCCGGCATTTTTCTTAACTGCTCAATCACTTCTGCGTCACTCATTTTGAGAGTTTTTAGGAGTTGCTCCACCTCCTCTTTGGTTATAGCCTTTTTCTCAACATTTCCACGAGATGGAAAACATCGGCCAGACCGAGTAACAACATCTATTTCATTAGACTCATAATTCCAAGGAACTGCCTTAGAGTCATAAATAGGAGGTATTCTTGCTTTCAAATTCTCATCTTTCTTCGATGGCAGCTCAATCACAATAGGCTCAAAGTTCTCACTAGAGATCTTTATATCTCCGAAGCCATCAGCCATTAAATCTATGACCATAGGTTCCACAACATGCGCTTAGATTTCACAAGTAGCATTCAATTCAATCACAACAGGATCAATCACGGCTACCATGCCATCATCTTCAAATTCGGACCCCCATTTACTTGGGACGATAGTCTTAGGGTTGATAAAAGCGCTTGAAGGAGGAGAGTATTTTACCATGAAGTCATATTTATCACTCGGCTGCCCCGAGAGTATCAATAATTTCGCCTTTTTCAATTGTCTTCCTAACGAACTCTCGATCCGAGTGGGAGGTATGGCGCTCAAATTCCGAATCAACATCAGAAAGAACCTCTCTATTATCTTCATCGTTCCATTCAATTGGAGCAATGTCTTTTAAGTCTTTCTCATGGGCTTTCTTCATAAATTCACGACCTCGACAAGCATTCTTACTCTCACATTCCAAATCACCATCGGAATATGTGTCACTCCAAGATTCATCAACGTCTGGCTCATATCCATCATCTTTTGGCTTAGAGCATGAAACTTTGTCCGCGAACTTGCAAAAGAAACTTTCGGACGACAAATCAACTACAGCAGTCTCGATGGACCCTTCGGGCTTCTTTCCTTGAAGAGGTTGAATTATGCCTAAAGTAGTCATCTTGGCTAGGCAATACATTTTCTCATCTCGGGATACATTTCCTTCTTTCGGTTGATCTCTAGCTATAGTCAATAGCTCTTCCAACTTCACCATGTCGAACAAGAAAGGTTTTTCATTCTCGTCTCTAAATATCACATTAACGGCTTCGATATGATTGGGGAGCGGATTTTGTTGAACATTTGGTGTAGCATCTTTAAACGACAAGATCTTCTTATCCAACAGGTTCTAAATCTTGATCTTGAGAGTATAATAGTTGTCCACATCATGACCCTTCTCACCCATGTAGTACACGCAAGATTTTGCCAAATCAAACCCAGCAAACTTTGGTGGGTTGTCTCTCGAGATTTCTCTTGCCACGAGTCTTTGTTCAATCAACATTGGCAACAATTGAGACATAGGTCTTGGCAACGGAGTGAATTGTCTTTGTGGAGCTTTTCCTTTTCGGTCAAAATTTTGAGAAGAGCCCCCTGTGTGTGTTTAATGGCTTTTGAGTATGAGGATTTTGAATATAGGCAACCTCCACCATTGGCTCCTTATCCATCTTTGAGGTACATCTGCGAGTCGTCATCTCGGATAATCGACCCTCTCTCATGATTCATTCAATACGTTCTCCCAGTTCAACCATTACGGAAAAATTAATGCAAGTGTTATTAAACATCTTATCGAAGTATTCTCGAGGTAGAGCTCGAAGAAACAGCTGTATGATCTCTTTCTCGGATAGCGGATGTTTAACTTAGGACGCTGTAGTTCTCCACCTTTGGGCATATGTTCTAAAAGTTTCATTTCTCCTTTTATCAACCTGGACCAGCTCTTCACGGGTTGGAGCAATTTCAGTATTAAACTTGTATTGTTGGAGGAATTCATCTGCAAGGTCTTCTCAAGTGTAAATTTTCTCCAAATCCAATTCGATGGACCATGTTAAGGCGGAATCAGCCAAGCTATCTTGAAAATTGTTGATCAACAGCGGAGTGTTATCGGAATAACGAGCCATCTTATTCAAATAATATTTCAAATGGGTCTTAGGGCACCCATTTCCATCATACTTCCTTGAAAATTCAGGCTCATTGTAGGAATCAGGGATTTTCACTTTTGTAAAAGGCGACAGCTTATCAAAGTCTTGGAGTTGGTAACCTTGCAATAAGCACAGGCACTCTTCCAATTTTGCGAGACGTCTCGCACTATCTTCATCCATATGAATAACAGGTGACTCCTTAGGCGAAGTTTCCAAATCAATGACGGCGGCAATAGCATTAACAGGGACCTCTTCAGCAGGTCCTTTATCAACAGGATCTATCGTCGGTGCTTTAACAGGCGCATTAGTAGTAGAAGTTGCAGCAAGAGCCATAGGCGTGAAGTTCTTTCCTTGATTTGCAAGATCAGTCAAGAGAGCCATCATTTTTGCCATTTGATTCTCAATGGTAATAATGCGGCTACGAGTGTCTTCGTTTTCCATCCTTACTTGGCGACGGGTGCGTATAATAGGACGCGATTCAGCCGTATTTTAATACCTTGTAAAAAAATAGAAATCATGTTAGTATGCGGAAAATGAATTAGGACGAAAATATAAAACCCTTCAATTTTGCATTTTCTTTGGATGAAATAGAGATAAGAAATATTCTCACGATCCCAATATCATGTGAATAATCTCTTATCACAATTTCTTCACAAGAAATTATACAATTAAAGGGGTAACACACAACGATTAATCAAGATGCCCCATCTATATTCCATTGGAATCTCGAAAAAGAAAGTACACACAAAGGGAAATTTCACTATTAACAACAAAATTCGTGAAATACAATCCCTATAGATCAATCTAAAAACAAGAAGAGAATCCTATTACATTATTACAAAAATGAGTAAAAAGGAAACCCCATAAATCAAATCTATAAAACGAAAATTACATGAAAGGAGATTTCCTCATGGAATATAACCAAAATCCTAATGGATCTTCTTTAGGCGCGAGGCGAATTCGTTTGTCTTCTTGGGTCAAATGCTTAACCTTGGCTAGAGCCTCATCCTTTTCCTTGAGAGCTCTTGCAGCTATAGCTTGTTGTTGAGTTGGCTTCTCGAGGACATTAGGGAGATCCACTTTGAACTTGGGCTCGAGACGACGGTGTATGTAGTCCGGCAATGCGTGATGTATCTTCATTTCTCCTTCCAACTTTGACTTGTCGGTAATGAGAATCGGCTCCGGGTGGCATTTGTACCACATATCAATGATGGACTTGACCATTTTTTTCAAATCTGCCATTTGGTCCTTTTGGATGACATCTTTGCGATAGTCAAAATGATATAATCCCAACTTGAGGAATGACAGAATCTTTTGAATCGCGCGATATTAACGGATCACCCTAAAAGGGTAATATGACGTAGACCCCGTTAGGCCCAAAAGTGGGATTGGGTTGTCGGATCCATTACTAAGGCGCACTTCGGGATTTCCAAGCCAACGAACATGCCATTAGATTTCATTTGGAACAAGGTTCTTGAAAAAATTAAACTCAGTTGAAAATGACCAATAAGAAAAGATTTCTTCCTTTTCTCGGAAAAGCGAGATAGGATGACAATCTTTGGATACATCTATGATTTTCAAGCTCAAATCGAAGTCTTTGAGATGAGAGACTAACCAAATTTGGAGTAAACCTATTGGGGCTCTAAAGACACTATTTCTGTTTTGTTTGAACCTATTGAGTGATATGAAGATCTCACCTAAGATCATATTAGAAAATCTTTTGAACATACAAACTTGATTGACAATGTGAACTACCAAAGGATCCATGGTCTTTTTGGTGAATGGAAATACCACAAAACCAAAGGATGCTAAGAGAAAGACTCGAGGGATTTGATTACCCGCTTCTTTTGACAAGCTAGAAAAATGTCATTCTAAAAATGTGAAGGAGAGTGCATTGGAATTACCTCTAAGACGCTTTTGATTTAGATGGTGTCAACTCCTAAGAATTGACTCAAAAGAGTTATTGGATCTATATCTATCAGAGGACTAACTAGACCGAAAGACCCGACTCTTCCAATGGCAATATCGTACTCCTCAATTGTAGGGGTCAACTCATTTCGAGCAAACACAAAAGTAGATGTCCTTGAGTTCCAAAAATGGGACAATGCCTTAATCATGGCAATACGAGGCTCGACATATAAAAGTGCAGGAAGATATCTGATCCTCTTTTCCACGTAGTCTTTATGCTTTAACTTGAGACTTTCCCACATGGCTACGAGAGCTCTAGGTACGGTGATGATTCGAATCTCCAACATATCCATTTTGACTAACCCTAATTTGGGGCATCGAGATTAATCACCATGAATTATAGAAAGAAATATAACGCGGAATTGAAATGGCGTAATTGAAATTGTAGAATGATACAATCAACCTTACCGTGAAGGAAAAATGGCAAACACATTGACACATCGCATGAGGACATGTGAGTTTTGACATTTAAGGGTAGGATTCTATAGGTTTAAGGTCCCCATCTTAATTAGATAAGAAGAGTTTACCCACTACTACTAATGTCGGTCGGTGCACTTCTTACTAACCAAGATGAGCGGTATTGAAGAATGGATACTACATGTATTCACATGCGGATTCCACTCTTAATACCTTCTAAAGGTACCCTAAAGCGATCTAGGGTTTTAGACCGCGGGACGTGGGTGCATTGTGTCGTGCTAAAGCAAGTTAACATGCATTTAAATTTAAAGCAAACAACACTTCAACATAATCTCATGCATTCGACATTCATCCGAACGCCACCTACAAAACAAAGGGTTTGCATTCACTCCACCCCTTATGTCTCCCACCTACAAAACCATTTAACACATGGTTAGTAGACTAACCTCATTTTCCACGTGACTTCGACATTCAGTCGATGCTACAAAATGTAGACAAGTGAGATAACAACCGACAAGTTTATTATGGCTTTAATCCACTTAGGTTTGTAACCTAGTCCCCAATGGAGTCGCCAAGCCTGTCGTGACCTACCCCTCGAGGGACGAACTCGAGAAGGCGGGTTTAGAGATAAGTGCTCATAAGACGGTTCATATGGCACCTCATAAAAAATGATTTTACTAAAGTATAGATCTTTTGGTTAGCCATATGACCCATTGATCATGAACGTGGATTTTTCCTAAATCCATATCTTGCGTGACAGCGGATTGATTTTATTTTATTTTTTTAGAAGTCGCCACTAGCCTAGGTTAGGAGTCGGCTAGAATACCCAACCGAAACGCGGGAATTTCGTTTCGGTTTTTACGAAAACCAGAGATCAAAGGTTCGGGGAGTAGCTTACGTTAATATTTCTTTTAACGCCCTTTTGGTACCGATAAACTTAACATGGTTGTTATCTAAGTTATCATGCATTTGTTCTTTACCATTTTTATGTCAAAGTCTTAGTCCACTAGGTGATCATGCATCTTATTTTTGTATTTTCATTTAAGATTCTAAACTAATCCTATTTTAGTCTAAAAAAAGAAAGAAACAATCAATTGTATTGAAAGACATTTCATAAAGTAAACTATCGAAGTATTGAAAAGACGAGCTAATTCTAAGTGTTAGAAAGTAAAAACCCGCAACTCATCGGACGTTTATTACAACACAAATTGAAAAGACCCAAAACATGATCGGGGATGAATGAATTGAATTTGAAACTGAATTGGACATCGGTTTATCGCCATCATCAAATGAGTACAAATTGAGACTGGATTGGACATCGGTCAATCGCCTTGGCCTTTTTCAATTTTGGATTATCTCTCATGGACCGCCTCTTGGGTGTTGGTGTTTACATTCATAACGTTCATTCACGACAAACAATATACAAAGGAACAACCAAAGAAAAACAATGGTGCAAACAATTCACTAATTAAGCACGGGCCTCGGGATCGGCCTTTGTTTTTCATGCGTTTCGATTTATCACCTACCTAATCATCTAATATTGTTTGATTAATAGTTAACGATAATGGGTTACCATTTGCATTCATAAAACGGCGACTCATATCAATTAACCCCTAAAGTCGGGTTCTAAGTGACCATAATGGGCTACCCACCGAACATGCACCGGGCCTAACATTCATCTAACAAATACATGCATAGTAATGAAATAAGCATACATTCAAGCCCATGGGCCTTATTTCGAAATCAATCAAGCAATGAGAAGTGGGCTTTATAAAAAGACCATTTATCCAGTTATTATCTAATTCAGATTGCTTTTGTTTAGATGTGATTGACTATCATAATGACGTCCAAATAAAATGATTCAGGTGTCATTAGAAAGCTTATGAAATGAGAATCAAGAGTCAAGAAGACCATTTTTTCTAAATCCTCACCGATTTTCCCAAAAATATCAAATTTGATCTCAGTGACAGGCGGGACTCGGTTCTGTTATGGATTTTAAAATAATGGGAGGAAAAATAACAAACCTTATCAAAACCACGTGAAAATTTTCGTACAGTTAGGATTCCCCGTGTGTAACAACTTTTATGTTTTGAGTTTTTGCTAAAAAGTCCTCCAAATTTTTATAAAATTTGGTTTTCGCGAAGGACTCAATTGCAAATCAAATTTTAACCCGTGAAGACCTTTTATGAAATTTTAAGCAAATTGCCCCTCCAAAAATTGCTATTAGGCCCTCAAAATTTTCAGTAAATATAATGAGACCCTAATGAACAACTTTGTAATTTTTATTTTTCGCAAAAAAGGACTCTAACTTTATCAAATTCAGAGAAACATCTTTTGAACTCCAAAGGAATGAAAATCAGATCTGGACACAGATACTGATCAGATTGTAAAAATTCCTTTTGAAAATTCAAATGACCTCTGATTTTCATGAAATTAGTATCAATAGAAAGATCTCGATCTCAGTGTCAACTTTTGTGAAGAAAATTTTTTCATATTTTGAACACACGAATTTATGAAAATCGAAAAACACACAAAGGTCAGTCTGAAACTAGTCTATCACCAGATTCATGCAAACATGACGTTGTAAATCGTACAATGCTAACATGCTTGGAATTTTATGAAAATTTTATGATGAATAGATTAAGATGTACTCTACAACTTTTATGAAGAAAGTATTTTCAAAAAAATGATCGTAGAAAATCATAAAAAAACCATCAAACAGCACAACACCAATCAGGAAAATATCAGAACAGACTTAAACATCATATTCCAAATTTTGATCCTAAATTCTAAAAGTGTTTTGACATAGCAAATTAAGTCTGATTGAGGCATGCAATATATCAAATCGAAGCTTAAAACGCGTTTTACAATTCTCTAGCTCATCACTTCGCGAGATTTCGACATTAATGAGCGCAAATCAGCATTTCAACCATGAAGGTTTTCCAGGATACGAATTTGCAGAATCACATTCAAGTGCACTTACCTTGTTTAACGATGCTCCGACGCGCAATCGAGCAATCCGGCCTCAGTATTTAGATCAAGAACAGCACGGAGAAGTCTCGAAAAGCTCGGCCAACCTATGATAATAGATTTCACAAACTATAGTGAGAATCGATCCGTTTTCGCACTAATGAACTAGTAATGGAGAATCAAATAAAAAAAAACACGATCAGGTGGCTGTTCAACGAGCAAACGGCCACCACAGCTGAACGGATACGCCGAGGAATGTTGCTGGAGGTTCGGGATCACCAAGGGAGACGCCGATCAATTGGTTCAGCCGCTTGTATTGGCTGATCACATTACCGGCAGCAGCACCGGTGATGTTGTCGAGAAGAAGATCGGGCCTGAACAGCAAGCTCTGGCCGCCAGCGAAGATAGCTGGTCTTGCGACCAGCCTTGTGTCGCCATGGGGGATGACAGTGGAGCGGTGGCTCATCGGAAAACAGCTGGCGATGAGGCGAAAGGCTAGCGGCCGAGAGAGAACACGAGAGAGAGAGAAGTGGACTAGAGAGAGAGAGAGAGAGAGAGAGAGAGAGAGAGAGAGAGAGAGAGGAGAGAATTCAGATCTGAAAATGAGTGTGCCCCCTCAAATTTTGGAGGGAAAAAACACTATATATCCCCCTCAACTTTAAATCTTAGCCCTTAGATTAATCCAATGGCCCAAAATGCATTTTTAATGATTAAAAATATTCTTTAAGGGCTAAGGATTAGTGACATGGCATCATGGATGGACGTGATCAATTCTAAATGAATAGCCACGATTGATTTGTTCATCCCCTAATTAATTTGTTTAATTCTTGAAGAAGGGCATTTTAGTAATTTCTCTTATGGACATTTTCGTAATTTTCAATTAAGGGAATTTTTGTCATTTTTGGGCTCAAAAAGGATGTGGCCGGCCTAGATTAGTCAGAATAGATCGTCGATCGCAGGATTTTTGACTGGAAAATGGCCAGTTCGATCAAACCATTTGAATTTGAATCAAACCGGGTTGAGCCGATTAGTCTCGAATTTGACTTGATTGAACTGGTTCAATCCTTGATTCCATTTGTTCCTATTTTGTACAATTTGGTCTCTATCATAATTAATTGACCCTATTAATATCGAATTTGATCAAATTGGATTGAACCGATTTGAAATTCATGCACAAATTGATCCAATTTAACTTATTTGTCTCAGTTGATATTGAATTTGGGTAATTACATGGCCAAGCTAGACTAACAAATTTAATTGAAGTCCAATTAACCAAATTGAGTTTCAATTCATCAAATTGAATATTAGTCTAGAGTGGGTCAAGTTGAATTGCACTAATTGGATCAAATACTCTTAGACTTCTTAATCATTGAATCACTAAATTGATCAAATTGACTCAAATTCATGTGAATCTTCTAAAATTGATTTTGAATTTGGACTTCATATAAGAAATTAGGTTCACTCTTGCCTCAATTGCGCAAATCATGAAAAATCAATCCAAATAACTGATTAGGGCCTAAATTGGGGGTTTTTGTGTTTGGCTTGGAATCACAAAATTTGTTCAAAAGTTGAATATAAGATGACCTCTAGATCAAATGTCGTGAAGAAAACTAACCTGAAAAATGACTAGAAATGAAGTAATTTCATTTTTACCCGATTTGAACCAAATTTCGCAAATTGGGAAAAAGTTCATTCCAAATCAATTTTTGTAAACTTTCAAATGCCAAAGGTAAATTGAATGTAAAATAAGATGATTTTTGGATTTTTGTATTTTTTAATTTTTTTGGTCAAAGGTTTGACCAAAAGTCAAACCCTAGTTGACTTTTCACTAGGACCTTGATTTTATGACCAAATCTTTGAATTTTTCTTGAATTTCCACTTCTAAAGTGAAATTAAACTTGAAATAAATCTTTTTATGTAAAAAACCCCAATTTGACCTGGGGTTGACTTTTGATCAAAAGATTGATCAAAAAGCCAACTCGAAAGTCAACTATTTGACTTTTCGGGTTTTTGCATAAAATGAATAGAAAATTGCTTACAAAAGCTAGGCCAACAGACAGAATTAAAAAATGACACTTTTTGTTCAAGAAACAAGCTCCGTCGCGATCGGAAATCATAATCTCAAATTTTCTATTTTTAATGACGCGTCGGCTAAAAATTAGGTGTCAACAATCACTCTTGAGATGACTAATCATTAGGGAAAGGCTAGCTACGAATTAAATACGTGAACCTAAGAATTTAACACTTGGACAATAAGGATTGACGAGAGAATATTTTGAGCCATTATAGACCAATCCAAGGATGGTTATCGAACGATTCGCCGATGATATACAATTTAGATCGCGGGTAATTCTGCTTGACCATTGTATGAATTGTGAATGACCCTAAACCTAGTCCGAATGATCGCGTCTCTAGGAACTATTGACTGACCGTCGTAGTTAAATGACAATCAAGGTTGCCATGATTTGAGTAAACTTAAAATGTGATTTGATAATTGAATCAATCACGGGTCGATACGCGTAACTCCTAAAAGTCACTCGTTAGTTTAAGATGCACTAAAGTTGCGATTGATTGTTTTGGCCACGAATTAGAATCCGGATTTGGGTGTCGAACTTTCAAGAGTTCCATGACGAATCGATTAGATGTCGCTTCATTAAGTTCAGCCATTGTCAATTTGCTTGTAAATTGTCAGAAAAGTGGAATTTGGATCGGAAGTTGAAAAAGATCATTTTACCCCTGAGATATTTGAATTCCTTTATTGTGTGGAAGGGCAATATGGACTTTGGGACACTCCCCTTGGCGGAACACTTTGGACCCTTTTGCCCCTCTCCTCCTCTCTTATTTACTAGATTGCCATTAGATATTTATCAATCTTGTTAAGGAATATTCAATTTAGACCCTTAGATCTTGGTTGTTCTTTAAGATTGAATCTAGGCCCTTGGTTGCTAGTGGGGTGATTGATGGGGTTTTGATTGGGTAGACCCTCTCTTTCTCTCACTCTCACTTACTACCCTCTCTCCTTTACCCTTCCTCTCCTCTCACCTTTAGCCACTACCACCAGCCTGATTAGCTATTGTTCGCTACTCCAATCGCCATGGTCGTCGCCGCTGAGCGCTTGTTGTCGTTGTCCAACAGCCACTCGCCGCCGTTCATCCTGCAGCCTTGGCTGCTCACCACCATCCTAGCTTCCTCTCTCTCGCTTGACTGACCACGATCACCATCACCATATTCCCGTCCTTGTTTCAGCCAGCATTCGTTGTCACCACCCACCGCCGTCGTTATCCATTGTGAGCCGTTAGTTGCTGTTCACCCGTTACTCACCTTCAATCACCCTCACTATTAACTCTCTCTCTCTTTCTCTCTGTCGCTCATCATTGTTGTTTTAGCCACCACCACCACATCACCACACCGTTACCACATCGATATCACTAGCTGCTTGCACTACTGTAAGCTGCCGAGCCACTCGCCGTTTCGCTGACGCAGCCCGAGCTATTGCTGCTTCGCTGTGGCCTGTTACTAGCCTCTTTCTTGGCTTGGTTTTGCTTAGGTTTTCCTAGTAAGCAACTTCATAATCCTTTATTAGAGTAATAGGTGACTAATGTATGTGTTTAGGGGCTAATTAAGGGTTGTTTAGTGATTGTTTAGTAATGATTTTGCAGGCTGATTTGTGGACTGATTAAGGGCTGCTTTGTGGAGTGTTTAGTGGCTGATCATTATTGATTAATGGCTGAATGGTGGATTAATCTTTGGTTGATTAGTGGTTGTTATGGTTGCTTGTTTAGAGTTTGATTAGAGACCTTTTAGTGGCCGATTGTGGGCTGTGCATTGGCTAACTTGGAGACCAAAGTGTGGCTAGTTCAGATTGAATTAAGGGTTAATTTAGGCTACTCAATGGCTGGTTGTGTATGGTCGTTTAATGGCATGACTTGGTTGATTTATAACTGATTTGATTATGGCTTGTTTGTGGCTGATTTGGGATGCTTATTGGCGGACACAGTTCTTTAGTTTGTTGGAAGTGCTATTCGTGCTTGATTAATTACGTTTCATGACATGTTCGTTCTTAGTGATTTGCATATCATAAACACTCGACATTAGCTAATTGCAAAGACAAAAATTGGCATTGAGCGCATGATCATGACAAGTGTGTGGGAGTTCTAGACGACACCTGGTGGGAGTTCGGATGCCGTCTAGGCAGGAGTTCTACATGTTACTAGTTGCGATAGAGGCTGGACCGATGCTCCTTTATGGAATGTCGTCTGGTACCCGGCTTGTCGGGGGTGTTTGATTCCAGACGTTGCTGTGCTCAAAGTAGCTAGACGATACCGGGGTAGACCGGAAGACCAGCGGGGGTTCGGTGTGGCCCGAGGGGTCGTTAATAAGCTAGACAACTACGAGTGTGATATGCTTTAGGGAATGCTATGCTTGAGCGTAATGTTGAGTATGTCCGAGTTATCAACTGTGTTATGCAAGATTATGCCGTGGTTGTCTCGTGTGTGCTTGAGGAGCAACTTACCATGCTATAATGATTTCTAATGTGCATGGTTGCGTATGTGCCAAGGCAAGGTAAGGACGCACGTGGTTGTTCATGGCATGTTAAATGCTAGAATTGTACGTTTCGGATTGTTCGAAGCTACGTGTTAGCCTAAGCGAGGCTTATGGAGTTTACTTATTAAGATTTTATCTTATTGTTGTATTGTAACCATTTCAGATCCCCGATCATGAATGGTCCTCCGTAATGTTTTGGGTACTGATGGATATGAACCATCAATTGACAGAGTACCCAGTAGGAGTGGATAGGGTTTACATGAGGCATGCCATGACCTTGTGGATAGATGACGGGTTTGCGTTTTGGAGGCTGCACACCTTTTTAGCATGGTTTTATCGAGATGGGGATAAGTTGCATGGTCCACTCCGAGGATTTGATGTTCCCCTTGATGATGGCGTAAGGGAGTGGGATCCCATGGAGATATATCCTCCCAATGGGGCCGTCATCGATCCTAACACCAGTCTAGATGACTCAGACTCCGATTTAGTTCATTCGCTGACTGACCCAGGGACGCCTTTGGGGTACCATGGGGATTGATGATAGGCTTAGTCATCCCGTCTTTTTGGAGTGCCCTCTTTTGTTAGAGAAGTTAAGCTCACTAACCATCCAATCCTTTTTGCTTGTGCATGGTCTGTAGATGTGGCATTTAATAAGGTTTGTATATTGTATATCCTATGATTAACTCCATGTTTATATAAATGGCTTCGTTCTTTTGAGTATCATTGTGTTTCCTTTACTATCCCTTGCTTGGTTGTTGTTTGGGGTATTCAAAGTTTGCTTCCGCTTGCGTTCTTTCGTTGGTAAGTTGTTTGGTTCGTCGGCAAGTCCTAGGACGTTGCATTCTTAACGACCATTGGTGGGATGTTGCGAGCTTGTAAGGTTTGAGGCGTGACAAGGGTGGCTGGCTCACTAACTCTAGGCGAGGGTTAGCGAGGCTTGCCTAGACCTAGGCCTAGCTGGCCACCCTCGCCGACCCCATCAACCATGGGTGGCGGTGGTGTATCGGAGAGACACGTGCCTTTGTTTTTTTTTTTTCAAATAAAATTTTAGCCTGTTTTAATTTTTTAATCTAAATTAAATAAAATATGTAGAAGAAAATAATAAAAAATGACGCGTAGGAGTGAGAAAATAATTTAAAAAAAATACAACGTCAGCATTTTTTGTTAACCAAATTGACGGTAGTAATGGAATGACTTGATTGTATTAATTTGACAAGTTTCACTTTTTAAAATTTTTAGAATTCAATTGCATTTTGACAATAAGTTATAGGCTTTTAGTGCACTTATCCTTTTTCTTATACTATGCCAATAGGGCCATAAGTACCTCTTTTATGTCTGGTGTAACATTCTTTTTAAGTTTATTATTTGCATCTTGATTCGGCATCCCTAGCTATTCAAAATAGATATGATAAAAGGAAGCAGGTGAATAGAGATATATGTATCGGAGCGGCTAGCATCACGGTCCATTGCAAAATGACAATGGAACAATCAAAGAAGAGCCGCAAATCCTTTTGGAGGAAACTAGTAACCGGTTTTTAATTTTTGACTCTAGGTTTTCACTCTTTCTGTTTTTTTTTTACTTCTATATTTCCTTATTGCAAACTCAAATTTAGAGACAAAATCAGAAATGGCCCACATAATCAAATTTCTTGAATATAAAGAAAGAAAAAATGAATTAAATATCGAAATATAAATAATTACAAGTAGAAGAATATTATCACTCACTAAAAAGAACTCGCTAATAATGAAATATAAAAATGAATTAATGGCCAATCACACGCCGCATCATTCGGTCACACGATCACGCGACATGGCACAACGAAATTAACCACCAATGAGCACACTTCAACCACCATTTCAATCAACAAGACATACTCGGGAATTTTTGTGACTAAACCCCAAAATTGCCTAACTTAGACCAATCAAGCATACCATGGACAGCCACTAAACCGGTCCATTAAGGGCAATAATCATCCTCAAAATACCTCATTAGGCTCCCCAAATCATCACTAGATCAGCCACCAATTGAACAACCTTGGCACTCTTGGCAATCACACAACTTAATCCTCAATTTGTCCAAACTTAGCCCAATTAATTCCATTGGGGCAGCCACTATATCAGTACAATCTCAGCCATAAAACATCCTAAAAAATACTCTATTAGGCTCCCCAATCGTCACCAAATCAACCACCAATTCGACAATTCAAGGCATTTCTGGCAATTACGCCACTTAATGCCAATTTGTCCATACTTAATACAATAAAATCCCGATATTGACAGCCACTAATTAACATGTTCTCGGCTTCTAATTCGTCTCCAAATCAGCCTAATAGTCCACTAAAATCATTACAACCTCAGCCATAATCCACCGGTCACTAATTACTCCTAAATCGCACTAATTAAACACTAAAATGTCCTAAACCTGTCTAGAAACGCATAATAGTCCTAATTAGGGTTTAGAGGATTATACTCACCTAATCCTAAGCTCCCGAGAGTGGCTGAACCGGTTGAAAATAGGCCGGGCCGAATAGACTCACGCGGTGGCTGACAGTGATGGCGACGGGCGGCGGCTCAAGCGGCGATCTTCACGGCAAAGGGGTTGCTGGCCTAAGGCATACGGGACGGAGGTGGGTTGAAACGGCGGTTGGACAGTGGCGACAAGGCGAGATGGTGGACGGCGGTCGACGGGCGACGACGGCATAGCCGCAGCGGCGGCACTTCTTTGGCGGTGAAGTTCACGTCGATCGAGGGAGAGAGAGGGAGTGACGAGACGGGGTAAGGATGAGATGAGGTAGCGATGTGGCGGTGAGATTAGGTGGACGGCCGAGCGGCACGGCTGTGAACGGCTGTGCGTTCGGCGGCGATGGGCAATCGGCGTCCTTGGCTGGTCCGTACACCGGTGAGAGGAAGAGGATACGCCAATCAGTGGATGGACCGGACAAAAGAGAGAGATGTGGTCGGTCGAGTGGTGGCGATGCGACGGCAAGATAGCGAACGACGGCTGATGGCACTCCAGTGTGGTTCTTGAGCTACTGAGGACTGATCCAGCGGCTTAAGGAGGAGAGAGAGACAAAATGGTGCTGATGATGTTGGGACAGGCGAAGCGGCGGCTCGGTGGACTGTGACGCTCCGGCGAGCTCGGTGGTGGTCCGCTCCGGCGTGGACGGTCGAGGAAGAATGGTCACCGGCGAGAGGGGAGAGAGAGAGAGAGAGTTATGGCCGGTGATGGTAGTGTGGGAGTGAGGAGAGAGAGTGGCATTATTGGTCTATAAATGATGAGGTTTGACCAATATTTTCAATATTCCCATCTTGTCCTTCAATCCAATGGTGGAGATTAAATCTTGTAAAAATATCTATGGGCATTTTGGTCTTTCAATTGGCTGAATAATTGAGGTTGATCTTATCCAAATTTAACCCCCAAAAATTCCTTCAAAATTCGGAATACTAAAAATAGGCATAGGGGCAAAATTGTCATTTACCGATTTCGGGCCGAAATTCCATTTTTCGAACCGTACTGACTTCAAATATGGTTCGCCACATTAAAATGACGTCGTCTTGTCAATATAGTCGCGTGCGTCCTCAAAAATCAACGTCCTAGTTCGGATCCAATTTCGCGATCAAAATTTACTCCATTAGAATTTCAGTATCTCTCACTAACAGGCGGCTGTTTAGGGGTTTCGCGTATCGACTTAGAGTAACTTGAATCGTGATAGTCTCGATTACCGGAGAACGTGAGGAATTATCAGTAGTTCAGAGGTCGCGATCGTTCGGTTTAAGTTCGGGGTTTGTTCGCCACGCGCACTCTCGATCGTGCGGAATCACCCACAATCCGATCGTACGTCATTGGCCAAACTAAATCCATCACTTCCTAAAATCGACCCACATTGGTCCAAAATATTTCCTGGTTGTTTCTCGGGATCGGTGCCTGTTTCGTGATCGGGTCCCTAATTCATGTACCGTTTTCCTAGTTAGCCATTCCCCATTGATCAGTATCTCACGAGTGGCTAGCTCCGGGAGAGACTTATTAAAATTAAATGAGAAATAATATCTATTTCATTGATCTCGAAAATGGGTCAAAATTCAAGATGTTACATAATGCACTGGGAGCAATTGACAACGACTACGACTTGGCCGAGTGTGCGGCCGACAAATTAGGGCGATGGAGGACTCGGCCAGAATAAGAGCAATAGCGTTGTTGCCGGAGCAACAGGGCGACGGCGGCTCGTAGGGAAAAGCTGGGGTGGTGGCAACAACGGTCAGAACGGCAGCGTGCAGCAGTTGCGGGCGAGGCGACAGTGAGCTAGGAGACGGGACTTGTGGGCGATGAAGAACGATCAAGCACACGGCCGGGCTGGCTGGCAACAGCGACGGTGTGCGGTGACTAGGCGGTAGCGACGGTGGTGGTGGTGGCTGGTCGAGCGAGTGGTGGTTGGGCAGAGGGGAGCAGAAGCAGCGGCGAAGAAGAAAGAAGAAGAAAAAGAAAGAAGAAGAAGGAAGAAGAAGAAATAAGAAGAAGAAGGAAAAAGGAGGAGAGAGAGAGAGAGAGAGAGAGATGGGGTAGGTTTGCATGGTAGAGGTAGAGGGGACGTGACCAGGGGGAGAGAGAAAGGGAAAGTCAACCCCATCGAGTGCGTTCTAACGGTCCATGTTCAAACTCGATGTCGATTCGATGGTTCACGAAAATTTATAAATTGGGAAAAGGCCAAAAACACTAACTAAAATACACTAAGAGGGAGATCTACTGGTCAAAATCCGCATCCGATCCAAATTTCACTTTTCACCAATTCCGAACAATATCGATTCTGGTCACAATAATATCGACACTGTCTAATTAAATTTGTCATAAAACTCCGAGAAATTCGACACTAAAGTTCGAACTCTAAATAATGACCAAATTCGATCGAGTGCAATGTTAGCAAAATCTCAAATTTAAAATAACCTGAGAGTGATTAATTCTGGGCAAGATTTAACTATAAGTGCACCAACAAAATACACATTTTATAAATCTTAAAAATGGATTGAAATTTAAAATGTCATAGTAGAAATTTCGTGTAGTTACTAGAAGTATTTATGTTCTTTTTCTATTTCAGTAATAGAAATTTTGTATAGTTACTAAATACATTTTGTTAAGAAACTCATCTAGGAAATAGAAATAAAAAAAAGCTATTTCTGAAAAGAAATTGTTCTCAGAAACAAAAATGTTACCAAACACACTCTAAGCAACTCTGCTCTTCTATGTATTATTGGACTTACTTCTACCAAGCAAGCATGGGATCTGCTTAATAATAGATATGCCTCTACAGTACCTGCCCATGTGATGTCCCTCAAACGGTAGCTTACTCGACTCCATAAGGGCACTCAATTTATAGCTGATTATCTCGAGCAATTTAAGGTCAATTCTGACTAGCTGGCAGCCTGTGGCTCTCCTCTAAGCGAGGATGATTTGTTTATTCACATCCTCGATGGGCTACCACCATCATATTGATAATTATGTTCCTCGGTTCGTATTCGCGCTAGGACATCGACCCTATCTATTGAAGAACTTCATACCCTGTTAATCTGTAAGGATCTCTCTTTGACTAAAGATACACCGCTTGCGGTTTCAGCTTAGTCTATTGCATTGGTGGCTTTCAAACCTTTCACGCTCAACAACTCTCATCAATTCTCTCATGCTCGTGGCCATGCACCATCTCGTAGAATATTTCCTCCATGCCAGCAGTCCTCTACCTCCTCTGGATTGGTGCAACAATGACCATTACCCTAAGGTCAACAAAAATCTCAAAATTTGGGAATTCGTTCATAATGTCAGATCTACAATCATATGGGTCATATTGCCATCGATTGTTATCACCGAATGGCCTACACCTATCAAGGTTGCCATCCACCGGAAAAACTTACAGCAATAGCTACCACTACCTCGACCCCACCCAACACTGGTACACCAACACCGAAGCCACTCATCATCTCACCCTGGAACTTGAAAATCTCCAAATTTCAATTACTTATGATGGTAATGACATTGTTGAGATAGGTAATGGCCATGGTATGCCCATTGCACATGTTGGTTCTACTACCCTTTCATCCTTTTCATCACCTCTTCACCTCAAATCTATATTTCATTATTCCATAACTTCACACAATTTACTCTCTATTTATCGGTTTTTCAAAGATAACAATTGTCTCTTTAACTTCGATGCCTCTGGTTTTTATATTAAAAACAAGGCCATAGGGAGGATACTATATCAAGGGCCAGTTGAGAATGGCTTATATCCACTTTGCACTCCACCATCATCCATCGGCCCAAAAGCCCATTACAGCTCCTCCATCACCAGAACCAATGGCATGCTCGTCTCGGCCATCCCTTTCATGACATTCAACTGGCCATTTTCTCAGTCACTTTTATTTTCAATAAATTGGGATCTCGCATTTGCTCTTCATGCCAACAGGTAAAGAGCCACAAGTGTTACGCCCTGTACCCCCACGAAGTGTAATCATCCCACGTAAAGGTCGAATTTGTGGTGCGACGTTCCCAGGTAACGTCACCGACCCAAAACCCAGATCAGAGAGTCATAACACATGCGGAAATGACGTACAAATAATATGCATATATACATACCCGTACAATTAACAATACGACCACGGATAGCACAACACTAAAATACAGTATGATTAAAAAAACATATACATTCATTACCATTAACAATATATATACATTATCCATTTACAACCAAAAGATACAACGGTGGTAAGCCACTTGGGTCAAAAAGGGATAAGTGGCTGAGGAGGTCAAACTATAGAAAGGGAGGGCTATAGTAAAAAAGTGTCGGCCTTCACACCTAAAACTAGGATCTAACCTTTGGCACCCAGTCAAGATCGAAACCCGATGACTCTGAGGAACTCTCGGACGGCTCTAGCTCCTCCTCAGAACTCATCTCCTCGGACTTAGTCTCTGGCTCGAGATCCTGCTCCTTATCAACATCTATATCCATCGGCTCTAGGGCCTCAGTGTCCATGTGCTCCGGGACTGGATCTAACACCTCTAGCTCGTAGTCCACTCCTCCTAACTCCTCATGCTCTTCCCCATCCTCAATAATCTTGTAGCGGTCATCAAGATCCGAATCATCCTCCATATCGGTATCAATCACATCACCATTTGGGCACAGTGGGTTTAATTGACCCTCCCCGTTGAACGGGATATCTAGAAATCAGAGGGGTCCAAACTCATCTCCAAAACGATCTCAGAAACACCATGCTAAGTACTCGTGGGTCTCGTAGTGTGCCAAGCCCATGTCAAACCATACTATGGTATAATGCCTAAGACACATTTCCTTGTTCCCCACAGGGTGTGCAGACATAGTACGTTCGATATGGTGGGGAATCCCAAAGCGTACCGGCGCCTCTGCCATCATCGCGGTCGGGGGTCTGAAATATTGGTTTTCCAACAACCGTGAGATGAAATTTAGCAAGTAATTAACCCCTAAACCTAAGCTAGGCTAACATGCACCTCCTGACAGGTGAAATAAACACGTAAAACAGTGTACCATAATATCATGATAATTGACCTAGGCCTGTGGCCCAGATTATTCATACAACGGCCCTGTAGCTTAGGCATTTACTAATAATATTCATGTGCAAAATTATCAAACATGCATGACAACAAACATACTCGGCACCTAATTGCCATAACCAAGTATCAAGAAAATATTCCGACCTGAAGGCCAATAGATATACCGACCCGAAGGTCACGACCCAAAGGCCAACAATGCTTAAATTGACTCGAAGGCCACGACCCGAAGGCCATTTTCAGTAATAAATCGACCCATAGGCCTGACCCGAAGACCACAATTTAATCTGACCTGAAGGCCACAATCTAATCTGATCCGAAGGCCACAAATTTAATCCGACCCGAAGGCCACAATTTTAATCACATCGGGTACGTGTATTTTTGGACTCACAATTCCAGCCATATCAAAACACAATATGCGAAATCACATATGATGGCATTCAATCAATCATGAACATACAATTCACTAATGCCAACAGGTGTCCAAGCACAAGTAGTCATATCTTGACCAATTGAACATATTGTCAGCATGCCCAATTCATTCCGTTTTAGCCCATCTAAACCCGGTACTTATTGCACATATTTAATGCAATGAAATTCAATACACTTAGGGCCTGCCATGATAAATCAGTCTCAGCCATTAGTCCCACGAACCTGGCATCACCCAATAGAATTCAACCAAGTCCTAATTAGCCAATGCATCACCCAATTAATCCAATTAATCCTCAACTTAGGCAAATTAATACAATTTCAGTTCTGGTGTGAACAGTACCATAATAGCCCTCATTAGGCATTAAAACCCATCCAAATCATCGTATTAGGCTCTAATTATACCTAGTCTAATTAAACTCTAATTCACCCATTTAAAGTGCACACTAAACTAATTTGGGTTTAGGGATTTAATACTCACCTAACTCGATTCGGGTCGATGGAAATGAGTAGCCAATCATCGACAAGCAGTGGGATCGGCAGTGGCATTCTGGGGGACTTGCCGGCAGCTCACGGTGGCATCGGTGTGGCACACGGCCACTCACGGCCGAGGGCAGGGGAGGCGGCGGTGGTGATGGGCTAAGGGCTAAGGTCGCTGGGAACGGTGGCACGACGAAGGGGATGGCTGAGGTGTGCTTAAATGGTGGCCGACGGTGCTCGGCGGTGACGGCGAAGACCCGACAGTCTTCTCGGCCCAAGGCTGATTGGCAGCTGAGGACGACTGGAAAAAGGGGATCGGTCAGGTGAGATGGTAAGGCTGGTGGTGATGATGGAAGATGGATGGCACGGCGGCGCTCAGCGCGGCTTCTCGGCAAGCGCACAGTGGACGGCGATCTGGTGGCCAGGAGAGGAAACGACGGTAAAGAGAAAGGGGAGAAAGGAAGAGGGTGACGCGATGATGATGGTGGGGACGGTGAGGCATGACGGCGGCACTGCTCCTTCTCCAGCTGGCAGCGACGAGCTCCAGTGGATGGCCTCCACAGCGATGACGAAGGAACAACGGAGGAGGAGGAAGAAACGGCATGAAAAGAGGAGGAATGACCGGTCAATGAGTCCAAGAGGTAGTCAAAAGAGTCTTGGGTGGAATTCAAGTGTCAATCATCAAGACCACTTGACCAAAATGCCCCTTGATCCAAGGGCTAATAATTAATCTTGTCCAATAATTTATGGGCAAAGTGGTCAATAGTCCTCAATTATCTGGGCTAATCACATATTATAATATTTTCCTTATTTAAGCCCTAAAAATTCATCAAAATTCGGAATTTCACATAATAGGTCCAAGGGTATTTTGGTAATTTTCCGATCCCGGGTCAAAATTTTAATTTTTGTCCATATCAACTCCAAATATATGTGGCCAATCAAAAATGACGTCAGCCTCGCAAAAAAAAAAACTTGCGCCCTTGAAAATCAACCTGAAAGTTTTGAGGGGTAAAATTGTAATTTTTCACTCCCAGGTCGAAATTTCATTTTTTGATCGTACACACTCCAAATATGCGTGGCCACCCTAAAATGGCATCGGCCTCGAAAAATAATCTCATACGGCCTCGAAAACCGACTTTGGAGTCTTAAGGAGCAAAATCGTAATTTTTCCAATTTTGGCCGAAATTTCAATTTTTAGCTGTACTAGCCCCAAATATATGTGGCAACACCAAAACGACGTTGGTCTTTCAAAATAGTCGCAAACGTTCATGAATTTTTGACATCGAAGTTCGGGTCTAATTTCGCGATCAAATTCGCTTATTTTAAAAATTTTAGGGCCTCTCACTAACGGGCGGCTGTTTAGGGGTTACATGTATCGACCTAGGGTTGTCCGAGTTGTGCTGACCTTAATTTTCGGGAGAACGCGAGGAATTAGTACTAGTACCAGAGGTTGCGATCGTTCGGATTAATTTCGGGATTCGTTCGTCACGTGTACTCTCGGTCGTGTAGAATCACTCGCGATCCGATCGTACATCGTTCGCTAAATCGAATCCGTCATCTTCCTAAGATCAACCCACATTGGCCTAAAATACTCTCTTGACGTTTCTCGAAATTGATACCCAACTCACGATCGAGTCCCCAGTCCACGTACCGTTTTCTATTTAGCCTTTCCCATTGGGTTAGTATTTCGTGATTGATCAAGTTCGAACTAGACTTACTAAAATTAAATGAGAATTAATATATACTTTATTGGTCCCGATAACGGGTCAAAATTCAGGATGTTACAACAAGCTTCCTTTTTCCAAGTCTTGTTCTACCTCTAATCATCCTTTAGAATTATTACATTGTGATGTATAGAGTCCTCATCCCACATTATCTTATTCTAATTATTTCTATTATGTTCTCTTTATTGATGATTTTTCCAAATATTTATGGTTATTTTCTATGAGATTAAATTCGACTTTTATGACATCTTTGTTAGTTTTAAAAAGCAAGTTGAAAATCTTTTGTATCACACCATCACCACATTTCGCTCATACGATGGTGGCGAATTCACAAGTAATACCTTCTAACAATTTTCTTCAATCGTATGGCATTACACATGAATATTCTTGTCTCCACACACCATAACAAAATGGTGTTGTGGAGCGCAAATACCGCTACATCATCGAAATTGGCTTTGCTATGATGGCCCATGCTCATATGCCTTCTAAATTTTGGTTGAAAGCCTTCACTACAGCCATTTATTTGATTAGTTGCATGTCCATACTTCAACATCACACTTGCTCTACATATCAAGCTTTATTTCACACCCCTCCTTATTATTCACACTTACGAACCTTTGGTTCTCTTTGCTTCCCATGGCTCCAACCTTACAAGACTAACAAATTGGAATTTCGATCGAACCCTTGCTGTTTTATAGGCTATAGCCCTAGTCATAAAAGTTATTGTTGTGTGGATCTCTCATTTAGTTGAGTATATATTTCTCGTCATGTGGTCTTTGATGAAACTAAGTTTCCTCACTCCCATATCACTCCCACTTATTCTTCACATCTTCCACCTCATAGTCTCGATTTTTTTGGAGTCATTCAAACCGAGCATGCTTATTGTGATCCCTCCACCACTTCACAGGTCGTTCTCACATCCAACAACACCTCCCCGGTGCCTTCTTCATCAACCACCAAACCTATCATGCAGACCTCTGGCCAACCCCTTCCTCCACCTATTGATAATCAACCTATCCCTTCTTCTTCTTCCACTCACCCAATGTAAACAAGATCTAAGTCTAGTATTACCAAATGAAAGGCCTTTTTCTATACCCTTCACCCACTTCCGATTGCACTTACCGCCAACCATATCTCCGAACCAACATGTTACTCCCAAGCGGTTAAGGAACCTCAATGGCATCATGCCATGTATCAAGAATTTACCTCTCTTCAACAACAACAAAAATGGTGTTTGGTTCCTTATGATCCCACTATGAACGTAATGGACTGCAAATTGGTGTTTCAAATTAAATGAAATCGGTATCGCTCTATTAGTCACTACAAGGCTCGCCTTGTTGCTAAAGGTTTCCATTAACAACCGAGTGTTGACTTTATTGAGACCTTCAGTCCTGTGGTGAAATCTACCATCATTCGAATTATTTTATCTCTTGTGGTCTCTCACAATTGGCCACTTTGACAATTGGATGTTGAATGTGCATTTTTACATGGTGATTTGTAGGAAATAGTGTTCATGTCCTAGCCTCTGGGTTATGTTGATATGGGCAAACCTAATTATGTTTGTCACATGAAGAAATCCATTTATAGCCTCCGTCAAGCCCCTTGAGCTTGGTATGAAAAGTGTAATTCAAAACTTCATGATTTTGGATTCATCGTCTCCAACTCCAATCCATCGTTGTTCATCTTCCACCAAGGGCATATAACCTTACATCTCCTATTGTTCTTTGATGATATCATACTCACTGGCAATAATACTTTAGTGTTGTAGCAGTTGATCTCACATCTTGACCATCATTTATGTATGACGGACCTCAGACCTCTTTCTCATTTTCTTGGTGTTCAAATAACAAGTAATTCAGAAGGCATACAACTTAATCAGTCGAAGTATATTATGAATGTTCTAAAGTGTGCAAATATAGATGGATGTAAACTAGTCCCAATGCATGCTGTATATCAAAAAATTGGCTATGGTGATGGCCCTCCATTATTGGATCCCACTCTTTATCGGAGTCTTGTTGGAGCACTGCAGGATGTTACTTTGATGCGTCCTGACAATTCCTTTTCCGTCAATCAAGTTTGCCAGTTCCTAAAGTCTCCCATTAAGGATCATCTTGTGGTAGATAAATGAATTTTGTGTTATTTGAAAGGCACAATCACTCACAATCTTCACTTTCGTCCAAGTTAACACTAGTTCGCTGCTTATTGTGACGCTAACTAGGCAGGTTTGCCCCATTGATTGAAGCTCTATTGGTAGGTTCTGTGTTTTTTTTCGATTCTAACCCTATTTCCATGAGTGTAAAGAAATAAGTCACGAAGGCACATTCTTCATTTGAAGCTGAGTATTGGTGTCTAGCTCACACTGCAACTGAATTAGTTTGGCTATGTTCCTTTTTACATGAATTGCATTGCCCACTCCTTACGCCACCCATCATCTAGTGTGATAACGTTTCCACAATCTCACTCGCCCACAATCCAATTTTCCATTCAAGAATGAAACATGTCACTATGGATTTTCATTATGTCAGGGAACTAGTTTGGCATATGATTCTCATTGTTCAATTCATCTCCAGCAAAGATCAAATTGCAGATTTGTTCACAAAAGGTCTAAGTTCTAATCGCATCAGATTTTTGCAAAGCAAACTTCACGTTCAGCCAACTGTGCTTAGCTTGAGGGGGAATGATAACATATTGTCCTAAAATCTTTTATGATAATTTCCTCGATTTGAATTTAAAATTGTTTTCTCAATTTGAGGATACTTTCTTTGATTTCAGGAATCAATTTTGCCCTCATCATGTAACTATGTATCTATTTAAACGTATTCTGTAAATCAATAGAAAAACAAGGAAAATAAAAAAAATTCAAAGCTTCTTTTACTTTCTTTAAAGGCCACACAACCACCCGTGTCAATAACAATAACCAGATGATCCCGAGCAGGATCTTAAAAGGGTCAAGAAAAGACAAGGGAAGAAACTCTCCGGTATGGTGGAGGTATCTCCCCGTAAGTTCTTTTTGTATTCCCTCTCTCTAGGGAAGAAAAAAATATGGAGGGAACTTGGGGCTTTCTTAAGTGGTGAAGATAGACACCACATCAACTTCGGCTTGCTATTGCCGGGTAGGTAGGTATAGTAACCTCTCGCGCCTGAGATAATAAGAGAGGAAGTCTCGGCTTCCTGCCAGTTGGCCTATACGTCGCACAATATTCTTAATCAGGGGTATAAACCGTTCATTCACATCATTGCCTTGTCATACTTTTGCTTCCATCTAGTTATTGTTATTGACACTAGCAGTTGTGCGGGCTTTTCTCTATTTGGCTAAGGCAAGAGTTGAAGTACTTCTAGGAAAAAGTTGTTTAGCGAATGACCCTATTTGATAAGTGGTCGCACTAGCTACTTGACCGTGGTGATAGACATTACTGAGAAGTAAAAGGAATCTAACTAGCCAAGCCTCTCAACAAAATGCATCGTAGCTATACCAATACCAATATAATGAACCACAATGCCTAAGGCCAATGCCGCCTTCATCCTTATTGTAACATTTTGAATTTTCGATCCTTTTTCCCGGGATTTATGAAATGAATATTTTTGCCAATGTACTTATAGTGAGATCTCACCTGGAACTGCGCATTCTCAGGATGCTAACCTTAGGGGTAAGGCCATCAAGAGATTAAGTTCGCACGACCAAAGAACTCGACCTTGGTTCGACCTTCGACCATAAGGATTGACGAGGGAATGTTTTGGGCCAATAGAGACTGATCCAATCGATCATGTCCAAATGGAACTAGCGACGAACCTCGCAATTACATGACAATCGATGTCGCCTTGGCTTGAGAGAACTTAAATGTAACTTGACTTAGTGTCAGTCACGGGTTGAGAGCGCGTAATCCTAATGAGCCACTTATTAGCAAGAGATAAGTTAAAGTCGCAATTATTCGATTTTAATTATTTCTTAGAATTCGGGCCTGGGAATCGAGAATTTTGAAAGTTACAATTTTGGGCGGCCGATGACGTTTTTGGTGTGGCTAACCTTGGGGCCACCCATTTTTGCAAAAAAATGGACTTCGGTCCGAGATCAGAAAAATGACCATTTTGCCCCTAGGCTTAATTATGGGTATTTCGAATTTTTGGATAAAAATAGGATATTAAGTGGATAATTATCAGCCCATAATTCAAATTTATTAAAAGACTAAAATGGCCCTCTATTATTGGATAAGAAGAAATCAAGGCTATTGGATCAAGGGCAAAATGGTCAAGTGGAGGAGATGTTGACATGTTGATTCCACTATTGGCTTATTTGACTACCTTTGACCCACTCTCTCTCTTCTCTTTCTCCCTCATTCTCCAGTCAACTCTCTCTCTCCTCTCCCTCTTTCCCACCGGTTCTCCTTCCTTCACAACTGTGACCACCGGAATGCCACCGTGCCGCCGCCACCGCTCACCCCCATCACCACCATCTTTCCCTCCCTGTACGTGAGCTAGCTTGGCCAGCCACCAGCTCGTCAGCCGCCTGGTTGCCGCTCAGCCTAGCCGTCCGCCGCTGGTGCTTCTCCTTCCCGATTGCACCTCACCGTCCGCCATTCCTCTCTCTTTGTCTCACCCTGTGTTATTCGACCCAGCCACCCCCGACCATCCTCTATTGCCCCGTACGACTCCATCACCACCCCCAGCAGGCCGATCGCCGCCCGCCAGCTACCCGTCCGTGGTGGTGCTGTCGTTCGCTCGCCTGGCCGCCGACGCCACTGCTTGGTTGCTGCTGTCGGTCCAATCTTCCCAGCCACTTGTCCAGTTAGTTGTCACGCCTTTTCAAGGTAAGTGACTTCCCCAAATGTTACCTAGGACCTCGGGTATTGTAGGACATGTTTAGGACTCGGTTTAGGTGATTTGTGTGGCTGTTTTAGAGCGTAGATCAAGGCTGGATGTTTGGTCGTTATGGACTGATTTAATAATTGAATATGTGGTTGGTAGGCTCGGATAGGTTTGAGGTGATGTGGAATGATCGCGGCTGAATTATGTGTTTGATTGGTAGTTTTTATGGCTTGTATGGGTTTAATTGAATGATTGTATGACTTGGGGGTTGTTAGTTGATTTGGAATGCGTTTTGGGTTGAGTGTAGCATGGCCGTGTGTGCCACGTGTGTGACCGTGAGGTCGTGCGCCAAGTATGGGTGATCGTGTGGTGTTCATGTGACGTGGATGTGTATTTGTGAAGTATAGGTGTGACAGGAGATTGTGCATGACCGTGTGCATGTGTGGCTGTGTGAAACGTGTGGAATATGTAGAACGAAGGTATGGAAATGTAGGATTAGTTGGAAAAGTGATACCCTGAGGCATGTTCATTTACGCGGGGTAGGTTCCATCCTGACGTGTGTTCGTTTATGCGGGATGATGCCATCCTTGACGAGGTGACGATACCTGGACCGATAGGGTGATGATGCCTGATGAGGTCAGAAAACCATTGGCCTGATGCGTTTTTATGTGGGCGCGGTAGTAGTGAGAAGTTGAGAATGAGAAAGACTTGGCTTGATGTGTGAGATCTGAGAAAGTTGACGCATGGCGTAAGTTAGTATACGAGTGTGGTTTGCCTCGTGTGATATAGTGTTTGATGAGCATGAATGTGAATGAGTTGGCTGTGCTTTTATCTGATATGCAGAGTTGTGTATGATGGACCCCAGGTAGGATCGTATGTGAATGTTAGTGTGATTGATTTCCGTGACGTGCATGTTTTGTTTGATGGTACATGAGAGCTTATGTGGGGTTTGGGGTTGTGCACTTATTGAGATTCGTCTCCTAGTTGTATAACCACTATTTCAGACCCCCAGCTATAAACCCGGGAGGCCCGCCTCCTCTTTTTGGGACCCTATGGTGATCACCCCTTCCAATGGTGAGATCATCGAGCCCGAAGAGCTGCCTAGAGTATCCCCAGTGAAGTTGCAGGTTGTACATCCATTGCAGGCGATTCCTCCGCATCGCGATCTAGGTGATTCTTCAGAGTACGAGCCAAAGGACTTGGCAGAAGACTGGAAGGAGAGTGACCCGTAGGCTTTACCAGGGTATTTTAGGAGTTGTATTGAGTAGGTCTGACCAATCAACTTTTGATAGATAGGTCGACCTATAGTGAAGTTAAGTTAACCCTGCCACCTGATCCTTTTTGTTATGTCTGTGGTTTTGGGACGCTCGTTTGCTAAGTTTGTTTGTAATGCTGTTTGTATACTCAGTTTTTTGGCATTGTATAAAATGAGTGTTGTTAGTTTGTTAATTGCCTTGGTGCTCTACCCCGTCGTCATTTTTGATAGTACGGGAGTTTTTATATTCGTTTCCGCATGTGTCTCTGATGTTTGGGTTCGGTCGGCGATGTTCTTGGGATGTCACATTAATTCGACCAAGAAGGGATGTTACGAGATCGATTGGGTTCGGGGCGTGACATTCCCGTTTGATTTGGTATCAGAGCAAGGTTAACTCGATACCAGAGAGGTCAAGACCTAAAGTGATAAGGAGCGATAACTTCGTGATAGTCAGTTAGGGAGTTCTTTGTAGAATGCATGTGTATGTTGATTGTGCATGTCCTATGAGTATACGCCTGTGGTTGTTGAGTGGTTTGTCGTGATTGTAGTGTTGGTTGAGATGCAGGTGTGGCAGGACTTGAGGTGAGTATCAGAACCCTGTTGGTTGCTTGGTGATGCTGGTTTGATGTTACTTGATTGGTTTAATGGTTGGTTGTTGGTTAAGGAGTGTTGTTTGTTGAGTTTTATGCCTAGAGCTTGGACTAGTATAGTTGGCCTAGGTCTCTAATTCCTTTATGGAATTGTAGCAAGTAAGAGGGTAGCGTGAGCCAGTGAGAATGAGTAGAAGAGGTGCAGGAGCGGGAGGCTCGTCGAGCTCTCAAGTCTTGATCGTGGAAGATCAGCATATGGAAGGAGTTCTCAGGGTGTTAGAGGGGACTGAGAATTTGATGGATAGACAAGCTCAAGAACAAGCTACCACGACTGCTCAAGCTACTGAGGCTGCAGCTGTTTTAGTGAATGAGAATGCTGGTAATGGGAATAGGAGTCAACAAATGCATTAGTTAGTGGAACAATTTTTGAAGTTGAAGCCATTCAAGTTTAAAGGAGTAGGAGACCCAGAGGCTGCTTCTAAATGGGTTGAGGAGTTAGAAAAAGCTATTGCTTTATTGGGGTGTACTGAAGCAGAGAACATGATGCTAGTAGTGTACCAGCTATAGGGTAATGTGAACAACTGGTTGAAAGCCACGCAAGGTCGAGTGTTTCTCGCGGGCATGGATCAGAATTGGATGGCCTTCGTTTAGGCTTTTAATGAGAAGTATTTATCAATAAGTGCTCGAGAGAGGAAGATGATGGCTTGCCTCAGACTATAATAGAACCAGATAACTGTGGATCAGTATAAGGTAGAATTTGCTAGGTTATCTAAGTTTGCACCAAGAATGGTAGACCATCCTAAGGATAAAGCACGAAGGTTTAAGGATGGACTGAGGGCCGACATTCTTAGTCAACTGATACTAGTGAACTTGAGAACTTATGAGGAATTATATGAAAGGGCACAGGCTATCGAGCAGGATATGACAAATAGGGCTGCTGCATCTGGATTACGATATACCGTAACCAAGGACAATTGTCAGCAGGGAAAAAGGCCAATGATGGGAAACTGACGTTTTTTTCCTTTGGTAAGGAGGACTATTGGAAAACCGTCTCATCAATTTACTTCCATTTGTCAGCATTGTGGGAGACATCATGGGAATGGTCCCTGCCTAAGTGTAACTATGGCATGCTTTGGATGTGGTGGAGTGGAACATCACATAAGGAATTGCCCGAATCAACAGGTTCGACCACCTTCATCATCGCAGACACCTTGGATTGGGAACCCGACGAGTGTAGCCCCGCCGGCTAATTCGAATAAGCCGCCGGCACAAGGACGTGTATACGCCATGGCGCGAAAGGAAGCTGAGAATGCGCCAGGCATAGTCACAGGTATGATATTCCCGTATAATTATGTTGCATATGTTCTATTTGATCCATGGGCGTCGCACTCGTTTGTGTCTGCTCAGTTTGTTGAATTGGCTAGATTAGAAACTGTTTTGCTAGAAGTGCATTTATGTGTGGCTACACCGTTAATGGATAAGATATGCATATCGTTAGGATGCCCCGACTGTAAAATAGTAATTAGTGGTGTGGAAAGTAAGATAGATTTGACTGTTTTGACTATGTATGATTTTGATGTGATTATGGACATGAATTGGTTAGTCAAACAGAATGCTATAATGGATTGTCGCAGTAGGGTGATTGAGTTTAGTCCGGCTGGACATCCTAGATTTGAGTTTGTAGAGAGTCGAGGAGGAACCTTGATCCCTTGGGTTTCATTAGTGGAAGTAACCAAATTGTTGGATGAGGGGTGTCAAGGTTACTTGGCAAGTGTGGTTGATTTGATGGTAGAAGAAGTGCAGCTAGAGGATATAGTAGTGGTGTGCAATTTTTCCGATGTTTTTCCTCAAAAATTACCGAGATTGCAAGCAGAAAGGGAAGTAGAGTTTGTTATCGAATTGGCCCCTGGGACTGAGCCAATCTTGAAGCCGCCTTATAGGATGTCGTTGTCAGAGTTGAAAGAATTAAAGGTTCAGATGTAGAAGTTGCTGGACAAGGGTTTTATTCGGCCGAGTGCATCTCCATGGGAAGCGCCAGTTTTGTTCGTAAGGAAGAAGGATGGCTCGTTAAGATTGTACATTGATTATTGCCAACTGAATCAGGTGACAATAAAAATAGGTATCCTCTTCCAAGAATTAATGACCTGTTCGATCAATTACAAGCATCCTCAGTGTTTTTGAAGATTGACCTAAGAACGGGGTATCACCAGTTGAGAATTAAAAAGGAAGATATCCCAAAGACGGCATTCAGGACGAGGTATGGACATTACGAGTTCACAGTAATGCCGTTTGGGCTAACCAATGCCCTTGCTGCTTTCATGGACCTAATGAATAAAGTATTTAAGGAATATTTGGATCGATTCGTTATTGTCTTCATAGATGATATTTGAGTGTATTCCAAGAGTTCTGAGGAACATGAAGTACACTTGGAAAAGGTTCTACGAACATTAAGAGAATATGCACTGTATGCTAAGTTTAGCAAGTGCGAGTTTTGGCTTAATTGGGTATCATTTCTGGGGCATGTAATCTCCGGAGAGGGAATCTTTATGGATCCAGTGAAGATTGAAGTAGTGATGGATTGGCCAAGACCAACGACAGTTATTGAGGTTCGTAGTTTCCTAGGTTTGGCTGGTTACTATTGCCGATTCATGGAAGGATTCTTAGCGATAGCCATTACATTAACAAGATTACTTAAGAAAGAGACAAGGTTTGAATAAACGGAAAAGTGCGAAGAAAGCTTTCAAGAATTGAAACAGAGATTGACAATAGTGCTAGTGCTGACAATCCCTTCAGAACCAAGAGGATATAAGATTTATAGTGATGCTTCGCTTAAGGGATTGGAATGCGTGCTAATGCAAGATGGAAGGGTAGTTGCTTATGTATCGCGTCAGTTAAAGCCTCATGAGATGAACTATCCGACTCATGATTTAGAATTGGCAGTAATCATTTTTCGCACTTAAAATTTGGAGGCACTATTTATATGGAGAAAGGTTCCAGATTTATACAGATCACTAGAGTTTCAAGTACTTGTTTTCTCAGAAGGAGCTAAATATGAGACAATGTCGCTGGATGGAGTTGTTGAAGGACTATGACTATGACATTTTGTACCATCCCGAAAAAGCCAATCGGGTAGCAAATGCCTTAAGTCGAAAGTTGAGCATCGCACAGTTGATAGTCAAAGAATGGATCTTATTGGAAGGAGCGCGAGATTTAGAGTTTAAGTTCGAGGTGGGACACCTCTCCAGTTTGGTGGCAACATTAAAGATTGAACCAAAGGTGCAAACTAAAATTAAAGCATTATAGCCTACGAACCCCGAGATTAAGAAGATTCTGGAAATGGATAGTGCAAAAAAGAAAACCAGATTTCCAAGTGTTCGAGGACGGAATTTTGAAATTTCGAGGATGTTTGTGCTTGCCCGATGACTTGGGACTTAAAGAAGAATTCTTATCGGAAGCTCATAGGAGCAATTATAGCATTCATCTAGGCAGCACAAAAATGTACTAGAACCTTTGATAACATTATTGGTGGAATGAAATGAAGATGGATATGGCCAAACATGTGGCCAAGTGTTTGACGTGCCAACAGGTGAAGGCACAACATTATAAATCTAGTGGGATGCCTCAACCATTAGAAATCCCAGAACAGAACTGGGAACATATTACGGTGGATTTCATAACGAGATTGCCCAGAAGCCAAAGGGGGCATGACTCGATTTGGGTAATAGTCGATCAATTGACCAAGTCAGCACATTTTCTGGCAATACGAAAGGATTTCGCACTTGATAGGTATGCGGAATTGTATGTGAGACAAATAGTTTGACTTTATGGAGTACCGGTATTAATCACTTTGAATCATGATCCAAGATTTACTGCTGCTTTTTGAAAAAGTCTATAAGCGGCCATGGGAACGAAGTTGCAATTCAGTACAGCCTACTATCCACAGACAGATGGTCAATCTAAAAGGACTATTCAGACTTTAAAGGATATGCTGAGAGCATATGTAATAGATTTTTAGGACAAGTGGGAAGAGCAGTTGCATTTAGTTGAATTTGCCTATAATAACAGCTTGAAAGAAGTGTAACGAGTCCAAAATTAGTTCAGCAGTCGGTGGAAATGGTAAAAACTATTCATGAAAGGCTAAAGACAGCACAGAGTTATCAAAAAAGTTACGTGGATAGGAGGTGTAGACCATTGGAGTTTCAGGTTGGTGACCACGTTTTCCTTAAGATCTCATCGATGAGAGGACTATCTCGGTTTGGCAAGAAAGGAAAACTGAGTCCAAGGTATATAGGCCCATTCGAGATTTTAGAGAGGATTGGGACGTTGGCCTATCGTCTTGCCTTACCACTGAATTTGTCACAAGTTCATAACGTCTTCTACGTGTCCAAGTTAAGGAAGTACGAACCGGATCCGACTCACGTGCTGAATCATGAAATAATAGACGTGGACGATAGAGTGTCCTACGTGGAGAGACCAGTACGAATTGAGGACAGGAACGAGCAGGTATTGAGGAATAAGACGATCTCATTGGTTAAAGTTGTCAGGGAACATCACGAGATAGAAGGTGCCACTTGGGAAAATGAAGAAGTGATGAAACGTCATCATCCCCATTTGTTTGAATAGCTGGGTATAGTTGTAAATTTCGAGGACGAAATTTTTATAAAGAGGGAGAATTGTAACATTTTGAATTTTCGATCCTTTTCTCGGAATTTATGAAATGAATATTTTGGCCAATGCACTTATAGTGAGATCTCACCCGGAACTGCGCATTCTCGGGATGTTAACCTTAGGGGTAAGGCCATCACGGAATTGAGTTCGCACGGCCAAAGAACTCGACCTTGATTCGACCTTCGACCATAAGAATTAACGAGGGAATGTTTTGAGCGAACAGAGACTAATCCAGTCAATCGATCGTGTCCAAATAGAACTAGCAACAAACCCTCGCAATTACATGATAATCGAGGTCGCCTTGGTTTGAGAGAACTTAAACGTGACTTGACTTAGTGTCAGTCATGGGTCGAGAGCGCATAATCCCAATGAGCCACCTGTTAGCAAGAGATAAGCTAAAGTCACAATTATTTGATTTTAATCATTTCTTAGAATTCGGGCTTGTGAATCGAGAATTTTGAAAGTGACAATTTTGGGTGGCCGATGACGTTTTTGGCACGGCAAACCTTGAGGCCACCCATTTTTGTAAAAAAATGAATTTCGGTTCGAGATCGGAAACATGACCATTTTGCCCCTGGGCCTAATTATAGATATTCCAACTTTATGGATAAAAATGAGATATTAAGTGGATAATTATCAGCCCATAATTCAGATTTATTAAAAGACTAAAATACCTCTCTATTATTGGATAAGAAGAAATCAAGGCCATTGGATCAAGGGCAAAATGGTCAAGTGGAGGATGTTGACATGTTGATTCCACTATTGGCTTATTTGACTACCTTTGACCCACTCTCTCTCTTCTCTCTCTCCCTCATTCTCCGGCCAGCTCTCTCTCTCCTTTCCCTCTCTCCCGCCGGTTCTCCTTCCCTTATAACCGTGATCGCCGGAACGCTGCCGTGCCGCCACCATCGCTCACCCCCATCACCACCATCTTTCTCTCCCCATGCGTGAGCTAGCTTGGCCGGCCACCAGCTCGTAAGCCGCCTAGTCACCGCCTAGCCCAACCGTCCGCCGCCGGTGCTTCTCCTTCTTGGCTGCACCTCATCCTCCACCGTTCCTCTCTCTGTCTCTGTCTCGCCCTGTGTTGTTCGGTCTAGCCACCCTCGACCATCCTCCCCTGCCCTGTACGACTCGATCGCCGCCCGCCAGCTACCCGTCCCTAGTGGTGTTGCCGTTCGCCCACTTGGCCGCCGGTGCCACTGCTCGATTGCTGTTGCTGGTCCGGTCGTCCTAGCCACTTGTCCAGTTAGTTGTCATGCCTTTTCAAGGTAAATGACTTCCCCAAATGTTACCAAGGACCTCGAGTATTGTAGGACATGTTTAGGACTCGGTTTAGGTGATTTGTATGGCTATTTTGGAGGTAGATCAAGGCTGGATGTTTGGTCGTTATATTTAATAATTGAATATGTGGTTGGTAGGCTTGGATAGGGCTGAGGTGATGTAGAAAGATCATGGCTGAATTATGTGTTTGATTGTTAGTTTTTATGGCTTGTATGGGTTTAATTGAATGATTGTACGACTTGGGGGTTGTTGACTGATTTGGAATGCGTTTTGGACTGAGTGTAGCATGGCCGTGTGTGCCACGTGTGTGACCGTGAGGTCGTGCACCAAGCATGGGTGATCGTGTGGTGTTCGTGTGACGAGGATGTGTATTTGTGAAGTGTAGGTGTGACGGGAGATTGTGCATGATCGTGTGCATGTGTGGCCGTGTGATACGTGTAGAATATGTGGAACGAAGGTACGGGAATATAGGATTGGTTGGAAAAGTAATACCCTAAGGCGTGTTCGTTTACGTGGGGTAGATTCCGTCCTGAGGCGTGTTCGTTTACTCGGGACAATATTGTCCCTGACGAGGTGACGATGCCCGGCTCGATGGGGTGATGATGCCTGACGAGGTCAGAAGACTGTTGGCCTGATGCGTTTTTACGTGGGCGTGGTAGTGATGAGAAGTTGGGAATGAGAAAGACTTGGCTTAACGTGTGAGATTTGAGAAAGTTGACACATGGCGTGAGTTAGTGTGCGAGTGTTGTAACATCCTAAATTTTAACCCGTTAACGGGACCAATAAAGTGTATATTAATTCTCGTTTGATTTTAGTAAGTCTCGCCCAGACTTGATCAATCACGGGATACTAAACAAATGGGAGAGGCTAAATAGAAACTAGTACGTGGACTAGGGACTCGATCGCGATTGAGTACCAATTTCGAGAAATGTCGAGGGAATATTTTGGGTCAATATGGGCCGATCTTAGGAAAATGACGGATTTGATGTAATCAGTAATGTGCGATCGGATCACGGGTGATTCCGCATGATCAAAAATACGCTTAACAAACGAATCCCGAATTTAATTTGAACGATTGCGACCTTCGGTACTAGTGATAATTCCTCATATTCTCCCAAAATTCGAGGTCATCACAACTCGAACAAACCTAGGTCAATACGCGTAAACACTAAACAGCCGCCCGTTAGTGAGAGGCCCTAAAACTTCAAAACGAGTAAATTTAATCGCGAAATTAGAACCGAACTTCGACATAAGAATTTCGAGGGTAATTATGACTAGATTGCAAGACCGATGTCATTTTATTGTGGCCACACAAGTTTGGGACTAATACGGTTGAAAACTGGAGTTTCGATAGAAATTGAAAAAAATTACAATTTTACCCCTAAGGATCTCGATGTTCGTTTTCAAGACTAAACGAGGGTATTTTTCGAAACCGATACCATTTTAGGGTGGCCACGCATGTCTGGAGTGCGTATGGTCGAAAAATGGAATTTTGACCCCGGGATGAAAATTTATGATTTTACCCCTCAAAACTTTCGAACTGATTTTCGAGGGCTTAAAGGATGATTTTTATGGATCTGACGCCATATTAGGTTGGCCATGCATATATAGGATCGATATGGACAAAAATTGAAATTTTGACCCGAGATCGGAAAATTACGAAAATGCCCATAAGCCCATTTTGATTAATTCTGAATTTTAATGATTTTTGGGGATTTAACCAAGGTTAAATGGGTTAACTAGGTCTAGTCAGCCAATAAGTGAGGACAAATGACCCCTTTGCCCCTTGCATTATTGGGTAAGAGCAAATGGTGACCATTTAGAACAAGGGCAAAATGGGGAAATAGCCTAGGATTTTGACATGTGGAATCCATTCAACCAAACTTGGACCAACTTTGACATGTTTTCTCTCTCTTTCAGCCTTGAGCTGGCCGAACCCTACCATTTTCCTCCTCCCCTTCGCTGTTTCTTCCTTTCCCGTTTCTGCTCAGTCGTTCGCTGTTCACGTCGGAAAGCAAGTCGCCGGAGCTGCTGGCCGTCGGAGCTGCTGGTTGTCGGCCATCGTCGCCCCAACTGACCACCACCCTCGCCCCTTACCCTCTCTCTCTCGTTCCTTCCTCTCTCTCCCTGTTCTGTCACCAGGCGGTGCCAAGACCACCACCGTCGCTGCCAGTGCCGCGCCGCCATCCACCGTGCACCACCACCACCACCAGCCGTCACCCCAACCACCATCGACCATTCTCCCCATCTGTACCACCGTCCACAGCCACTATCCAATAGGGGGCCGAGAGGGCCACGAACCGGCCACCACCACCGACGTCGCCGCCGTGGACCGCCGGCTTGCCCCTGGAACGCCACCGCCGTCGATTAGAACGGAATTAATTGAATGTGCCGAGATTGCGTTGAATTCGTTGAATTGGTGAATATTTGTGTTTGGAATCTTAGCATTGGTAATTGATTTTGGGACCCGTGGTGTGTGATTCTTGTATTATGTTGCAATATGGCTGAATTTGAATGCAATGATATACGTACCTAATGTAGTTTGAAACTGTTGGCTTTCGGGTCGGGCCTATGGGTCGTTTTATACAACTATTAGCCTTCGGATCAGGCTTACAGGTCGTTTTATGCAATTGTTGGCCTTCTGATCGGGCTTACGGGTCGTTTTATACAACTGTTGACCTTCGAGTCAGGCCTACGGGTCATTTTATACAACTGTTGGCCTTCGGATTGGGCCTATGGGTCGTTTTATATAACTATGGGCCTTCGGGTCATGGCCTTCAGGTCGTTATATTTGTGGGCCTTTGGGTCAGAATAATTGCACGTGAATAATATTGTTGTTAGACGCCTAACCTGTAGGGCTGCGAGATAGTGATTGGGCCGTGAGCCTAGGAAATTTGTAGTGTTTTATTGGTTCATTACTTGGTGCGTCTGATTTACTTGTCCGGAGGTACACATTAGCCTAATTTAGGATTAGGGGTTGTTACTTGCTGAGTTATCTCACGGTTGTTGTAAAATCGATGTTTCAGACCCCCGACCATGAACTTTGGAGACGCGCCAGTATGCTTTGGGATCCCTACCCACATCGAGCGTACGATGTCTGTGCATCCTGTGGGGAATGATGAGGTGTATATTAGGCATTATACATTAGTTTGGGTAGATGTGGGCTTAGCACACTATGAGGTCCACGAGTACTTAGCTTGGTGCTTCCGGAACCGTTTTGGAGATGAGTTTGGTCTTATTAGGTTTGCCGATGTCCCGTTTACTGGAGAGGGTCAGCTAGACTCGCAGTGTCCAGACGGTGATATTGTGGATGTTGATATGGAGGGTAATCCAGATCCTGAGGTCGAGTATGAGATTGTAGAGGATGAGGAGGAGCATGGGGAGCTAGGGGGAGTAGCTTTTGAGCCTGAAGTTGTAGACCCAGTCCCGGAGCAGATGGATGCGGAGGCCCTAGAGCCGATGGATATCGATGAGGTTGAGGAGCAGGACCCCTAGCCAGAGACTGAGTCTGCGGCCATGAGTTCAAAGGAGTAGCTGGAGCCGTCCGAGAGTTCCTCAAATTCGTTGGGGTCTGATCCCGACTAGGAGCCTTAGGCTAGACCTCAGTTTTAGGAGCGAGAGCCGACACTTTTTGATCGTAGCCCTCTTTTTGGTAGTTTGACCTCATCGGCCACTGATCCCTTTTTGTCTTAGTGGTCCCTCTTTTTGTACCTACCTTTGTATTTGGATATTGTACAAAGTTTATTAGTAATGATTGTATATACTAGTTTTATCGTTCAAAATTTGTTGTCCAGTGCTATTCATGGTTGCTTTGTTTATTGTCCAGGTGTATATATATACATATTATATATACGCAATTCTGCATGTGTTTTGTGTTTCTCTGATTGGGGTTTTTGAGTCGGTGACGTAACCTGGGAGCGTTGCACCTCAAATACGACCTAATCGCAGGGTGTTTATGCTTCGTGGGGTACGGGGCATGACATCCCCATTCGAATTGGTATCAGAGCAAGGTCAACTCGGTCCAATCTGGTTGAACCCTAGAGTGATAAGGAGCAGTGACCATAGGTTGCCGCAGGGTGACCTTGTGTGTTAAGTGTACCTCCGGACTGCCGGTGTTTGAGTGTTTTGGTGATTGATTAAACCAGTGTTATGCAGGTGCGGCAGGAACCGAGGTAAGTGTGCAAGTCCTTAGGTGAAATTTCTGTGCCGTTGTGCTAAGCTGCATGCTGAGTGTTTGATTTATACTATTTTGATACCTGCCTAGGACTTAGACCGGTTAGTTAGTTTAGGTCTCTAATTCCTAAACGGAATTATAACAGGTAGTTAAGCATTCAGACTTGAAGAATGAACCGAAGAAGGGGCAAGGAACCCTAGGTGCAGTCCAGTACAGGTGGCCAAGAGGCCAGAGATCCCAGAATGGAACATGTTATAGAAACCCTAAGAGAAATAGGGAATGTCATGGGCAGGCAGGTCCAAGAGAGAGCTGTAGTCATTGCTGAGGTTGTAGAGGCTGTAGCAGCTGCTGCCATTAACGGGAACCAAGCTCAACAAGCCTAAGCCCAACAAGCTCAGGCTCAACCAATGGTAGCAATTAGACCGATGCACCAGTTGGTGGAGCAGTTTCTCAAGCTGAAATTGCCCAAGTTCACGAGCAGAGGTGACCCAGAAACCGCCTCACGTTGGGTAGAAGAATTGGAGAAGGCGTTTGATTTGTTGGGATGTACAGAGACTGAAAAGATTTCCCTGGCAACCTATCAATTGCAAGATAACGCAAACGACTGGTGGAAGGCCGTCAGGGACAGAGTATTTCCAAAGGACGTGGAACAGACCTAGGCAGTATTTGTGGAGAATTTCTATGGGCAATACTTCTCAGAAAGTGCCCAGGAGAAGAAGATGGCGGAGTTCATGAGACTTCATCAAGGGTCGATAATGGTAGTTTAGTACAAAGTAGAGTTTGCAAGATTGTCGAAATTCGCCCCAAGGATGGTAGAGAATCCATTGGACAAAGCTTGAAGATTTTGGGATGGGTTGAAACCGGATTTTCGCACTCAAATGCTTCTATTGAACATCAGGGATTATAGAAAATTGTATGAACTAGCCCAAACCATGGAGCGAGATCAGATGGAAACGGCAGCAGCGTCACAATCACGGTTTAATCAGAATCGAGACAATCGTCGCTTCAGCAAGAAATCGATGACCAGTAATAGGCGATTTGTTCCACCGCCAAGGAGAAACATTGCAAAGCCCAATCAGTAACCAAATAGATTCGGGGCTTGTTTTCGTTGTGGGAGCTCGGATCACCAGATTAAAAACTGCCCCCAGCAACGCCCTTTGGGACTTCCAGGGCAACAACAACAACCTATAGTAGGAAACCATGTCGGGAATCCCCCACTGGCTATTCAGGGAAGACCGCTTGCACAAGGAAGGGTCTACGCAATGGCGAGCAAGGATGCCGAGGATGCGCCAGGCGTGGGCACAGGTACCATTTCTCTCTGTGATCATGCTGCCTATATGTTATTTGATCTCGGGGCAACCCACTCATTTATTTCAAAACAATTCGTTAGGTTGGTTGATCTTGAGCCCGTATTACTTGAGAATATGCTATGTATGATGACCCCACTGCATGATAGGGTGTTAGTGTCATTGGGGTGCCTTGATTGTAAAATTGTGATTGGGAATGTGGAAGAAAGGATTGATTTGGCTGTATTACCTATGTATGATTTCGATGTGATCATCGATATGGATTGGCTGACAAAACAGAAAGTCGTGATGGATTGCGGTAATATGATGATCCAATTCAATCCGATTGGACATCCGAGGTTTGATTTATAGGGAAACCGAGGAGGAACCTCAATCCCTTGGATTTCTTTTGCTTGTGGCGACTAAGATGCTCGAGGAAGGTTGTGAGGGATATTTAGTTAATGTAAATGATCCAACCTTGGCGGAACCTAAGTTGGAAGAAATCCACATAGTGTGTAACTTCCCCGAGGTTTTTCCTTAGGAATTGCCGGGTTTACCGCTAGAACGGGAAGTGGAATTTGTAAGAGAATTGGCCCCAGGTACTAAGGCAATTTCTAAGGCCCCATATCGGATGCCCTTATCGAAATTGAAAGAATTGAAAGTTCAAATGCAGGAATTGTTAGATAAGGGGTTTATTCATCCTAGTGCGTCTCCATGGGAAGCGCCAGTCCTATTTGTGAGGAAAAAGGATAGGATGTTGAGACTATGTATAGACTATCGGCAGTTGAATCAGGTGACTATAAAGAATAAAGAACAAGTATCCACTGCCAAGGATCGACGACTTATTCGATCAATTACAAGGAGCGTCAGTATTCTCCAAGATCGACTTATGGACTGGGTATCATCAGCTGAGAATCCGAAAAGAGGACATACCCAAGATTGCCTTTAGGATGAGATACGGGCATTATGAGTTTACAGTCATGCCCTTTGGTCTGACGAATGCCCCAGGAGCTTTCATGGATCTGATGAGCAGAGTCTTCAAGGAATTCTTGGACCAGTTTGTCATCGTGTTTATCGACGATATTCTGGTATACTCGAAGAGCCCGGAAGAACATGAAGTGCATTTGTGTCACGCCCTGTACCTCACGAAGCATAAACATCCCGCGTATAGGTCGCAGTGGTGGTGCGATGCTCCCAGGTTATGTCACCGACCCGAAACCCAAATAAGAGAAAACACGACACATGCGAAAACGACGTATATATATAATATATATACACCCAGACAATTTACAACACAACTATGCATAGCATCATACAACAATTTACGAACGATTAAAAACAATATATACATTCATTACAACAACTTATGTACAATATTCATTTATAAACAAAGATACAACAAAAAGGGCCACGAAAACAAAAAGGGATCGGTGGCCGAGGGGTTCAACTAACAACAGGAGGGCTACAGACAAAAAGGGTCGGCCCTCACTTCTAAAGCTGAGATCTAGCCTATGGCACCCAGTCTAGATCGGAGCTCGACAACTCAGAGGAACTCTCAGACTGCTCCGGCTCCTCCTCAGTACTTATGGCCTCCGACTCGGTCTCCAGCTCAGGATCCTACTCCTCGTCCTCATCAATGTCCATCGGTTCAGGGGCCTCAGCATCCGCCTACTCCGGAACGGGATCTACCATCTCAGGCTCAAAATCTATACCCCCTAATTCTTCGTGCTCCTCATCATCCTCTACAAACTCGCGCTCGGCGTCAGAATCAGTATCATCCATATCAACATCCACCACGTCACCATCTAGGCACTGTCGATCCATCTGACCCTCCCCATTAAACAAGACATCTGCTGATCTGATGGGGCCAAACGCCTCTCCATCACGGTCTCGAAAGCACCAAGACAAGTACTCGTAGGCCTCGTAATGAGACAAGCCTACATCTACCCAAACTATATTATAATGTCTAAGGTATCTCTCCCTGTTCCCCACAGGGTAAACAGTCATCGTACGCTTGATGTGGTGGGGAATCCCGAAGCGTACTGGCGCATCTCCCAAGTTCATGGTCAAGGGTCTAAAACATCGGTTTTCCAATAACCGTGAGATAAAACTCGGCAAGTATAAACCGCTATTCCTAAACTAGGCTAATGTGCACCTCCAGACAGATAAATCAAACATAATAATTAATGAACCAGTAAATCACTATAAATTCTCCCGGGCTCACAGCCCAATACATTATCCCGAAGTCCTGCAGGTTAGGCGTTCAACAATAATAATACTCACGTGCAATTGTTCCGACCCCAAGGCCCACAAATATAACGACCCGAAGGCCAACAGTTTGGTAAAGCGACCCGTAGGCCCAACCTAAAGGCCAATAATTTGATAAAGCGACCCGTAGGCTCGACCCGAAGATCAATAATTTGATAAAACTACAGGCACGTATAACAATGCACTCAAATTCAGTTATTAGACAACATGATATGCGAATCATATGCCTAGGAACTCAAGCCAATTACCAACACCAACATGCCGAATACGATTATCCACCAATTCAATGAATTTAATGCACTCTTAGCACGTTCAATTAATTTCCATTCTCGTTCAATCAATCCGGCACTTATCCCACGCATTTATTCCAATGTAATTCAACGTGCCCAAGGTTCGCCAAGATCAATTAAATTCAGTCAATCAATCCTCGAGCATGGTATTGCCAAGTAGGATCTATACAAGTCCTAACTAGATCCTAAATTGCCTAATTCCAAGTCCTTAATCAATGAACCCATTTAGTGCACAACTTAGGCAATTTAAGGCATTTTCGGTACTGGATGAACAGTACCAGGGCAGAGTACTATTTAGGCCCTAAACCACATTTAAACCACCTCATTAAGCCCTAATCATATACCTTATTCACCCTACACACAATTATACCTAATTAGGGCCTAATTAAGCCTAATTAACCCTTTAAATTACCCATAGAATGCATAATAAGCTAATTAAGGGTTTAGGGGTCTATACTTACGTAAATTAACTCGAGTCGACGAGAATGGGCGGCCGATTACCGACACGAGATACAAATCGGCGGCGGCATTCCGGGGGCAAGCCGGCGGTCTACGGCGGTGCCAGTGAGGCTCTCGGCCACCAAGATTGAAACAGGGGGGGCTACTGTGGGGTGGCTGAGGATGGCAAAGAGAGAGAGACGGTGAGGGTGAGGTGGTCAACATGGGCGATGCACGGGTGGTGGACGGCGGTGCTCATGGTTGGCCCTCTCAGCCCTTCTGCTACACGGCAGCTGTGGACGGCAATCCAAAGGGTGAGGATGGTCGATGGTGGTTGGGGTGACATCAGGTGGTAGTGCACGGTGGCCGGCGACTAGCAACTCCGGCGGTGTGGCCTACTCCAGCGTGAACAGTGGCCGATTGAGCAAAAACAGAAAAGGAACGGAGGAGGACGATTGTGGGGGAGGATGGCCGAGAGAAGAGAGAGAAAATGAAGGGAGAGAGAGAGTGTTTAGCTAGTCAAAGCTGGTCCAAGCTTGGTTAGTGGATTCCACATGTCAAGATCCTAGGCCCTTGGACACTTTTGCCCTTGATCCAATGGTCAAGATTCAACCTCATCCAATAATTCAAGGGTTGAATGGTCATTTGTCCCCAACCATTGGCTGACCAGACCCGGGTTAGTCCAAATAACCTTGGTTAAATCCCTTAAAGTTCCTTAAAATTCGGAATTAAATAAAATGGGCTTAGGGTCATTTTTGTAATTTTCCGATCCCGGGTCGAAATTTCAATTTTTGTCTATACAGGTCCTATATATACATGGCCAACATAATACGGTGTCAGATCTATAAAAATTATCCTTTACGCCCTAGAAAATCAGTTTGAAAGTTATGAGGGGTAAAAACGTAAATTTTCGTCCCAGGGTCGAAATTCCATTTTTCAACCGTACGCACTCCAGACATGCGTGGCTACCCTAAAATGGCATCAGTTTCGAAAAATAATCTCGTTTGACCTCGAATATGGGCATCGGGGTTTTCAGGGGCAAAATTGTAATTTTTTTCAATTTTTGTCGAAATTTTATTTTTCAGTCGTACTAGTCCCAAACATGTGTGGCCACACTCAAATGACGTCGGTCTTGCAAAATAGTCATAATTACTCTTGAAATTTTGATATCGAAGTTCGGGTCTAATATTGTGATCAAATTTGCTCGTTTTGCAGTTTTAGGGCCTCTCATCAATGGGCGGCTGTTCAGGTGTTACGCGTATCGACCTAGGATTGTCCAAGTCATGATGACCTCAAATTTTGGGAGAACGTGAGGAATTATCACTAGTACCGAAGGTCGCGATCGTTCGGATTGAATTCGAGATTTGTTTATCAGGCGTACTTTCGATCGTGCGGAATCACCCGCCATTTGATCGTACGTTACTGATTATATCAAATCCGTCATTTTCCTAATATTGGCTCATATTGGCTCAAAATATTTCCTCGACGTTTCTTGAAATCGGTGCTCAATTGCAATCAGGTCCTCGATCCACGTACCGATTCCTATTTAGCCTTTCCCATTTGGTTAGTATCCTGTGATTGATCAAGTCCGGGCGAGACTTACTAAAATCAAATGAGAATTAATGTACACTTTATTGGTCCCGGTAACGGATCAAAATTCAGGATGTTACGACTCTTTCTCCCTTACAAAAATTTCGTCCTCGAAATTTGTTCTCTAAACTTGTTCCTCGAACAAATGGGGGTGTTGACGTCGCATAACTTTCTCGCTTTCCCATGTAGCGCCTTCTGTCCCGTGGTGTTCCCAAACGACCTTGACCATTGGGATTGTCTTATTCCGCAATACTCGATCTTTTCGATCCTTAATTCTGACTGGTCTCTTCACGTATAACATCCTGTTGTCCACATTTACTTCTTCATATTTCAGAATGTGCGTCAAGTCTAGTTCATATTTTCTTAACATCGACACATGAAAGGCGTTGTGTACCGGAGACAAGTTAGGTGGCAGGGTAAGCCCATAGGCCATATCACCAATCTTTTCCAAAATCTCGAACAGTCTGACAAATCTCAAACTCAGCTTTCCTTTCTTGCCGAATCGAGATAACCCTTTCATAGGCAACACCTTGAGGAATACGTGATCTCCGACTTGGAATTTCAAAGGTCGTCGTCTCCGATCGGCATAGCTCTTCTAGCGACTTTGGGCTATCTTTAGTCTTTCTCGAATGATCTCGACAGCCTCTACTGTCTGCTGTATCAACTCTAGCCTAGTAATACTTCGTTCACCTACTTCGTCCCAACACATTGGAGTCCTGCATGCTCTGCCATATAAGGCTTCAAATGGAGCCATATGAATACTCTGCTGATAGCTATTGTTATACGCAAACTCCACCAAGTGTAGCTGCTCTTCCTATTTACCTTGGAAATCTAGCACATAAGCCCTCAACATGTCCTCAAGGGTCTGGATTTTCCTTTCCAATTGACCATTAGTTTGGGGATGGTAAGCTGTATTGAATTGTACCTTCGTTCTCAAGGCCGTCTGCAGACTTTTCCAGAAATTCGCCATAAATCTCAGATCACGATCTGATGTGATCATCACCGGTACTCCATGTACTCTGACGATCTGTTTTACGTACAGTTCTGCGTATCGTTCTAGCTCAAAATCCTTTCGTATAGCTAAAAAGTGTGCCGATTTCGTAAGTCAATCCATATCACCCAAATAGAATCATGCCCTCTCTGGCTTTTCGGTAATCTGGTCACAAAGTCCATAGTGATGTGTTCTCATTTCCACTCGGGAATTTCCAATGGTCGCAGCAGTCCTCCAAGTTTGCAGTGTTGCGCCTTCACCTATTGGCACGTCAAACACTTAGCCACATACCTGGCCACATCCGCCTTCATTCTATTCCACCAGTAATGTTGTCGTAGATTCTAGTACATTTTCATGCTACCAGGGTGAATACTGTAATTGCTGTGATGAGCTTCTCTTAGTATTTCTTCCTTAAGCTCAGTATCATCGAGAACACACCATCGTCCTCTAAATTTCAAAGTTCCATCGTCTGACACTTGGAAATCTGACTTCTTTGTAGCAACATCCATTCCCACAATCTTCTGAATTTCCTGATCCGTGGACTGTAGCGCCTTAATTTTGATCTGAATCTCAGGCTCGATTCTCAATGTGGCCAGCAGATTCAACACATGGCTTAATTCAAATTTAAACTCTAAGTCTCGGAGTCTTTCCAGCAGCGTCCATTCCTTGATCATCAAGTGCGTCATACTTGACTTGCGACTTAGCGCATCCGCTACTCGGTTCGCCTTTCCAGGGTGGTACATAATATCACAATCATAATCTTTCAGAAGTTCCATCCTCCTACGCTGCCTCATATTCAACTCTTTCTGCGAGAATAGATATTTGAGGCTTTGGTGATCCGTATAGATTTGGAACTTTTCCCTGCACAAATGATGTCTCTAGATTTTAAGGGCGAAAACAATAGCGGCCAGTTCTAGATCACGTGTCGGATAGTTCATCTCGTGTGGCCTCAACTGACGTGATGCATATGCAACTACTTTTCCATGTTACATCAGTACACAATCGAGTCCTCTGAGTGAAGCATCACTATAGACCTCAAATCCACTAGGTCTAGATGGAATAGTTAATACTAGAGAGGTCATCAGTCTATGCTTTAGATCCTGAAAGCTTCGTTCGCACTTATCATCTCATTCAAACTTAACTTTTTCAGCAATCGCGTTAGTGGCATGGCTATCGACGAGAATCCTTCTACAAAACGTCGATAATAGTCGACCAATCCTAAGAAACTCTTGATTTCCGTCATTGACGTCGGTCTGAGCCATTTAAGTACTGCCTCGATCTTAGCTGGATCCACAAATATTCCTTCTCCCGATACTATATGTCCAAGAAATGCTACTTTGCTAAGTCAGAATTCGCATTTGCTGAACATTGCATAAAGTGTGTGCTCCCTTAATGTCCGTAGCACCTTAGTCAAATGCACTTCATGTTCTTCCGAGCTCTTCAAGTATACCAGAATATCGTCGATAATACAATGACAAACTGGTCCAGGAATTCCTTGAAGACTCTGTTCATCAGATCCATGAAAGCTGCAGGAGCATTCGTCAAACCGATTGGCATGACTGTAAACTCATAATGCCCGTACCTCATCCTAAATGCAGTCTTGGGTATATTTTCCTTCTGGATTCTCAGCTGATGATACCTAGTCCGTAGGTCAATCTTGGAGAACACTGACGCTCCTTGCAATTGATCGAACAAGTTGTCAATTCTCAGCAGTAGATACTTATTCTTCATAGTCACCTGATTCAGCTGTTAATAGTCTATACATAATCTCAACGTCCCATCCTTTTTCCTCACAAACAGGATTGGCGCTTCCCATGGAGACAAACTAGGATGAATAAACCCTTTATCTCTGCATCTGGACTTTCAATTCTTTCAATTCCGATAAGGACATTCGATATGGAGTCTTAGAGATTGGCACAGTACCTGGGGCCAATTCTATTACAAATTTCACTTCCCGCTCTGGTGGTAAACCCGGCAATCCTGATGAAAAACTTCGGGGAAGTTGTACACTACGGGGATTTCTTCCAACATTGGTTCCATCAAGGTTGGATCATTTACATTCACCAAATATCCCTCACAACTTTTATCGAGCATTCTAGTCGCCTCAAGCAAGGAAATCTAAGGGATCGAGGTTCCTCCTCTGTTTCCTTGGACTTAAAACTTAAGATGTCCAATCGGATTGAATTGGATCATCCTATTACTGCAATCCATAACAGCTTTCTGTTTCATCAGCCAATCCATACCGATGATGACATCAAAGTCATACATGGCTAATACAACCAAATCAATCCTTTCCTCTGCATTCCCAATCGCAATTTTATAGTCCAGACACCCCAACGATACTAACACCCTTTCATGTAGTGGGGTCATCATACATAGCATGTTCTCAAGTAATACGGGCTCAATACCAACCAACCTAATAAACTGTTTTAAGATAAACGAATGGGTTGCCTCGGGATCAAATAACGTATAGGCAGCATGATCACGAGAGAAATGGTACCTGTGACCACGCCCGGCGCATCCTCGGCATCCTTGCACGCTATTACGTATACTCTTCCTTGGGCAAGTGGTCTTCCCTGAATAGCCGGTGGGGGATTCCCGGCTTGATTCCCAACTCTGGACTGTTGATGTTGTCCTGGGGATCCTAAAGGACGCTATTGGGGACAATTCTTTATATGATGCTCCAAACTCCTATAGCGGAAACAAGCCTCGAATATATTCGATGGCTGACTGGGCTTCCCTACATTCCTTCTAGGAGGTGGAACAAATCGCCTATTACTGGTCATCGGCTTCTTGTAAAAGCGATGATTGTCCCGGTTCTGATTAAATCGTGATCCTGATGTTGCTGCTCTTTCCATTTGATCCCTTTCCATCGTTTGGGCTCGTTCATACAATTCCTTATAATCTCTGATATTCAGCAGGAGCATCTGGGTTCAAAGATCCAATTTTAGTCCATCTTGGAATCTTCGGGCTTTGTCCAGTGGATTCTCTACCATCCTTGGGGCGAATCTCGACAGTCTTGCAAACTCTGCTTCGTATTGGACTACTGTCATTGACCCCTGACGAAGTCTCATGAACTCCACCATCTTCTTCTCCTGGGCACTTTCTGAGAAATATTGTCCATAAAAATTCTCCACAAATACTACCCAGGTCTGTTCCATATTCTCACGGAATACTCTATCCCTGACTGCCTTCCACCAGTCGTTCGCATTGTCTTGTAATTGATAGGTTGCCACGAAAATCTTCTCAGTCTTTGTACATCCCAACAAATCAAATGCCTTCTCCAATTCCTCCACCCAACATGGGGTGGTTTCGAGGTCACCTCGGCCCGTGAACTTGGGCTATTTTAGCTTGAGAAACTGCTCTACCAACTGGTGCATCGGTCTAACTGTTACCACTGGTGAGGGTTGAGCTTGCTGGGCTTAGGCTTGCTAAGCCTGGTTCCCGTTAATTGTAGCAGCTGCTGTAGCCTCAACAATGATTGTGGCTCTCTCTTGGGCCTGCCTGCCCATGACATTCCCTATTTCTCTTAGGATTTCAATAACTTGCTCCATTCTGGGATCTCTGGCCTTGGCCACCAGTACTGGGCTGCATCTGGGGTTCTTTATCCCTCCTTCATATCATTTTTTAAATTTGGATGCTCAACTACCTGTTATAATTTTGTCCAGGAATTAGAGACCTAAACCAACTAACCGGTCTAAGTCCTAGGCAGGTATTAAACACAACAACAACCAAACACTCAGCATGCGGCTAACACAACAGAACAAAATTTCACCCAAAGACGTGCACCTTACCTCGAGTCTTGCCACACCTACATAACATTGGTTCAATCAATCACCAAAACACTCAAACACATTTAGTCCGGAGGTACACTTAGCACACAAGGTCACCCTACAGCTATCCATGGTCACTACTCCTTATCACTCCAGGGTTCGACCAGATTGGACCGAGCTAACCTTGCTCTGATACCAATTCGCACGGGGATGTCACGCCCCATACCTCACGAAGCATAAACATCCCGCATATAGGTCGTAGTGGTGATGCGACTCTCCTAGGTTACGTCATCGATCCGAAAACCCAAATAAGAGAAAACACGACACATGCAGAAATGACGTATATAATATATATATATATATATATATATATATATATATACACCTGAACAATTTACAGAGCAACCATGCATAGCATCAGATAACAATTTATGAACAATTAAAAACAATATATACATTCATTACAACAACTTATGTACAATATTCATTTATAAACAAAGAAACAACAAAAAGGGATCGGTGGCCAAGGGGGTTCAACTAACAACAGGAGGGCTACAGTCGAAAAGGGTCGGCCCTCACTTCTAAAGCTGAGATCTAACCTATGGCACCCAATCTAGATCAGAGCTTGACAACTCAGAGGAACTCTCGGATTGCTCCGGCTCCTCCTCAGAACTTATGGCCTCCGACTCGGTCTCGGGCTCAAGATCTTGCTCCTCGTCCTCATCAATGTCCATCGGTTCAGGGGCCTCAGCATCCGCCTGCTTTGGAATGGGATCTACCATCTCAGGCTCAAAATCTATGCCTCCTAATTCTTCGTGTTCCTCATCATCCTCTGCCAACTCGTGCCCAGCGTCAGAATCAATATCATCCATATCAACATCCACCATGTCACCATCTGGGCACTGTCGATCCATTTGACCCTCCCCATTAAACGGGACATCTGCTGATCTGATGGGGCCAAACACCTCTCCATCACGGTCTCAAAGCACCAAGACAAGTACTCGTGGGCCTCGTAATGAGACAAGCCTACATCTATCCAAACTATAGTATAATGTCTAAGGTATCTCTCCCCATTCCCCACGGGGAAAACAGTCATCTACGCTCGATGTGGTGGGGAATCCCGAAGCGTACTGGCGCGTCTCCCAAGTTCATGGTCGGGGGAATGAAACATCGGTTTTCCAACAACCGTGAGATAAAACTTAGCAAGTATAAACCACTAATCCTAAACTAGGCCAACATACACCTCTATACAGGTAAATCAAACACTATAATTAATGAACCAATAAATCACTATAAATTCTCCCGGGCTCACAGCCCAATACATTATCCCGAAGTCCTGCAGGTTAGGCGTTCAACAACAATAATACTCACATGCAATTATTCCGACCCGAAGGCCCACATATATAACGACCCGAAGGCCAACAGTTTGGTAAAGTGGCCCGTAGGCCTGACCTGAAGGCCAACAATTTGATAAAGAGACCCGTAGGCTCGACCCGAAGGCCAACAATTTGATAAAGCGACCCGTAGTCCTGACCCAAATGCCAACAATTTGATAAAACTACAGGCACGTATAACAATGCACTTAAATCTAGTTATTAGACAGCATGATATGCGAATCATATGCCTGGGAACTCAAGCCAATTACCAACGCCAACATGCCGAATACGATTATCCACCAATTCAATGAATTTAATGCACTCTCTGCACATTCAATTAATTTCCATTCTCATTCAAACAATTCGACACTTATCCCACGCATTTATTCCAATGTAATTCAACGTGCCCGAGGCCCGCCAAGATCAATTAAATTCAGTCAATCAATCCTTGAGCATGGTATTGCCAATTAGGATCCATACAAGTCCTAACTAGACCCTAAATTGCCTAATTCCAAGTCATTAATCAATGAACCCATTTAGTGCACAACTTAGGAAATTTAAGGCATTTTCGGTACTGAATGAACAGTACCAGGACAGAGTACTATTTAGGCCCTAAGCCACATTTAAACCATCTCATTAAGCCCTAATTATATACCCTAATCAGCCTACACACAATTAAACCTAATTAGGCCCTAATTAAGCCTAATTTACCCCTTAAATTACCCATAGAATGCACAATAAGCTAATTAAGGGTTTAGGGGTTTATGCTCATCTAAATTAACTCGAGTCGATGAGAATGGGCGGCTGATTACCGACACGTTGTACAAATCGGCGGCGGCGTTCTGGGGGTAAGCCAGCGATCTACGGCAATGCCGGTGAGGCTCTCGGCCACCATGGCCGAAATAGGGTGGTTGTTGTGGGGTGGCTGAGGACGGCGAAGAGAGAGAGACGGTGAGGGTGAAGTGGTCGACGTAGGCGGTGCACGTGCGGTGGACGGCGGTGTGGCACCGATAGTGGACAACGGTGCTCACTGTTAGCCCTCTCGGCCCCTCTGCTGCACGGCAACTGTGGACGGTAGTCCAGAGGGTGAGGATGGTCGATGGTGGTTGGGGTGACTTCAGGTAGTAGTGCACGGTGGCCGGCGACCAGCAGCTCCGGCGGTGTGGCCTGCTTCGGCGTGAACAGTAGCAGGTTGAGCAGAAACGGAAGAGGAACGGAGGAGGACGATCGTGGGGGAGGATGGCTGGGAGAAGAGAGAGAAAATGAAGGGAGAGAGAGAATCTTCAGCTGGTCAAAGCTGGTCCAAGCTTGGTTAGTTGATTCCACGTGTCAAGATCCTAGGCCCTTGGACACTTTTGCCCTTGATCCAATGGTCAAGATTCAACCTCATCCAATAATTCAAGAGTTGAATGGTCATTTGTCCCCAACCATTGGTTGACCAGACCTGGGTTAGTCCAAATAACCTTGGTTAAATCTCCCAAAATTCCTTAAAATTCGGAATTAAATAAAATGGGCTTAGGGGTATTTTTGTAATTTTCTGATCCCAGGTCGAAATTCTAATTTTTGTCCATACGGGTCCTATATATGCATGGTCCACATAATACGGTGTCGGATTCATAAAAATTATCTTTTAAGTTCTCGAAAATCAGTCTGAAAGTTCTGAGGGGTAAAAACGTAAATTTTCGTCCCGGGGTCGAAATTCCATTTTTCGATCGTACGCGCTCCAGAGATGTGTGGCCACCCCAAAATGGCATCGGTTTTAAAAAATAATCTCGTTTGGCCTCGAATACGAGCATTGGGATTTCCAAGGGCAAAATTGTAATTTTTCTCAATTTCTGTCGAAATTTTAGTTTTCAGCCGTACTAGTCCCAAACATATGTGGCCACACTCAAATGACATCAGTCTTGCAAAATAGTCATAATTACCCTTGAAATTTTGATATCGAAGTTCGGGTCCAATATCGCGATCAAATTTGCTCGTTTTGCCGTTTTAGGGCCTCTCACTAACGGGCAGCTATTTAGATGTTACACGTATCAATCTAGGTTTGTTCGAGTCGTGATGGTCTCGAATTTCGGGAGAACATGAGGAATTATCACTAGTACCGGAGGTCGCGATCGTTTGGATTGAATTCAGGATTTGTTTATTAGGCGTACTTTCGGTCGTGTGGAATCACACGCGATCCGTTCGGACGTTACTGACTATATCAAATCCGTCATTTTCCTAAGATCGGCCCATATTGGCTCAAAATATTTCCTCGACGTTTCTTGAAATCGGTGCTCAATTGTGATCAAGTCCTCGGTCTATGTACCGATTCCTATTTAGCCTTTCCCATTTGGTTAGTATCCTGTGATTGATCAAGTCCAGACAAGACTTACTAAAATCAAATGAGAATTAATATATACTTTATTGGTCCCAGTAACGAATCAAAATTCAAGATGTTACAATTTGACTGAGGTGCTATGGACGTTAAGGGAGCACACACTTTATGCAAAGTTCAGCAAATGCGAATTCTGGCTTAGCAAAGTAGTATTCCTTGGACATATATTATCAAGGGAAGGAATATATGTGGATTCGGCTATGATTGAGGCAATACTTAAGTGGCCTAGACCGATGTCAGTAACAGAAATCAGGAGTTTCTTGGGATTAGCCAGCTATTATCGACGTTTTGTAGAAGGATTCTCGTCGATAGCCATGCCATTTACGCGATTACTGAAAAAGGAGGTTAAGTTTGAATGGGATGACAAGTGCGAACGAAGTTTTCGGGAACTAAAGCTCCAATTGACGACTACCCCAGTACTAACTATTCCGTCTGGATCTTGTGGATTCGAGGTCTACAGTGATGCTTCCCTCAGAGGACTTGGTTGTGTACTGATGCAGGATGGGAAAGTAGTTGCATATGCGTCACATCAGTTGAGGCCACACGAGATGAACTATTCGACGCATGACCTAGAGCTAGCTGTCATTGTCTTTGCACTTAAAATCTGGAGACACTATTTATGCAGGGAAAAGTTCTGGATTTATACGGATCACCAGAGTCTCAAATAACTCTCATCATAGAAAGAGTTGAACATGAGACAACGTCGGTAGATGGAACTGTTAAATGATTATAATTGCGATATCATGTATCACCCTAGAAAGGCGAACCGAGTAGCGGATGCGCTAAGTTGCAAATCAAGTATGGCACACATGTTGATCAAGGAGTGGACGTAATTGGAAAGACTCCGAGATTCGAAATTTAAATTCGAGTTAAGCCATGTGTCGAATCTGCTGGCCACATTGAGAATCGAGCCTAAAATTCAAACCAAGATTAAGGTGCTACAATCCACGGATTAGGAAATTAAAAAGATTGTGGAAATGGATATCGCCATGAGAAAGTCAGATTTTCAAGTGTCTAACGATGGGATTTTGAAATTTAGAGGACGATGGTGTGTACCCGATGATACTAAGCTTAAGGAAGAAATACTAATAGAAGCTCATCGCAGCAACTACTGTATCCACCCAGGCAGCACGAAAATGTAACAAAATCTACGGCAATATTATTGGTGGAACGGAATGAAAACGGATGTGGCCAAGTATGTGGCTAAATGCTTAATGTGTCAACAGGTGAAGGCACAACACTGCAAACCTGGAGGACTGCTACGACCGTTGGAAATTTCCGAATGGAAATGGAAACACATTACCGTGGATTTTGTGATCGGATTACTGAGAAGCTAGAGGGCATGATTCCATTTGGGTGATTGTGGATCGACTTATGAAGTCGACACACTTCTTTGCAGTACGAAAGAATTTTGAGCTAGAAAGGTACGCAGAGCTGTACGTAAGGCAGATTATCAGACTACATGGAGTACCAGTGACGATTATGTCGGATCATGACCCGAGATTTACGGTGAATTTTTGGAAGAGTCTGCAGACGGCTTTGGGAACGAAAGTACAATACAGTACAGCTTACCATCTACAGACTGATGGTCAATCGGAAAGGACGATCCAAACCCTCGAGAATATGTTAAGAGCTTGTGTATTGGATTTTCAAGGTAAATGGGAAAAGCAGCTGCACTTGGTGGAGTTTACATATAATAACAGCTACCAGTAGAGCATCCAGATGGCCTCATTTGAAGCCTTATATGGCAGAGCATGCAGGACTCCCGTGTGCTGGGATGAAATAGGTGAGCGGAGTAATACTGGCCTAGAGTTGGTACATCAGACGGTGGAAGCTATCGAGATCATTCGAGAAAGGCTAGAGACAGCACAAAGTCGCCAAAAAAGTTATGCCGATCGGAGATGACAACCTTTGGAGTTCCAAGTCGGAGATCACGTTTTCCTCAAGGTGTCACCTATGAAAGGGTTATCCCGATTCGGTAAGAAGTGAAAGCTGAGTCCGAGGTTTGTCGGACCATTCGAGATACTGGAAAAGATTGGCGATATGGCTTATCAACTTGCCTTGCCATCTAACTTGTTTTAGGTACACGTCTTCCACGTGTCAATGTTGAGAAAGTACAAGCCAGATTCGACACACATTCTAAGATATGAAGAAATAGACGTGGACGACAGGGTGTCGTACGTGGAGAGACCAATCAAAATTGAGGACCGGAAAGATCGAGTATTGCAGAATAAGATGATTTCGATGGTTAAGGTAGTCTGAGAGCACCACGGGACAGAAGGCACTACATGGGAAAGCGAAGAGGCCATACGAGGTCAACACCCTCAATTGTTCGAGGAGTAAGTTTAGAGTACAAATTTCGAGGACAAAATTTTTGTAAGGGGGAAGAGTTGTAACATCATAAATTTTGACCCGTTACCGGGACCAATAAAGTGTATATTAACTCTCGTTTGATTTTAGTAAGTCTCGCTCGGACTTGATTAATCATGGGATACTAACAAAATGGGAAAGGCTAAATAGAAGCCGGTACATGGACCGGAGACTCAATTTCGAGAAACGTCGAGGGAATATTTTGGGCTAATATGGGCCGATCTTAGTAAAATGATGGATTTGATGTAATCAGTAACGTGCGATCGGATCGTGGGTGATACAGCGTGATCGAAAACATGCCCGACAAACGAATCCCGAATTTAATCTGAACGATTGCGACCTCTGGTACTAGTGATAATTCCTCACGTTCTCCCGAAATTCGAGGCAATCACGACTCGAACAAACCTAGATCGATATGCGTAACTCTTAAACAGCCGCCCGTTAGTGAGAGGCCCTAAAACTTCAAAACGAGTAAATTTAAACGTGAAATTGAAACCGAACTTCGATGTCAGAATTTTGAGGGTAATTACGACTAGATTGCAAGACCAACGTCATTTTATTACGGCCACACATCTTTGGGACTAATACGGTTGAAAATTGGAGTTTAGATAAAAATTGAAAAAAATTACAATTTTGCCCCCGGGGACCATGATGTCCGTTTTCGAGGCCAAATGAGGGTATTTTTCGAAACCGATGCCATTTTGGGGTGGCCACGCATGTCTGGAGTGCGTATGGTCGAAAAATGGAATTTCGACCCCGGGTGAAAATTTACGATTTTACCCCTCAAAACTTTCAAACTAATTTTGGAGGGCTTAAAGGATGATTTTATGGATCAGACACCATATTAGGTTGGCCACGCATATATAGGACCGGTATGGACAAAAATTGAAATTTCGACTTGGGATCGGAAAATTATGAAAATGCCGCTAAGCCCATTTTGATTAATTCCGAATTTTAATGGTTTTTGCGGATTTAACCAAGGTTAAATGGGTCAACTAGGTCTGGTTAGCCAATAATTGAGGACAAATGACCCCTTTGCCCCTTGCATTATTGGGTAAGAGCAAATGGTGACTATTGATCAAGGGCAAAATAGGAAAATAGCCCAGAATCTTGACATGTGGAATCCACTCAACCAAACTTGGACCAACTTTGACCTATTTTCTCTCTCTTTCAGCCTTGCGCTGGCCGAACCCCACCATTTTCCTCCTCCCCTTCGCCGTTTCTTCCTTTCCTGTTTATGCTCAGCTGTTTGTTGTTCACACTGGAAAGCAGGTAGTCGGAGCTGCCGGCCACCGGAGCTGTTGGTCGCCGGCCACCGTCGCCCCAATCGACCACCACCTCACCCCTTACCCTCTTTCTCTCGTTCCTTTCTCTCTCTCCCTGTTCTGTCACCGGGCGGTGCCAAGACCACCACCGTCGCCGTCGGTACCGTGTTGCCGTCCACCGTGCACCAACACCACCACCAGCTGTCACCCTAGCCACCATCGACCACTCTCCCCCTCTATATCGCAATCCATAGCCACCATCTAGCAGGGGGCCGAGAGGGCCACGAACCAGCCACCACCACTGCCGACTTGCCCCCAGAACGTCGCCATCGATTTTTACCGCGTGTCGGTAATTGGCCGCCCATTTTTCTGTCGACCGAACCAAGTTTAGGCGAGTAAAAATCCCTAAAACCCTAACTAGATTAATTGTGCATTCTAGGGGTAATTTAGAGATTAATTAGGCCTAATTAGGGCTTAATTAGATGTATTTATTTGTAGGGTGATTAGGGTATGTGATTAGGGCCTAATGAAGTGGTTTAAGTGTGGTTTAGTGCCCAAATCATGTTCTGCCTTGGTACTGTTCATACAGTACCGAATTTGCATTAAATTGCCTAAGTTGAGTATTAAATGGAGTATTGAGTAATGGCTGGAATTTGGACAATTTAGGGGCAAATTAGGACTCTTGGAACCCTATTGGATGTCGCCATGTTCGAGGATTGAATGACTAGGTTTAATTAGTCATAACGGACCTTGGGCGCATTGAATTGCATTGGAACAAATGCGTGGAATAAGTGCCGGATTAATTTGATTAAAATGGAATTAATTGAATGTGCCGAGAGTGCGTTGAATTCATTGAATTGGTGAATATTTGTGTTTGGAATCTTAGCATTGGTAATTGATTTTGGGACCCGTGGCATGTGATTTGTGTATTATGTTGCGATATGGCTGAATTTGAATGCAATGATATACGTGCCTAATGTAGTTTGAAACTGTTAGCCTTCGGGTCGGGCCTACGGGTTGTTTTATACAATTGTTGGCCTTCGGGTTAGGCTTACGAGTCATTTTATACAACTGTTGGCCTTCGGGTCGGGCCTACGGGTCATTTTATACAACTGTGGGCCTTCGGGTTGTGATCTTTGGGTCGTTATATTTGTGGGCCTTCGGGTCGGAATAAATGCACGTGAATAATATTGTTGTTGGACGCCTAACCTACAGGGCTGCGAGATAGTGATTGGGCCGTGAGCCTAGGAAATTTATAGTGTTTTATTGGTTCATTACTTGGTGCGTCTGATTTACCTGTTTGGAGGTGAACATTAGCCTAGTTTTGGATTAGGGGTTATTCCTTGTCGAGTTATCTCACGGTTGTTGTAAAACCGATGTTTTAGACCCCCGACCATGAACTTTGGAGACGTGCCAGTATGCTTTGGGATCCCCATCCACATTGAGCGTACGATGTCTATGCATCCTATGGGGAATGATGAGGTGTATATTAGGCATTATACATTAGCTTGGGTAGATGTGAACTTAGCACACTATGAGGCCCACGAGTACCTAGCTTGGTGCTTCTGGGACCGTTTTGAAGATGAGTTCAGTCCCATCAGGTCTGTCGATATCCCATTTATCGGAGAGGGTCAGCTGGACCCGCAGTGTCCAGACGGTGATATTGTGGATGTTGATATGGAGGGCAATCCAGATCCTGAGGTCGAGTACGAGATTGTAGAGGATGAGGAGGAGCACGGGGAGATATGGGGAGTAGTTTTTAAGCCTGAGGTTGTGGACCTAGTCCCGGAGCAGGTGGATATGGAGGCCCTAGAGCCGATGGATATCGACGAGGTTGAGGAGCAGGACCCCCAGCCAGAGACTGAGTCTGAGGCCATGAGTTCAGAGGAAGAGCCGGAGCCGTCCGAGAGTTCCTCAGATTCATTGGGGTCTGATCCCGACTGGGAGCTTTAGGCTAGACCTCAGTTTTAGGAGCGAGGGCCGACACTTTTTTACCATAGCCCTCTTTTTGGTAGTTTAACCTCCTCGGCCACTGATCCCTTTTTGTCTTAGTGGTCCCTCTTTTTGTACCTATCTTTGTAATTGGATATTATACAAATTTTATTAGTAATGATTGTATATACTATTTTTATCATTCGAAATTTATTGTCTGGTGCTATTAATGGTTGCTTTGTTTATTGTCCGGGTGTATATATATACATATTATATATACGTCATTTTCGCATGTGTTTTTTGTTTCTCTTATTGGGGTTTTCGGGTCGGTGACGTAATCTGGGAGCGTCACACCTTAAATACGACCTAATCACGGGGTGTTTATGCTTCGTGGGATACGGGGCGTGACAAGTGTGGTTTGCCTCGTGGTGATATAGTGTTTGATGAGCATGAATGTAAATGTGTTGGTTGTGCTATTATTTGATATACAGGGTTGTGCATAATGGACCCTAGGTAGGATCGTATGTGAATGTTAGTGTGATTAATTTCTGTGTCATGCATGTTTTGTCTGACGATACTTGAGAGCCTATGTGGGGTTTGGGGTTGTGCACTTATTGAGATTCATCTCATAGTTGTATAACCACTATTTCAGACCCATAGCCATAAACCCAGGAGGCCCGCCTCCTCTTTTTAGGACCCTATGGCGATCACCTCTTCCAGTGGCAAGATCATCAACCTCGAGGAGCTGCCCAGAGTATCCCCAATGAAGCCGCAGGCTGTACATCCATTGCAGACGATTCCTCCGCATCGCGGTCCAGGTGATTCTTCGGAGTACAAGCCAAAGGACTTGGCAGAAGACTAGAAGGAGAGTGACCCGTAGGCTTTACCAGGGTATTTTAGGGGTTGTATTGAGTAGGTCTGACCAGTCAACTTTTGATAGATAGGTCGACCTATAGTGAAGCTAAGTTAACCCCGCCACCCGAATTTTTTTGTTATGTCGATGGTTTTGGGACGCTCGTTTGCTAAGTTTATTTGTAATGTTGTTTGTATACTCAGTATGTTGGCATTGTATAAAATGAGTGTTGTTAGTTTGTTAATCGCCTTAGTGCTCTATCCCATCATCATCTTTGATAGTACGGGAGTTTTTATATTCGTTTCCGCATGTGTCTATGATGTTTGGGTTGGGTCGGCGATGTTCCTAGGACGTCGCATTAATTCGACCAAGGAGGGATGTCGCGAGCTCGATGTGGTTCGTGGCGTGACACTTATCCTCATCCTCCCCTTTTTCAAATTGATTAAATAGGGCAAAAGTACACTATTGGTGTCATAACTTGTGTACGGAGATCACTTTAGTGCCATAACTTTTTTTTCGGATCACTTTGGTGCCAAAATCGGAGAAAATTGATCACTTTAATGACTCCGGCCAAAATTCTGGCAAAAAAAAAACCACGTCAAATTTCCGGCGAGCCACGTCAGATTTCTGGTGAGCTATGTCAGCATCGGAAATTAATAAAAAAAGAGCCACGTCAGATTTTCGATAGTCATGTCAGCATTGGCACTGAAGAGATCGTTTTTCAAAAAAGTTTTTTTTTTGGGGTAAAGGTAAGAATTTGTATTACTTTTCAAAATCACCATATACAAGAAACACAAGAGACGGCCCTAGGCCCCAAAGGAACAAAAAAAATTCAGGAGGGGAAGGGGCCACTCTACAAGGCTAGGCAAAAACACCAAACCAGCAAAAGCCTATACAGGAAAAGGAACTACACTATCAAATTAAGAAAAATGGAAGGCGAAAGGTCCCAGCTCCTTTGTAATGTTCTATTTGTAGGTGTGTCTGCAATTCGTCCCAAGGATAAACCTTTATCCTTCACTAGTTTGATGACGTGCTTGCGTATTCCTGGGATGAAGATATTCTTGTTCCTGAAAAGAGAGTTGTTACGCTCACTCCATATAATATGGCAAAGGGCTCCGAAGGAGAAACGAGTAATTCTATGGGCAAATGAAGGGCCTCCACAAACTTTGCTGGCCCACAAAATAAGCTCCGGCCATGGACGATTGCGCCAATGAAGATTACAATTAGTTGACCAGAAGGAAGCCAGACTGTTGGTAGCGGAGCATTCGAAGAAAAGGTGATTAATGGAGTCCGGGGTAGTACGGCAAAAAGCACAAAGTCCTGATTCAATCCGACGATTTTGGAGAAGAAGAACTTGAGTAGGAAGCCGATTAAGCGACACGATCCATAATAGAAAGGAGTATCGGGGGGCCAAATGAGAATCCCATATAAAGAAGTGCCAAGGAGCTGGATGGCCTACCTTCCTTATATGGTTCCAGGCATGAGCCACCGAAAAAGGTTGTGTCGGATTAGGGCTGCAGATCAAAGTGTCTGGAGTGTCATCTTTAAAGCTTGGAAGAGCTTCCATCCAATCTATAATAGTGTGTAAGGTGGTTGATGGTTGCCATGTAGAGTGAAAAAAGTCCCGGACAGAAGTATCATGTGGGATCCGACACTGATAAATGTCCATATTGGTGAATAGGAGATAAAAGGGGCCTTTTGAATGCCACCAGTCAAACCAGAAAGAAATCGACCGACCATTGCCAATCTTCCACCGAAAGATAGTCTGGGCTGAGGCTCGCAAATCAAGGATCTTCTTCCAAGTCCAAGAGCAAAAGGTGGGTTTGGATACAACCCAAAAGTTTGTTTTCTTTAAAAAATTTGAATGTACCCATTTACACCACATAGATTCCTTATCCGTGAAAAGGATCCATATGTGCTTTAGAGTCATGGCTCTATTATATTCGGTTAGTCTTCGTATCCCTAGGCCGCCTTCTTCTTTTAGGAGGCAAACTGTATCCCAAGCTACCTTAGCACCACCCGATCCTAAGCCAGGACCTTTCCAAAAAAATTGTCTAAGTATAGCCTCAATACTATACAAGACTGATTTGGGAAGGGAGAATATCGTTGCCCAGTACACTTGAATGGAGTGCAATACTGATTGGATAAGCTGTACACGTCCAGCAAAAGATAGAAATCTTTGGGTCCAAGAGCGGGCTCGTGTCGTGATGGAGTCAATCAAGAGTTTGCAATCCTCCTTGCGCAGCCTAGATGAAATAATAGGTACACCCAAGTATCGAAAAGGCAAAGACCCTTGTTGAAATCCAAGGTATTGTACTAGACCGTTATGAAGCTCAGAGTTACCTCCCGAGAGGTAAATATTGCTTTTGTTGGGATTAGGTCTTAGTCCAGACCAATTTGAGAACAAGTCAAGAGAATCCTTTATAAGCTCTAACGATCTCATGTGTCCTTGCGAAAATATAAGGACATCATCAGTGAAGAACAAGTGGGAGATGCGAGGTCTCTTGCATCGCCAAAACCACCGAAAATCCGGGTTGTCAGTTTTGGTCTTGAGAATGGCTGAAAAGATTTCCATAGCAAGAATAAATAGGTACGGTGATAGGGGATCACCCTGTCGTATTCCTCTGCTACTAGAAAAATAGCCATGCAATTCTCCATTGATGGAGATCGAAAATTTGGCAGTTGAGATGCATGCCATAACTAGTTTAATGAAGGAAGATGGAAATTTGAAGGCTGAAAGTACCCCTTCAATAAAGTTCCAATCAATGGTGTCAAAGGCTTTATGGAAGTCCACCTTGATTGCACATTTAGGTAAGTAAGCTTCATGGTGAAAGTCCGCAAAAAGTTCTTGGGCAACCATGATGTTGTCGCTGATTCTGCGGCCTCTAACAAAAGCTGTTTGGGAAGATCCAATCAGCGTCGGTATAACCTTTGCAATACGCCTAGCAAGGATTTTGGAAATGCATTTGTATAGGGTATTACAACATGCAATCGGTCGGAAATCGCTCATAGCCGAAGCATTAGGTGATTTGGGAACCAGCGTTAAGATGGTGTTGTTAATCTCTTTAAGCATGTGCCCAGTCTCGAAGAAATCCTTTACCGCCATCAGGATAGATGGTCTAGTAATCCCCCGTGTGTGTTTGAAAAACTCAACATTGTATCCATCAGGGCCAGGAGCTTTGTTCTTAGCAAGCGAGAAGAGGGTAGATTTGATTTCCTCTTCAGTGATCGGCTGAACTAAGGTAGACCTCTGATCTTCATCTAAGACTTGTCCAAGAAGAACATCCAACTCTGAAGCAGAAGGTTGGACCGATGCTGGATCACCGTTTAGTAAACTCTGAAAGTGTCCAACGATATGGTTCCTGACTTCCTGAGGTTCGGTAATTAGCACTCCATCCTCTGTTGAAACAGTTAAGATTCTATTATGAAGTCTCCTCTTGTTGACAAAGTGGTAAAAATATCTACTATTCATGTCGCCTTCCTTGAGCCAACGAATTCTGGACTTCTGTCGAAAGAACGATTCTTCTTGAGATCTCAATTCAGAGAAGGTTCGCAGGAGTGTTACTTCGCTTGCCAACAGGCTTTGATCAACTGGATTTGACTCCAAAGCTGTTTGAACAGCTGAAAGATTCAATCTAGCCTGTTCCGTTCTGGTGGAAATGTCTGAGAAGGAAGATCTATTCAATAGTTTCAACTTTGCTTTGAGAGCCTTGAGTTTGCAGCAAACTGTATACATAGGTGTTCCAGTAAAGGGAGAGTCCCAAGCTTGGGTGACCAAGTCCAAAAAAGTTGGATGTGTGGTCCAAAAGTTGAAGAACTTGAAAGGCTTGTTAACCGAGCTTGGTGGTACAATTTTGATCACCATGGGAGAGTGATCAGAAATTCCAAGTGGAAGGAAATTTGCTTCCGAAAAGGAGAATTGTTGAAGCCAAGCGTCATTGGTAAGCACCCGGTCAATCTTGTGCATTCACCTGTAGAATACGTCCATGTGTATCTACACCTTATATAGCGAAGGTCCTCTAAGCCCGCCCGGTTGAGGCCTTCTCTACATTCATCAAAAGCTGGGATCCAGGAGGTAGTACTGCCTACCCTATCTTCCAGGTTTCTGATTGCATTGAAATCCCCCGCAACAATCCATGGTAAGTCGCCTCTGGAGAGACAATAAAGATCAGCCCATAAATGTCTACGTTTCACAAAGGTATGCTGGCCGTAAACAATTGTGAACAAACAAGAGTCCTGAAGGTTCAAAAAACGAAGCTGAAGATGGATAAGTTGGTCCAAAGAGAAGATGAGACTAATATCCATCCCATTTGGGTCCCATCCAAACCAAATCCTGCCAAGAGGGGAGTAATCATAATTGGATATCCATCTCCAAGTAGTGAATAAGCCTCTAGAGATCATATCAAAAGAAGAAGCTTTAACTTTACTTTCAATAATCCCAACACAGCAAAGGTGGTATTTCCTAATGAAGGCGCGAATTTCAGCTTGCCTCAAGGGATTTACTAAGCCCCTAATATTCCATACTCCAAAAAACATCTATAAAATCAAAACTACCGCTGAGATTTTTTTGGCTTCCTCCTTTTTGTTTTCTTTTTTGAGGAAGACGGACTAAGAAGTGTTCCATGGTGCATCGAGTTGTGGGTAGAGCCAGGAAGGGGTCTATGCGAATCATCCGAAGTACCAGACATAGAAGCACGAGATCTTGTGTTGGGGGGTGAGGCATGAGCTGCTTCCTGTTCCAGTTTTCCTTCTGGGTCACTGGATTTATCCAGAATGGTCTGGGAGTTAGCAGATCCTTCTGTAGAAGCCTGCGAAGGGTCCTTTGCCTGCTGATCAGTAGGCTCTACAGAACTTGGAGTAGAGGGAAGGCTTGTCTCAGTGTCCGTGAAAGGCCTCATGTCAGAGTCTCTCGCCTCAGGTTGTAGTGTTGTGTGCAAGTCAGCCGGAGGATGATCTGTGGTGGTCAGATTTGTAGCTGAAGTCAAGCCTGGTTGGGTTTGCATGGGGTTAAGACTGGCGCTGATTGAGGCTTTCCAATAAGGGCTTTACCCTTTTTAGGTGGCACTTGAGTCCACCCATCGTCTTCGTGGATAGGTGCTGAGCGAGGAGCACTGCTGTGGTGGCCATTTGCAGGAGAGTTGTCTCTGTTATTGGGGCGAACAGATGGACATTTAAAACCATTATAACCTTTTTTATGGCCAAAGACGCCATAAGAAGGACAAGCTAGCGGTTTCCACTCATATTCCACATGGATTACATTCACTTCATCATCTCATCTAACCTTTACTTGTTCAGCTCTTGGATCCTTAGCCTTTAGTTCCACACAAACTCGAGCATATGAGATCCTTACCATCTGTTCTATTTGTACATCAACATACAGAGGTTTCCCTAAGGCGCTAGCAATTCGCCCAATGCCAGCAGGGGACCATAAGGAGTAGGGGATGTCTCTTAATCTGACCCACACCGGGATAGTTTCAAGAACACCTCTTTTCAGCTTTAGTTTGGAATGCCATTGCTGCAATAACATAGTGCAGCTAAATATAGAGATCGGACCAGAATCAATGATCTTTCTTCGAAACTCAGAATATGGAATTCTAAAGAAGTAGAAGCCATTTTCATGGAGTTTAATCTCAGCCACTTTGTCACCCTATGCTTTCCTAATAGCCTCTTCGGTCAATTTGAAGGGAACTTTCTTCCCAATGTAGTGTCCGACCACACATTCTTGCCAAAAGGGATTCTCATCAGCTATAATCTCTGGTGTAATGTCCACTATTAGTTCACCATTTTCCTCTTTTAGGGGTACATAAGATAGATTGTAGCCTTTAGTTAAGACCCTGGCAACATTTGCCCAAGTTCTGGTTTTGGGGGCCAAAGTTGGAGGACCTTGCTGTTGGTTACCATACTGCCCAGTCACATTTGGAGTCCCCTTAGAATTAGGCTGACGACTTGAGGACGCTACAAAGCCGCGCCTGAGAGAACGGCTCTTCGACCTACCCCTACTACGACTACATGTAAGTCCAGCAACATCAGTACCAGTAGCAGGGGCAGTAGTCTTAGGCGGGTTCTGGCTAGTGTTGCCCTTCAGAAAAGGTCTATGACCCAAAGGGCGATCAGCCTCATTCACAGGAAGATGAGTAGCTGCTGAAAAATTCGCATCAGATCCCTGAAGGGTCTTTGTAAGAGGGAGAGGTTCGGCCTCTGGAAGAGGGGATGGGTTGGGCGTTGTGATTTCTAAAGACTTTTCCATTTGGGCAAATTCACAAACAGCTAGCAGTCAACCGACCATCACCATAGTCCAGAACAGGGCACGTATCAGCAAGTCCCAGTAAAATTAGAGCCTTAAAACCACAAACTCCAAATCCAACCAGTAGCAGCAGCAATCCACCAGACCCAACCCAGTACTCGACCAAGTATCGATCAGTCAATCACCAGCAGCAACAAACCAGAACAAGGTTTGCACCAGAAGAGTAGACGGAACAACCAGATGGTCCCCGAAATGGCTAAGGCACATAGCAAGCCTCCAAATCCAAACCTCCAGGAGGGGAACTATAAGAGAGAACCTAAGAGGGAGGCCTACCTTCAGGAAGTCCAGAACCAACACCTCAGTTCAGCCGAGTGTCTCCAGCGAGGAAGACCGAAATGAGCTACGTTCAGATCTGAAAATCCAATGTCTATGCTGAACAAGGAGAGGAGCCCTTTGGAGGGGTGGTTGAGGAGTGTTCAAGGGGCTTAGCCTCCAAAAACCAGCCCAATCGGTCGCCGGAATCAACAGATTCCGGCCGGGTGAACAGCAACCACGAGAAGCACAGTAGGGAGCATTCTATTCTTGCATACGCATTTAACTCTACTTATTTTGGTTTTTTTTTCAAAAAAGTTGGTACCAAAGTGATCCAAAAAAAAGTTATGGCACCAATAGTGTCCTTTTGCCGATTAAATAGGATCCTCCGGAGTCCTTCTTTTCTTTCATGTCCTATGCCACTCTCAAGAAGTAACTCTTGCAAATCAAGAACATAACAAGCCATCCCAAATAACAATATATTGATTAATCCAAACCCTACCAATACAAAACTTATAGAAAACATCTTGGTTGCAATGCTATTCGGCGTAATACATTGATAAATCTAAACCCCTCCAATATATGATTAAATTGCAGTCCTATGAGAGCTGCAAATTCTTCAAGAGCATCTAAAAGGCAAAGGATAGAATCTACATCTCAATGAGCAAATAAGGATGAGTCATCTGCTAAGCATAGGTCGATGATCCATTGCGTTTTGCAACTCCAGTGATATCAGAAGGTAGATGCAACAACTTTGGTAGTAGCAATTCTATTTAAAATTTCCATATCTAGGATAAAGAGATATGGAGAAAGAGGATCACCTTGTCGTAGCTCATTAGTACTGTTGTAATAGCCAACCAGTTCGCCATTAAAGTTCACTGAGAACCACTGGTAAGTGATGCACTTGGTTACTAAATCAACCAAGTACTAAGGTGCATTTATAACTTTAAGAACCCCGAAAACTGCATGCTATTTCACCATGTCATAAGCTTTCATGAGACTAATCTTTATTGCCACACGTTTACCTTTACCTCCCTAGAGGTAGTTGTGCAATAGATCTTGGCATAGTAGGAGATTCTTTGAAATCTATCATCCTATGATGAAAGCAATTTGATTGAGGCCGACAATTGAAGGAAGCATGTAGCTTATATGTTCTATAAGAAACTTAGATATGATCTCGTATAGGACATTAAAGCATGAAATAGACCTGAATTCCTTGAAACAGGAAGGATTAGGAACCTCGGTACAAGGGAAACCAATTTGGAGTTTAAAGATTTCAACATTCTTTCTGACAAGAAGAAATCCATGATAGGTTCCTCAATGTCTTGCCCTTTGATAGGCCAAGTGCTTTTGTAGAATAGACTGTTGAATCTATTTGGACCTATCGCTTTGAAATTGTTGAAATCCTTTATGACTTTAAGGATTTTTTATCTTTGAAGTGTTGAAAAGATATCAAGCGTATTGACATCTTCATGTAATAAACAAGCATACCTCTTGTATGGAATAGATGTATAATTAAAATTACTAATAAGGTGCTGATAATATGTTGTAATTGAATTCTTAAAAGCCCCCTCCTTGGTAATAATAGAGCCATCGTTGTGTGTGAGATGATTGATTTTGTTCTGGGCACTCTTTCGCATCATAAAGGTGAAGAAAATCTTACTTTTGTTGTCGCCGTCCTTGAGCCAGAGATTTCTAAATTTCCATTTAAGCAAAACTTCTTTTTTTTTTGGGTAAAGGTAAGAATTGTATTACTTTTCAATAACACCAAGTACAAACAAAGACCAAAGGACCCTCTTCCTCAATGAAAAAATCCATGAGGGGGAAGGAGGGCCACTCAACAAGTCCAACCAAAGAGCAAAGCCCTATACAAAAAAAAATAGAAACTAAGAACAGCAAAACCCTATACAAGACAGAGAACTAAGCATCCAAGTCAAAAAAAGATGTAAGGAGAGAGTTCCCAGTTTCTTTGAAGTCTTCTATTTGCCTGTGTATCAGCAATTTTTCCTAAAGATAGAGCTTTATCCTTCACCATCTTGATAATGTGATTGCGAATTCCATTATGACTGCTAAGAGCAAGAAACTCCTTTAGTTGTGCCCTTTCTTTAGCTCAAGTAATGGGATTATATGTATGAATCACAAGCTCTAGTTGAAGTTGTTGTAGGCTCTTCTTAGCCTTTTGGACCTTTAAGTGTAATTGTCACGCCCTGAACCCCACGAACACGCAACATCCCGTATTGGTCGTTAAGTATGCGACATCTTAGGACTTGTCGCTGACCTTAATGAATCTTTAATGATAAACACAAGCGGAAGCAAACTCGAACTCTCCATATGGCATATAAATAAATAGGATACTAGAAAGACATTTGATACACATCAACAAACCCCTTTTATAAATACATCATTAAATACAAATATAAAATTACAAGCCTTACTAGAGGCCATTATACGAGAACCACGCACAACAAAAAGGATTGATGGTTGGTTAGCTTAGCTTCTCTACCAAAAAAGGGTACTCCAAAAGATAGGGGAACTAAACCTATCTTTAATCCCCATGGTAACATGATGATGTCCCCATATTTTGCATATCGTCATAAGTCTCGGGGTCCAACTTCTCAAGATCGGTTACAAGATCGATAACTTCTCCGTCAAGGGGATCAATCTCCACGGGATCCCACTCCATTACTTCATCACCACCATGATGAGGGCCATCGATTAGGCCGGTCACCTCATTCCCATTACGATAAAATCAGGCCAAAAAGGTATGGAGCCTCTAGTGATCTAAGCTCTCATCTATCTATATCGTCGTATAATACCTAATATACACCTTATCCTTACCAATCGGATACTTCATTTCCATGTGGTCCAAATCCATGGGTACCTCAAAACGTCGAGGAGGACTAGTCATGGTCGGGGGTTTAAAATGGTTATAATTCAACAATGAGAATAAATCTCAATAAGTAACTACCTAAGTCTAGCTTAGGCTAATGCATGCTTCCGGACTATCCAAACATGCAATACTAACGATCAACATGTCATGAACAATCATAGGTGCCCTTACCTCGCCTTGGCATATATGGGAGCCTTGCACATTAGAAAACTGCCATAACATGACAATTGCTCCTCGAGCATAACAATATCACATATGGCATAAATGTGTATAATACGCTTAATAATCTAGACATGCTCAATATGAATCTCAAGCACATCATTCCCCAATGCGTAACATACATCATCAATATCCCGATTATTAATGGCTTCTCGGGCCTACCGAACCCCTGCCGGTCTTCAGGCGTAACCACGTATTGTCCTACTATGTTGGCAACGGCAACATCTGGGATTGAACACCCTTCGACAAGCCAGGTACTAGACGGCATTCCATTTAGGAGCATCGATTCGGCCTCTATCATGATCGGCAACGTTTAGAACCCCCACCTAGACGGCTTCCAAACTCCCGTCGGGCATTGTCTAGAACTCCTGTCGGGCATCGTCTGGAACTCCCACCTAGACGGAACGAGTCATGATCATGCACACACTTCAACAATCATTATCAATTCTTATCTTTGCAAATTAGCCGAATGCAAACCAAATCAGCACTCATCCAACAAAGTGTCACGTCTTTCAAATGTAATAATATCATGGGATAATCATCCAAGAGAGAGAAAACCGAGTACACATGAATCGGAGCAATTTTTGGGCAGATGCATAGCAATAGAATTCCTTTTGAAATAAATAGTAAAATAAATCCAAAAATTTTGAATTTTGGATATATCATAAAAAACATCTCGAAAAACATTTCTTATGAAGAACACGAAATCTAGTTCAACCTGTAAACACTTATTTTTGTCACTAGAAGTTAGATTGAAATCAGGTCACTCAAACAAACCACTCGGCCCTCAAAATACATCTCATTCGGTACCAAAATCTAGCTAGAAAGCTTCAAAAATTTTATATGTCATAGACAGACATGTCCTTAACAATTTTTGTGAAGGAATTTTGTTGAAAAGAGATCTAAAAAAATTTATAAAAAATTGGAAAGACAAAAGGGTTGGTGAACAGAAATCCAGGGTAGTTTAAATCTGGTGTGAAGATGGACTTCCGAATGATCACAAATGACCTCTAAAAATTCCTGATTTAAAATATGTCATACTTCAAGATATTAAGAACAACTTTCATTTAGAACACCACTTCATATTCGGACCATCAAAATCTCCACAAAAATAGCAAATCACAAAGACACAACAGTAATAAATCCAAGAATCAACCAACATAAACCATCAAGCAAACCAAGCTCATTCAACAATTTAAACCACCTATCAATAGCCCTTAATCAACCCCTACTTCAGCCCTAAACAGCTCCTAAATATGCCATTAGTAACCCATTATCCTAACCAAGGTTTTGGGAGCCACTTATTAGGGAGCCTAAGTAAGAAATCGAGCAAAAAGAGTAGCACAATTCATGGCCAAACAACAACAGCTTCACCGGAGCAACAGCGGTCTCGGCAGACGGCGAGCAAGGCGGACGGATGGCTGGAACGGTGGTGTCTCGGTTGAGGTGGCGTCGTTCAAAAGAGAGAGGGAAAGAGGGAGAGAGGGGATGGTGGTGGTAGCGTAAGGTGGCGAGGAGCGGCGGTTCACGGCTGAGCAAGGGCTGGTCAGCAATGGTGGTGGTGAGCTTTGGTCAAGGAAGAGGAGAGTGAAGTGAACTTGATTAAATGGTAAGAGAGAGAAAAGAGTGACAGGATGGTATCTACTAACCCCACTCAAACCCTATCAACCCTTATCAACCACGCCACTGGGATCCAATGGTCAAAATTCCTTCTTTTTCTCCAAGCCAAGATCCTAGGGCTCACAATTAATCTCTGAAAATAATTGACCTAAATAACTAATGGCAAATAAATAAATAAACAAGGAGGAGGATAGGGGCAAAGTGGTCAATGTAGTTCGGCCAAGAGGGGAAAGCCATAAAGTCCAAATTGCCCTTCAATGCAACAAATGAATTCAAAATATCTCAGGGGTAAAATGGCCTTTTTCAACTTCAGTCCAAATTTCACTTTTCCGATAATTTTTTAGCCAACCAACAAATGGCCAAGCTTAATGAGACGGTGTCCAAAAAATTAGTCGTGGAACCTTGAAAGTTTGATACTCAATTTCGGACTCTAATTCATGGCTTAAACCAATCAATCGCGACTTTAGTATATTTCAAATTAATTGGCGGCTTTTAGGAGTTACGCATATCGACCCATGGTTGACTCAATTATCAAACCATATTTAAGTTTATTCAAGCCATGGTGGCTTCAGTTGTTATGTAATTATGAGGGTCAATCACTAGTTCCGACGGGCACGATTGTTTGGAATAGGTTTACGATTGTTCGAAATTCATACAATGAGCGAAATCACCTGTGATTCAATTGTATAACATTGGCGAGTCGTTCCATAACTATTCTTAGATCGACCTATAATGATCCAAAATATTTTCTCGTCAATCCTCATGATTGAAGTACTAATCCATGGTCAAGTTCTTAGGTCCATGTACTTAGTTCCTAGCTAGCCTTCTTAACGGTTAGTCTTATCAAAAGTGATCAATTCCGAATAAAATTTAATTAAAAATGCATAGAAGATATATTCCTTTCATAAATCCCAAAAATAGGTCGAATATCAAAATGTCACAGTAATTCACAAAACTGACTTCTATTCCGGCTCCTAAGTTGTCATTTTAGTGCTTTGAGCTTTTTCACCACTGTGAACATTTGTGATCCTCTAACTTCCTATTGTCAGCAAGTGGCTACCATAGGCAAATTGATCATGCCCTTGACCGAGTAGGCCAAGGGTCATCTAACTAACACTTAAGCAAATTGACATGTTCCATAAATAATTATTTTTGGTTGGCCACAAGCATTTCATTGTAACACTTACATGTCGATAACTACTTATACTAGGGATCTTTCAATGAATGCCCGCACTAACGCACATCATTTTTATAATTAATTAGCAAAAGAGCATAGAATAATGTTTCGGCATGTGTAAACATAGAGATGTAATTGAAGATTCGATGAGATACGAAATGTTTAAATAATTTCCTCGTAAAAGATTCAATTAAGACAAAAAGTCACTTAATTTGCTAAGTCAAGATGCGAGTAGTTAATTCATCCAATAGAAAGGCATCCACATACGAATAAAAATCTTTATCATTGCATTACTTAAATCCTAAAACATACCAATTTCATGTTGCATATTTTGTAATAAGGTAATATCATTGATGCTCAATACTCAGCTATTATCAAATAATGTCTTCTTTTCTTTTTCAGCACCAAAAATGATAAACACTTAAAATTCAGAACTTAAATTTTCATGCACTTTTCTTTCAGATTTATTGAGAAGGCCCGTTAGTCAATTTGACTAATCTAATTAGCCTGACTATCCAAAAGGGAGGGGATAATGTTTGAAGAAATACTTCCTTATGTATTGCCCTTAAAAGATTACATATCATTACTTTCTACATTTACTATTTGGGTTGGTTTCCATATGAATTCTTTTTTTTTTCTTTTCACCATATTTTTAGATCTCAGATACGAACAGTTGATCTCTTCTCCCAAAAAAGGGAGACGTCGAGACAATTGCATGTTGAATGCTTCATGCACAATGCTTTATATGTTAGGATTAATTAAAGTTCACTTAATGGTACGTTACAACGATGAATATTGGCATGGAGTATATATTTTTTTTTTTTTGGTAAGGAGTATATTTAACTCTTTTTAGGTCAACTTTTTATTATTTCAATTATTTAATCAATCTCCTAATATGAGTAGACATTAAAGGTAAATAGTACAAATCTTAGAACCTTTAATTCAAGCAATGACTTCAAGACATACCGTATATTTTGGTATTATAACCTAACCTTACTAATGAAAGGACACCACATATCTCACACTCAATCTTCTATTATAGAATGATATTGAACATTTTCATCTTTTTTCATCATTTTCGTAATTAAATAACCCTAAATTGGTAATGAATTAGGAAAACCTCCGTAAAAGTAATAGCAAAATCTCTTTTAGATAATTTTGATGTCGTGATTTTCAAAAATGACATCTACATACCAAAGGAGGCACCTTGAAATTCTGTATAAATCAGTCGTATCGCCTCTTGCTAACACAATCAAATTTTCTGTCTTTATTTCTTCTCATCCTAAAACATCAAGTATACTGCAATCTGAGGTAAGATTTCTTAAGCTTAATTTCATTTGACATTATCCATGCAATGAAACATTATGGATTGCACATTTTCTTTGAATTGCTTTCTCTTATCAATTATGTTGTATAGTGATAAAAAAGATTAGTCTTCTTGTTGTATCATAGAAGATTGGACCGAGCCATCATCAAAGCAAACGGAACCTTAAATTAAAATTGCTTCTCATGCATTGCATATAGTTTAATTTTTATAGAAAAAACCCAAAAATAATTATTTCTCATTGCATTTAGAAATCATGTTAGGCCATGCATACCTTTTTTGTTCACATAACATCTTGTAGATATTGGGAAACTATCGTAATGAAGTAATTGTTTGCTTAATGCATTGAGAATTTCCCTATTTCTAGCAATTTATTTATTGCTTTGATTTATTGAGGATCACATTATTGATTGCACACCCGCATAATCAACCATTGCATGTTTGTAGATTAAGATTAAAATTGTCCAAGACTGCTTGCAAAGTGTTTTTGAAATAAAAAGAAAGGGTACCGAAAAGGCATTAAATTTATTTAGCATAACCAAACCTCCGTATCCATGAATTTCTTGTTCGCTGGGTTTCTAATCGACTCTTAATAAATCGGTGGTGACTCATAATTGAATTGATTTGCATGTTAAATTGATTAAATCAAAATCCAAAAGTTGCGATTGGTATGGATTTGGGAGAGTTTGCGCTAAGTCTTTGGGCTTAATAATATATTAGCTTTCCTTTTAGTGGTTCACCTTTTGGGAAGGTTGCAACACTCTCCAATTCTTGGTTCAAAACTCAGCAACCTCACTCCGGCTCCCACTTTCATTCTTGCCATCTTTTTAGGTTCTTCTTCCTCCCTTGTTAAGGATTCTTTATGGTTCGTTTATCAATTCAGGATAATAGTCACGATAGACTAGTATATTAGCAATAGGGCTCCTCATGATTGGCATTTTCTCTTGCTGCTTGCAATTTTCCATGTAAATGATAACATGTCGGGTCTATGTCATCATTTTGCTTACCTTGAGATCTCGAGCCCTGTTGTTAATTAGTCAAAGTAGGTTATTGAGTCAAAACATCTAGAACTCTCTATTTTCTCTGAAGTTGCTTCTATAACTTGAATGCAGGAACTACTAAAAAGATCAATACTCCCATAGTCAACACACTCAACCATGTCCACTTTCAAAGTACACCCCGTGATTATCTTCTTCTTATTCCTCTTCCTCTCGCCCAAACTCATCCCCGCCAAAAACCCCTACAGCCAACTCCAAGTCACTCACTCCAATTGCCAAAGCGCTCCCTACCCGGACCTCTGTGTCTCCACTCTCGCCACCTTACCAGGCCTCGCCTCCATGTCCCTCCCAGAGATCATATCTGCCACGCTCCACAACTCCGCCTCCAAAGTGAGAGCTGCCTCCACGGATTGCACAGTCATGAAGAACCATTTCCTTGAGAAGCTTAGCATGCTCGAATGGCAAGCCCTGGACATCTGCCTTGAGCTATTTCATGACATCCTCGACGACTTTGACCATGCCCTCTCCTACCTTGAGGGCTCGAAAGTCACTAGACGCCACTATTATGACCTTCAGTCCCTCCTTAGCGGAGTGATGACCAATGTTTACACGTGCACCGATGAGTTCGATTCCCGCACAGATAATCTCAATCTCGGAGACAGCATGAAGGATAAGCTTGCCAACGTCCCACACCATGTAAGCAATTCAATATTCCTCCTGACAAAGATGCGCGGCATCAATAATTCTTCTGGACACGGTATGAGAGGGAGGTTCCCGGCGTGGATGTCTTCAGAAGATAGCCTATTGATGCAAACCCCGATGGATGTGACAAATTTCGATCTTGTGGTGGCGAAGGATGGATCTGGTAATTTCACCTCCATCAATGATGCTGTGGCCGCCGCTCCGGACAAGATCGAGACCAGGTATTTTTGTAATTTTTGCACATTTGGCTGATCTTATTAGTATTGTTTCTTCAAATTTCGTTCTTGGTGTAACAACTAGGGCTAATAGTTATTTTTAGTGGTGCTGTGTGCTTGTGGATTAGTGGACTTAGTACACACGTTGCATAAACTTGAAATCGAAAGCAGAAGATAAACCGTTTGAATGCTTGAAGAAATATTGTATAATGTGCGCCTGTCTATGGCTTATAGCTATTTTTTATTATTATTTCTTAAGTACTTTATCTTAGTTTAAAAGGAAATACCTTTAAACGTCATTAATGGGAGTTGTCTTTCAACAATCGTTATGAAATACTTTAGTCGAATTTTTGTCAGCTTATATAGACAACCATTGTGTCCTAGTTCAGTTAGATGTTAATAGTTATACTTTCATTGCATGGATAGTGTTCCATTTTATTAATAAATCTAAGTTAACTATAAAAGCATAGGACTTTGACAACATCAACAATCAATTATTTGTATATGTCTATTTTGTAAAATTGAAAACACTATAAAACGGATTATTCTTCCACTTTCTGATACAGCCGAGGGGTTTGCCGATTGCCGCTACCAATATAAGTAATACTTTGTCCATTCGAAATGAGAAGAGTGGAATGGAATTGAAATTTATTCATCTTCATTTTGGTGTTTGCAGGTTTGAATAAAAAGGAATGGATATAGCGGTATTTACTACTTGGGATGAAAAGGCTTTGATACTATGTTTTCACTAATGTAGGGAGAGGTGTGTATAAATAAGAAGGAATGAGTATGCCTACATAAAAAAGAAAACTCCATAAATGGAATACTATTTGTGACAAGAAAACAACTAACTCACTAAAAATGAATTAGTATTTTTTTTGTCCGTCCTACTCTAACTTTCATCTTACTCTCAAACTTTTTATCCTGCCATTTGCAAGGCATGGGAGTCGAAACCTATACCTGCAACTAAATGTCCCCAGCCCCTTGAGAATGTGGGGATTTGAACTCCCCATCTCCCCTTTCCCAAGTAGTTCTCTCGTTACGTTTTTTCGCTTACATTTCATTGGCAACTTTGAAAACGAATTCCTGTTAATCTCTTGTTAAGGTAAAATTTTTATTATGTTTCAAATTCTGAAAACCATCACCTTCCTCGTTTACCAATTTTCTTGTTTTGTACAGGTTTGTCATCTACATCAAAGAGGGGGAGTATTTCGAGTATGTCACGGTGAACAAAAACAAGACCAACCTCATGTTCGTAGGCGACGGGATCGGGAAGACGTTGATCAAAGGCAATCGGAACTATGTTGAGGGTTGGACCACTTACTGGTCGGCCACCGTCGGTGAGTTCTTGAAACTCAATTTCTAATCAAATAGAAAATACATATTAATTTCAGATCTAAAAATAAATTGCTCTACTGACCAATCGGCGACCGTTTGTTCTTTTGCAAGTAATTTTATGAATCTACTCGTTTGTCTGTCTCTTGCGCTCACTATGTTTCTTGTTATTTTTTTGTACCATTTAGAAAGTTATCACCTCCGCTTACATTCTTATCATATAGTAATAAGACCTAAGGGTGTTTATTTTATTAATATATCATTTTTCGATACTAAGGTGTTTCTTATACTTTGGAACATATATTTGTATATACAATGATTTTCATTTTTCCAAAACTGAAGAGAAAAACCACTCTAAAATATGAAATCGTTATGGATTATGCAATTCCTACCTTATTATTGAACTTCTTATCGGCAAATAACATTTAATATCATTTCGCATTTGCACCTAAAACAAAAAAAAATCGAGAACATATCAATGTGAGTGGATGACTCCATACTAAAAAAATTATCATGTACTTAATAATAGTGGTCTCCAATTCAAAATCGAATTCTATTACATGTTTTTTAAAATACGTCCACACCTCAAATTTATCAAATCTCACCATTTTTCAAGTTCAAAAGATTTTCTTTTCTTTGCATGTACTTTGAAGTTACAGCGACTGGATTAAAATTTTACTTTGCACTGGATAGGGCATATACTTGCGAAATGGATGCACTTAAAAAGGATCAAATGTTAAAACCATTAGGGTTGCCTTAGTGGCTACCATTCTCACATGAAAAGAGGGAGGTGAGGAGTTCGAATGTCTACCTTCTTATAAGAGGTTGGGGGTGGGAACTTTTAGTTTTAAGTGTGGGGTTCGACTCTCATGTTCTGCAAGGAAGCAGGGAAAAACTGAGTTAAAAGTTACAGTAGGACATGACCAAAAAAAAAATTGTTAAAGTTTCGGTTTTATAGTTATATGATAAAATATTGATAGCTTTTATAATTCTCAGCCCATTTCAGTGAGAAATTAATAGCCCCGGTGGCAAAATATTAGAAAGGGCGATCTTAGAGTACTGTTATGCTAGCTGCGCTCAATTGTGTTAACCTACTCGGTTCAATTGCTAAAAGGATATATAATTAAGTCAACAATATTTAATGTCATTTCCTCTCTCTGCAGGCATTGATGGTGATGGATTTCTCGCTAAGGGGATCACCTTTGAGAATTTTGCGGGGCCGGAGAAACATCAGGCAGTGGCTTTTAGGAGCAGGTCGGACAAGTCAGCGCTCTTCCAGTGTAGTTTCTTGGGGTACCAAGACACGATGTACGTGCACAGTCATCGCCAGTTTTATCGAGACTGCGATGTATATGGCACTATCGATTTTATGTTTGGAGATGCGGCGGTGGTTTTCCAGGATTGCAACTTGTATGTGCGCAAATCAGAGCGATCGAAGAATGTGTTCACTGCCCAGGGCAGAGAAAATCCACTCGGGTATACCGGGATGTCGTTCCTTGGCTGCAACTTCACAGCCGCACCAGACCTTGCCCCTGTACAGTCATCGTACAAGGCATTTCTTGGGCGTCCATGGAAGGAGTTCTCGAGGACAGTGATCATGGAATCGTATATTGGCGACCTGGTTGCCCCAGCTGGGTGGTTGGAGTCCAACGGCTCATATGGGTTGAACACGCTCTTCTATGGGGAGTACCGGAACAGAGGCCCGGGTTCAGACACGAGTGGCCGAGTGAAATGGCCTGGGTACATAGTTATTAGCAACTCAACAGAGGCAAGTCAGTTCACTGTCGAGTCTTTCATTCAAGGTAGCCAGTGGCTCAACGACACCGGTTTTCCTTATTATCCGGGTTTGAATTAGAGAGGAGTCAAAATTAAAAATGTAAATAAGAATGCAAAGGAGAATATCCCAAGAGATTTGTTCAGCCGAAATGAGAAAACTAAGAAAAATCCGACAACACCCGAATCAACTCGAGGCTGATTCAGTCACTTTAGTTTCGTTACTTGAATTAGGCTGTGTCTGCAGCCTATGAGGGTGTGGGGATAGTAGCATCACGATGATACTTGCCATGTTGGATTGGCAAATAAATTGTAGAAAAATAAATCACGTGAAATTAGTTATTAAGCATAGAAAACTATCAATTTCTTTTTTTTTTTTGTATTTCCACAAAAAGAGTTGATACTTCATATTTAACGGAATTAATACCATGAAAAACCTAACACTGTTATGCCCGCAATAAATTTACCTTCTATTTGTTCCGTTAAATTTTGCCATCAATTTGTTAAACTAGATGACACATGATATTTAATGGGTGTATCAGTTTGAGATTTTACCTTCCGTTTGTCATGTGTGTGTCGGTTTATGATTTTTTGTGGTATTAATTCAATTTAACGGAAACTAACAGAAGGTGAATTTATCATAAATGTATCAGTTGTGAGTTTTTTATGGTAAAAAAATTAGTTTAGAGTGAATTGGTCATAAATGTACCAGTTTGAAGTTTTTTGTGGTCAAAAAATTAATTTGGAGTAAATTTGTCATAAGTATACAAGTTTGAAATTTTTTGTGGTATTAACCTTATTTAAAACCATGAAGCTATGACTCTGGTAGCTTAATAAGTTCTGCTTACTATTGGATTTGAACTAATGACTCTAGCCGGTCAACTAGTGAATTTTTGCCGACAAATTGAAGTGCCCATGTGCTCGCTCGATCCTTCTTTGCTAGTGCCAACCGCCAGTGAGATGCATCCTAGAAATCTAGCTTTGCCAATGTAAGAACATATGCTGTCTCCATTCTTTTACAAATAAAAAACAGAGGTCGAAATCTAATATCGTGTTTATGCGAAAATTGGCATCAATTTATGTTCTTATGATGATATGAATGTTGGCCGCGAAAACGACACCCAATATCTCCATAGCTAGAGTCTAGAACACATATAATCGAGCAAAAGAAATTTATGCACCTGATTTGGAATCCATCGTTCTTGGTGCAAAATAGCGATAATCCTTAGTGCAAGTCTCCTCCTCTATTACTATCATGCCCTGACCCTCGAGCACGCAACAACCCCTATTCACTTAGGTCATTTGCATACGATATCCGAGGACTCATCGTTGACCTTTCATTTTATCTTTCAATTACACATGTGGAAGCAACAACAATCACCTAGTCATAACAGTAAATAGCAGGGATAGTAATAATAATCAACAATAGTCATGCCAAAACACCATTTTATTTACTTACTAGATTAACCCCAAGAAAACACATTTACATGCCCTTTAAGGGCATCTTCCTTACAAGCCTACCAAAAAGATATTGGGCTAGGGGTCAATCTACTCCATCCAAAAGTGGGTTATCCCAAAAACAACCGATCCCAGGCATATTCTTCAAGGACTATCAACATAGTGGTTCGATGAGTCCAAATAGGGTAAACCGGATCTGGTTTGGTCTCGGGATTCTCTACTTACATGTTAGGTGGATCAATGTCCATAGGATCCCACATCTCTTGTCACGCCCCGAACCCCATGATGCGCAACATCCCTCACTCTGGTCGAATTTGCTACGATGTCCCAGGACACATCACCGATTTATCGCCCAACACAGAGAACAAGGCACACACAGAAGCAACAAATAAATCACCATTACAAAAATGATACATGACCAAGGGTAACAGATATTCCAAATCAAGTTCACACAACGATTATACAATACATCACCCCATAAAATCTTTGCAATATTCATTACAAATAACCAACCAAAAACAGGTCAGAGGTCACTAAGGTCAAAAGGGACACTGGCCCTACTACTCTATAGCTAAGGCTGATCCTAGGGAACTCAATCTGTAACATCCTGAATTTCGACCCATTTCCGGGATCCGATGAAGTGGATATTATTTCTCATTTGATTTTAGTACGTCTCGCCCGGAGTTGGCCCCTCGCGGGATACTGACCAATGGGAAAGGCTAATTAGGAAAATGGTACGTGGACCGGGGACTCGATCGCGAATCGGACACAGATTCCGAGAAATGGCGGAAAAGTATTTTGGGCCAGTGTGGACCGATCCTAGGAAAGTAATGGATTTGGTTTGGCCAACGACGTACGATCGGATCGTGGGTGATTCCGCTCGACCGAAAGTGCGAGTGGCAAATAAATACCGAACCTAAACCGAACGATCGTGACTCCTAGAATAACCAATAATTCCTCGCATTCTCTTGAAAATCGAGACCGTCACGACTCGAGTGACCCTAGGTCGATACGCGTAACCCCTAAACAGCCACCTGTTAGTGAGAGGCTCTCAAATTCTGAATTGAGCGATTTTGATCGCCAAATTGGACCCGAACTTCGATGTCGAAATTCTATGGGTGTTTGCGATTATTTTGCAAGGCTGACGTCATTTTTGAGTGGCGAATCATATTTGTGGTCGGTACAGTCGAAAAATGAAATTTCGATCCAGGATCGGAAAATTACGAATATGCCACTGTGTCCTATTTTTGGAGTTTCGAATTTTGGGCAATTTTTGGGGATTTATTTGTGGATAATTATCAAGAAAAATTCAGAATTATTGAAAGACCAAAATGCCCTTAAATAATTAAATTGGGTTGAATATAGGTCATTGGATCAAGAGCAAAATGGTCATAGGGGCTAAGATCTTGACATGTGGCACTCACTTTGACCCATTGAAGACTATTTTGACCCTCTCTCTCTCTCTCTCTTCTCCTCCTCCCTCACGTTACAGCTGCTGCTTCTGCTGAGCTGCTGCTTCTTCTTCTTCTTCTTCTTCTTCATTTTCTTTTTTTCCTTTGGCTATGAGAGACCCTCGCCGGAGCGCCGCCGTTGAACCGGGTCGATCCAGCTGCTGTTAAGCCCTTCCCTCTCCTTTTTCAGCCCACTTTTGGAAGCTTAATCTAGGTGAGTGGTAATCCTAACCCCTAATTAGAATTATATGCACTTTGGACAAGTTTTAGGGGTTATTAGGGTATTTTAGGGGTAATTAGTATGGGCTGATTTGGGGCTGAAGTTATGGAGATTTTATTAGCCTAATGTGATGATCTAAGGATGGTATTAAGGCTGTGGAGACTTGGTTTAGAGGTTGTATAAGCTTGATTGGCTTAATGGTGCAAATTTAGTGATTCTCGGATTACAGGATTTTACTATACCTCTGTATTTTGTTATTTTTTTTGTGATCATTGTGGGCCGAATTTGAAGAAGTGTTCTTCATAAACGTTATTCCCAACATCTTGAAGTATAACATAATTTAATTTAGGAATTTTTGGAAATCATTTGATGCCATTCGGAAGTCTATCTTTGGACCGAAATAGGTCTGCCCGATTTACTGTTCACCCGACCTTTGGGTCTGTTCGAATTTTTATAAATTTTTCTAGGACTATTTTAAAAATACTTCCTTCACACAAATTGTTGAGGACATTTGTGGCTATAACATATAAAAATTTCAAGTTTTTACAAAATGATTTGGGTACCGAATGAGTTGTATTTTGATGGCCTGAGAGGCTATCCGAGCGAACCGGATTTCGTCTGATTTTGAGTGTTAAAACGAGGTGTTTAAGGTTAGAACCGGGTTTCGAGTTCTTCATAAAAATGTTCATTGAGATGTTTTGTACAACATATCCAAATTTCATAATTTTTGAAATTTATTTACTATTTATTTCAAATGGATTTCGGTTACTGTGCAACTGCCCAGTTTGGACCCGATTTTGTATATTTTCGGTTTTTCTCTCTTGGGCTGATTAGTGGTTTATTATGCCGATTAGAGCTGAATTGGAAGCTAAGGTTTGGATGAATAGTGGCCGTTCGCTTTGGGACTTCGGTGGATTAGAAATCGGCAAGTTGGAAATTAGACTGTGTGATTGCCGGGTGTGTCCGGGTTGATGGATTATCGATGATTGTTGCTTGTTGAGACCCAATTAGGGCATTGCCATGCCGCGTGTTCATGTGATCGACTAAATACGGTGTGTAATTGGCCAATCATTGGCGTGATTGATTATTGCCCAAACGCGTGAATTATGTTTTGGGCCACATAGTACTAGTTGGCCAAGGGGGCATGTTATGTGAATAAGTATGGGCAATTGATTGGCTGTTTGAGCACGTTGATTTGGCATGTTTGTTGAAATGCCGTGCTGAAGTTAAATGCTCATGTGTATTGTATCATTGTCCCGAGTGTGGGAATTGCATGGCCACGCATTTTGTATGATGAGAGTGAGCATGATACGGAATTTTGTACGGATATGCGTGCCTGACATGAGCATATGTGATCACCTAAATGCCTAATACGTTTACGCGGGGCTCAGATAAAATTGGCAGTGTGCCGTGTGATCACTTAAGGCCTTCGGGTCGTGGCTTTCGGGTCGATTCCGTCCGCTGCGTTTACGCAGGACGATGCCCGATTTGTCCGGAAGATTGAGGAGATCGGTGTTGCGCCTGAGGGCTAGAGACACCGGGCCATATGTGCTTCGGCGCGGGCCGTGAAGTGTTGTTGGCCTTCGGGTCGAGCCTTCGGGTCGGAATATTTGTTGGCCTTCGGGTCGAAATATTTGTTGGCCTTCGGGTCGTGGCCTTCGGGTCAGTTTATAAACTGTAAAATGAGACGTGTGCCAGAGTGCATGATTTGAGAAAATTCATAAGCATGGCAAATGTGTGCCAGAGTATGTAGCTAATGTGCGTGCCGGTGATTCGTGTGTGAGACAGGCACTTTGAAGCATGAGCATGCGTATGGCGTACGTGTGATCAGTGTGTCGCGTATGTGCCGTGATTTATATAAAATGCCTAACCTGCAGGGTCAGTTGTATGTTTGATCTGGGCCCGAGGGCCTAGGTTTGTTGTTGTGTTGATTTGCTTGTCGGGAGGTGCATGTTAGCCTAGTTTCGATTTAGGAGGCCTACTCACTGAGATTCATCTCATAGTTGTTTAAAACCCCATTTTTCAGACCCTGTTAGAGGATGCCTGATGTATCCGATCTATGTGAGGATCCGGAGCTTATAGAGTAAGATTCCGAACAGGATGGCGAGGTCGAGCAGATGGACTCGAAGGATGAGACAATCGAGGCTGAGTCCGAGTCATTAAGATTTGATCCCGATTTAATTTCCTAGGATCAACCTTAGCCGTAAAGTGGTAGGGCCAGTAATCTTTTGACTTTAGTGGCCGCTGATCTGTTAATAGTAGGCTGTTTGTATTTGATGTGTAAGATGAATATTGTAAGCATTTTTTTATGGCGGTTAATGGTGCTGGTTGATATTCATGGATTGATGTTCTGCTACCCTTGGTCATGTATTGTTTTGTACGGGTGTTTTAATAATTGCTTCCGCATGTGCCTTATGCTCTGTGTTGGGAGTTGGGTCGGCGACGCGTCCTGGGACGTCGCAGGAAATTAGACCGGTACGTGGGCTGATGGCACTTCGAGGGATTCGGGGCGTGACACAATCCGTATCAGATCCCGATAACTCGGACTCGGCCTCAACTTGCTCATCTTCGAAGTCCATTTAATTGACTTCGCCATCTTGTTCAGGATCCTGCTCCATGGGCTTCGGATCCTCATTATCTTCCTCGTCCATCAATTCCAGCTCATCACCTTCCCAGACTATCTGTTGGTGGTTTGAACTCGAACTCGCCTCGGAGGAGGTGTCGGGGCTCGCTAAGTCATCATCAGGACATTGAGGGTCTAACTGTCCTAGCCCATTAAACGGGATGTCAAAAGTCTAAAGGGGTCCGACAATTCCCGAAGGGTCTCTAAAACATCAAGCTATGAAATTGTGGGCCTGGTAATGCTACTCCCCCACATCCACCTAAACCGTCGTGAAATATCGGATATATGTGCCACCATTCCCTATGGGGTATTCAACCATCGATCGATCCATATGATATGGGATCCCAAATTGATCAGGTACACCAGGCATCCTCGGGTCTACGTTTGAAAAGTTAGGTTTTAAACAACAATGAAAACGAGTCTTAGTGAGTAAAATCCTCTAAACCTAAACTACGCTAACATGCACCTCTTAACAAGCAATCAAACACAGCAATCGACAATAATGTCAATCAAATGACCTAAGCCTTTGGGTTTGGATCGCTTACTTTGCTGACCCTGCAGGTTATGCAATATCAACAGAATAATCACAGCATATATGTGAACACACTCAGTCATACATACGCCATACACATGCTCAAACTCATTAATGCCTACCTCGCACACGAATCACCGGTATGCACAACTGCCAACATACTCCGACACACATATGTTATGCTCATGGTCTGACTTCACACGACACACCGGCACATTACCAATTCTCATTATAAATCGACTTGCGTAAAAACGCATATGGCCATTCTCATTATTAATCAACCCGCGTAAAAATGCATATGGCCAAGACCTACATGGGGCCCACAACATTTCTCGTCCTGCGCAAAGCGCATCCGGCCTTGTGTCTGTAGCCGGCGTAAAATGCCTCAGGCGCAACACCAATATTCTTACGAACCAAACCCGTGTGAACAGGCTGGCCGTCTTCCAGACGTACTGGGCATTGTCCCACGACAAGCACATCTGGAAGGCTTCGACCAAGCGTAAAATGCCTCAGGGCCCTTAGTGATCACACAGGCACACAGTCAATTTTATTTGAACCCAGCATAATACGCATCAGGATAATTAGGTGATCACATGCTCATGTCAGGCGCGCATACCCGCACAATTACCATCTCATGTCCATTCTCGGCACACAAAATGTGCGGCCATGCAATTCTCGCACTCGGGACAATGATGCAATCCACATGAGCATGAAATTTCAACACAGGCATCTCAACCAAAATATGCCAACTCAACGTGCTCAAATCACTAATCATTTGCCCAATCGATCACATAACATGCGCACTCAGCCAATTAATACCAAGTGGCCCAACATGTAATTCACGCACTTGGGCAATAATCAATCACTCTAATGATTGGCGAACCACACGTCGCATTATTCGATCACACAACATGGGGCATGGCATTAAACGATTGAGCACAATAGGGCATCATCAAACGTAATTCAATCATCCATTGGACAAGTTAAATCCCCTCGGAATTACATGATTCACTTTCGAATATTCAACTTAGTCCAATCGACCTCCAATGTGGAGAGCCATTAATCAACGCTTTCTAGACCATTGCTCCACTCCCAAATCAACGTGAAATGAGCACCAACCAGTCACCACATCAAGCAACACAGCTCATTCAGGAACTCTGCAACTAAACCCCGAATTCACCTATTTTAGGCCAAAATTACCCAATTGGGACAACCACCATTCAGATCCGATATGGCCACTACGTTATTGTTGAAAACCTCAATCAGCTCCCCAAATCATCACCAAGTCAGCCATCCCTTGGGCAGTTTAGGTACTCACAAAACTTACACGATCAAAACCTAACCGGCAAAAGGACACTATTGGTGCCATAACTTGTGTACGGAGATCACTTTGATGCCATAACTTTTTTTCGGATCACTTTGGTGCCAAAATCGAAGAAAAAAGATCACTTTAGTGACTCCGGCCAAAATTTCGGCCAAAAAAAGTGCCACGTCAGATTTCCGGCGAGCCACGTCAGATTTCCGATGAGCCATGTCAGCATTGGAAATTAATAAAAAAGAGCCACATCAGATTTCCGGTGGCCATGTCAGCATTGGCACTAAAGTGATCGTTTTTCAAAAAAGTTGGCACCAAAGTGATCAAAAAAAGTTATGGCACCAAAGTGATCTCCGTATACAAGTTATGGCATTTGTGGTGTACTTTTGCCAAACCTAACCCGTCCAAACTTAACCCAATTAATTCCCAGTAGGGCAGCTGCTACACTAGCATATTCTCGGCCACTAATCGGCCTCTAATTTGGCCTCAATCAGCCATCAATTGGACAATCCCAGTCATTTTCGAACTTTCACATTTAAAGCCCAAATCATCCGATCTTAGTCTAATTAATTCCCGGCACGGGCATCCACACATTGGCATGTCCTCAGCTTCTAATCCATCTCCAATTTAGCCTATCAATCCACCCAATTCACCACTATGTTAACCATAATCCACCAATCGATAATTATCCCCAAATCGGGCCAATTAACCACTAAATGCCCTAATCCCCTCTAGAGACACAATAGAGTCCTAATTAGGGTTTAGGGTTAATTACTCACATATTCTATGCTCCACGAAATCTAGTCGACGGGGAATGGGTAGCCAATTGACGCCGAGCGGCAAAATCGGCGGCGGTATTCTGGTAGCTCCGCGACGGCACTAGGGCTGCGACGGCGAGCGGCGATCGACTCCGGCTGTCCTCGGTAGAAGCAGGGGTTTCTAGTCGGTGATGGCGTGGCAAGGCGATGAATGGCGGCCAGCGGTCTTGGCGCACGGTGGCTCCAGCGGTCCTCGGCAGTGCACGGCGGCAACGGCCCACATGGCGATGGCTGGTCCGGCGGTATCCTCACGCTGTACAGAGGATAGGGAGAGAGAAAATGGATGGTGCGGATGGTGAGGTGGCCGGGTGGTGTCCCACGGTAGCACGGCGGCGCGCGGCTCCTCTGGCGATCGGATGGCGAGCGGCTTGGCAAACGTTGATGGCGACTTCGGCGTGATCCTCACACCGATCAAGGGAAAGGGAGATGAGGAAGAGAGAGAGACAAGACGGGGGTGAGGTGGTAGTGACCAATTGGCTTGGACGGCGACGCTCAGCATGGCAGCTAGCCGCGGTGGTGCTCGGTTCCTGGCGAGCGGTGGCCACGAACGAGTGAGAGAGAGAAAATCAGAGAGAGAGAGGGTCAAGGTGGTCAACTATTAGGGTTAGTGGAGGACACTTGTCAAAATCCTAAGCACCTTGACCATTTTGCCCTTGATCCAATGGCCCTTATTCAATCTTATCCAATAATTGAGGGGTATTTTAGTCATTTAATAATTCTGAATTATTGCTGATAGTTATCCACAATCTAATCCCAAAAATTGCCCCAAAATTTGAAATACCCATAATTAGGCCTATGGCCAAAACGGTAATTTTTTGGTCTCAAGTCGAAATTCTATTTTTCGACAGTACTGACCCCAAATATGATTGGCCACTCAAAAATGACGTCGGCCTCGCCAACTAGTCGCAAGCATCCACGAAAAATCGACATCCAAATCTAGGTCCAATTACGTGATCAATAATTTACTCAATTTAAAATTTCAATGTCTCTCACTAACGGGTGGTTGTTTAGGGATTACGCATATCAACCTAGGATCACTCGAGTTGTGATGGTCTTGATTACCGAGAGAACAAGAGAAAGTATTGGTAATTTCAAAGGTCGCGATCGTTCAGTTTATATTCAGGATTTGTTCGTCACGCGCACTCTCGGTTATGCGGAATCACTCGCGATCCAATCGTACATCATTGGCCAAACTAATTCCGTTACTTTCCTAAGATTGGCCCACACTGGCCCAATATACTTCCTTGTCGTTTCTCAAAATCGGTGCTCAATTCTCGATCGGATCCCCGGTCTACGTACCGTTTTTCCTAGTTAGCTTTTCCCATTGGTCAGTATCCCCCGAGAAGCCAACTCCGAGTGAGACTAACTAAATTTAAATGAGAAATAATATCCACTTCGTTGATCCCAGGAAATGGATCAAAATTCAGGATGTTACATCTCTTGCCTATGGCCCCCATTTGGAGGACTATCGAAGCCCCTCAAAGGACCATACAGGCCCTCATCCTCACGAATGAACCATGCCTAGAACTGATGGGGACACACAAAGCTTGGCCCTCATCCACCCATATAGTAGGCAGGTGGCACTCAAAAAAATGTGATTTACCGAGAAAATGATGGGTAGTAATAATATTATCCATATCCTATGGCACCTCGAACCGTATCGGGTGGTTTGCCATGGTAAGGCCCTGGAAAACAGTTAGCAACAACAAATGACATATAAATCTCAGCAAGTTAACAATTTAAGTCTCGTTTATGAAGTCAACTCGTCTCTGATACACCTAAAACATGCAACGATATGAGGATAGCATATCAAAAGCAATACAACCCCTTACTTTGCCTTTGTTATACACAGTATCAAGCAACTCAGCACAGCATACACAAACACGCCATCACACAATCTCAAGCATCCTTACCTTGTCTTGGCACATGCCCTGCACATTATAAATCATCATGTGCCACAATAATGCAATAGGCATATAACATAAATTGGCTAAATGATGAGAAATGAAATTGGCTTGAGTGGTTTAGGTGCTTGCATGATCACATAATGAGAAACCATTACCCTCGTATGAGTGCAGGCGTGCCTTGAACGGCCGTGATGAAACCCCCACTTGATTGTGTGCGTACCTTGAATGGCCATGATGAGACCCTTGATGGATTTCAGGCGTGCCCTGAGTGGATGTGATCAATACATATTGAACTAGAAGACCCTCGTGCAAGGATGGGTGGACCTTGAGTGGCTATGATAGATCTCGGTCATGTTGGAAGACCGCCAAACCATTGGGTTGTATCGCGACTCTAAATGGTCTTAATAATCGAAACACATATGGGTGCATCGTGCATGGAAAGTTGTTATCTGTTGTGGTGGTTGTGCTCACACATCAAAATACTGCAACTTTCATGCCTAAAAATACAATAATAAACCACCCGCCTGAGTGGCGCTGCTGGAACGCGCACTCTTCCTCTCGCAAAAGGTTGAGTGTTCGAATCCCGGGCGTCGCAGGGTGACTTAACCGGTGGCACATGTGTGGTGGCTAGCACGTGTCGCCCCCAGGGTTTACTCCTCGGCTGTCGGCCGTGCGGGGGTTCCCTGGGTTACAAAAAAAAAAAAATACAATAATAAATTCACACGCGATCACATGCCCACAATTGAACCGTCAAACTTTACATGCTTCCCTTTTGAAACATCTTTGCCCTGTTTAACTTATGAAATTTGACATATGAACCCGACACCTCGGGTTTACTATTTATATGCCAACAAAAATTCCTTTTAAAAATTAAATAACAAGGTTTCACATAGGGCAATTATTTTCAGGGCAAAGCAGGCATTAAACAGCATAAAACGAGTATAATTCAATACTTAACTCAAGCATAAAACACCCATATAAAATTCACTTATCGCCCTAATTGTGATAACTTATCATCCAATTAGTGATAGCTTATCGCCCCTTGGTGATAGCTGATCGCTCAAATTGGTCGATAGCTTATCACTCAAAATTACCATAGCTTATCGTCCCTTTGACGATAACTTATCATCATTTTACCGATAGCTTATCGTCCTTTTGACGATAGCTTCTCACAATTTTGCCGATAGCTTATCTTTCTTTTACGATAGCTTATCGTCTAACTTTTCGATAACCTAATCAACTAATTAATCACTAATCACCTAATTAACTTAATATAAACTAATCCTAAGTAAGTTTAACATACTAATCGAGGAATGAGAGCATTAACTCACCCGTTAACGATTCCAACAACATGAGAACGATAATGGCGATGAGGGCTACGCGTGGTTCAATCTGGAAACGATACGAGGCGGAGACGACGGCATGGACAGCAGCTCAACAGCTTCAGTGGGGGCTGATTTGGCTTGCGATGGAGGTGAACCAGTGAGGAAATGGCTCGAACAAATGGCACACGACGAGGGGGCAGTCACGGCACTCAACAAGTAGTCGCGAGTGGCTCCACGGTGGTAAAATAGCAGCCAAGGGGGCGGTGCTGCTGGGCTTAGCCAAAGGAGGAAAGAGGAGGGAGAGAGAGGGGCAGAAATGAAAGGAAAAGAGAGAGAGAGAGAGAGAGAGAGAGAGAGAGTTTGGGCGATATTATTCACTGCCCCAAAGTCTTCATTCATCAATGCAACTCCCCAAAGTCTTCACTCATAAATGCCTATCGTCCCTTTATCTCTTTGTTCAATAATGCAAGAAGGGTATTTTGGTCATTTCACATTTTGGCACAAATTTCTCATTTCTTCCTTGGGCCAAAGTCAAGAGATAGGCCTTAGACAGGGCCCAATTGAATAGAAACGGGCTTCAAAAGTGCACCGGCTCAAATTGGGCTAACATTTATTATTGGGCTTCGAAAATGGTAAAGTGAGCTTAGTGGGCCTCATTGGGCCTGCTTGCATTTTTTTGGGCCCAAGTGTCCGAAGTACATATTGGGTGTGAGGCCCAAGGGGCCTTCGCTCGGCCTACTTTCTCGTGGGCTCCAATTCTCTACCCAAAATTTCCTTTTCCGAGAATTTCAAGCAAACTGATAAATCAGAGGATTAAAAAGGCGATGTCCAATAGGTTAGTCTTGAAATCCTTGAAAGTTCGATACCCAAATTCGGATTCTAATTCATGTCAAAATCGATCAATTGCGATTTTAGTATATCTCAGACTAACGGGGGGCTTTTAGGAGTTACGAGCATTCGACCTGTGGTTGATTTGATATCAAACAACATTTAAGCTTTCTCAAGTCATGGGTGACCTTAGTTATCATGTAATTGCGAGGAGTCAATTGCTAGTTGCGAAGTACACAATCGTTAGGAATTGGTTTAGGATTGTTTGCAATCCTTACAATGGTCAAGCGAAAATCACCCACGATTCGATTGTATACTATTGGTGACTCATTCTATAACCGTTCATTGATCGGTCTATAATGGCTCAAAATTGTCCCTCATCAATCCTTATGGTCAAATTGTCAATCCGTGATTGAGTTCTCTAGTCGTGCATATTTAATTCCTTAATAGCCTTTCCGTATTGGTTATTCCTTAACAGCAAACACTAGCTATCAGAGCGATATTTAACTAACAATGCATCGATGAAATTATCATTTCATATATCTCGAAAATGGTCAAATTTCAGGATATCACAATTACCCTCTATATCACTAGCTCAATGAGACTACCTCTAACAGCTAGTGTTTGCTCGTTATGTGAGATAATGTGTGTGTCAGGGTTAGATAAGGGACTTGAGCACTATTTAAAGAGTTTAAGCCAAGCCCTCTCATCACATATCGAGCCTTACTTGGCCTACACTAGTCAGTCCCATATTAGACTATATAATAAACTTTATATCTGACCTTATTAGACTAAGCCCGTAGAATGGTTAATTACAATATCAATTAATGTAGTCAATATCATAAAAACTATTACATTCTCCCACTTAGGCTATATTAATTGAAATTGTACTATATGTGTGCATATATATGCTGATCTAGAGATAATTCTTAATAGTCAATCTGATCTCATAAAGTCTCAAACATCGAATCATGGCGATAACTGCATGTACACACATAAAACCTTCTATGGTCACAAATGTTTTTAACTCTACTGATATGATTCAATATAGTAGCATGGCAATTGGATAACGACAATTGGACAATACCTCAAAAAGAGTAATACCTTATGTGTCATCGCCTTATTAGTCCATATTCTCTTGTCTTAAGTATCACACAATCAGATAGGCAAAAGTACACCACAAGTGCCATAACTTGTGTATGGCGATCACTTTGGTGCTATAACTTTTTTTCGGATCACTTTGGTGCCAACGTTTTTAGAAAACGATCATTTTAGTGCAAATGCTAACGTGGCTCGCCAGAAATCCGATGTGGCGTTGACACGGCTAACCGGAGAGGTCCACATCTTGCCGGAGAGGTCCAGTCAGCATTAAAAACTAAAAACGATGCCGTTTTAGCCTGCTGACGTGTATTTTTTTTTTTAAATTATATTATATTATATATTTAAAACAAAAAAAACCTGCAGCAGCGGCGAAGGAGCCCTCGCCGCTGCTGCCTGGGTCGCCACTACCGCCGGGAAGGGCCGGCGGTGGTGGGCGCAGTGGCCGGCGAGGGTCGCCGGCCCCTGGCCGGGGCCCGGCGACCCTCGCCTCGCCCAGATCCGGCGAGGCGAGACCTCGCCGTCGCCTGGGTCGCGACGGCAAGGTCTCGCCTCGCCCAGCGAAGGCGAGGCCGCGCCTCGCCGTCGCGACCCAGGCGACGGCGAGGTCGGCCTCGCCTAGATCCGGCGACGGCGAGGCCGCGCCTCACCGTCGCCTGGGTCGCAACGGCGAGGCGCGGCCTCGCCTCGCCGGATCCAGGCGAGGCCGACCTCGCCGTCGCCTGGGTCGCGACGGCGAGGCGCGGCCTCGCCTTCGCTGGGCGAGGCGAGACCTTGCCGTCGCGACCCAGGCGACGACGAGGTCTCGCCTCGCCGGATCTGGGCGAGGCGAGGGTCGCCGGGCCCCGGCCAGGCGACGGCGAGGTCTCGCCTCGCCGGATCTGGGCGAGGCGAGGGTCGCCGGGCCCCGGCCAAGGGCCGGCAACCCTCGCCGACCACTGCGCCCACCACCGCCGGCCCTTCCCGGCGGTGGTGGCGCCCCAGGCAGCAGCGGCGAGGGAGCCCTCGCCGCTGCTGCAGAGTTTTTTTTTTTCTAAAAATTCAAAAAAAAACCACGTAATTTCCACGTGTACAAGTCATATTATTTTCTTTTAATATAAATGCCAAGTCAGCTTTTTGGCCGGAGTCACTAAAGTGATCTATTTTCCTCCGACTTGGCACCAAAATGATCCGAAAAAAAGTTATGGCACCAAAGTGATCGCCGTACACAAGTTATGGCACTTGTAGTGTACTTTTGCCCAATCGGATGTGTCATTAGAGAATATCCTTATGCTTCCATAGAACCTGCATATATCTTATCCTTATAGTTAATTTTACTTTATGTGTAACAAGACATATTCGTAAGGCTAACAATTGGATGCCCCTAGTCTTTACTCAAAGTTTACACAATACCTTGAGATTTTTACTAGATATATGTATTTAACATGATAACAATGCATTCATAAACACATTACTGAATGCAAAAGAGTCGATAAATATAACAAATAAATGTTAATAAATGTAACAAAACACAAATATAAACTTTATGATTGTCAAAGTCAATGATGATTACGACATTACTTGACTTTATAATACTATAAATTCAAGTATTTAGGACATAATTGGTACAATCAAGAAGCTTAAATCCAATAAATGCATTCTTTTATGGGAAATATAGAATGAAAATGTACTTCACTTCTTGATGGTTCCAGAAATTCCACTTTCTTCCATTTGTTAGGGTGTGATTCATACTCCCCAACGATAGGACAACATAGGGCTCCTGCTTCTCAATTAGCGGGTTGGGTCCGAAGGGCCACCCTAGCGGGGATCACAGGAGCAATGCCTTGAGCCACTAGAAGCTTTTATAGTTTGAGTCCGAAAAATGAAGTTTTTTAATTGAAGTATGCTACTTAGAAAGAGGTTTCCTATTTAAAATCAAATTTTTGCCTATATATATATTCTCTTTCTTGTAATTAAGAAATGTGATGGAAAGGTGTTAGGTGCCAATTGTAGTGGAATCCTCTACTGGACATAACCTTAGTTTAAGAGTGAATTGGAATAAAATCTTGCATCTAAAATTCTCTTTCTCAGTTTCATTAACCCTTTGTCATTACAAAACATTCCACAAGTCCAGCATTATTTACCTAGGCTGTGCAGATAATTCTCCAGATACTGCAACAAAGATTTATAAAAGGACGAGAGAGAGAGAGAGAGAGAAAGAGAGAGAAAGAGAGAGAGAGAGAGAGAGAGATGTTCAACAAGATCTGCAATCACTAAAAGCCCCAGCTACATTTCTGTATCTAGCTTATTGAAAGAGTTGATCGAAAGGTAGACATAGAAAGAGGCTTACTAAATTATTCTTAATCAATAAGGAAGTGGATAAGTGCTAGGAAGATTGTGGTATTAGATTTTAAAAGTGAAAGTAGGAGAGGTTGCTTTAACTTCATTGATTGATAAAGTAAAATTTAGTTTAAAAAGTAGAATTGCTCTATTATGCTCATAAAGCCTCTTAAAAAATGTATTTAACTATGGGTCCATTGAAAAAGAACTATCATTGCCCCTAGGATATCTAATGTAAGTCGGTGCTAACTCCAAAATCCAAACTTTCTTTCTAACATACAGTTTAATCGGTTAAAATGGTGGATCACCGTTCATACCATTATAGTTTCCTTGTTCATAAAAATCTCGTAGACGAGAAACTACTTCTGATGCCATTATCACTCCGCAACATTTGAAACCCTTTGATCCAGAATTCCCATTCCTGCAAGAGAAACAAGAAAAAAGTTGGAACATTCATCAATTAGGCAGACACTTGAAAGGGGGGACATGGATTAAATTTCTATGGAAATTAGCCAATATTCCCGATGATTCTACATACCTAGTTCATCAGCTTGAGATCCGGAATAGATTCTGTAACGTCCTGAAATTCGCCCACTTCCGGGATTAATGAAATAGATGATTATTTCTCATTTTGTTTTAGTGAGTCTCGCCTGGAACTGATCATTCTCGGGATACTGACCATTAAGGAATGGCTAACTAGGAAAACGATACATGGACCCAAGAACTTGATCGTGAATCGACTCTGATTCCAAGAAGCGACGAGGGAATATTTTGTGTTGTTGTGGGCCATTCCAAGGGGGTGGCGAATTCAGTTTGACCGATGACGTTCGATCAGATAGCGGGTGATTCCGCACGACCGAGAGTACACGCAGCGAACAACCCCGAACTTATTCCGGACGGCCGCGACCCTTGGGACTAGCGATAAATCCTCGCGTTCTTTGAGAAATTGACATCGTCACGACTCGAGTACCCTAGGTGGATACGCGTAACCCCTAAACAGCCGCCCGTTAGTGAGAGACGCTAAAATCACAAATTAAGCAAAATTAATCGTGGAATTGAGTCCAGACTTCGATGTCGAATTTCGTGGGTGTACGCAACTATTTTTGCAAGGAAGACATCATTTTTATGTGGCCACTCATATTTGGGATCGACAGAGTCAAAAATTCAAAAATTGACCTGGGACCGGAAAATTACCGTTTTGCCTTTATACCCCTAAGTTGGGATTCCGAATTTTGGGAGATTAATTGGGATTAATTGAGCCTCAATTATTGATGGAAATGATTGATCATTTTACCCCAAAGTATTTTGAGTGGGTTTAATCCAAGCCCTTAGATGGAGGGCATGATGGTCATTTTTGAGTGTTTGGTCAACCACTCCACTAAGTCCCTTTGTGCCTATATCTCTCCCATTCTCTCTCTCTTCTCATTTTTCCTCCTCCCCAAGTCAGCTGGCCAACCCTCTCCTCTCTCCCTCTCCCGCAAGCTCCCTCCCTCTCTCTCTCGGCCATACACCACTCGCCGGGAAGCCATCGCCAGCGCTGCCATCGTCCGGGCCCCGCCTAGCACACCATCGAGCCGTCCCTCTCTCTCTTTCTCCCCTACTCGACCGCGGGAACAACCCCCCACTGTGGACCGCCGTTCGCAAGTCACCGCCACTTGCGCCGCCGTAGAATCAGCTCAGCCCGCCCATTTTCTCCACTTGTTCAGCTTAGTTTGGAGCTTAGGAATTCAAGTGAGTACAACTCAAAACCCTAATTAGGCTAATCTACATTTCTAGATGAGTTTTAGGGGTTAATTAGGGTAATTTAGGGGTTAACTTGTGGAGGATGTTAGGGGATGACTTTGTGACGAATTTGGTGACTTAGCGTGACAATTTAAGTGTGATTTGGTGGCCTAAAATGGGCTGAGCATTGGTTGATCATTGGAGTCTTGATTTAGGCTAATATGCGGATTAATTTGGGTTCAAAGTGCGGGCTGAGCTTTGGCTATTTTGTGGTGATTTTAATAGCCTAAGGTGATGATTTAGAAGTGGTTTAGTGGCCTAGGGTGGACTAATTAAGTGGCTGTCCATTGAGGATTTAAAATGGCCTTGTGCGACTAATATATGATTTGTTTGTGAATTGCCATGTGTGATTGGTTGGGCCATGTGGTGGCTGATTTGGGTGATGTCTTGGGGAGCCTAATGGTGAAATTTGAGAATAATTAATGGCCTATAGTGTGCTGTATGGTGGCTGAGCATAGGCGCCTTGATTTGGGCGAAAATGCAGATTTGGCGGATGTAATTTGTGGACCGTATGGTGGCTATTTTCAGGGCGATTTTTGTGGTCTAATGGGATGATTTAGAAGTGATTTGATGGCCTAAGATGGACTGTTCATGGCTGATTTGGTATTGGGTTGATTCAGGCCATAATTAGTTTATCGAGGTTTTAAGGTGAATTGCTTAGGGAACGGTGATCGGTCAATGAGGATGCTAAGTTAATCATGGCTTGAGAATGACTGTACAATGCTCTATGTTGTGCTTGGCGTGGCCAATTCATGAGATGCTTAGTAGACTATCGGCATGAGTAGTTTTGATGTGTTAATTGCGTGAAATTGGGTGCCAAATTACATGTTGCGATTGATTTGGACTAATTGGCCTATTGGGCATATTGAGATGTGAATTGAACATGTTGTGGCATTATTTGAATATATAGCCAAATCCTATTTAGTGCCCAGTGTGAATTTCACGAATGCCGGGTGCGGATTTTATGGCCATGAGTGTACATCTCGAGCATTGGCATAACATGTGCATATATGAGTGTGCACGAATAACATGAGTATGTGATCACCTAAAATGCCCTGATGCATTTTAAGCGGGGTCCAGATAATAATCGGTGATTGTGAATGTATGCTCATATAAAGCCCTGGTGCGTTTTACGCGGGATATTGAACCCATCCTGAGGCGTGTTATGCGGGACAATGCCCGGACTACCAGAAGATGACCAACCTGATGCGTTTTACGTGAGTTACATGTCATTAGCCTGATGCGTTTTACGAGGGCCAGAGATCGATCTCGAAGTGATAGACCTGATGCGTTTTATACGCGTCGGACCTGATGTGTTTTACGCGAGTCAAAAAAGAATTGGTAAATGGCAAGTGTGCAAGAGCGCAGTGTGCGAAAGTGCATTGATGAGACATGAGCACGAGTATGAGCACGAGCATATGCTTGACATACGTTGTGACCAAGTGATGTGTGCATATCCCATGATCGGGTTCTGTGTTATTATTGTGATTTGTAATTGCCTAACCTGTAAGGCCAAGTAAGTATTGGATTTTAGCCCGAGAGCCCAAGTCATTTATATTCTAGATTGTGTATTATTGAGTGCTTGTCAGGAGGTGCATGTTAGCCTAGTTTAAGTTTAGGGGGCCCACTCACTGAGATTTATCCTCACTGTTGTATAAACCAAACTTTTCAGACCCCCGGCCTTGAGATGCCTGTAGTGCCTATTCATTTTGTGATCCCTTACCGGATAAACCTGAAGGAGACAGAGTACCCCACAAGGAACGGGGATACATATATTAGATACTTGACTGCAGTTTGGGTTGATACGGGAGAGCAGCTGGACCAGGCCCACATGTGCATAGGGTGGTATATCAGGGACCTTACAGGGACTTACGGAACCCTTCGATCTTTTGAGGTCCCGTATAGCGAGTCAGGGGATGTTGACCCGCTTTTGTTTTTTTATGTTCATGCTGTACATGAATATTGTATATGTTCTCCTTACCAATGCAAGTTTATATTTGTTCATGCTGATTTTTGTGTGGCTATCCTTGGTTATGTGGTTTTAAATTGTTCGGGTGTCGTATTGCATCCGCATGTGCCTCGTACTTTGTTTGGGCGTTGGGTCGACGACGCGTCCTGGAACATTACATTGCATCGACCACGGCAGGAATGCTCGCACGCCGTAGGGTTCAAGGCGTGACAAATTTCAATTGCAAAACGTGTCCAAATATCACGCTAGAGATAGCTTAGTAGACTAATTGACAAAGCACTTTGCAAAAGAAGGTACTATCGAAGCAAAAACAAGTTTGCTGATAGGAGCATATGTTTTGCTTAAGAAGGTTAAATTTCAGTCCTAATTATCAATTTTTAAGAAATGTCTTTAATCCAGGAAATAGGTTTTCATGCAAGCAAATTTTCTTTGAAGTGTACCATTTGATTCAATCAACAGTAATTAGGCTCTATTAGTGGCATTGACCTTGGCAAAATTCTTGGATGAAATCTAAGAAAAGATGTGTGTTTGGGGTAACTATGGCTTAAGATTTTTTACTTAAACAATGCCTTTGGGCCGTCCTATATTTTCTCTTCTACATAAAACCCATTGTCCATGGAGAACAAATAACATGTTGTAAACAGGGTGACACTTAGCGGCTTTTAATTCGGATGGCAACTCCTCTTTAGAGAGATGTTGGCACTAGTGATCTCATTAAGAGAAGATTTGTGGATGATTTGTTTACCAATACTGGCTAGGTTGGGTTTCTATCAGCAATGTCTTCTAAACATTGCATAGGAACCATGCACACCATTATAACAACAGTCTCATACACTTCATCATGAAACTATGCAATAATTAGGGCTAGTTTTTTAGCTCTAGAGGGAGGAAATTGAGCAAGGCGGTCCTTTGTCTACAAGATGAGTCCTCTTGCTTGATGTCATATTCAGAAAGGTAATGAGCTAGTTCATGTGTCCCACAATACTTTAAACCCATAATCATATTATTAAGAGCAGCATAACTGTAAATTTCTAGCTCTAAAAGTCAAAAGCTTTCATGGTTTATTTTGCTTTTCCCTAAATTTTTTGTTAGATGCATCCGTAGCACATCTCTCGCTTCTCTGTACTTAAGCTTGTTCTTTCAGAAATACTTGAATAGAACAATGATGTCGGGATAAGTACACCAAGAGTGTCATAATTTTCGTGCGGCGCTCACTTGAATGTCATAATTTTTTTTTTCGCTCACTTGAATGCCACATCGGAGTAACATGAATCATTTGAGTGAACTTCTGGCAAATCGTCCTACGTGGATTTTTTATTTAATTTTTCATATCTACATGGAAATTTTTAAAAATAAAAGAATGAATTTATTGCCACGTCATGTAACATAAAAGAAAAGAGAGAAAAACAAGAAGGGAGAAAAAGAAAGAAAAAGAAAAACTTAGGGAGAGAGAGAGGGGTTGCCATGGCCAATTGAGCTCTAAGTTTTAGCCAGCCATGGCCGTTGGAGTTTCAAGTCACGATGGCCACCATGAGTGAAACAAAGATGGGGATGCCAAAATTCGGAGGTCAGAGGGAACAATTTCTTGCCAACAAACAACCGATTAGCGGCTCCCCCATTTTCTGCTATTGGGCAAAGGTGTTCTGCCATGAGCTTGAAGCTCGATCAGCCATGGCAACTGAGTCCTAAAGCTTGGGAGAAAGAATGGAGGGAAGGGTCTCTGCATCTCTTGACCTCCCATTTCTGCACCTCAATCACCACCCGATTCCATCCAAATTCACGAGCCTCTTCCGTCACTTCAACTCCCTCATTTCGCCTTCGCCCTCGAGACCCCCCAAGACCTCTTCACATCCCGCCACCAGCTTCAATTTCTCCTCCACAACCCTCTCTCTTGAAAACCCTAATTCTCCTCCAAATTACTCAAAATCGATCAAATCCAACTCAAGAAACAGCCCCAAAGTGCAATCCCTCATTAAGAACCTCTCCGTCTTTTTGATCGACGCTACCAGAGGTAGGATCGCCAATGCGTTCACTTACATGTGCCTGTGCCCACTCAACACCATCAAACCAAGCTCCAGATGAAGGGCGACTCAGAATAAATGGAGCAAGGAGGAAGTCTTGAGAGGCGAGGCGTGTGGCCGAGCCCTTGCCGGATTTGGGCTCAGCTAGCCAATATTCCTAAGTGCTACAGTACCCCAACCATGGGGAAGATGAGTGCTACAATACCTTAACCATAGGGAAGATGAAGTTCTTCATTGTGCCCATCTGCAAATTAGATTGGCCAAACAAAACTAAAAAAATGATTAAAAAAAAGCATAAAAATTGTCCACGTCAGATTTTCCAATGTCCATGTCTGATTTTCCGACATCCACTTTGGATTTTCGACTGCCAAATGGCCGATGGCACTCATTATAACATCCTCAATTTCAGTCCTTGGGAAAATGGCTATGGTTTAAGTTTCATGGTTTTCCAATCGGAGCCAATTTTACTCTTGTTCTGGAAAATTCAGATTCGGATTCTCTATACCCCTTTCATATTGTTATTTTTGTGGAGTATCTTTTTATCCAAATTTACAAATACTTCCTTCTTAAAAGTTTCTCTAAACATCTTGAAGTTTCACATATTTTAATTTTATAATTTTTGGACTTGATATGAGTGGCATGATAGCCTAATTTCGAACCATGTAAAACTGCCCAGAATGGATATTTCTGTGATGTTCACACATTCTCAATTTTCTACAAACTTTTCTAGGCCTAATTTGAATAAACTTCCTTCACAAAAGTTGTTGCGAACTTATTTCTATATAACATATATAAATTTAGGAATTTTTAGAGATGATTTGGATTCTAGAAAGAGCTTACTTTTAGAAGCAAGAATTATGTTCCAGCGAATTGGTTTTTGTCTATCTTTGAGCTACTAAAAGTTGTAGTTACAAAAATATTCAGATTTTGTGTTCTACATGGAAAATGTTTTTAAGATCTTTTTTATGACATATTCAAATTTGGGAATTTTCGGAGTTCATTTACTCTATTTTTAAGCTCGATTTCTAGAACAGTGCAAAAATTGCCGATTTTTCCAGATTTTGAAGATTCATCATTTTCTATAAGAGAACGTTGGAATTTCAACTTGATGTCTACTAGTGATTTAATGTGCACATCTTAAGCTTTCAAATGATATATGTTACACTTTTATTGGAGGTCACATGATGGGCGAAATGACACTTTACATGTGAAGGCAGAAGCTGAGGTCAAAGCTTGGTGAGCGAGTTGATCAAAGCATGATGAGCAAGTTGGTCAAATCTTGGTGAGCAAGTTGATCAAGGCTTAGTGAGCAAGTTGGTCCAAACTTGGGGAACAAGTTGGCTTGCCTATAAATCGGCTTAGTTTTCCCCCTTTAGTTATCACACACCACTTTCTAACCTCTCTCTCATCTCTCACCCTTACGCCAAACACTTCTCTCTTTCTCACCATTTGCCACCGCTGACTGCTGTAGATGTCTTTTTGTGATTATAGATGATTATAGGTGAGTGAATTCCTTAACACTTAGATAGGCCAGTGTGTTACGTGGTTGGAAAGTAGCATGTAAGTGGATTCCCTAATCTCGGGATAGGAAGCTATGATGCGTTGTTGGCTTGAGTTCTTACTCGAGCCTTTGTTGAGACTTGCGTGTTGTTGTTTGTCTCGATGTTGCGCGCATCGCTTGTGACCATGCTCGATGTTCTCATCCATGCTTGTTGATTTATAAGAGGATAGTGGTGTTATGAGTTTGGCTCGAGTAGTGATTGTGTCTGTGATGCTCGATGTTTGCATGAATGCTTCTTGTTTTGCTTCATAATCGTAAGTCAAGGCAAGTACAAGTCACGAAACGGGGTGTTGTTGTTAGTGGTCTGTCCTAGGAATCAATCAATGTTGATACTCTAATATTAGTTGTGGATTAGGTTGTGTCGGAAAAATCGACCTTCACTATACTTAGGTAGTCATAATGTCTTGCTAGAGACCGCTTATGACTTGTGGGTCAAAAGGGTTTTGAGCACACTGCTAATGTTTAATGAACCTACAGGATCGCACACAATCACAAACGGACTTAATATTTTCTGTACGCCTTGATCTACTTAAGAAGTAGATTTTAATTTATTCCCTTATTTAAATTATCTATATAAATAGACAGAGAATTGTTCTCTGTCTAGGGTTTTCTTTCAAAAGAGTATCGAAAATCAAAAGGCGTTCAAAAAAAGAAACTTCAAGATCTTTCGCTAGCACGTGGATCGTTGGAGAATTTCGTTCGTGTGTGTGGATACCGGTAGAGGCACAACACTTGGGGCGCTAATCCAGACACAATCGGTTGTCGATTCATTTTCGATCTACAAAAGGTACGTTTCGAAATTCATTTTCAATTTCAATATACACATGGATTCTATCTAGGGTTCTATATTTCGTTGCGTTGTTTTTCGTTGATGAACCCTACAATTGTATGGTCTCGTACTCATGTTGTGGTATCACGGGACAAGTTTGGCTTGGTGCGGGTTTACATTGGGATGTGTAGATTCAGACCAAGTTCGGCTCTAAGCCGACGCTTGGCATGGCGGACCAAACTACATGCTTTCGACCACGACTTGCATGTTAGGCAAATGTTTTACAGATCATGATTACACAAGCACAGCACACCTTTGGGCTTAATTGCATGAACTAATGAAATCAAAATAATAAACCGACTTGTATGACCCATGGTGTGTGATCACTAAATAAAAGAAAAAGACTGTCATCACGTAGCATTGGCGGCAATGCCTCGGTAAAGTAGTATCGGGATGCCCTAGTTGAGTTAGGATGCCTGAGTTAAGCCCAGATGCCTCGGTAAACTAGTGCCGGAATGCCCTAGTTGTGCTAGGATGCTTGGGTTGAGCCTAAATGCCTCGGGTGAGCTAGCCCCGGGATGCCTCGGTTGAGTTGGGATGTCTTGATTGAGCTAGGATGTCTAGCATGAAACTGGATGCCTCGGTTGAGCCGGGATGCCCTGGTTGAGCCAGGATGACGATATATGAATCTTATATGTGTGCCGATATGTGATAAATGATGTCTATATGTGTGCTAGTATGTATGTTTATTGATAAGCCTAATTTATGTAATCGGATAAAGGTGAGTTTCCACATGAACATAGCCAACGCAAGGTCAAAGTCTTTGTTATTGATTTGTCATTGACATAAGGCGGGAAAAGTATTTGCATGCATTAGTACGACGGCGAGGCCTCATTCTACACGAGTATTAGTGAATTTACTCATTGAGTCTCCCCGACTCATTCCCCGTTGTTTTTCCTCTTTTAAGGTCCATAAGATGGAGGATGACGTAGAGGAGCTAGGATTAACTTCGACTTTCACTTGTGATATGATTTGTGCGTAGATGGCCCGTGGAAAAAAGGCTTGTAAAATATGTTTAAATAAAATAGCAATAATGTGTCTGGCCTGTTATGCTTTTCCTGATTTTTGGCTGTTAATATGTTTAGGAATTGTTTATACATGTTTTTGCATGTGTTTAATAATCAGATGTTACATATTAGTACAAGATTTACTCATGATGCTTGTCATAACCCCATTGTTTGTTCTGATTGTAATTGTCCTGAATTAATTGCTTCCGCTTGTGCTTAGTCAAAGATAATAACGAATAGGACATCGCACTAATAACCCCAAGATAAAAACGTTACATATTTATTTGGTATCAAAGCAGATTCCCCTCCAATAAGTGAGAGTTCAGAATTGAGCCAAGTTAAGGCTGTGGAATCCTGAAGCAACCCAATCCTATAAGGGCGGGGAGTGGCACCGGGGCCATATGACTTGAACAAAGAGCGGCTTTTGACAAAGGTGGTGCTGGGATAAGTAGCTTGATCATTGAGTGGCCTCTAGGTAAAAGTGGCTCCAGGGCAACCAAGGCCTGATCATTGAGCAGCTCCTGCCAGGCTTTTAGGATGACAGGTAAGAGAGGAATAAACTGAACAATGCACTAAATGGTGGAGAATGGTTCTAAAGTTAACATGGGGATTGTCTGAAATGATAAGGTGCGCTGGAGTTGGGTAGTTGCTAGGAAACACCCTATGCATGTGATTGTTTGATTGATTGTGGTTTAATGGGCCTTGGTTGATAATATTTTATTTTGACCAATGACCTATTCTTGTGATGTAAAAAGTCCTGCTAGATACTGATAGTAAAATGAGTACTCGAACTAGGTGTCCACGAGAGGAAAGTCGACTCAGGGACAGTCGAGCTCCAAAGGAAAGTCAAAAGAAAACCCCAGGCTAGAAGGAATTCTGCAAGCTCTTGCGACCATTGGAGAATGAATGGGCCAACAAGTTCAACAACAAGTAAACCATGCTGCTGGAAATGCCACAACAAATGGAAATGGAAACGGAAATGGAAACCGCACTACGCATGGGCTGGTTGAGCAAAATCTGAAGTTACGACCTCCAAAATTTGTACAGACAGGAGATCCCGAAGAAGCCGAATCATGGATCAATAAGTTAGAAAAGATATTTGCACTTCTGAAATGCTTTAATGAAGATAAGGTGACCTTGGCGATGTATCAACTAGAAGGTAATGCTAGTCATTAGTGGAAAGCAACGCAAGGAATGGTGTTCCCCGCTAATATTGTCGTGACTTGGAATGCATTTATCAATTCATTTAAAGGAAAATATTTTTCCGAATATGCTCGTGATAAAAATATGGTGGAGTTTCTGTGACTCCAACAAAACAACATGACGGTCAATCAACACAAAGCCAAGTTCGCTGAACTGTCGAGGTACGTTCCTAGGTTGATTAGAGATCCGGTGGATAGGCAAAGAGGTTCTGAGATGGCCTAAAAACTATAACGAGTTGTATGAACGAGCTCAACTGATAGAGAAAGATTCATTAGAGCGAGCTGCCGCCACTAACCAAGGAAGGCCTCGTTATCTAGCCTCTCAAGTTAATCGACATCATGGCAAGAGGTCGATACAAGAAGGAGAACGTCCATTTGTTTCCAATAAGAAGAATAAGACCCTGAGGTCAACCTTCACTCCAAGTGATGTATGCCATAATTGTGGGAAACAACACGGCAACGCTCCGTGCTTGGCTTGAACAGGAGCTTGCTTCGGCTGTGGTTAATAAGGCCACATCATCAGAGATTGTCCACAACAATGGCAAATGATGCCACTATAGCAACCGCATGCGATGCAACAAATCGGAGCACCGCAGCACGATAATTTCCAGTGTCCGCCAGCTCAGGGAAGGGTTTACGCAATCACTTAAAAGGAAGCAAAAAATTCCAAAATTGTCATCACTAAATAAAGTACTATGCCAAGGATGTAGGATTGTTATAAATAAATAAAAGGGCATAATAGATCTTGTCGTATTAGCCTTGTACGACGTCCATATAAAAGTAAACTATCTTTGAGGAAGATTTTATTTCTATTAGAGTAGTGTAGTGGAAGCATGGTCAAGTCGGAAATACTTTCGAAAATTTAGGAATTATCGCAAACAATCCTGAAATCAAGAAGATTTTGCATTATTAGCTACGGAGGAAATGGGAATGAGCACCTATATCTCATTAAGCCATCGATCATAACAGTTTCCAGCAAAGCATTGGCATGGCTCCATTTGAAGCATTAAATGGTCGAGCTTGCAGAACTCAAGTTTGTTGGACCGAGGTCGGGTAAAGAAAGGTCACCGATCCAAAGCTAGACCAAATTACCACATATGACATCAAGGTAAGTGAAAATAGGTTTAGGACTGTCTAAAATAGACTAAAAATGTTATATGGATAAGCAACGGATGCCTTTAGAATTTCAAATAGGAAAAGGGAAACTAAACCTTAGGTATGTTCTAAATTTCGCGAACACAATTCTTTTAGAGGTGAAGAATTGTAACATCCTCAATTTCAGTCTCTGGGAAATGGCTATGGCTTAAGTTTGGTGGTTTTTCAATTGGAACCAATTTTACTCTTGTTCTAGAAAACCCAAATTCTGATCTTCTCTACCCTTTTATTTTGTTATTTTTATGGAGACTTTTGTAATTCGAATTTCCAAACACTTCCTTCTTAAAAGTTTCTCCAAACATCTTAAAGTTTGGATTCTGGAAAGAGCTTACTTTTAGAAGCAAGAATTCTGTTCCAGCAAAATGTTTTTCGTCTATCTTTGAGCTACTAAAATTTGTAGCTATGGAAATATTCAGGTTTTGTGTTCTCATGGAAAATGTTTTTTAAGGTCTTTTTTATGACATATTCAAATTTGAGAATTTTCGGAGTTCATTTACTATGTTTTTAAGCTTGATTTATGGAATAGTGCAAAAACTACTGATTTTGCCAGATTTCGAAGATTCATCATTTTCTGTATAAGAACGTTGGAATTTTGACTTGATGTCTTCTAATGATTTAATGTGAATATCCTGAGCTTTCAAATGAGATATGTTACACTTTTATCGGAGGTCACATGATGGGCAAAATGAGGGCGAAATGAGGCTTTACATGTGGAGGTAGAAGCTAAGGTCAAAACTTGGTGAGGAAGTTGATCAAAACTTGGAGAACAAGTTAGCTTGCCTATAAATAGGCTTAGTTCCCGCCCCCCACCTTAATTATCACACACCACTTTCTCACCTCTCTCTCATCTCTCACCCTCATGCCAAACACTTCTCTCTCTCTCACCATAAGCCGCCGCTGACCGCCATAGATGTTTTCTTGTGATTATAGGTGATTATAGGTGAGTGAATTCCTTAACACTTGGATAGGGCGGTGTGTTACGCAGTTAAAAAGCGACATGTAAGTGGATTTCCTAATCTCGGGATAGGAGGTTATGATGCGTTGTTAGCTTGAGTTTTTACCCAAGCCTTTGTTGAGACTTGCATGTTGTTGTTTGTCTCAATGTTGCATGCATCGCTTATTACCTGCTTGATGTTCTCATCCATGCTTATTAATTTATAAGAGGATAGTGGTGTTACGAGTTTGGCTCGAGTAGTGACTGTGTCTGTGATGCTCGATGTTGGCATGAATGCTTCTTGCTTTTCTTCATAATCATAAGTCAAGGCACGTACGAGTCACGAAATGAGGTGTCGTATGGTCTCGTGCTCATGTTGTGGCGTCATAAGATGAGTTTGGCTTGGTGCGGGTTTACATTGGGATGTGTAGATTCAGGCCAAGTTCGACTCCAAGCCGGCACTCGTCATGGAGGACCGAACCACATACTCTCGACCACGATCCGCATGTTAGACAAATGTTTTAGAGATCATGATTACACAAGCACAGCACGCCTTTGGGCTTGATTGCATGAATTAATGAAATCAAGATGATAAGTCGACTTATGTGACCCATGATGTGTAAACTAGCACTAGGATGCCCTAGTTGAGATAAGATGTATGGGTTAAGCCTAGATGCCTCGGTAAACTAACTTCAAGATGCCCTATTGAGCTAGGATACTTGGGTTGAGCCCAGATTCCTTGGGTGAGCTAGCCTTGGGATGCCTCGGTTGAGCCGGGATACCTAGCATGAAGCTGGATGCCTTGGTCTAGCCTGGATACCCTGGTTGAGCCAAGATGAGGATACATGAATCTCATATGTGTGCCGATATGTGATAAATGAAGTCTATATGTGTGCTGATATGTGTGTTTATTGATACCAAATTTATGTGACTAGATAAAGGCGAGTTTCCACGTGAACATAGCAAGGGCAAGGTCAAAGTCATTGCTATTGATTTGCCATAGACATAAGGCGGGGAAAGTATTTGTGACATTTCAAATTTTGATCCACTTTTGGGATTAATGAAATGAGTGTATTCATCAATGCATTGTAATTAAATCTCACCTGAAATTAATCATTCTCAGGATACTAACCGATAAGAAAATGCTAAGTAGGGAAAATGTACGTGGACCTAAAGAGCTTGACTATAGTATGACACATCGATAATAAGGATTGTCGAGGGAATATTTTGGGCCACTATAGATCAACCCAAGAATGGTAATGGGTTCGTCGCTAATAAAATACGTTTGGATTGCGGGTGAATCTGCTTGGCCATTGTGTGAGTCACGAACGACCCATAATTTAATTCGAAGGGTCGCGTCTTTCGGAACTAACGATTGACCCTTGTAAATTCCTAACAATCAAGGTCGACATGGCTTAGGTAACCAAAGGTTGATACACATAACTCCTAAAGGCACCTATTAGTAAGAGATGCTCTAAAGTCGCATTTGAGTGAATTTAATCATTATTTGAACCCAAACTTGGTTGTCGAATTTCTCGGAGATTCACGACGAAATTAATTGGACGACATCGAATTAAATGTGGCCAACCTCGAGATTGTTCGTTCTATCAGAAAAGTGAAATTTGGACCGAGTGTGGAAATTGACCATTTTACCCCTTCATTTTTGCTTATTTACTTTTGTGCCATTTAGCCTTCTCTATTAATTAGAAAGTGTGGAATTTTGTGAGCCCTTGGATCCTAACTTGTCCATCAAGATGCATTGGTAGCCATTGGATCAAACTTGAGTGGGGTTGTCATAATCTCTCTCTCTCTCTCTCTCTCTCTCTCTCTCTCTCTCTCTCCCTCCCTCTCTCTATTCTGGTCAAGCTCTGTCTCCTCCCCTCTTCTGTATGTGTGCTTGCAGTCCAAAGCCCCACCACACACTGCCGTCCGCTTGACCACCGGAGCCGCCTACTGCTACGTGCCCAGTCTCCGGCACCGCTGCTGCTTCCTCCTCGGCTCCCCTATTCTCCTTTCCCCTATTTCGGTCTAGCCTAACTGAACCTCCCCTTGGCCAAGTAGCTGCTACTCCACCCACTGTCCGCCTTGTCCATCGCCATTGTGATTCGTGGTACGTCGGCTAAGCTTCAAGCAATTCTTCCACCACTGCCACTATTCCAGTGACGATCCCCTACCGCTTCTGCCCTTGTTCTGCACCGCTTCCCCTGTTCAGTGATGACACGACTGTTCTTGCTTCTTTTTTTGCTTGCTGCCGCCGCCTGTGCCACTGCCTTGCTGGCCATTCTCCAACTCAGTTGAGGCCACCGCTACTACCTTGTTTCAGCGCCGCTACTGCCGCCCCTGTTATGGTGACTCGATGCCTTGGTCGGCTCGCTTTCAACTTTGGACTCAAGTAAGTAACTTCCTAAACCCTACCTAGACAATCGGGTATTGTTAAACTTGTTTAGAGGTTGATTAGTGTGGAATTAGGGGCTGTTATGTGTTCAATTAGTGGCTGATAATGCGGCTGAATATGGACTAAGTGTGGCCGTTTGTGGCTGAGTGTGGTGGCTGATTTGTGGTGTAAACATAGGCTAAATTGTGGCGGTTCAAGGGCCATTTTGTGTAATGATTTATGGGATGATTGGTGCTCGAAGTGGGGCTTAAATGTATGATAGTTCATGTGTGAATTAATGTTCAATTGGTGGCAATTTGCATTGGTTGTTCGTTGTTCAAGCGAGTGTGTTTGAGTGGCGGTTTGACTTGTGATTTTTCCCCATGTGTGATTTTATGCCTAAATTGCATTGGATGTGCTGTGTTGGAGGCCGGGTTCGATAGCCTATCGAGGTCTTTGTGTGCTCGACTTAGTATGGTGCATTTTATGGAAATTATGGTGGATTGGATGTTTGAACGGATTGATTAAGTGATTGGCGAATGAGCAAATTTGAGTGCAGTTTGAATATGTGAATGACAAGGAATTGTTGGGTCATGTGGTGTGTGTGTGATTTGAAAAGCCCTGATGCGTGTTTACATAGGGATTGATAGGTCTTGAGGCATGTTGACGCAGGACAGTGCCGGGATAGATCGGAGGGCTAATAACCTAAGGTGTGTTGACGCGGGTTGAGTGAAAGGACCCGATGTGTGTTACACGGGTCATGGAAGGTTTGAGTGAATTCGTATGTGTACAATGTTGCGAGGAATGTGATGTGTGGTAAGATGCTATTGCATTATAGTGATTTGGCTAATGCGCAAGGGCTATGTGTGATTTGATGCTAGGTAAGGAAGTCAGTGTGAATTTTGGTCTATTGGTTGTCATGGTGAATGCTTAGACTTGTTTGGGGTACGCGTTGGCCTATGTGGGGTTTAGGTTATCTGTTTATTGAGATTTATTCTCATAATTGAATTATAAACCATTTCAGATCCCCAACTTTGACCATGCCATCTTGGCGTTTTGGGGTCTCCATGCATACTGTTCATATGGAGACCAAGTATCCGGTGGGGGTAGACTAGACTTATATTAGGAACTATAGTATAGTTTGGGTAGACGAGGGCCTAGCTGAATTGCAATGCCACACCTATTTGGCTTGGTTTTATCATGAGGGGTTAGAGACTATCAACCCAATTCATGGTTTCAATGAGCAACACCATGGCGGTGAGGATGCCATGGACTGGGGGCCTTTCGAGAAGTATGCCCCTGATGGAGAGGTCGTTGATCTTGAAGATCCTCCCGAGGACCCTAGCCTTGAGCCGGAACCAACGCTACCTGAGCTCGTGCCAGAGCCTATGCCTAAACCCTTGGACCTTGATCTGGAAAAGCAATTCAAGGAGGAAGAACCCATGAAGTCGGAGCTCGAGAAAGAATTGATCGAGATAGAGTCAGACACGGTGCCTGAGTCCGTAGGTTCCGACTTAAATTATGCACCATAGGGGTGGACAGTGCTGGGCATATAATCTTTTTATGGAACCCTCTTCTTTTGGTATAGATGGATTAGCCTACCCGACCACCTGTCCCTTTTTTATGATAGTGGTTTTAACCCTAGTGGTCTTTAGTTGGTAAGGTTGGCTTTTGTAAGTACATGCCGTTGAATGAAGTATGTGGTTGATTTGCTCAAGTGTTCTCCTACTACCCTTTATCTTAGTCTTGTATGGGTGTTATAATTGATTTCGCGTGTGTTCTATGCTTGAAGTTTCGTTTGGGTCGGCGACGAGTCTTGAGACGTCGCGTTCTTAATCAATCCAAGAGGGGGTGTCGCACGCTCGTTGAGGTTCGAGGCGTGATAGTATTTGTATGCGTTAGTACGACGGTGAGGCATCATTCTGCACGAGTATTAGTAAATTTACTCATTGAATCTCCCCGACGCACTCCCCGTTGTTTTTCCTCTTTTTAGGCCTGTAACATGGAGGATGGCGTAAAGGAGCTAGGATTAACCTCGGCCTTCACTTGTGATATGATTTGTGCGTGGACGACCCATGGAAAACGGGCTTACAAAATATGTTTAAGTAAAATAGCAATAATGTGTCTTGTCTCTTATGTTTTTCCTAATTTCCAGCTATTATTATGTTTGGGAATTGTTTATACACGTTTCCACATATGTTGAATAATCAGATGTTACATATTAATATAAGGTTTGCTCATGATACTTGTCATAACTCCGTTATTTGTTCTCATTGTAATTGTCTCGAATTAATTGCTTCTACTTGTGCTTAGTCAAAGATAATAACGAACGGAATGTTGCACTAATATCCCTAAGGTAAGAACATTACACGCAACTGATCACTTTTTCAAATTTTTAGCACTCGAGCAAAAAAAAAGTTATGGCAGTCAAGTGAGCGTCGTACGAAAGTTATGGCACTCCTAGTGTTCTTATTCCTAACAATGTCTATAATATAGATTAGCTACTTCATGTACTACTTAAATCACAATGAAACAGATCCTGTTTCACTATGTTTTAACTTTTGTGTCAACAAAGTTAAGTAAAAACTCAATGAGTTTTAAAAAAGCTTAGGAAATGTGACCGTTATTTAAAGCCTAAATTTTGATATCGAATTTCTCGAAGTCCTAGGACGAAATAAATTGGACGGTGTTGATATTATTGTGGTCAACCCCGAAATTGCCAAGAATAGTGGAAAAGTGAAATTTTGACCGGGTGCGAATTTGGACTAGTAGACCTCCCTCAGGGTAGTTTGACTTAATTAATTTGGCGTTTGTCCCTTATTATATTCAAGGATTAATTTGGACCATAGGATCGTTTTCGGAATTGAATTCGGACCGTTGGATCGCACTCGAGTGCATTGACTTTTTCTCTTTTTTTCTCTCTCTCTCTTTCTGTCTCCTCTCTCCTCTAGCCGCGCACGTCTTTCCTATGCAGATGTCCCCTCCCCTCTGACTCATGCAAACATTCTCTCTCTCTATCTCTCTCTCTCTCTCTCTCTTCTCTCTGCCTTTTCTTTTTTTCTTTCTCTTCTCCTTCCCCTTCTTTTTCGCCGCGCCTGGTTCGGCTTCGCTTCTGCTCGAGCTCGCTGAACGCCGCACAACCGCCCTCCGCCTCCGCCCGACGCCACCCCAGCAGCCACCGCCCTCTTTGCGTCGTCATCATGCCACCACGTCGTTCAGCAGCCCCGCCCGACGCCGCCATCCTCCCCTCTCGGACATCCGAGCTCAGCTTGCTGCAGTGCTTGACGAGGCCTGGCCACCATCCAGCCATCCGCCTGGCTCCCAAGCCCCTCGCCATCCACCGTGCTACCCAACCGCCGCCGGTCCGCACCCCCCTCAGCCCCGATCTCTCTCTCTCTCTCTCTCTCTCTCTCCCTCACCCCGGCTAACCACCCCCCTTTTCAGTTCGCCACCGCCATCACCGTCGCCGCTACTGCCGCCGTTGACGCCTCGGCCAGCTAGCTAGCTAGCCCCGGCCAGCCCAGGCCGTGGCCTGCTTGTCGCCCGCGTGACAAATCAAACGCCCATGCCCGCGCCCACGCTTGTGCCAGCGCCGGCGCCCGTGCCCGTGCCCGTCGCCTAGGCACATTGCCCGTTCAGTCGGCCTAACGCCCGGACGGGTTGCCCATTTTGCTTGCCCGTGCTCCCCCAAGCATGCCACACATCCGCCATGCCCACGCGCCAAGCACGCCGATAGGCCATTATGCCCGCGTTGGCCGGCCAGCGCGCTCGTTGGCCCGCGCCTAGTTCGGCACTGTTCACCCAGGCCATTTTAGGCCTAAGCCAACTTTTCCCGGGCCAAAAGTTGGTAAATGACTTCCTGAACTCTACCTAGTATTTTGGGTATTTATAGACTTGTCTTGGTTAGAATGGCTAGGGCGTGATTTAATTTGATTATGTTATACTTTAATTGTGCTAATTGGATTGGATAGTAATATGCTTGATTTGGGAAAATTGTGCATGACCGACTTAACGTCAAGTTTGTGTATTGAGATGGCGAATTGTGAATTTGAACTGAGTTGCGAATATAAGTTGTTAGGATGCAACTGGCGTGAAATTAATCGAATTGAGTGGTGTGTGCTTGTCTGTTGAAATTAAGCTCGGATTGATCAGAGGGTTACGGATTTGGGATGTGTTAACGGCGGTCCGTGTGAAGGTATGAATGGCCAATGTGCCAATTGCATATGGGCTTGAAACGTGTTGACGGTGGCCCGTTTAAGGTGTGTTGGACTGGGACGTGTTTACGTCGGTCGTTGGATTTGATTGAATAGTGTGGTTTGGGACGTGTTGACGGTGGCCATTGGAATTGATTGGATGGTATGGCTTGGGACGTGTTGACGGCGGCCATTGGAGTTGATCGAAAGGTGTAGCTTGTGTGTTTGTAAGACCGAACTTAAGATGTGTTGACGGTGGTCCGGGAGAGGAAAGTTGATTGGACATGTATGTGCAATGTGACTTATTGAATTGGCTAAACGTACGTATGATTGCTTGCTTGGATTACTTGATTGCGAGTAGAAGTATGTATGCCGGGTGACTGTGACAAGGTGGTGAACTATTATTGTATTATCATGCTTGGACTGGTTTGTAGGGTTGTCTCGTGATCCGAGGCGAGGTAAGCTTGTCGTGTGAAATTGATTGTGTCGTCTGGCGATTCGCATGTTAGACTTGTCTGGGTATGCATTAGCCTAGGTGAGGTTTAGGGTATTGCTTATTGAGACTCGCTTTCACGGTTATTATATAACCATTTTTAGATCCTCGTCCTTGAGCATGGCACCATCTAGGCGTTTTGGGATCCCCGTGCATATGGTGCATGAGGATAATTAGTACCTGGGTCTGAACCCAGGCGAGGTATACATTAGGCATCGCACTTATGTTTGGGAAAACGTAGGACGAGATGAGCTGGAGCGCCACGATTACTTGGCTTGGACCCATAGGGTCGGGTTGGTGAATTCTAGGCCAATCCGAGTTTTTGAAGGGTTGGAGTATGCCAGTGAGAATGTAGTCAATTGGGAGCCCTGGGACAAGTTCACTCCTGACGGTGAGGTGTCAGATCCCGATAGTCCACTGGTGAACCCCGATCCAGTATCGGTACCTGTCCCCGAGCCTAAACCCGAGCTAGCACCGAAACCCGAGCCCGAGCCTGAAGAGGAGCCCGAGCCTAAGCCCGAAGAGGAGCCCATGGCGGTAGAGCAGGGAGAGGAGGAGGAGAACCCAATCGAGATTGACTCGGACTTAGAGTTCGAATCCTCAGAGTCCTATTCGGATTGGGCACCGTAGAGACGTTAGGAGTAGGGCCTGGAAGCTTTTTGGTAGAGTCCCGTTTTGTGCTATCAGTTTTCTACCCAGCCACCTGTTCCTTTTTTATGATGAAGGTGGATTAAACCCTAGTAGCCTAATGTATGAATGTTGTGAATTCAAGTTAATGTTATGTGTTTATTAAACTACGTTTGTTCTATCCCTTTGTCATATTTTATTGTCTGGGTTGTTTCTATTTATTTCCGCGTGTGCCGAATCTCTAATGTTTGGGTTGGGTCGACGACGTGCCTGGGACGTCGTATTCAATGATCGACCGTGGTCGGGATGTCACGGGCTCAATAGGGTCTAGGGCGTGACAGGAAACATGAAATGTTAGATCATGGCAGCATCAGACAGATGAAAAATCATACTGGAAACAAAAGACATACACCACAACTTAGTAGGCACCTTCTCTCATCCGTGCAAGAAGAGACAATTGCAACTAACAAACACAAAAAGAGGTTTCTTTGTCAAGTACATTGCGTCACAAAGAATTCAAGGAAAGCTGGGAAATTTAGAATTAATAAATACTTGACTTCTTGACGCTTCTAGAAACTCCACTTTCTTCCATTTAGATTTGGAAAAGGAAAGGAAAGATGGAAAACTAGTTCCATAAACCTCCACTTAATTTCATGGTTTTGTGTTGCAATATTCAAATAGTCACAACAAACAGAATTAATTACTACAAAGACACATCCATTCGTAATCAACAAAAAGGAATCATAAACCTTCAGTAAGCTTTGTGTCACAATTACAAAGTGGAGCTAAGTAGATACGAAATCAGCAACAAAAGCAAGTTCAGGAATGGAGCTACTCGAATGCAATGCCAGTATTGAGACAGCCTCCAAATTTATCATTTGCACAGCCACAATAAACTTCCTTTATACGTAAAAAGGGGTAAGAGTCATCTAATCATTTATGGATAAACCATTTTTAGAAAAGTTCAATTTTATTTCATTATTACCAATAGATGTACCAATGATCAATAATGTTGCTGCACACATTATGCATGGTTCACATGTCACTGCTGAAGTACATCAAGAGCTTCCATCTCTGCATGTCTTGTTGCCTATGAAAGCGCTAGGAGAAAAACAAACCAAGCATATCATATTTAGGAGCTTTGTCAGAAAGACAGTTTCTCATTGTGCAGGTTAACATACATTTAGAAAAATGCATTTTATGAGGAATGGTTTTTCCTTCAAGTTAACTGATCGAGAGTATATATAATATTGATCAAGGCATATACTACATGAACTCAACAAGTTTCGCTCGCTTAAATTGCTGAGAATCTCGCATGGAAAAAGAGGCTTCTTACTAGATTAGCCACCTCCACCTTTTCTAACAGCATTTTTATATATAACCGTGTAGCAAGCTTCCTTTGTTCTTTCAGTATGCTCCCAAAGATACTAAAAGGGCCAGATATTTTTCATATCAACTATTCATTACTGTCCACAAAATCATTTTTAGTAGTGTACTGTCACCATAAAACTATAAATAATTGCAGCAATAGACTATTATATAGGAGATGATCTCTACCAGAAACCAGGCTAAACTATTTGTGTACATGTGGCCATTGTATGAAGAAATGTGCCCAAGGAGTTAGTTCTTCCATCTTAAAAGGCAATACAATACTCGCAATGCATTTTCATACAAAGTAAGAATACCAAAGTCTAACTAACATGTAGCCTAAGAAAATTAATATTAGGAACTTCACAAAAGCTGATAAAAACCATAATATGGTTGTAACAGTCTGGATTTTGGCCCATTTTTGAGATTTTATAAAACGTGTAATTCGTCAGTGCGCTTATAATGGAATTTCGCCCGGGACCTGATCACTCTCGGTTATTATTTTAAACTAGAGATTTCGCTAGAATTGCACTCGATCGAATTTGACTGTTATTTATACCCTGAACTTGGCAGTCGATTTCCGTGAGTTTCGGGACGAAATAAATTGGACGGTGTCGATATTATTGTGGCTAGCATCGAGATTATCAGGAATAGTGGAAAAAGTGTATTTTTGAACCGGGTACAAATTTGGACTAGTAGACCTCCCTCGTAGTGCGGTTTGGGTTATTTTATTTTGGCCGTATGCCCTAGAATATTGTTAGGATTTATCGTGGATTATTAGGCCTTTTTCCGGAATTAAATCGGGACCGATAGGTCGATTTTTAGTTCGGACCGTGTCCTTTGGTTCGCGCTTAAATTTTGAATTTGTACTTTTTCTCTCTCTTTCTCTCTCCTCTCTCTCGGCCGGAACCCCCCTCCCGCGCGTCACCTTTTCTCTCTCTCTCTCTCTCTCTCTCTCTCTCTCTCACTTTGCTTTTTTTTCCTTAGCCGTGCACGTTTTCCCCCCTACCCGGTCACGTCCCCCCTGCATGCATGTCAGCCTCCTGCCCCTCTGTCTCTCCTCTTTCTCTTTCTTCTCTCTTCTCTCTTTCTTCTCCTCTCCTTCTTCTTCGTTGGTCTTCCCCTTCCCCGACTGGTTCCGCCTCGCGTCTGCTCCCACGCGGCCAGCCTCCGCTCCGCCGCTCGCCGCGCCTGACCATCGCACAGCGCAACAACTGGCCGCCGTGTACCTTCCCCAGCCACCGTTCGCCAGCAGCCCCGCCGGCCACCCCCTACCTGGTCGCTCTCCCCTTCTTTCCCCCCCACTGCTCTCCGTCCGCCCCCGCCGCTCCACCTCGTCTCCGCTCGACGCCGCCCCGCCTGGCCGCCGAGCGCCGCCGCGCAGCCAGCAAGCCCGGCCTAACCGTCACGCCGCCTGCCAGCCTCCCCGGCAGCCCTCTCTCCCCTCCTTGCCTCTCTCTCTCCCGGACAGTAACCCCGACCTGCTCGAGCCGAACCAGCCCGTCGCCGCCGCTCGCCGGCTCGTCTCGCCTGATCCCGCGCCGTCGCCTGGCCAGGCCGTCGCCGCCCCGTTCGCACGTCCAGCTGCCGTCTCCCCTCAACCCTGCCCTCTCCTTCTCCTCTCCCCCTCACCCCCTCTCGGCCAAGCTCTTCCCGCCCCTATTCAGCCGTCCGCCGGTCGCCGCCGCCACCGCCATCGCCGCCGGTTACCGTCGCTGCCGGCCAGCCCAGCCGGCCAGCAGCTCGGGCCACTTGCCCAGCCGTGCCCGGGCTTGCCTAGGCCGTGGCCGGTCCGTGGCCCGCGCGCACAAGCCGCGCGCCCGTCGCCGCGCCCGTTGCCCAAGCGCGTGGCCCATCCGCGCGCCCGAGCGCCCCGGGCACGCCGCGCGTTCGCCGCGCCTGCGCACTAGGCACGCCGATCGGCCATCGTGCCCACTTTGGCCGGTCAACGCGCCCGTGTGGCCCGCGCCCGCGCCCGGTCAGAACTTCTCACCTGGGCAATTTTGAGCCCGAGCCGACTTTTCCCAGGCCAAAATTTGGTAAGCGGCTTCCTAAACCCTACTTAGTCTTTTGGGTATTTCATTGACTAGTCTCGGGTTAGAACGGCTAGGGCGTGCATTAATTTGGTGATTTGGTGTTTTAATTTATGCAATTTAAATTGAATTGAATAGTATGCCTGATTAGTGAAATTGTGCATGACCGATTTGAACGTCGGGTTGGTGAATGAAGTGGCGACTGTGATTTCAGAGTGATTGTTGGGTATGAGTGATTTGGCGTGAATTTAATTGAATTGAGTGGCGTGTGCCTGCCTGTAAGAGATTAAGCCCGGATCGATCGGAAGGCTGCGGACTTGGGACGTGTTGACGGCGGTCCGCATGAAAGCTTGAATGGCAGATGTGCCAATTGGACGCGGGCTTGAGACGTGTTGACTGTGGCCCGTTAAAGGTGTGATTGGACCGGGACGTGTTTACGTCGGTCGTTGGAAATTATTCGAATATCGTGGCTTGGGACTTGTTGACGGCGGCCACTGGAATGGATTGAATGATATGGCTTGGGACGTGTTGCGGCGGCCATGAGAGTTGATTGAAATGTGAGGCTTGTGAGCCTGGAGATTGGAATTGAGGCGCAGTGGCGCGAGTTGTGAGAAAGATGTTCGGACACGCATGTGAATTAAGTGTGATTGAAATGGCTGACTGTGTGTGACTGGATTGACTGGCTGAGTGTGACTGAATTGACTGGCTGAGTGTGACTGAATTGACTGGTGATGCGTGTGGATAATTGGTTGGATGGGTTGGGTGTTTGTTTGGATTGACTGGTTTCGAGTGGAAGTGTGTGTGTGCTAGTGATCGTGACGTGGCGGTGATTTATGCTTGCATTATCATGTTTGGACTAATATGCAAGGTTGGCACGTGGTTCGAGGCGAGGTAAGCCTTCTATGTGAGATTGATTGTATGACTGGTAGTTCGCATGTTAGACTGGTCTGGGTACGCATTAGCCTAGGTTAGGTTTAGGTTGTTACTTATTGAGATTCTGTCTCACGGTTATTATATAACCACTTTCAGATCCGCGACAGTGACCGATTCGGAGAGACCACCGGAGTACTACAGGGATTGAAGGACAGATCAATTGCCCTGTAAATTTTTGAGTACCCTTTTGTAGAGAAGATAGGCTTGTCAACCACCGCTCTCTTCTGAAAAATTGTGGTTTGATTTTGGGAAGCCGGGTTACCTGTTTGTATTATTGAAGGCTTTTAATGTTGGGTATTTATTAAATTTCGATGTCTATCCCGTAGTCATGTTTTTATTGTCTGGGTTATTCTATATGCTTCCGCTTGCGTAATTCGTTTGGGTCGGCGACGCGTCCTGGGACGTCGCGTTCGAATGATCGGCCGTGGTCGGGATGTTGCGAGCTCGGTGGGGTCCGGGGCGTGACAATGGTTCCAGACACAACACAATGATAAATGAAAAACGCAACACATTGTGCATAATAAAGCAAGAATGTTGCTATTGTTAGCCTTAGTCATATCTTATGAAAGAATAATGGGAACAGAATCCTTTATCGCCTAATAATGCATGCAAATTCCATCATTTGGGAGAGCTCGAGCTAAGTTTAAGCTTGAGTATTCCATTAGCTAAACCCCTAGGTAGTGCACCCCGAGGTAAAGTTGCAACAACTACACATCCACATTCCTAGACACCTCAAAAGCACCCAAATCCCTCCCTCCCCTCCACCTCCCCCTCCCCTGCCATCTCTCTCTCTCTCTCTCTCTAGTGGGGCAAATTGTCCGCTTCAACGCCTGGTTTCGCATTAGTGAGTTCCCAACCTATAGCATCCAGGTTGGCTTAGGTTTTCGCTTGAAAAGCAGACTGAACCAAACCATGTACACCCTGCTTCCCATTGTTTCACTCTCCCTCGATTGTTTTTCCTTTGAACCTAGACTTCACCTACTTTTTTAAATAAGTCACCACCTATGAAAAGAAAGACAGAAAAGCTATACCTTCAAGGAGTTGTTGATGATTTTGCAGCGTGTAACGTCGATTACCAATGAATTCACTGCCAAGCATCCACAAACTAAACTTATGAAGAAACACTTGTTCAACATATCTCGAACAAATTCAACGACACAATCTTCAAGTTCCCGCGCAATTGTAGCACCATACAAGTTGAATTCAAAATTCATCTCAAGTATCACATTTCGGATGTGTCAGGTGTTACTTGATATATAGCAAGCTACATGAAGCCCAGAACCTCTGCAGAGAATCGTTCATGTGAAGCTACATCATCAATTTCCATGACTTCGGACGGCAGTGGTAGTCCGTTGCCTTTGCTCTCCGGCCTCTATTGCCATCGATTCGACAAGGACTTTATTTCAGGAAGACGAACTTCTATGGTTCGTCGCCTCCAATGGCAGGTGGGGATCTCACATTTGTCGGAGCTTCATCGGTGTCTGATGGAAGATGAGCAGTTGTGCTGCTGAAAGTGGCGTTGGTGGAATTTGAAGTTTGCCTATGGCAGAGAAATGAGGATTTAACAAAAAAGAAAAAAAGATATTTTATACATGGCTATAGTACCCAAAGAAAGAAGGTGGAGAGATAAAAACTAAAACCAAAGAAAAGATAAAAAAAAAAAAAGAGAAGAAAACGAGAGGAACACGAAGAAAGAAGGACAAGATCAACTGAGTTCACTCACCTACGAATTGCTTGCTCACCATTCTCTTCTCTATCGGTCGAATTGGAAGTCAACACCGTCTTGGCTCGCTTGCCTTGAGGGAGAATAAACTCATGATTTCTCTTTGATCCTATTTGATTATGTTCCTCAGTATGACAATCTATTTCTCTCGAAGGGTCTTCGTGCATACTTGAACTCTCAGTTTCTGAATTGGTTGAGTCGTGGCCAATCTCATAGAGTAAAGTTGGATCCATTAACTGATTGTCCTGGAGCATTACCTTTAATTATCCTCTAGTTGCTTGCATATTATTCGGAATCCCCACTTTTTTAATTTTTCACATGACACTTCAAGCCCAAATTTTGTATAACTTCCATCAATTGGACCAAAATTGATTGCTCTAAAAGACATATATGGTGTATGAAACTGAAGCCAGAGATGATCGAATGAAAGGAATTGAGCGTCCATTCAATGTCCCCCTGTCTTTGGCCATTAACATACGGTTTTATGAAACAACTTTGTTGCTCTTTCTGTTCATTATTACTGAGAACGACACAGAAAGCCAATCCAAGAAACTTGTCATACAAGTCCTTTGAAGCCTGGAAAGATACCAAGCCTTCTTCAACGGGGACGAACCACTCTGGCATCTCTCCTCCAGGGAGACAAATAAAGGAATAACAATCAATCTGTTATAAGATAAACCGTTATAAAGTACCCAAGTTTGTTATTAGTACTTAATAGAAGAATTCAATATGAGTTTCATAAGTAATCCTAGTGAATTCCATTTCTAACTAGAGCTCTATAAATGGGTAGAGATTCATTGATCCTTGCTTATATTAATATACAAGTCTCATGTGATAAAATCGTTCCTACAAAAGAACTGCAGCCACCTCCATTCCAATCTTTCGTTTTTTGCTTTTGCAATATATGAGTACTCATTGGATCCCACGTACACTCCACATCAATATGAATGAGAGAGAGAGAGAGAGAGAGAGAGAGTCTTACCGTGAATTTCTGAATCATGCTCAGCCCTTTACGGGCAATTTCATGAGATGAAATGAGATATCCAGTTTTTTGCAGAGATTTGCAATTATCCGCCCAAAAGTAATTCAAATATGGTGGAAGCTTGGGAATCTCTTGCAATTGATAGCAATCTCCTACATTTAATAGGGACAAATGATCACACTTATTGATGGATGTTAGAAGGCGAGTAATATTGTTCCTCGACAGATTTAACCTTCTCAAGACGGGAAAGCTGGAAAGATTTTCAAGAAACTCCACTTCAGACAGGTTACATCCCTGAAGGTTTAAATATTGTAAACTTGAAAGTCCGGTCTTCATAGGTGGATCAGCAGGATCCTCGTACTTTGGAAACCCAATTAAGGACGTGCAATACTGAAGTATCAATTCTTGAATGTTTTGTAACTTGTATATGGTAGACGGAAGACTTATCAGGTTCTTGCAATTACATAAATCCATACTCTCCAAAGAGACAAGATTTTCTATTGATGCAGGAAGTTCTTCAATAGCTGTCCCTTTTAAAAAAAGAAATTTCAGGCTTTCGAGTTTATGTGGGATATCAGGCAACCTTTTAAAATTTCTGCACCCACTTAAATTCAACACCTGTAACTTGTTATGGTATGCAATTGACTCGTGGGCTTCTACCAAGATTTTGCAATCTCAGAGATACAATTCCTCAAGTTTTGGAGTGCATGAGAGGTCTGGCATACTAACTAATGACTCACATTCACTGAGATTAATGTACTTCATTTGTCGGAAGTCCTGAAAAAACAGCGAAACGTACATTTCATTCAAAGTTACTATACACTGATTTTGTGAGAATAATATATTTTATTGAGAAATTAGTAAACACTTAGAAACTTTGCTAGTAATTACAAATCTGTACATATATACGGTAAGTAATTGAAATTTAGAGAGGATAAATCAAAAAGCTAATGGATATTGGTCGGATGTGAGCCATGTAGCAAGAAAAGGTAAAGTGCCACACGGTGACCATGCGAATGTGGGCCAAGTGACAAAATTAAGCCACGTGTCATGCCATGTGCCAATTATAAAAGCAAAGTGGATGTCACATGGCAAGCACTGGAGTGAACATTCTTTTAGTCTCAGTTTAGACTATATATAATAGCTTAATGTCAAATATAATATAGTCACAATGAATTTTCTCGAAAGTTAATAAATTTTTTAATTGTTTTGAAGTCATGCAATGACAATGAAATCAACTTTGAAAAACATTATGAAGAAAAAAACATCTCATATATTCAATTCAAAGTATGGCTCTAACATTCGATGAAGACTAGTGGAATGCCACTGCTAGATCCCTTATATCGAATTATTTGTAAACGTGGTACACACATTACTAGCAAAGTTTATAATAGATATATTACTACATCTACGTAGAAATGTTGCTCCTTAAGAACTGATTTAATCAATTAAGAATGCCTTATAATTCTGTAGATGCGAGACAGATCTTGCCATCTACCTACGTGCGTTGGGTAAGGCTCCATCACATGACAAATACCTGCCTCTAAGGTTATTTTGAGTAGGAGATCCTGTTGTTAGGATATTTGATTTGTCACATCTTAATCAAATGCTTCACCACTCAGCTAGCTACTCCTTGGGTGTTTTTACTTTTATACACGACAACAACAGGTTTGTTAGTCATATATTTGTTTCCTTTATATTCGATCATTGTACAATTTTTCTATAAAGTAGAAAAGGTTATGTAAACAACCAGCATAGTCAGAATGAGGTTATATAGCTTACACGAGCACATTTGCTTTTTGAATTTCTTCACTAGGTAGATTTGATTTGATTTGAAATTAACTATGTCAATTACAGACATTAGGCTTAGTAAGTATTTGAACTTCATCTATAGTATTATTTAAAATAAAAAAGACATTCTACTTTTAAGGGGATTCGATTTTTTTTTTCATTTTTTCCATCTAGTATGATCAATTACTTATTTTACAAATATTATACCCATGGACATATACGTGAAATTGGTTATTCTATTTTATCTCTTACATATTTCAATATCAAAATTTGAATTCTTATGATGTAATTACCTTCATAAAAAATTTCAAATCTTGAAATATTTTTCTCTTCCACATCGTGAATTTATTTTTAAAGAAGTTATTTACTCTTAACTTTTTAAATTCCAAATTTTGCTGCGTGTAAAAAATATCTCTAACGCAAATAATTAGGGTCATTTTGAAATAAAATAGCGAAATGGTGCCTGAAACAGAGGAACATCACTTCCTTTTGTGTACTAGTACATAAAATACGCATATGCACATACAAATGAAGTAGACAATGAAAAGGTCAATGTAGGTAATTGTGCACCTTAAATTGATTTGGCACTAATGTGACACTGCTTTTGCTCATATCAAGTCCCACCAATTTCTTTGGACCAGAGGAAAATTTTAGAATCCGGCAAGCACATTCAGGCCATTCAAACCATCTTAGCTCATTAGGAAGACAAATAGGACCTTGCAAAGTATTATGGACATTGCGCAAAATGAGCATTCTCAACCTTCTCATTTTTGTAAAAGCATCAGGACCAACACATATCTCTGTCGGCTCAGGTGGCTCCAATACTACGGCTATTACAGTACGATTGCCCTGTATATACAAGATTGTTTAGGTTATGCATGTTTAGTAATTAGAGTAAAAAATAAAAGGAGCAGAATTTTGATGGTATTTGCAAGTCTTACCATGTCGCTTGATAGAACATCGACAACATCATCATATAGCCATAGTCTACTGCATCTCCTAGGATCATCGCAACATTCTTGTCTTACAATAGCCATTCCCATCGATCGAATCATGTCATGCATTTGTAGTTTTCCACACTCAGTGCTTACCAATGACCTCTCAAAGAGAACTCTTAATCCTATTACTGCCTCAAAATCGCAACTTTCAAGAACTTTCTTTATGTACTCACTATCCCACCCCTTAAAGAAGTAGGCAATGTGGAGAAAAATCTCTTTATGATCTTCCTCTAGCCCATCATAACTTATCACGAGCACATTATTAATTTTTTTGTTAGGAATCCGAGAAAGTCTATTTAGTGCACTTTGCCATTCATGTATTCTTTTATCACGTAAGAAGGAACCTAGAACCTCAATTGCCAAGGGAAGGCCTTTAGCATAATTCATAAAACTCTTCACTAGATCCGTCATGATTTCCAATTTTCGGTGTGTTGAAAAAGCATGCTTACTAAATAGCTCATGCGCTTCACTCTCATCCAATGCTGTAACTTCATAAATATGATCTTGATCTATGCCATGACAAGTTAGCAAATGTTTATCTCTTGTAGTAACGATGATCCTACTCCCATTACCAAACCACTTGCCTTCTCCTGCTAAAGCATTTAACTGGCGCGAGTCATCCACATCATCAAGGATGAGGAGAACTTTTTTGCGACAAAGTCTATCTCGTACTAGATTAATACCTCCATGGACATTGGACAATACTAATCTTTTCGGCAATAGTATGTCAGATAGTATTTTTTTTGCAAACTAACTAAATCCTTGCAATCTTTTGAAGTTTCTCGAGCATCTGCCAAAAAGCACGATCCCTAAAATTGTTTATGAATAGCATTGTAAAGGGCTTTTGCTAAAGCTGTCTTCCCTATGCCTCCCTGTCCCCATAATCCCACCATGAGAACACCATCATTAGACTCAAGGTTTAACATTGATTTTAACTTAACCACTTGGGAATCTATCCCAACTGGATGCTTAGCAACATGCAAAGGTGTTCGGTCTAGGTGAGTGGAGATCTCTATCACAATTGTTTGTATAAGCTTTGACTCATCTCTGACAAAAATGGAAAAACAAATTGTGGCGTGTTAGCAATTTGAATAAGCAAATAACGGGCAATTATGAGTCAACAATGACAAAGCAGTGCATCACATTTTCACATAATCACAGCATACCACCGAGTCTAATTAGAACTCCAAGAGCTCCACAACAATCAAAACAAGTTCAAGTTCGACTTAGTCATCCAAGTGATTTATGTTCTTTTGATTTATACATGACGATTTACTTATTTTTCTTTTTGAACCGTTATATGAGATTTATTTATACACTAAATCAAAAGGCGCTATTTAGGACCTTGAACGGTGGTAAGATTTCAATTCGAAAACTATTAAAATACGCTGAAGCACAATGTCATTGCCGATGAAGTTCTCTTGTCAATTTTTATTACGGGAAAAAGCAACGTGTATATTCTTTGGTTAGCCAAAAATGCAACCAGTAATGAGTTTATGACTTGGTTGACTAAAATTGAAAATCTGTAGAACTCAATAGACCAAAATGAAACGTGAAGAACTCAGATAGCCCACACAAAACGTTTAGAACTTTTATTATACTTTGAGGAGGGCAACGAGGATCCAAAAAGAGGAGCAATATACCTTGCCCGAATGAAACAGGGCTTAGTAAAAGCCAAAGGCAAAATTCTATTCTTCCATGCCCAAAAGTAGGGGGGTTTTTTTTTTTGTGCAAGAGAATTTTAGTAAGTGTTGGTAAGTGTCCAAAAACTGTTAGTGAAGAAAAGATCAGTGACTTTTTCTTTCTCGTAACATGTAAGTAACTTACCAACAATTTTATGAAATCGCCTACATTTTTCATAATTTGCAAATTACCAATTTTGTACTAACTTACCAAACTTGATTTGCATAACTTAAGCTCGAACTTACTAACTTTTATATGAAATTACCAACATAAATTAGATTGACTTACCAACATTTGTTATATTAAATATTTACCTACTATTTTGGGTTACCGCCTTTTGCTTGAGCGACTTATGTTCTTTTAGTTTCCCAACTTTTGCTTGAGTTATTAACTCTCATTTGAGTTACTTACTAACTAATTTTAGAGATTACCAATCTTAATTAGAGTGACTTACAAACTTTTCTCCCATTAAGTTATTAATTAATTTTGGGTTGTCAATTCTCGTTTGAGTTACTTGCCAAGCTCATTTTAATTTAATTTATTAACCTTTCTCCTCTTTTGCCAAATTTTATTTTCTTTCTTAACCAAGTCTCAGATTTACCAACTCTTATATGAAATTACTAACTTTAACTGAAGCCACTTAAGAATTTTCAGGACTCTTGAGATGAAGTACTTATACGTATACTTATAATCATATGTGTATAGATTTATTTATTTATTTTTACAAACAATCTCTATACTTGTAAAAATTATCTTCTTACGCAAAATATGGACTCCACTCCACTTACCCATCTTTCAAATGCCAACTGTCACGCTCCGTACCTCACTGGAACACAACATCCCGTCACGGTCGATTATGGTGCAACGCTCCAGGAAGCGTCGCCGACCCACGCCCATACAGAGATCAAACACATGCGGAAGCAACGTATATAATTAATTATATACACCCGTACAATATAATACATGAGACCAAGGTATAACAATTAAATAGCAGTCAAGCACCTCAAAAAAATATATACACTGGTAATACCAACGAAAACCTTTTTACAATGTTCACTACAACCAAAAAGGAAACACCAACAGCTGGTAATAACCAAACAGCCACTTCTCCATTCTCTCCGTCTCCACCGGGGTGCATGCTCGACGACTGCTGGATAAAATATGGTATTCCAAAAAGAGGTGGTGATCTCGGCATCCTACTGCTGGGGGTCTGAAAATATTTCGGTTTACACAACCGTGAGACGAATCTCAGTGAGTTCAATCCCTAAACCTAGGCTAGGCTAACATGCAATCTCCTGACCGGAAAAATAGATATTCAAATCACAATTTAACAATAACCAAATCATTCTTAGACCCTGCAGGTTAGACAGATCAATATATAATAATCACAGTACATACGTGTCACTCATAATCACATATATGCCAATCACATGCTTATGTACTGATTCTCACATTTTCGCATGCCAGTCTATGTATGTTCATGTATGCAAATATCATGGACTTGACACGTGCAATTCCCGGCCCACTGGCCCACACTGGCACACTGTCCAATTTATTATTATTACGACTCGAGTCATCAATTTTTCACGGCCCGGTGCGTCTAGCCTGCTTCAAAGTGCATGAGGCGCAGCAACCGATCTGGCCCAGTGTCTCTAGCCTGCTTCAAAGTGCATGAGGCGCAACACTGTTCTCCTTGCGAACCAGAGCCTGCTTCAAAGTGCATGAGGATGGTCGCCTTTCGGACGTACCGGGCATCGTCCTACTTCAAAGTGCATGAGGACGGTATCGACCCGAAGGTCACGACCCGTAGGTCCTTAGGTGATCACACAATTTATTATTATCTGGACCCAGCGTATAACACTTCAGGGTAATTTAGGTGATCACACACTCATGGCAGGCACGCATTCTCGCACAATTTCATCACATGCCACACTTTAGGCATACATAATGCGTGTCCATGTTATGCAATGCAATGCACCATGAGCACCAGTGAAATTCAATCACAACCAAGCACGGTGTATGTACAACCAATCAACCCGGACACACCCGGTAAGTTTCTAATGGGCTCCTAAATTGAACAATTAATTCAATTTCTCTCCCCAATAAATCCTCAATCGTTTACCACAAATTTCCAATAATAATTTCTACCAGTCAAACCTCAATCCAGTCTCAAATGCACACTGACACTATCTAAGCTAGTCCAAAATGTACTGATAATACCTAAATCAGTCCAGAAAAACATACTATTATTCCTAATTCGGGTTTAGGAATTTTACTCACCTAATCAAGAGTCACGACGACGGGGAATGGCGGCCGATCACTGATGAACAGTGCAACCGGCGGCGGAATTCCCGAGCGGCGATGGCGTACGGACGGTGAACAGTACCGGTGAACAATACCGCCGTACGGACGTGAACAGTACCACTTGTACGGACGACCGGAAACGGGTGGCCGGTGAGGCGCCGGTCACAGCGGTGACAGCCGTACGGTCCGGCGTGAACAGTGATTTCCGTACGGACACTATATGGACTGGGTGCAACGGCGACGTATGGACCTGCTGGACGCCCGGGTGTCGACGGAACTGCGATCGGAAGTCCGGCGAAGCTCCAGCGTCACTGTTCACGGACTAGAAAATAAGAAAAAGAGAGAAAAAGAGAGAGAAAAAGGAGAGAAAAAAAGGATTGAACCAAGGCTGAGCTGAGGCGGGGGACCAAGGGGGTTGAAGGCGAGGCACGGCGGTCGGCGGCGTGCTCCGGCTAAGCTCCGGCGAAGGCGATTCGCGGCTGGAACTTTCTGTTTAGGGCTGAAAATGGCTGCTGTGGGTGGCTGTTTAGGGCGAAAAGGGCTAAGGTGGCGCGGGATGGTGGCTGGGGACGTCCAGCAACTCCGGTCGGTACTGTTCCGACGTGAACAGTACCAGAATGGACAGAAACACACAAAAACAAAGCTAAAACGGAAGAGGAAGAAGGGGAAAAATGAGAGGAAAATGTTGCTGAAGCTGGTCTGGACGTGGAGAGTGAGTGAGGAGAGAGAGTGAGCAGCCAACTTGGTCAAATTATTTAATCAAGGGTGCCAAGTGTCAAGCTTAAAAAAAAAGACTAAAATACCCCTAAATACTTGGCTCCCATTCAATCTTATCTAAAAAGAGGAGGGCAAAAGGGTCAAAAGTCCTCAAAATTACTGCTGATAATTATCCACAATTTTCCCAAATTTTTCCAAAATTTTCGGACCAAAAATTAGCCTAGGGGAAAAATTATCATTTTTCCAGTCCGGGGCGAAATTCCAATTTTTGCACATACGCGTTCCATATATGCGTGGTAGACAATCCGGTGTCGGAATTGCGAAATTCACTTTTTAAGCCCTCGAAAATCGACTGCGAAGTTCTGGGAATAAAATAATATTATTTTTTCAATTTTTGTCGAAATTCCATTTTTTGTCCGAAATGACTCCCGGTATGCATGGCTACTCAAAAATGGTGTCGGGTTCGAAAAATAACCTCAAACGGCCCCAAAATCCAACGCCGGTACCCACAGGGGCAAAACCGTAATTTTTCACCCCCGGACTGAAATTCCAATTTTTACTCGTACTATCACAATCCGACCTGAATATTTTTTAGATTTTAGGCATTATCTAATAGGAAAAATCACAATAATCACTAATTTGATCCGCAAGACCTCAGATCATTTTTTGATTATTTTGATTTTTCTTTGTTGTCGGTGATGCTTTATAAAGATTTTGCTAATTGTTAATTTAAGTCGTGAGACAACGGATTATTTAATCAATTACCTTAGTCTTTATTTCAAATCTTGACGAATATCTTGAGATGTGTTGGATATGTTTCTTATCTTGAATTTAGATAGTTTTCCTACTTTGAATAGATAGATTTATTTTCTAGATCAGATTGCATGCTAAGATAATAACTATCTAATCAGGATAAGTTTCCAAAAAATAGGATTTAATTTAAATTATCTCCTGGTTTGAGTAGGATAACTTTTCACGTTGGGTAGTTAGTTTTAATTATTTATTTATTAGGAATTTTAATAGAAAATCACAAAAATAAACATGTGCATGTCATATAGAATTAGTTGCATAAATTCCATGCCATGGTGCCATGTCATGTACCACATCATCACGACATATCATTGCCACGTCATCATGCCATGTCATCACATATGCAACGTCATTGCCATGTCATCTATGCTGTGTCATTTATGTCGTGTCATCAATTTCATGTCAATTAGTAATTGTATGTTTAGGGTAATTTAATTTAGAATGCATGTCATATTAGAATAGTTTTATTTTAATTGCATGTCATGTTAAATTAGGTCGTGTAGCCATGATTTAAAATTGTATCGCTTGCATTGCAAATAGTTTAGTTTTCATAAATAAAAGAAAAAGAAAACAAAAGAGAATTAATTAGAGTTGTTAATTAGTTCATAAAATCATGTTAGGTTAGGAATTGCATATTTTTCATATACACTTTGCAGATATTTGGGAAATTAGTTAATATGCTTGGCTTGCATTGAGGTATTTAATTTCTTTCCCTATTCTAGCAATTTATTTATTGTTTTCAATTATTTAGGGTCATTTTCATTGATTGCACACTCGCATAATCACCCCTCGCATTTTCGTGGATAAGTTAAAATCAATTCAAGTCACCTGCAAAACATTTTTTTCAAATAAAAGAGAAAAGGTATCCGAAAGGGCATTGGAGAAATCTAGTATAATCAAGTCCTCATGTTAATAATCTCTAGTTCGTACAAGTAAAATACTCTCCCATGCTTTACTTGGGATTCTAATCGATTCACCTAAAAATTGATTAGTGGCAACTCCAAAATAAAATTGATGTGCACATAAAGAACTTGAACCAAAGTTGTGAATTGGTAAGGGTTTGGAAGAGCTTGAGCTAGATATAAGCTTAGTAATCCATTGGCTAAACCTTAGCTGATTCACGGTAAGGTTGTGACATTCTCAAAATTTGCTCAGTTGGAATTTATGAAATGAATGATTTTATGAATGTACTTGTAGTTAATTCTCGCCCAGAATTGATTATTCCTTGGATACTAACCACTAGGGAAAGGCTAATTAGGGATTTAAATTCGTACGACTAAAGAAATTTAATCGTGAATTGATTTTCGACCATAAAATCGTCAAGGTGACATTTTGAGCCAATGTAGGCCGATTTTAAGATAGTTATGGGCCGATTCGTCACTGTCATACAAGTGGATCATGGGTGATTCCGTTTGACCACAAAATGAATTGATGAACGATCTAGAACCTATACTGAACGATTGTGCCAGTCGAAACTAGCGATCGATCCTCGCGATTACATGACAACCGAGGTCGTCACTATTCGAGTGAACTTGCACGTGACTTGATTTAGTATCAATCACGGGTCGAATATGCGAATTTCCTCAAAAGCCGCATGTTAGTTTGAGAAATGCTCAAGTTACGTTATATAAAATTCAGTTATTAATTAGAGATCAATTTGGGCATCGGAAATTTAAGAAGTCACGACAGGACATTAGGACGACGTTGCTATTGGAATGTTCGGCCTTGTATTTTCTTGGTTCCTTCAGAAAAACTAAATTTCGGCGAAGGATGGAAAATAACCATTTTACCCCTAGAAGTTTATTAAGACCAAGTGTTTAAGAGAAAGGACATTTTGGTCATTTTGCCCTAATTTTTGGAAATGACAATTTACCCTTGGACTTTATGAGAAATCCCCAAATTGCCCTTGGATATTTTGGAAAAGATTCGATCTGGGCCGTTAATTTCAAGATAAGATCGAATCTCAGCCGTTGATTGGATTTGTGAGAGAAGGGCAAGATGGTCAATTGGCCCCTCAATTATTGGCTTTGGATTATTTAAGGCCAAATTCTCTCTCTCTCTCCTCATTCTCTCCTCTCTCTCTCACGGCAACCCCCCCACCGAACACTCTCCCCCTCACCACCGTCGCCCGGGCCACTATCCGCCCGTCGTCACCGCTCCCGCCACCAAGCCGAGCCCCCACCGCCCTCACGTCGCCACCGCCGTCCCCCTTTCCCTCTCGATTCACTCCCCCTCCCCCTCCCCCGTGGCTATGAGTGATGGCCAAGCCAAGCCAAGCCGCCGCCGCCGCCTCTGTCGTCGCCGATCGCCGCCAATCAATCGGACCACCATCGCGGCCGCGTGACCGCCGACCGCCACCCCTTTTTACCCTAGCAGAGCTAGCCTAGAGTCCAAGTAAGTTCAATCTAAACCTCGCCTAGTATATCGGGTATTATCGAACCCGTTTAGACGTGGATTAATATGGTTTTAGAGGCTGAATTGATTAGCGGGCCTTAAGAAGGATATTGAGGTGTTTTAGTGGAAATTTAGAGGCTGAATGAGGACTGTAATGTGTTGGGTTGCGTGCTGTAATTTTCTGTTGAGTACGCAAAGTGGGTGATTTGATTCGGTGAGTAATTGCATGATATTGTTGGGTGATGCCGTGAATTGTTGTGCTGTGATTTGTAGTGAAAATGATGTGATTTGTGACGGTTACGTGTGCGTATGTGGGCTGAATTGAATTGGTGAAATCGGGTGTCTTGCGTGCATTTAATTGATGCCCGAATGTGTGCACGTGTGATAATTGAGGTGTGTGATGTGCATGTGATCACTAAAAAGCCCTAAGGCGTGTTTATGCGGGGTACAGATAAAAGACGATGTGTTGGTATGTTCGCGTGATCACTAAAATCCCTGAGGTGTGTTTACGTGGGGAATTGAACCAGCCTGAGGCGTGTTTACGCGGGTCGTGATACGACTATGGGATTGGACCGGGGCGTGTGATGTTCGGGGCGCGATCATGTGGGGTCTGAGGCGTGTTTACGTGGGATGTGCAAAGAGATTGAAAATGAAATGTAGGGTGTGGCAAGTGAATGTGATCGGACCTGAGCCGTGTTTACATGGGTCGCGATAGGATTGTGTGATGTAGCAAGTGGAAAGTGAGATTAGGCCTGAGGCGTATTTACGGGGGTCGTGATAGGAATGTGGGGCCTGAGGTGTGTTTATGCGGGCCAAGGAAAGAGATTAAAAATGAAATTGATGTGATGGTGCGTGCTCGAGTATGAAATGTGGAATTGGAAATGCGGTGTGATCGACGTGTGCTTTGGTATGAAAATGAGTGTGAAATGTGCGTATGGTTTGAAATGCGTATGAGGTTTGAATGTTGTGATTGTGGACTAATGTGCAAGCTGGGTATGCCAAGAGTCCAGGTAAGTGTGATTGTGTGGTCATTGTTTGTGTGTATTGCTCATTTGCGTGTCTGAACTTGTTTGGAATACGTGGTAGCCTAGATAGGGTTTAGGTTACAACTTATCGAGAAGTGTCTCATGGTTATTTTAACCAAATCATTTCACAGCACCTGCCTGAATCATGAACCTCCCGCCGTCACCGCCGTAGCATTTTGGGATTCCCATGCACATCGATCATGAAGTCGCAGAGTATCTTGTAGATGATAATCATACCTCGGTTAAGCATACTTCAGTAGTATGGGTAGATATAGGGTTACCCCTCTGGCAGGCTCATTCGTATACAGCTTGGATGTTCCAGGATGGAATGGACGAGTTTGGACCTATCGGTGGATTTGACGTACCTTTTGATGGAGTCGGCGATTGGGACCTATCGGCCATACTACGCCTCGATGGAGAGATGACTAGTTTGGAGACTAGTCTAGCTCAGTCAGGGCACCAACACATCCTCGTAGCGCCTGAGCCGACAGTAGCAGCACTTGATCCAGAGTTGAAGGAGTCACAGGCCGGGTACGACCCAATGGACGTGGACCCGAGTGTAGGGTTAGGCGGGATACCCGAGGTAGAGCCGAAGGATGAGTATGAGGAGAACCTCGGAGTTGAGCCAGACGAGGAGGAGTTAGCAGAGGATGAGTCAGAGGACGAACCAGAGTAGAAGCTGGAGGAAGAGTTTGAAGATGAGGAGAGGGTTGAGGTTCCGATAGAGTCGGGAGATGAAGGAAATCTGATCGAGATCGATGCTGATTCGGAGTCTTCGGATGAGCATGTACTCGAGGATGATTTAAACAAGGATGATGAGGAGAGAGATTCTGAGTGGACGCCCTCCAAAGGGCATAGGGATTAGTTTATGAGGTTGGGGAAAACTTTGGAGAGTTCCATTTTTGGTATAGAGTTTACTTAGGCTGCTGATCCTTTTTGTAAGTCGGTGGTTGTAGTTCAGTACATCGGTGTGCATATTTTGCTTTGTGGTTTGTAATTAGCTATGGTGGTATAAGCTTGAATTGTAAATGGATATGGTGTGCGTGTATATATATAGGTATAGTTTTATATTTGGTGGTGTGGCGATTTATTTCTTCCTAGTTCTCCAAAAATTTTGTTGTTTAGGTTTTCATAATGGTTTCCGCCGTTATTAAACTCTGATGGATTCATTTAGGTCGGCAACGTTTCCTGGGATGTCGCACTAAATCGATCGAAGAGAGATGTTGCGTGCTCGATGGTGTTCGGGCATGACAATCCAGTTGAATTCGTATCAGAGCAAGGATAGCTCGATCTAAGTTGTTCGAAACTTGGAGTGATACGGAGTGGAGACCCCAGGATAGCTGTAGTTGGCTAGGGAGACCTTAGTCAGCCATAGGTGTGCCTATCGCTACACGTATTTCCAGACTATTTGTTGTGATTGCTGTTTGAATTGAATGCTCTAACGGTTGAGTGCAGGTGCGTCTGGACCTGAGGTATGCGGTCAAACCTCATTGATTCTGATTTGTGTTGTGCTAGTGGGTTGCCTGCTAAGTGGATTAATGTTGTAATTCACTGCCTAGGACTAGACGTGTTGAGCTGGCCTAGGTCTCTAATTCCTATATGGAATTATAGCAGGTAAGAGAGTGGTAGAAATTGAGACAATGAAGAGCGAAGGACGAGGTGTAAGACGAGGAACAGGAAGAGGTCCAAGAAGGGGTGCAGGAAGAGCAGCATGGGGTCGAGGTGGTACTCAAGCTAGAGCTGTAGAGGACCCCGGAGTTGATGCTAGACCTGTAGAGGATCTCGGAGCTGGTGCTAGAGTTGCAGTAGACCCCAGAGTGGATGGAATTTTAAGGGCCCTCGAGGAAGTTGGGACTTTGATGGGTAGACAGACTCAAGAGCGAGATGCCACTATTACCCAAGCGGTTAAGACCACCGCAGCCGTTGCTATCAATGGCAACAATGGAAATCAAGGGCAATTGAATGCGAATCGACTAGTGCATAAGCTAGTCGAGCAGTTTTTGAAGTTAAAACCCCCGAAGTTTGATGGTAGAGGTGATTTGGAGGCTGCATCACTTTAGATAAAAGAATTAGAAAAAGCCTTCGAGGTATTGGGGTGTACGGATGAAGAGAAAGTGGCGTTAGCCGTGTATCAGTTGCAAGGAAATGCAAATGATTGGTGGAAAGCCACCAGAGGAAGGGTGTTCCCGGCTGGTACAGCTTAGACTTGGGCGATGTTTATGGAAACCTTCAATGGTAAGTATTTCTCTGAGAGTGCCTGGGAACAGAAATTGACGGAGTTCATGAGGCTTCATTAGGGGCAGAAAATAGTGGATCAGTACGAGGCTAAATTCACTCGGTTAGCTAAGTTTGCCCCGAGGATGGTGGAGGAGCTGTTAGATAGGGCTCGGAAGTTTCGTGATGGTTTGAAGCCGAACCTTCCCAGTCAAATGATATCGCTAAATTTAAGGGATTACAATGGGATCTATGAACGGGACCAAGCGATTGAGCGTGACTTAGCGGATAGAGCCGCTGCTTCTGGATCGAGGTACGTTTCGGCTAAGGATAGTCGGAATCTCGGGAAAAGACCGATATCGGGGAATCTATGATTTATTCCTTCTGTCAAGAGGAACATTGGAAAGCCGAATCGTTATCAGGGTGCAGTATACCAGTCATGTGAGGGAAGACATGGGACTGGACCCTATCCGAGTAGGAGCATTATATTGTATAAATGTGGTGGAGTGGGCCACCAAACGAGGAATTGTCCCAATAACAGGCAAGCTAGTACTGTCGCCACCGCCCCGAGTTGGAAATAAAGTTGGGCTGCCTTTACCCACGAACCAGAATAGGCCACCGGCTCAAGGACGAGTGTATGCGATGGTTAGAAGGGAAGCGGAGAATGCACCAGGCATGATCACAGGTACGGTCTCTCTTTGTGATCATGCTGCTTATGCTTTATTTGATCCGGGGGCGTCGCATTCGTTTGTGTCTGAACAATTTGTTAGATTGACTGGTAAGGAGCCACGATTGCTTGATATTATGTTGTGTGTTACCACCCCTTTAAATGATAAGATCCTAGTCGCGTTAGGGTGCCCAAGTTGTAAGATTGTGATTGAGGATAAGGAAGAGAGAATTGATTTAGCGGTTCTAGCCATGTATGATTTTAATGTGATAGTGGGAATGGATTGGTTGTCTAAGCAGAGGGCTGTAATGGATTATAGTAGCAGGATGATCCAATTTAATCCCGTTGGACACTTTAGATTTGAATTTGTAGGAAATCGAGGAGGAACCTTGATCCCATGGATTTCGTCGCTAGCAATGACAAAATTTTTGGATGAAGGATGTGAAGGATTTCTAGTGGCTGTGATGGATTCGATGGCTGAGAAGTCAAGGCTGGAGGATATAGCTGTAGTGCGCGATTATCCCGATGTCTTTCTTTAGGAATTGCCGGGATTGCCATAAAAAAGGGAAGTAGAGTTCTAATCGAATTGGCCCCTAGGACTGAGCCAATTTCGAAAGCACCTTATAGAATGTCATTGTCTGAGTTGAAGGAATTAAAGGTGCAAATACAAGAGTTATTGGACAGAGGATTTATTCGTCCAAATGTGTCTCTATGGGAGCACCAGTCTTGTTTGTGAGGAAGAAGGATGGGTCACTGATGTTGTGTATTGATTATCGGCAATTGAATCAGGTAACGATTAAGAATAAGTATCCTTCACTGAGGATTGACGATTTATTTGATCAATTGCAAGGGGTTTCGGTATTTTCTAAGATTGATATGAGAACATGGCATCATCAATTGAGGATTAGAAAAGAGGATATATCAAAAATGGCATTTAGGACGAGATACGGACATTATGAGTTTACAGTAATGCCGTTTGGGTTGACGAATGCCCCTACTGCGGTTATGGACTTAATAAACAGGGTGTTCAAGGAATTTTTAGACCAATTTATCATAGTTTTTATAGATGACATACTAGTGTACTCGAAGAGCCTAGAGGAGCATGAGTTTCATTTGAGTAAAGTTTTACAAACTTTGAGAGAATACGCACTGTATGCTAAGTTTAGCAAGTGTGAGTTCTGGCTCAATCGAGTCGCATTTCTTGAACACGTGATCTCTGGAGAAGGAATCTTAGTAGATCCAACGAAAATTGAGGTAGTAATGAAGTGGCCGAGGCCAACGATAGTAACTGAGGTTCGAAGCTTCTTGGGTTTGGCCGGATATTCTCGACGCTTTGTGGAAGGGTTCTCGGCAATACTGACACCGTTGACACATTTGTTGAAAAAGGAAACGAGATTTGAATGGACAGACAAATGTGAAAGAAGTTTTTAGGAACTAAAGCATAGATTGACGACAACACCGGTGTTGACTATTCCATCAGGTTCCGGAGGATACGAGATTTATAGTGATGCGTCATTGAAAGGATTGGGGTATGTATTCATGCAAAATGGATGACTTGTGACATATGCATCAAGGCAATTAAGACCGCATGAGTTAAATTATTCGACGCATGATTTGGAGTTGGCCGTAATAGTATTCGCCCTTAAGATTTGGCGACACTATCTATACAGAGAGAAATTTCAGATTTATACTGACCATCAGAGCCTCAAGTATTTATTTTCTCAGAAGGAGTTAAATATGAGGCAACGTCGTTGGATGGAATTACTGAAGAATTACGACTGTAATATTTTATATCACCCCGGGAAGGCTAACCGGGTAGCGGATGCATTAAGTAGGAAGTCAAACATCGCGCACTTGATGGTCAAGGAATGGACTTTGTTGGAAAAAGTACAAGACTCGGAGTTTAAGTTTGAAGTAAGTCAAATCTCGAGCCTGCTAGCCACGCTAAGGATTGAACCGGAAATTCAATTTAAGATTAAGGCTTTGCAGTCTACAAATCCATAAACTTAAAAGATTAGGGAGATGGATGCTACTAAGAGGAAACCGGACTTCCAAGTATCTGAGAATGGGATCTTGAAGTTCCGAGGATGATTGTGCGTGCCTGACGATGCAGAACTTAAGGAAGAGATTTTATTGGAAGCGCATCGTAGTAGCTATAGCATCCACTCCGGTGGTACAAAAATGTATCAAAATTTGAGCAATACTATTGATGGAATGGTATGAAAGTAGACATAGCGAAGCACCTAGCTAAATGCCTGATGTGCCAGCAAGTGAAAGCGCAGCATTATATGCCTAGAGGATTGTTACGACCTTGGAAATCCTAGAGTGGAAATGGGAGCATATCACTATGGACTTTGTGATGGGATTGCCAAGGAGCCAAAGAAGCTACGATTCTATATAGGTAATTGCCGATAGATTAACCAAGTCGGCACACTTCTTGACAGTGCGAAAGGACTTCGCATTGGAACGATATGCTGATATGTATATGCAATAGATTGTTAGATTGCACGGGGTACCTGTGACGATTATGTCAGACTGTGATCCCAGGTTTACCGCTAACTTTTGGAAAAGCCTGCAGACGGCATTGGGATCGAAGCTGCAGTTTAGTACTGCTTATTATCTGCAAACGGATGGCCAGTCTGAGAGGACGATTCAGACTTTAGAGGATATGCTGAAGGCATGTGTGTTGGATTTTCAAGGTAAGTAGGAAGAGCAGTTGCTCTTAGCGAAATTCGTGTATAATAACAGTTTTCAGCATAGCATTTGAATGGCGCCGTTTGAAGCACTGTATGGTGGAGCCTGTATGACGCCCATATGTTGGGATGAAGTGGGAGAAAGGAGCATAACCGGGCTAAAGTTAGTGCAACAGTCGTTGAAGCGGTTAAGATGATACGTGAAAGGATGAAGACGGCGCAGAGCTGTCAAAAGAGTTATGCAGACAAGAGGCAAAGACCTTTGGAATTTCAAGCAGGAGATCACGTATTCCTTAAGGTATCGCCCATGAGAGGATTGTCCCGATTAGGTAAAAAGAGAAAGTTGAGTCCGAGGTGAGTGGGACTTTTTGAGGTGTTAGAAAGAATTGGAGATTTAGCTTATCGCCTTGCGTTGCCGCCAAGTTTGTCGCAAGTGCATAATGTGTTCCACGTATCGATGCTGAGGAAATACGAATCGAACCCAACTCACGTGCTGAACTATGAAGAGATAGAAGTTGATGACAGGGTATCATATTCCGAAAGACCAATAAGGATTGAGGATCGGAAGGAGCGAGTTCTAAGGAATAAGACGATTTCTATGGTTAAAGTTGTTTGGGAGTATCATGGGACAGAAGGTGCAACCTGGGAAAGTGAAGAACTAATGCAACATCATTATCCCTATTTGTTCGAATAGTTAGTCGGATTGTAAATTTTGAGAACGAAATTTTTGTAAGGGGGAAAGAATTGTGATATTTTGAAAATTTGCCCAGTTGGAATTTATGAAATAAATGGTTTTATGGATGTACTTATAATTAGTTCTTGCTCGGAACTGATCATTTCTGAGATACTAACCACTAGGGAAAGGCTAATTAGGGGTTTAAATTCGTATGACTAAAGAAATTCAACCGTGAACTGATTTTCGACCATAGAATCGTCGAGGTGATATTTTGAGCCAATGTAGGCTGATCTTAGGATAATTATGGGCCAATTCGTCACTGTCATACGAGTGGATTACGGGTGATTCTGTTTGACCACGAAATGAATTAACGAACGATTCAGAATCTATACCGAACGATCGTGCCCGTCGGAACTAGCGATCGATTCTCCCGATTACATGACTACTGAGGTCATCACGATCTGAATGAACTTGCACGTGACTTGATTTAATATCAGTCACGAGTCGAATATATGAATTTCCCCAAAAGCCCCCCGCTAGTTTAAGAAATGCTCAAGTTACGTTATATAAAATTCAGTTATTAATTAGAGACTAATTTGGGCATCGAAAATTTAGGAAGTCACTACAGGACATTAAGACAACATTGCTATTGGAATGTTCAGCCTTGTATTTTCTCGGATCCTTCAGAAAAACTAAATTTCGACGAAGGATGGAAAATGACCATTTTACCCCTGGAAGTTTATTAAGGCAAAGTGTTTAAGAGGAAAGGCATTTTGGTCATTTTGCCCCAATTTTTGGAAATGACAATTTACCCTTGGACTTTTTGAGAAATCCCAAAATTGCCCTTGGATATTTTGAAAAAGATTCGATCCGGGCCATTGATTTCAAGATAAGATCGAATCTCGTCCGTTGATTGGATTTGTGAGAGAAGGGCAAGATGGTCAATTGGCCCCTCAATTATTGGCTTTGGATTATTTAAGGTCAAAATTCTCTCTCTCTCTCTCTCTCTCTCTCTCTCTCTCTCTCTCTCTCCTCATTCTCTCCTCTCTCTCTCACGGCAACCCCCCCACCGAACACTCTCCTCCTTGCCGTTGTCGTTCGAGCCACCGTCCGCCAATCGCTGCCGCTCCCGCCATCGAGCCAAGCCCCCACTGTCCTCACGCCGCCACCACTATCCCCCTCTCCCTCTCAGTTCACTCCCCCTCCCCAGTGGCCGTGAGTGACGGCAAGCCAAGCCGAGCAGCCGCCGCCACTGCCGTCGCCAATCATTGCCGATCAACCAAACCGCCGTCGCTGCCACGTGACCACCGACCGTCACCCCTTTTTACACTAGCTGAGCTAGCCTAAAGTCCAAGTAAGTTCAATCTAAACCTCACCTAGTATATCGGGTATTATCGGACCCGTTTAGACGCGGATTAGTATGGTTTTAGAGGCTGAATTGGTTAGCAGGCCTTAGAAAGGATATTTGAGGTGTTTTGGTGGAAATTTAGAGTCCAAATGAGGACTGTAATGTGTTGGGTTGCGTGTTGTAATTTTCTGTTGAGTACACAAAGTGGGTGATTTGATTCGGCGAGTAGTTGCGTGATATTGTTGGGTGGTGCCGTGAATTGTTGTGCTGTGATTTGTAGTGAAAATGATGTGATTTGTGACGGTTATGTGTGCATATGTGGGCTGAATTGAATTGGTGAAATCGGGTGTCCTTGCGTGCATTTAATTGATGCCCGAATGTGTGCACGTGTGATAATTGAGGTGTCCGATGTGCGTATGATCACTAAAAAGCCCTAAGGCGTGTTTATGCGGGGTACAGATAAAATACGGTGTGTTGGTATATTCGCGTGATCATTAAAATCCCTAAGGCGTGTTTATGTGGGGAATTGAATTGCCTGAGGCGTGTTTACGCGGGTCATCATACGACTGTAGGATCGGATCGAGGCATGTGATGCTCGGGGTGCGATTATGTGGGGCTTGAGGCGTGTTTACGCGGGCCATGGAAAGAGATTGAAAATGAAATGTGGGGTGTGGCAAGTGAGAATGTGATCGGACCTGAGGTGTGTTTGCGCGGGTCACGATAGGATTGTGTGATGTAGCAAGTAGAACGTGAGATCAAGCCTGAGGCGTGTTTACTCGGTCACAATAGGAATGTAGGGCCTAAGGTCTGTTTACTAGGGGTGAGCGGTTCCCGGTCCGGTCCGGTTCCAAGGTGGAACCGGGAACCGGACCGAGAGAACCGGTTCCCAATTTTAAGAACCGCGAACCGGACCGTTGATTTTAGGACCGCGAACCGGACCGGACCGTTGGTCCGGTCCGGTTCCGGTTCCGGTCCAATGGAACCGGTTACTTAGAGTTTGGAGTTTTTTTTTTGTCAAACACTTAAGTTTGGTTCACATTTTACTATTTTTTTTCAATAAATTAATGTTAATGAAGTTCACTTAGGGTTTAATTTACATTTTACTAATTTTTATCAATAAATTTATGATAATGAAGTTCACTTAGAGTTTAGTTTACATTTTATTAATTTTTTTAAAGAAAAAAATAACAAAAATATATATTAAATAGTCGGTTCGGTCCGGTCGGTCCGGTCCGGTCCGGTTCCCCCTTGGAACCGGGAACCGGACCGCCCGAAAACCGGTTCCGTTTTTAGGAACCGGGAACCGGACCGATAGTCTCAAGAACCGGACCAAACTCGTCGGTCCGGTCCGGTCCGGTCCGGTCCCGGTTTGGGCGGTCCGAGTTGCTCACCCCTACTGTTTACGCGGGCCGAGAAAAGAGATTGAAAATGAAATTGATGTGATGGTGCATGCTCGAATGTGAAATGTGGAATTGGAAATGCGGTGTGATCGACGTGTGCTTTGGCATGAAAATGAGTGTGAAATGTGCGTATGGTTTGAAATGCGTGTGAGGTTTGAATGTTGTAATTGTGGACTAATGTGCAGGCTAAGTATGCCAAGAGTCCAGGTAAGTGTGATTGTGTGGTCGCTGTTATTGAGGAAAACTCCTACTAGTTTTAAAGTTGACAAAACCTTCCATGATAATTGTAAATTTGATACTTATTTTGAACCTTCTTATTTCAGGAATATATGTTTTGGAAGCTCAGAATGAAGTTTTTCAGATTTTACAAGCTATACAATTTTTCTAAGTTCTGAGATATTTTTCAGACGCAGAATTGTTTCAGACTTTATAAGTTCTTAAAGACCCACAAAATCTAAAGTTCTGAGATTCATACTCAAAATGAAATTTTTTCAGAAGCAGACACGTAAACTGAAATTTTTCAGAAGCAGACGCAGAAGATGAAATCTTCAGAAGCAGATGAAGACGCAGTATTTTTCCAGAAGCAAAACTCAGAACAAAAAACATAACAGCTAGTGATCTGGCATGAATTTCACATAAGGAAAGTTTTGATTAGTTCAATCTTAATCGAATTGATTGACAATCAAATACTACGACAAGAATATATTACAACGGACAAAACTCTTCTTATGGAAATCAAGATTATGATTGTATGGGCGACCAGAATCAGCGGGATTCAGAATTTGTCATCTAACGGCTACTCAATCCTTATTATACAAATCTGTCCAAGGTGAAGATTGGAAGATGATCCTCTACAAGTTGTCCAACGGCTAGTGTGGATGTAGAGGAGTATTTAAGGAGATCACGAGCAGCAGAAGAGATAGATTCAAGAATCAACAAGTCCAAAGTCTGAGCATACTCCAATCTATTCTCTTGTCATTATATACTTAAGATTAAGATCTTGAGGGTTACTTTGTAAAGAGTGATTGTGTGAGATAGAGAGTCCTATCATACACAATAGTCCTGACACTCAAAATTTGTAAATTCCTCTTGATTACATAGTGAAATCCAGCCGGAAGGCTGTAAGTGTGGGAGAGTGGACGTAGGCTTACTATAAGCCGAACCACTATAAACTTGTGTACAGATTCTCTTTTCCTTATCTCTTACTTTACATTCTGCACTTCAGTATATCTCCCATATGATCTTGACTTGAATCTGAATTTTATTCAGACACTTTTGTTATTTGTTTTATTTCCGCGAAAATATCAAAAATTTGTTTAGGATCACCTATTCACCCTCTCTAGGTGACCCTTGCTAGCCACTTCAATCGGTATCAGAGCAGGTTGCTCGTTTATTGAAGTGTTTTACTTCTGAGCTAACGATCTATATGGCTAGCTTTGGTGCTCTAGGTCTCATTGAAGGACAGAGCAACAACATACCACCATATTTCGATGTCAAAGAATATAGCACCTGGAAAAACAAGATGAAGACATTTATCAAATCAATTGATCACGTGCAATGGGATGTTATCATCAGAGGAGTCAATCCAAAACATTCCGCATCTGCTTCAAAAGAGAAGCAAGATGAAAGCAAATCAGCAGATCCTCCATTATCTCAAACTGAGATATCTAAAAGAGAAACTTTAGATTCCAAAGCAATTTATTCTCTCTATTGTGCTTTATCTCCTATTGAGTATAAGAAAATTGCAGCTTGTGAATCAGCAAAAGAAATCTGGGATACTCTCTATATCACTTATGAAGGAACAGATCGAGCCAAGGAAATTCAAATCAATAATTTGCTTGGTCAATATGAATCCTTCAAAATGAAGCCTGGAGAATTAATTACTGATTTTTATGATAGATTTACTGACATAGTAAACGGTCTTGCTTATCAAGAACAACCAGTTCTAGATGCATTGAAAGTCAACAAACTTTTGAGAGGACTAACAGATCAGTAGGATAACATCAAAACATCTCTTCGAGAGACACAAAGGATCAAGCCTCTATCAGTGAATGAGTTGATTGGAACTCTTCAATCATATGAAACTGAGAAATGGAATGAGGAAAACAAATCCAGAGGTAATAAGTCGATTGCATTGAAAACTAACGTTGATTCTGATGCAGATTCTGAAGATGAAGATGTTGATGATGAAGAACTAGCTCTCTTCATAAAGAAGTATAAGAAAATGAAAATCAGAGGAAGAAACCTCAAAGGGAAGAAGCCTTTTGAAAATAAGAGGTCTATCGATGAGCCAGAGAGATCAAAGGATATAATATGCTTTCACTGTAGGAAACGTGGACACATCAAGCCAAACTGTCCACTTCTGAAAAAGAAGACCAAATTTGAGAAAGTAAAGAAGGCCTTAAAGGCAGAAACCTGGAGTGACACAGAGTATGAAGATAGTGATGAAGATATCTGTCTGATGGCAAAATCAGATTCAGACTCAGATTCTGATTCTGATCCTAAAGTGGAAATCGAGGTAAAACCTTCTAAAATGTCTATCGAAGTGTCAAATTATATTGATGAATTGTTCTTTGAATTTAAGACTGCTCTTAAAAGAATCTCTTCTTTGAAAAAGGAAAATTCTTCACTACGGCAACAGGATGTTTCTCAAAAAGAAATGATCGATTTCCTTAAAAAAGAATTTCATCAAATCAAGGAAAGTCGAGATTTTCTTTCCAAAGAAAATGATGTTTTGAAAAAGGAAGTTTAAAAAATTACTTCCAATTTTTCAAAAGGCTCAGAAACCTTGAAGCATATCCTTTCCATTCAAATCACTTACTATAACAAATCTGGTCTTGGATTTGTAAAGGAAAGTGATAGCTTAATTGATTTTCCAAAAGTCAAGGAGAGATTAAGACAAAGACCTCATCGACAAGTTTATAAAAACCATTTCTAAAAGAATTTTGTAAAACCTGTTGGACGAAGTGCACTCAGGTGCTCAAAATGTGGAGATCCACAACATTTTGAGAATGAATGTCCTAAGGTCCGGAGACCTGTTCGAAGAGATTTTGTTAAGACAGCCTATACTAATACTCAAGGACCCAAGCAAATTTGGGTACCAAAGAAAACTTGAGATGTTGTGATTCTTGCAGGTTACCACAAAGAGAAAAAGAAAGTGGTATCTAGACAGTGGATGCTCTAGACATATGACAGAAGATCCAAGCATATTCGCTGATCTACACAATTTGAATGGTGGAAAAGTTTCTTTTGGAGGAAATACCAAAGGACAAATCATTGGCAAAGGAACAATTGATATTGGAGGACTTAGAATCAATGACGTTTCGTTGGTAAAAGGACTCAGCTAAAATTTGATTAGCATAAGACAGCTTTGTGATACAGGTTTCAAAATCAACTTTCAAGAAGATACATGCTCAGGAACAAGCAAAGATTCTTCTCAAACATTCACAGGAAGAAGATATGGCAATATTTATCTTCTGGATGTTAATCCAAACTCCACTCATTGCTTAATTTCAATCAAAGAGGATGAAGATCTTTGGCACAGAAGGTTGGGACATATCAGTATGAAACAAATCTCAAAAATCTCAAACAAGAAACTGGTTCGAGGTTTGCCAGATTTGAAATACAGGAAGATAGAGTTATGCAATGCCTGCATGCTAGGAAAACAAGTAAGAAGTTCTTTCAAATCTATACATCATGTTTCTACTGATCGTGCCTTGCAGCTTCTTCATATGGACCTGTTTGGACCAACGAGAACACAAAGTATTGGTGATAAGAAATATTATTTAGTTATTGTTGATGACTTCACAAGATTTACGTGAGTGTTCTTTCTTGCACATAAAAATGAAGCATTTTCATATTTTACAAAATTTGCAAAAAGAGTTCAAAATGAAAAGGGCTATACCATTTCCTGTATTAAAACTGATCATGGGGGAGAATTTGAAAATCAAAGTTTTTCAGACTTTTGTGAGGAAAATGGCGTTCAACATAACTTTTCTACTCCATACACACCAGAACAAAATGGTGTTGTGGAAAGGAAAAATTATTCCTTGCAAGAAATAGCAAGAACCTTATTGATTGAAAGCAGTATTCCTTTTCATTTCTAGGTAGATGCAGTTTTTATAGCATGTTATATCATTAACAGAGTTTTTCTCAGACCCATTTTTGAGGAAACCCCCTATGAGCTTTACAAAGGTAGAAAGCCTAGTATCTCATATTTTTGAGTGTTTGGTTGTAAATGCTTTATTCTCAAAAATTCAAATGATCGCCTTGGTAAGTTTAATGATAAAGCAGATGAAGGATTCTTACTTGGATATTCTACTACAAGCAAAGCATACAGAGTATTCAACAAGAATTCTCAGACTGTGGAAGAAACAATGAATGTAAGGTTTAAAGAAAACATTCAGACTCACAAAGATGAATCTGAACCATCACCCCACATTCAAGTGTCTTCAGAAGGCCATCTAGAATCTCAAAAGATCGTAGATCCTGAAGAAGATGGAAAAGAAGACAAAATATAGACTCAATCAGAAAATTCAGAGTCTGCAGATATTCAGAAGGAAAGATTTGACAAAAACTAGAAACATAAATCCAGTCATCCGAAAAATCTCATCATTGGAGAAATAAAAGATGGTATCAAGACCAGATCCAAACAAAAGGAGAACATCAGCAACTTGGCATTGATATTAGAAATAGAACCAAAAGATGTTGGAGAAGCCTTATCAGATGAAACCTGGATAGAAGCTACATAGGAGGAACTTCAGCAGTTCAGAATCAATAAAGTATGGGAGCTTGTGCCAAGACCCAAAAACCATCCAGTAATTGGAACAACATAGGTGTTCAGAAACAAACTGGATGATAAAGGAAAAGTTACAAGAAACAAAGCAAGACTCGTTGCAAAGGGCTATTCTCAAGAAGAAGGCATTGATTACGATGAAACATATGCACCCGTTGCAAGGCACCCAGAGCTTAGTACGAGAGGTTAAGTAATTTGCTTCTGCAAAATGATTTCACAAAAGGTAAGGTAGATACAACTTTATTTGTTAAGAGAAAGGGTAAGGATTTTCTACTTGTTCAAATCTATGTTGATGATATAATTTTTAGATCTTCTAACGAATTGCTTTGCAAGGAATTCTCTAAGAATATGCAGAACGAGTTCGAGATAAGCATTATGGGAGAACATTCTTTCTTGGCTTACAAGTGAAACAAATGAAATATGGTACTTTCATTTGCCAAGAAAAGTATGCCAAGGAGATAGTCAAGAAGTTTGGATTGCAAAATTGCAAGAAGACAGACATTCCAATGTCTCAATCATCGAAGCTGTACAAAGATGAAAATGGTAAAAAGGTTGATCAGAAGGTATATAGAAGCATGATAGGTTCTCTATTATATCTTACTGCATCTAGACCTAACATACTTTTTAGTGTCTGTATGTGTTCGAGATTTCAATCAGATCCAAAGGAATTGCATCTTTCTGCAGTAAAAAGGATAATCAAATACATTGGAACTTATCCAATGCTAGGTCTTTGGTATTCCCAAGATTCAGATTTTACTCTTACTGGTTATTTAGATGCTGACTTAGCTGGATGTAAAGTAGATAGGAAAAGTACTACAGGTATATGTCAACTGCTTGAAAATATGCTAGTATCCTGGTACTCAAAGAAGCAGAATACAGTTGCACTTTCAACAACAGAAGTAGAATACGTAGCCTTGGGAAGTTGCTATGTACAGATTCTGTGGATGAAATAGCAGTTGCGAGACTTTGCTGTTGAAGACTCAAATGTTGCAATCAAATGTGACAAGCTATTAATCTGACTAAGAATCCCATTCTTCATTCTCGAGCCAAGCATATTGAGATCAAACATCATTTTATTAGAAATCATGTTCAAAATGGTAATGTGAATGTTCAATTTATTGATTCTAAGAATCAATTAGCTGATATATTCACAAACCTCTTGATAAATCTTCTGTTGAATATATTAGAAACAAACTGTGCATTACTTATCCTTTCTATTGAAGTATTTTACAGACAGGAATTTTTCAAACTCAAGTGATTTCGATCTGAACATTTCTCAGATTCTCAAGAACGGTATGTACATAGTTTAAAGTTTGGCAGGAATATTTTTGGCAGGATATTTTCACATTTATTATATTTGAAAGTAAATCAGGTACGTATCCTAATTTATCTGGTTAATTTATTTAAAATATTATCATGATTTTATACTGATCTTTTATGCTTCAGAAAGTCTATTTTCTTCCTACTTATTTTGGCTTATTTTTACCTTCTAAAAATAACTTTTTATTCCTAAAACCTATCCTTCACTTTTATAAACCTATCCGTCACTTTTCAAAACCCCATCAGTACGATTTTCTTTTCTCCTCAAACCCTTCCGATACTCAAAGACTCTCCTTGTCTTCCTTCCTCCAAAGATCAAAACTTTTTGCTCCAGAAGAGATTAAAATGCCATTCAAAAGAAGATCTTCACGTATTCTGAACCAAAACTCTAAATCTACTGCACCGGCGGAGTATATGGAGATCTCAGGTACAGAATCGGACTATGGTGAAGAACTTGTTGAAGCGACACCACCTCGACAATCATCTCCACTCAAACGTTCTGGTAAATCAGATTTTCGCTTTAAGAATATCGAGCTTGTCTGGAAATCGTCTCCACGGACGAGTTTGGACCCATCCATGGATTTGACGTACCTTTTGATGGAGTCGGCGATTGGGACCCGTCGGCCATACCATCTCCCGACGGAGAAATGACTAGTTTGGAGACTAGTCTAGCTCAGTTAGGGCACCAGCATGTCCTCGTAGCGCCTGAGTCGACAGTAGCAGCACTGGATCCAGAGCCAGAGGAGTTGCAGGCCGGGTACGACCTGATGGATGTGAACCCGAGTATAGGGTTAGGCAGGATACCTAAGGTAGAGCCGGAGGATGAGTATGAGGACGATCCTGGAGTTGAGCCAATCGAGGAGGAGTTAGCAGAGGAGGAGTCAGAGGACAAACCAGAGCAGGAGCCGGAGAAAGAGTTTGAACACGAGGAGAGGGTTGAGGTTCCGATAGAGTCAGGAGATGAAGGAAATCCGATCGAGATCGATGCTGACTTGGAGTCTTCGAATGAGCACGTACCCGAGGAGGATTCAGACATGGATGATGAGGAGAGCGAGTCTGAGTGGACGCCCTCCAAAGGGCGTAGGGGTTAGTTTATGAGGTTAGGGTGAATTTTGGAGAGTTCCATTGTTGGTATAGAGTTTACCCAGGCTGCTGATCCTTTTTGTAAGTCGGTGGTTGTAGTTCAGTACGTCGGTGTGCATATTTTTCTTTGTGGTTTGTAATTAGCTGTGGTGGTATAAGTTTGAATTATATATATATAGATATATATATCGAGGTATAGTTTTATGTTTGGTGGTATGGCGATTTTTTTCTTCCTAGTTCTCCAAAAATTTTATTGTCCGGGTTTTCATAGTGGTTTTCGCCGCGATTAAACTCTGATGGATTCGTTTGAGTCGGCGACGTTTCATGGGACGTCGCACTAATTCGACCAAAGAGAGATGTCGCGTGCTCGATGGGGTTCGGGACGTGACAAAGGTCATGACAAAACTATCTGGTGTTTTTCGACATGGAAGTGGTGATGACCCTTTAGAAAAATGTGAGTCTATTTTTATACATGCGCTCTCAAAGAAAGAGGAAAAAATTAACTTTTTTTTTTATGAACCAAATGCAATTATTAAGAATGCATATGCATACAGATTAGTGGTTGTTGTTCATAGAAATTAGTTTTTTTCCCGTAAAAGCCCATTATCTCTAAACTTTATGAGTAGAATTGACACTTTAAGTAGATAAATTTTTAGTTTGACTATGAAATACCCTCAATAACTTTAAGAGTAAGATGAAGCGCAAACTAAACTTTAGAAATTAGTATCAATTGTATTTTGTTTTCTTATATCCAAATCAATGACCAAAAAAGTAGAGAAACAAAAAAGAGCTGTGGGGCCTTAACTATGGCGCATGCAATTCTCGAAATTAGCTAAGAGAATGCCATGTGCAATTCCAAATAAGAAAACAAGCGGATCAAGTAAAGCATAATCGTTTTATTTATGTAAAAGTTTATGAGCCTAATAATACATTTAAATTAAATAATTATAACCAGTATAGGTTAAACATCTCATTCGGGATCATTAATTGCATCATGCTCGAAAGTGAATCTTATGAAGAAATGAAAAGGACCTCAAAAAATGTTTAATTTCTTTTGTGATACCATTACAAAAAAGTAATTTACAAGTTGAAATAATATAGGATGATCACATAGATATATGACTTTCATGTTCCGTTTAGCTGGTAGCTTTTCGAATGGGTTGTAGTTTTTATTTCTTGGAGCTAATAATAGCTTTTTGAATAGATTGCAATTAATTATTCCTTAAGCAAGAGCTCTGTTCGGTCCCTTCTCTCTATATCTATGCTTTTTTCCGTTCTCATGATTGAGCAAATTATGTTTGCAATTGCTGATTCTGTTGTGTGGACAAAGGGGATTTGGGTTTGGTGCTTAGCTTTTATTTTTCTGATTTATTTCTTTATTTCTTTATTTCTTTTTTAATTGGAGACAAATAAGAGTATACACCCACCTTACAAAAAAAAAGAAGAAGAAGAGTATACATCCCAATTTCTATGTACTTAGATGGTATTCAACTAGGAGCAATGTAGAAGAATCCGATATGCACATTGACAAAGCTATAAGTTCCGATCATGTAGTCCTCTGGTTGGTCGTAAACTTTGTCTTCCATATTGATCCTTGTGTTTACTATTTTGTTCCGTCCATTTTAGAAAGTGTCTTTCTCAGTGTTTGCTTTGGCATTTTAGTTAAACAATGTAACGTCCTGAAATTCACCCACTTCCGAGATTAATAAAATAGATGATTATTTCTTATTTTGTTTTAGTGAGTCTCGCCCGGAACTGATCATTCTCGGGATACTGACTATTAGGGAATGGCTAACTAGGAAAACGGTGCGTGGACCTAAGAACCGACCGTGAATTGAGTTCGATTTCGAGAAGCGACGAGGGAATATTTTGTGCCGATGTGGACCAGTCCAAGGGGAGTGATGGATTCAGTTTGACCGACGACGTTCGATTGGATAGTGGGTGATTCCGCACGACCGAGAGTGCGCGCGGCGAACGACCCCGAACTTATCCCGGATGACCGCGACCCCTGGGACTAGCGATAAATCATCGCGTTCTCTGGGAAATCGACATCGTCATAACTCGAGTACCCTAGGTCGATACGCGTAACCCCTAAACAGCCGTCCGTCAGTGAGAGACACTAAAATCGCAAATTGAACGAAATCGATCGTGAAATTGAGTCCGGACTTCAGTGTCGAATTTCATGGGCGTACGTGACTATTTTTGCAAGGACGACGTCATTGTTATGTGGCCAAATATATTTGGGTTCGGTAGAGTCAAAATTGGAAAATTTGATCCGGGACCGGAAAATTACCGTTTTTCCCGTAGGCCTAAATTTAGTATTCCGAATTTTGGGATTATTTGGGGCATATTGTGGGGTTTTATATTGCTTTGTATCAGCCCAATAATGCTAGAAATTGAGGTCCATAATGCCCCTAGATATTTTTATCGGAATTGATCCTAACCTTTGGATTAGGGGTAGGATTGTCATTTGTGCAAGGTTGGTCAGCCACCCCACTATCCCACTCAAGGCTATACACTCCCTTTGACTCTCTCTCTTCCCATTTTTCTCTCAAGTCAGCCGGCCATCCTCTCCTCTCCCCCTCTCCTGCAAGCTCTCCTCTTCCTCGGCCTCACGCCGCGCCGCTCGCTGGAGCACTACCGCCGGCACCGCCACCGTCCGCCGCTCGCCCCGCCTTGCCTTGCCACCAACCCGACCAACTCTCTCTTTCTTTCTCTCCTTTCCTAGCCGTGTGATCGGCCTCTCCCGCCTAGGATCGCCGTCCGCAAGTCGCCGCCGGTGCCACCTCCATGAAGGCCGCCGTCGCCTCCGCTTGCCTTGTCGCTGCCCAGCCACCCTTGTCTTCTGTCCAGCCATGTTAAGAGCTTAGGAAATCCAAGTGAGCATTACCCTAAACCCTAATTAGACTACATTGCATTTCTAGATGGGTTTTAGGGGTTAATTAGGGTATTTTAGGGTTTAAATTATGGGGATTGTTAGGGGCTGATATTATGGATGATTTAGTGGTTTAGCATGATGATTTAATTGAGGTTTAGTGGCCCGTGAGGTGCTGTGCGATGGCTGGACAGATTGGATTGAAACGGCCCAAGTTTGGAGTAATTTCAGGTTTTAAATGTGGATTATAGTGCACGCCTTATTTGGTCCTCATGGTGGCTGATTTGGGTGATGTTCCGAGTAACCAAGTGGAGTATTTCGAGGATAATTATCAGTCTAGAATGACCTATGTGGTGGCTGTCCACATCGGGATGGATTCGGACAAGGCGCGATTGATTTGGGGTTTAATGGTGTAATTACCGGGAATGTTGGATGGACTGAATGGATGGCTGAATTGTCCTCGTTTGTGATTGACTTCGTGGTGCCATGTCATGTGCCTAGTGTGACTAAGAATGGAGTAGCTTGGCGGGCTTCGAGTGCGCGAATTCATGTTGACCCGGTTGTGTGATTTATATGCATAGATTGTGTGCCAAAATTGTGCCATGGCTGATTTGAATCGATTGACTGATTGGGCATATGGATTCATTAAATTGAATATGTGTGGTGTAAGTTGAGCATATTGCAATGTGAATTGATCAAGGGGTGTTGTGCAAGTGAATGCTCATTGTGAGTTTCTCGAATGCCCAAGTGTGAACGTTATGTCCATGAGTGTGCATCTCAAGCATTGGCACGATATGTGTATATATGAGTGTGCACGAATGACATGTGCATTGTGATCACCTAAAATGCCCTGATGCGTTTTACGCGAGGTTCAAATAAAAATTACTGATTGTTGTCGCGACCTACCCCTCGAGGACCGAACTCGAATGAGGTGGGTTTAAAGATAAGTGTTCATGAGATGGTTCATATGGTATTATTTTAATGATTTTACTGAAGTGTAAATCTTTTGTTTAGCCATATAACTCATTGATCATGAACGTGGATTTTCCCTAAATCCATATCTCGCGTGACAGCGAATTGATTATTTATTTTTTAGGAGTCGCCACTAGCCTAGGTCGGGGGGTCGACTAGAATACCCAACCGAAACGCGGGAATTTCATTTCGGTTTCTACGAAAACCAGAGATCAAAGGTTCGGGGACTAGCTTACGTTAATATTTCTATTAACGCCCTTTCGGTACCGCTCAACTTAATATGGTTGTTATCTAAGTCGTCATGCATTTGTTTTTTACCATTTTCATGCCAAAGTCTTAGTCCACTAGGTGATCATGCATTTTGTTTTTGTATTTTCATTCGAGATTCTAAACTAATCCTATCTTAGTCTAGAAAAAGAAAGAAACAATCAATTGTATTGAAAGACATTTCTTAAAGTAAACACTCGAACTATTGAAAAGACGAGCTAATTCTAAGTACGAGAAAGTAAAAAAATAAGAACCCGCAACTCGTCGGGTGTTTATTACAATACGAATTGAAAAACCCGAGACATGATCGGGGATGAATGAATTAAGTACAAATTGAAACCGGATTGGACATCGGTCAATCACCTTAGCTTTTTAACTTCGGATTTTTCTTCCTTGGACCGCCTCTTAGGTATCGATGCTTACGTTCATACATTCATTCATAACAAACGATATATGGAAAAACAATGGTGCAAGCAACTCACTAATTAAGCACGAGCCTCGGGATAGGCCTTTGTTTTTTATGCGTTTCGATTCATCACCCACTTAATCACCTAACATTGTTTGATTAATGGTTAATGATAATGGGCCACCATTTGTATTCACAAAACGGTAACTCACATCAATTAACCCCTAAAGTCGGGTTCTAATGATCATGAATGGGCTACCCGCCGAACATGCATCGGGCCTAACATTCATCTAACAAACACATGCATAATAGTAAAATGAGCATGCATTCAAGCCCATGGGCCTTATTTCGAAGTCAATCAAACAATGAGAAGTGGGCTTTATAAAAAAGACCACTTATTCAATTAATGTCTAATTCGGATTGAATCTGTTCAAGTATGATTAACTATCCTAATGACGTCTAAATGAAGTGATTCGGGTGTCATTAGAAAGCTTATGACATGAGGATCAAAAGTCAAGAAGACCATTTTTTCTAAGTCCTAGCCAATTTTCCTGAAAATATCGAATTAATCTCAGTGACAGGTTGGATTCGGTTCAGTTATGAATTTCAAAATAATGGCAGGAAAAATAACAAACCTTATCAAAACAGCGCGAAACGTTTTGTGCGGTTAGCATTCCCTGAGTGTAACAACTTTCATGTTTTGAGTTTTTGCTAAAAAGCCCTCCAAATTTTTATAAAATTCGATTTTTACGAAGGACTCAATTGCAAATGGAATTTTAACCCGTGAAGACTTTTCAAGCAAATTGACCCTCCAAAAATTGCAATTAAGTCCTCAAAATTTCCAGTTGACATAACGAGACCCCAATGAGTAACTTTGTAGTTTTGATTTTTCACGAAAAAGGACTCTAACTTTATCAAATTCGGAGAAACATCTTTTGAACTCCAAAGGAATGAAAATCAGATCTGGACACAGATTCTGATCAAATTGTGATAATTCCTTTTGAAAATTAAAATGATCTTCGATTTTGATGAAATTAGTATCAATAGAAAGATCTCGATCTCAAGAAGAACTTTCGTGAAGAAAACATTTTCATTTCTCGAACACACGAATTTATGAAAATCGAAGAACACACGAAGGTTGACTGAAATTAGCATGATACCAGATTTACATGCATATGACGTTGCAAATCGTACTAGGCTAACATACTCAAAATTTTGTGAACATTTTATGGTGAACAGATCAGGATGTGTTTTACAACTCTCATGAAGGAAGTTTTTCCAGAAAATGATTATAAAAAATCATAAAATTCAGCAAACAAAACAACGTCAGTCAAGGAATCATCACAACAGACTTGAGCAATATATTCCAGATTCTGATCCTAACTTCCAAAAGTGTTTTGACATAGCAAATCAGGTCCGATTGAGGCATATGATATATCAAATCGAAGCTTAAGACGAGCTTTACGACTCTCTAGTTTATCACTTCACCAGATTTATACGTTAATAGGCTCAAATCAGCATCTCAAGCATGCAAGTTTTACTGGACACGAATTTACAGAATTGTGTTCAAGTGTTATTACCTTGTCTCACAATGCTTCAACGCTCAAACGAGCGATCCGACCTCCGTATTCTGATCTGAAATTGCATGGAGAAGCCTCGGAAAGCTCAGCCAACCTACGACAATGGATTGCACGAAATAATGTGAGAATTAACTCGTTTTCTCACGAAATAGACTAATCAGCGAAAAATTAAGGCTAAGGATGTGATCCGGTGGCTATTCGATGAGAGGCTGGCCATCACAGCGACGTGAGGACGCCGAGGAAGGATATCGGAAGGTCTGGATCGCCGGAAAAGGTCATCGGAGAGCCGGTTCAGCCGGTTGAACCGGCTAAACACATCACCGGCGGTAGTGCCGGTGATGTTGCCGAGAGGGAGAAGGCGCCGGAGGAAGGAGCTCTGGCCACCAGCGAAGGCGGCTGGACTTGCGACCGGCCTTAGACCACCGTGGGGGACGCCGGTGGGGCGGTAGCTTGCCGGAAAGTGGCCGGCAAGGAGCCGGAATTGGCCACGCCGAGAGAGAGCTCGAGAGAGAGAGCGAGAGATGATCGTGGGAGAGAGAGAGAGAGAGAGAGAGAGAGAGAGAGAGAGAGGAGAGAGAAACTAGATCTGAAAATGAACCCCCCAAATTTTTGGAGGGAAAAACACTATATACCTCTCCCCAACTTGAATTTTAGCCCTTAGATTGATCAAATGGTCTAAAATGAGTCCTTAATGATTAAGAATATTCCTTAATAGCTAAGGATTGGTGACATGGCATCATGGATGGACATGATCAATTCTAAATGAATGGCCATGATTGATTTGCTAATCCCCTAATTAATTTGCTTAATCCTTGAAGAAGGGCATTTTTGTCATTCTCAACTAAGGGCATTTTTGTCATTTTTTATTAAGGGCATTTTTGTCATTTTTGCACTCAAGAGGATGTGACTGACCTTGGTTGATCCGACCGGATTATCGATCATCAAAATTTTCGACCGGAAAATGACTAGTCTAATCGAATTAGTTCAATTTGAATTAACCGATTTGAGTCAATTAGCTCTGAATTTGGGTAATTGTATGATCGAGCTAGACTAACAAGTTTAATTGAAGTCTAATTAACCAAATTGAGTCTCAATTCATCAAATTGAATATTAGTCTAGAGTGGGTCAAGTTGAATTGCACTATTTAGACCAATTACTCTTAGATTTCCTAATCATTGGATCACTAAATTGATCAAATTGACCCAAATTCATGTGATTCTTCCAAAATTGATTTTGAATTTGGATTTCATATAATAAATTAGGCTCATTCGTGTCTCAATTGCACACATCATGAAGAATCGATCAAAATCATTTATTAGGGCTAAAATTGGGGGTTTTTGTGTTTGGCTTGGAATCGCAAAATTGATTCAAAAATTGGATATAAAATGAACTCTAGATCAAATGTCGTGAAGAAAACTAATATAAAAAATGACTAGAAATGAAGTAATTTCATTTTTGGCCGATTTGAATCAACTTCCGCAATTTGGGAAAAAGTTGATTTTAAATCGATTTTTGTAAAATTTCAAATGCCAAAGGTAAATTGAATGTAAAATAGGATGATTTTTGGATTTTTCAATTTTTCAATTTTTTTGGTCAAAGGTTTGATCAAAAGTCAAACTCTAGTTGACTTTTCACTAGGAGCTTGATTTTATGATCAAATCTTTGAATTTTTCTGAAATTTCCACTTCTAAAGTGAAATTGGACTTGAAAGGAATCTTTTTATGCCAAAAGCCCCAATTTGACCTGGGGTTGACTTTAAGGGTTGACCAAAAAGTCAACGCCAAAGTCAACCATTTGACTTTCAGGTTTTTGTATGAAATGAATAGAAAATCGCTTATAAAAGCTAAGCCAACAGACAGAATTAAAAAACGACACTTTTTGCTCAAGAAACAGGCTCCGTCGCGATCGGAAACCATAATCTTGAATTTTTTATTTTTAATGACGCGTCGGCTAAAAATTAGGTGTCAATAGCTGCCCCTCTTTGAGTGGGAGTTCGAAGAGGTTTCGCTCAAAGACCAATTGGCACCTGCAAATTTTAGTCGATTCCATTTGAAAAATGAAATAAAGACAAAAATATTTGATCAGAGTCTTACGTGAAGCACTTACCGTTGGATTGTCAGATTATTCATGTGTTCTTCTCTTCTGTCTCTCATGTGATACAATGAAAGAAGAAAGGAAACAAAAATGGTTTTATGGGAAATCTATGGTTTAAGGAAAACCAAGAATCAAAGGACAAGGTTTAAGGATAACCAGGAGCCTAAGGTAAGGTTTAAGGATGACCAGGAACCTAAGGACAAGGTTTAAGGATGACCTGGAACCTAAGGACAAGGTTTAAGGATGACCTAGAACCTAAGGACAAGGTTTAAGGATGACCTGGAACCTAAGACAAGGGACATGGTTTAGGCTGACCAAAAATCGAAGGTATGGTTTAGGATGACCAAAAACCGAGGTATGGTTTAGGCTGACCAAAAACCGAGGGTATGGTTTAAGATGACCAAAAACCGAGGTATGGTTTAAGCTGACCAAAAACCGAGGGTATGGTTTAGGATGACCAAAAATCGAGGGTATGGTTTAGGCTGACCCAAAACCAAGGGTATGGTTTAGGCTGACCAAAAACCGAGGGTATGGTTTAGGCTGACCAAAAACCGAGGTATGGTTTAGGCTGACCAAAAACCGAGGTATGGTTTAGGCTGACCAAAAATCGAGGGTATGGTTTAGGTTGACCAAAAACCAAGGGTATGGTTTAGGCTGACCAAAAACCGATGGTATGGTTTAGGCTGACCAAAAACCGATCCACTGGGGAAAAATATTTTGAAAAAAAAAGTTCCGAGATTGTTTAACAACAAATCAAACGGAATTTTTCAACTTTTGATGAAAGTCACAGATTATCAAAATCATTAAGAGGAAATTTTAACAAAATGATCTTTGAATAACCACTTAAAGAGGTTAGATAAAAATGCCAAATTAAAAATAACCTAATCAAAAAGGTCTTTCACACTGGCTCTCATAAAGGCTTTGATTCCCATTCATCGATGTGGGAAAGTTATTCAATTCTCACTGGTGATGCCTCACGAACCTATGTCAAAGGTTTTCAGACACATTCACATTGAATACAACTAGTTGATCAGAAAGGTCTTTCAAAAGGACCGTAATGTAGGCTTGGTCATGGACTTACACAAAGGGTATTTGCTTTGAAGCCAAGAACAGAGATATATGATCAACGTCTTCAGCGGGTTTACAAGTCAAGAACCTTGAAGATAAGATAAGATAGGATTACTTCCACTCCTTCTAGCGGTAGTTTCCTTGTGAAATCTTTACATTAACTCAAACCATCCCAATCGGAAGAGACTTCGGAGAGGGTTGTAATGTTGGTTCGGGTTAGGCTCAAAAGGCTTGAAATTTGATAGAATGGGTTTGAAAGAAGAATGATGATTATCTTGGCATCATTACCAAATCATTCAAGTCTGACATCATTTGATTCTTGAAAACCAAATTGTCTCGAGAGTCCATTTTTCTTGCAACATAAGAGCTTTGCTCTTAAGGCTCAATTTGGCTAAGCAAATGATAACTGTGTTGGGGTAAAGGAACAGAATGCTCTTCTTCACTTTGGGATATTTCAAGCTTCCATAAAGATTCACCTGAAATTACCACAAGAAGGTTGATGCAAGTGAAAGCAATAAAATCTTTCTTAATCTTTTTGCTCCAAAAATGATCTACCATAACTTCTTATTTTGTCCCAATGTGGGGTAGTTCTTGACAGGGGTATTTTGAGAATTCTCCTTATTTGGCTTAAAGTGGCTAGCAAAGGATAACATGAGTGTTTAGGATAGAGAAATGAAATGCCTTTTATCATTTCAATCCATGTATTCAATGTGAACGAACCCTACGTCCTACGACATAGCTTTTTCGCTCAATTCTCTCAAAATGAGTATAGGAACGTATTTAATCGAAAGTTTGCCTTTTATCATCCTAGGCATTTCCATTCGGCATTTTTGAGAAATCCTCTTTTTGTTTTTCCAAAGAATCATCTGGTTAAATCTCCCGTCTGTGAGTAATTTTGATAAATCAAGACATTTAATTGATGATTTTTTTTTGATTTCTCTGGGGATTTTTATTTCAAACTTGAAAAACCTTTTGGACAGAAAAGGTTTTCACACATAGGATCTACTTCCTAAATTCTAGGGAGAAGATTGATTTGGATATAGCAACTTCCTCGGGCTTGACTCCTTGAGGTTTGGAATAGCTTTCCTGGGGAATAGTTGAGTACCTACAAAATGAACAAATGTGCAAAAATGCCATGTATGCATGAAATGCATGATGCAAATGTTCTAAAGAAACTTGGATTCAGTCCAAAGCAACTCGAAATTTTTTATTCAAGGAAAATATTTCTTGACAGCATTAGCGTTCACAGGTTTTGGCAACTCTCGGCCATCCATTTCTACAAGAATTAATGCTCCACCAAGCAACACTTTCTTGATGACATACGGTCCTTCATAATTGGGGGAAAACTTCCCACGATCTGGAATAACGGGTAGTACTTTCCTCAAAATCAAGTCATTGACTTCAAAATGCCTGGGTCGAACCTTACGATTGAATGACTTAGCCACTCGCTTTTGGTAGCTTTGTCCATGGCATAAGGCTTTCACCCTTTTTTCATTAATCATGTTAAGATGTTCAAATCTTTGTTGAATCCATTCTGCTTCGGAAAGTTTTATTTGCGAAAGCACCCTTAATGAAGGAATTTCTACTTCCACAGGTAAAACTGCCTCCATTCCATATACCAATGAGAATGGTGTTGCCCCAGTCGAAGTGCGAATAAAAGTCCGATAAGCCATTAACGCGTATGGCAACCGCTCGTGCCAATCTCGGTAATTTTCCGCCGTCTTGGACAGAATCTTCTTTATATTCTTGTTTGCCGCCCCAACAGCTCCATTCATTTGTGGGCGGTAAGGAGAAGAATTCAAGTGACGAATGTGAAATTTACTGAGTAGCTCATCCACTACTTTGTTATTCAGGTTTAACCCATTATCCGTGATAATTGCTTCAGGAACCCCATATCGAGCAATGATATCTCGATGAATAAATTTTGCCACACTTCTCGCAGTGACGTGAGCATAAGAATTGGCTTCGATCCATTTGGTGAAGTAATCAATAGCCACTAGAATGAAGCGGTGTCCATTTGACGCCTTAGGATTAATTGGTCCGATAATGTCAATCCCCCACATTGAGAAAGGCCATGCCTCGGACATTTGATGTAATTCATTTGGGGGAGCATTGATTTTGTTCCCATAAATTTGACATTGATAACAACATCTAACATGTTGAATGCAATCGGCTTCCATGGTTAACCAATAATATCCTAGCCTCATGATCTTTCTTGCTAAAAGATGGCCATTCATATGAGGACCACATTCTCCTTCATGTATCTCCTTCATTAATAAATTGGCCTCTTTGGTGTCTACGTACTTCAACAGGACCGAATCGAAAGATCTCTTGTACAAAGCACCTCCACTAAGAAAGAATTTGGAAGCTAACTTAGTCAAGTATGACTTCCTTGGGGGAATTTTCCTTCTCGAATGTAATTCATGATATCATAATACCATGGTTGACCATCAAGTTCTTCTTCTATAACCATGCAGTATGCAGGCTCCTTCAAAACATCGATTTGCAAAGGATCAACGTTCAATCCATTAGTTACTTGTAACATTGAGGATAATGTTGCCAAAGCATCAGCAAATTGATTCTGAGATCTTGGCAAATAATCAAATGAGATTTCTTCGAATTCTTCCACCAAATCTTTAAGATACTCATGATAAGGAATCAATTTCGAATCACGAGTTTGCCATTCACCTCCTGTTTGGAGAATGATAAGTGCAGAATCGCCATAAACTTGTAATCTCTTAATCTTCATATCGATGGCTAATTGGAGACCGAGGATACATGCTTCATATTCTGAAATGTTATTGGTACAAGGAAATACCAACTTTGCAGCTACTGGATGATGCTGACCCGATGGGGATATTAGGACTGCTCCAGTGCCAGAACCAGAGAGGTTAACAGCTCCATCAAAATACATGGTCTACTTGTCTTGCGACACCAAATGGATTCTTTCATCAACTTCATCCCAATCATTTGATTTTAAGGGATTTTCAGCCAACATATCAGCTATGGCTCGACCTTTGACGGACTTCTGAGACATGCTCTGGATATCAAACTCAGAGAGCAATATTTGCCATTTGGCAAGCCTTCCAACCAGTGCAGGCTTTTCCAAGAGATACTTGATAGGATCATTTTCATTCACAAGCAGAATACGATGGTGAATGGTATATTGCCGTAGTCTGTGTAATACTCAAATTAAGGCTACACATGTTTTCTCAACTTCTGGATATTGAGCTTCACCAGAAGTAAAATTTTTGCTGAGGTAGTAAATAGCACGTTCCATTCCATCTTCTGGTCTCTTCTGCGCTAACATAGCTCCTAGAGACTCTTTGTGAATGTTGAGATACAAGATCAAAGGTATACCCGGAGTAGGTGGTACCAAAACTGGTGCTTGTGAAAGATATTATTTCAATTGTTGAAAGGATTTTTGACAATCTTTGTTCCATTCAACCTTGGCATTCTTTTTCAACAGCTTGAAGAATGGTTTGGCTGTTTCTGATAACTAGGAAATAAATCTTGCAACATAATTCAATCTTCCCAACAAACTTCGAACTTCCTTAACAGTAGAAGGAGGTTTCAAATCACAAATAGCCTTCACCTTCGAGGGATCAATCTCGATGCCTTTGTTACTAACCATAAATCCAATGAGCTTTTCAGATTTTGCCCCAAAAATGCACTTAGCGGGGTTAAGCCTTAGCTTGAACTTTCTAAGTCGATCAAACAGTTTCCTCAAGACTTCAATGTGGTCTTCCCCTCGTCGTGATTTAGCGATCATGTCGTCGACATAAACTTCAATCTCTTTATGCATCATGTCATGGAATAGTGTTACCATGGCTCTTTGGTAAGTTGCCCCTGCATTCTTCAATCCGAAGGGCATAACCTTGTAACAGAATGTCCCCCATGGGGTGATGAAAGATGTTTTAGTCTTATCTTCTTCCTTCATTCGGATTTGGTTATAACCAGAGAAACCATCCATGAAAGAAAATAATTCGAATCCTGCGGTGCTGTCGACCAGGACGTCGATATGTGGTAATGGGAAATCATCTTTGGGACTTGCTTTATTCAAGTCGCGGTAATCGACACATACCCGAACTCGCCCATCTTTCTTCATGACTGGGACAACATTAGCAATCCAGTCGGCATAATGAGTAACTTCAATGAAATCAACTTTTAACAATTTCATGACTTCTTCCTCAATCTTCTTGGATAATTCTGACTTCGTCCTCCTAAGCTTCTGTTTCTTAGGTGGAATGGCAGGATCAAGAGGCAACGTGTGTTCTACAATATTGGGGTCCAGACCCGGCATGTCAGCATAAGACCAAGCAAAGACATCTCGATACTCCTTCAATAGTTTGATCAGACGATTAGCATCTGTTTGAGAGAGACTTGCTCCAATTTTTGTTTCTTTGGGATCTTCATAATCGCCCAAATTTATAACAACAGTTTGCTCTTCTGTGGGAGGTGTGGATTCTTCATGTTGGATCCATTCTCTTTTAATGGCCTGGGAATCTTCTTCATCTTCGAGATCAGAATAATCAGATTCGTTTGAGTTTTTTGGACATGAATCCAAGCTATGCATATGACTATCATGATTATGCAGAATGTCATGCCTGAGATACAACAAAAAATGGTTAGTATATGAAGATAAGAAATGCAATGCGTGAAGATGTGATGAAAAAAACTTTTCGAATTCCAGATTTTCGAAAATTTCATGGGGAACTCGTCCTCATATCATTGGACATCCTTGTTCCAAAGGATTATTTTGAAAACTATAGATCGTGCAAAAGTCCAGGCCTCAAAGCATCATCATAGGGCTGGTTTGGTATACTTTCGCACGTCTATTAATAAAGCATGTGAATGTTTTTTATTGATATGCAGTAAATGTCATATAATGTTTTGGATCCAAAGTTCGTAATCCGAATTATTACAACATATGAAATGAATGAAACAAATGGAATGAACAAATGAAATGAACAAATGGAATTCCCTCGCAGGGGAGAATTAGATGGATTACAACTGAAAACAAAGTAGAACACGGAAACATCCCTTACACAGCGGGATTGGTAGGTGGATCCTTCTCAAAGCTTTCTGAAATAGCACCCACAAAACTCTCTTCAAATAAGTCGATGATATCATAGATGTCTACTTCTTCATCTTGGAGAAACTTTGGCAGTCCAAGGAAGAAATCTTTCAACGGAGGAGGGAGCAAACGTCGATAACTCTTTTCTTTGATGCTTGGGCTTTTCTGATTACCTTGATCTTGTTGATCACCTTGGTAACCTAAGCCTTCTCGTTTCTTTCTCTTAGTCACCTCAATAGGTGTGAGAATACCTTGGGACAGCTTTCCCAATCCCTTGCCGATAGTAAATCCATACTCGATCAACACTTTGCTAGACATAAAGGCTGCCTTTGAATAGTGAGGCTTTCTCATAACAGTGCCTGTAGGCACATGAGATACTGACACTAACTCGAACGAATGGTAGCTTGATTCTCCATTTACTTCTGGCTCCACATAGGGGATCGCAGTATTATTGAAGGTCTCAGTATCCTTCTCGCAATGGACAGTTATAATTTTGCCACACGCGACAAAGCGGATCATCTGATGTAGACTTGAGGGTATAACACCCGCAGCATGAATCCAAGGTCGTCCCAGCAGCAAACTGAAGTTGCTTGGGATATCAAGCACTTGAAATTTCTGAGTAAACGTGACTGGACCAACCATTAATTGCAAGTCAATTTCTCCTAGAGCTTCTTTCTTCATGCCATCAAAAGCCCCGACTAGAGTTTTAGAAGGACGAACATTATCCATACCCACACCTAAACGGTGCAAAGTTGATAACGGACGGATATTGAGAGCAGAACCATTATCAATAAGTACTCTTGATATCCTTGTATCAAAGTGTTGAACAGAGATGTATAATGCTTTAGAGTGTGCTCGCCCTTCCGGCGGCAAATCCTTTTCGGAAAAAGAGATTTGATCCTTAAGAAGGATAGCACCTACAAACTCTTCCAACTGTACCTCTCCAATTGTCTCAGGTACATGTACTTTATTAAGAACCTTTAAAAGAGCATTTCTATGTTTCTCGGAAGACTTGAATAGTTCAAGTAGCGAGATTTGAGCCGGCATTTTCCTTAACTGCTCGATCACTTCTGCTTCACTTGTTTTGAGAGTTTTGAGAAGTTGTTCCGCCTCTTCTTCGGTTACAACCTTTTTCTCGACACCTTCACGAGATGGAAAACATCGACCTGACCGGGTAACAGCGTCTATCTCATGAGACTCATAATTCCACGGAACTGCCTTGGAATCATAAACAAGAGGTATTCTTGCTTTCAAATTCTTATCTTTCTTCGGTGGCAGCTCGATTACAACATGCCCAATATCTTCATTAGAGATCTCTATATTTCCGAAGCCATCAGCCATTAGATCTATAACCACAGGTTCCACAATGTGCGCTTGGATTTCACAAGTTGTATTCAATTCAATCACAACAGGATCAATCATGGCTACCATGCCATCATCTTCAAATTCGGACCCCCATCCGCTCGGGACAATAGTCTTAGGGTCGATAAAAGCGCTTGGAGGAGGAGAGTATTTTACTATAAAATCATATTTACCACTTGGCTGCCCAAGAATGTCCACAATTTCTCCCTTTTCAATCGCTTTCCTAACGAACTCCCGATCCCAATGGGAGGTATGGTATTTGAATTCCGAATCAGCATCGGAAAGAACTTCTCTATTATCTTCGTCATCGCTCCATCCAGTCGGAACAATGTCTTTCAAATCAATAAAGAAACTTGGCGGAGGCAAACATTCGACAAAAGTGTCATACTTCCTATTTGGTTGCCTTAGAGTATCAACCACTTCATCACGCTCACGAGCGGTCATTACAAATTCGCGATCCCAATGAGTCTTACTAGCACTAAGATCAGAATCCATGTGGGAAACATACTCTTTGTCTTCATTAGCGGGTATAGATTCGCAGACTTTAGATGTGTGATCCATGCTTTCATCATCCATGCCCCCCCATCCATCGGGAATGATATCCCTTGGGTCGATGAAGAAACTTGGAGGTGGCGTGTATTTGACTATGAAGTCATATTTACCACTCGGTTGTCCGAGGGTATCAACAATTTCACCTTTTTCGATAGCCTTCTTCATAAATTCATGATCTCGACAGGCATTCTTACATTCCGAATCGCTATCGGAATATGTGTCATTCCAAGGTTCATCAACATCTGGCTCGTATCCATCATCTTTTGGCTTAGAGCATGAGGCTTCACTTGCGAACTTGAATGAGAATTTTTCGGACGACAAATCAATTACAGTAGTCTCGGTGGACCCTTCGGGCTTCCTTCCTTGAAGAGGGTGAATTATGCCTAAAGCAACCATCTTGGCTAAACAATACATTTTCTCCTCCTGGGATACACTTCCTTCTTTCGGTTGATCTCTAGCTATAGTCAATAGCTCTTCCAATTTCGCCACATCGAACAATAGAGGTTTCTCACTCTCGTCTCCAAATATCACGTTAACGGCTTCGGTATGATTAGGGAGCGGATTTTGCTGAACATTTGGCATGGCATCTTTAAACGACAAGATCTTCTTATCCAACAGGTTCTGAATCTTGACCTTGAGAGTGTAACAATTGTTCACATTATGACCCTTCTCACCCATGTGATATACACAAGATTTTGCCAAATCAAACCTAGGAAACTTTGGTGGGTTGTCTCTTGAGATTTCTTTTGCTACGAGTCTTTGTTCAATCAACATTGGCAGCAACTGAGACATAGGTTTTGGCAATGGAGTAAATTGTCTCTGCGGAGCTTTTCCTTTTCGGTCAAGATTTCGAGAATAGCCCCCTGTTTCCACAATGGACCTTTGAACTGGTGAATTTAATGGCTTTTGAGCATTAGGATTTTGGATATAGGCAACCTCCACCATTGGCTCCTTATCATTCTTTAAGGTAAATCTGCGAGTCGTTGTCTTGGACAATCGACCCTCTCGCATGATTCCTTCGATACGTTCTCCCAATTCTACCATTGCGGGAAAATTGATGCAAGTGTTATTGAACATCTTATCGAAGTATTCTCAAGGTAAAGCTCAAAGAAACAACTGCATGATTTCTTTCTCGGACAATGGAGGTTTGACTTAAGACGCCATAGTTCTCCACCTTTGGGCATATGCTCTAAAAGTTTCATTCCTCCTTTTGTCAACCCGGACCAGCTCTTCACGGGTTGGAGCAATTTCGGTATTAAACTTGTATTGTTGAAAGAATTCATCTGCAAGATCTTCCTAGGTACAAATTTTCTCCAAATCCAATTCGATGAACCAAGTTAAGGCGGAATCAGCCAAGCTATCTTGAAAATTGTTGATCAACAGCGGGGTATTATCGGAATAACGAGCCATCTTGCTCAAATAATACTTCAAGTGGGTTTTAGGGCACCCAGTTCCATCATACTTCCTTGAAAATTCGGGCTCCTTGTAAAAATCAGGGACTTTCACCTTTGTAAAAGGCGACAACTTATCAAAGCCTTGGAGTTGATAACCTTGCAACATGCACAAGCGTTCTTCCAATTTTGCGAGACGTCTCGCACTCTCTTCATCCATATGAGCGACAGGCGACTCCTTAGGTGGAGCTTCCAAATCAATGACGGTAGGAATGGCATTAACGGGGACTTCTTCAACAGGTCCTTTGTCAATAGGATCTATCACCGGCGCATTAGTGGGCGCATTAGGAGTAGAAGCTGCAGCAGCAGGAGCCACAGGTGTGAAGTTCTTTACTTGATTTGCAAGATCAGTTAAGAGCGCCATCATTTGTGCCATCTGATTCTCAATGGTAATAACACAGGTACGAGTGTCTTCGTTCTCCATCCTTGTTTGGCGACGGGTGCGTATAATAAAACGCGTCTCAGCCGTATTTTAGTACCTTGTTTTTTTGAAAAAATAGTAACAGAAATCAAGTTAGTATGTGGAAAATGAATTGAGACGAAAATATAAAACCCTTCAATTTTATATTTTCTTTAGATGAAATAGAGATAAGAAATATTCTCATGATCCCAATATCACGTGAATAATCTCTTATCATAATTTCTTCACAAGAAATTATACAATTAAAGAGGTAACACGCGATGATTAGTCAAGATGCCCCATCTATATTCCATTGGAATCTCGGAAAAGCACATAAAAGGGAAATTTCACTATTAACAACAAAATTTGTGAAATACAATCCCTTAAAGACAAGAAGAGAATCCTATTACATCATTACTAAAATGAGTAAAAAGGAAACCCTATACATCAAATCTATAAAATGAAAATTACATGAAAGGAGACTTCCTCATGGAATATAGCCAAACTCCTAATGGATCTTCTTTAGATGCGAGGCGAATTTGTTTGTTTTCTTGGGTCAAACGTTCAACCTCGGCTAAAGCCTCATCCCTTTCCCTAAGAGCTCTTGCGGCTATAGCTTGCTGTTGAGTTGGCTTCTCGGGAACATTAGGGAGATCTACTTTAAGCTCGGGCTCGATACGACGGTGTATATACTCTGGCAATGCGTGATGGATCTTCATTTCCCCTTCCAATTCCGACTCATCGGTAATGAGAATCGGCTCCGGGCGACATTTGTACCACATATCAATGATAGACTTGATCATTTCCTTCACATCTGCCACTTGGTTTTTTTGGATGACATCTTTGCGATAATCAAAATGATATAACCCCAGCTTGAGGAATGGTGGAATCTTTTGAAGCACGCGATATTGACGGATCACCCTAAAAGGGTAATATGACGTAGACCCCGTAAGACCCAAGAGTGGGATTGGGTTGTCCGATCCGTTATTAAGGCGCACCCCGGGATTTCCAAGCCAACGAACATGCCATTGGATTTAATTTGGAACAAGGTTCTTGAAAAAAATAAACCAAGTTGAGAATGACCAAAAGGGAAAGATTTTTTCCTTTTCTCGGAAAAGCGAGATAGGATGACAATCTTTGTACACATCTATGATTTTCAAGTTCAAACCAAATTTGGAGTAAACCTATTAGGGCTCTAAAGATACCATTTTTGTTTTGTTTGAACCTATTGAGTGATACGAAGGTCTCGCCTAAGATCATATTGGAGAATCTTTTGAACATACACACTTGATTGACAATGTGAACTACCAAAGGATCTATGGTCTTTTTGGTGAATGGGAAAACCACAAAACCAAAGAATGCTAAGAGAAAAACTCGAGGAATTTGATTATCCGATTCTTTTGGCAAGCTAGAAAAATGTCGTTCTAAGAATGTGAAAGAAAGTGCATTGGAATTTCCTCTAAGAACGCCTTTGATTTGGAGAATATTGATTCCTAAGAATTGGCTCAAAAGAGTTATAGGATCTATATTTATCGGAGGACTGACTAGACCAAAAAACCCGACTCTACCAATGGCAATATCGTACTCCTCAATTGTAGGGGTCAACTCATTTCGACCAAACACAAAAGTGGATGTCTTTGAGTTCCAAAAATGGGACAATGCTTTGATCATGGCGACACGAGGCTCGATGTATAAGAGTACGGGAAGATATCCGATCCTCTTTTCCACGTAGTCTTTGTGCTTTGACTCGAGACGTTCCCACATAGTTACAAGAGCTCTTGGAACGAGGATGATTCAAATCTCCGACATATCCATTTTGACTAACCCTAATTTGGGGCATCGAGATTAATCACCACGCATTATAGAAAAGAATATAACGTGGAATTGAAATGGCGTAATTGAAATTGTAGAACGATACAATCAACCTTACCATGAAGATAAAATGGCAAGCACATCGACACATCGCATGAGAACATGTGAGTTTTGACATCTAAGGGTAGGATTCTAAAGGTTTAAGGTCCCCACCTTAATTAGATAAGAAGAGTTTACTCACCGCTACTAACGTCGGCCGGTGCACTTCTTACTAATCAAGATGAGCGGTATTGAAGAATGGATTACCACATGGATTCACATGCGGATTCCACTCTTAATACCTCCTAAAGGTGCCTTAAAGCGATCCGGGGTTTTAGACCGCGGGACGTGGGTGCATTGTGTCGTGCTAAAGCAAGTAAACATGCATTTAATTCTAAAGCAAACAACACTTCAATATAATCTCATACATTCGACATTTATCCAAACGCCACCTACAAAACAAAGGGTTTGCACTCACTCCACCCCTTATGTCTCCTACCTACAAAACCATTTAACACATGGTTAGTGGACTAACCTCATTTTCCACGCGACTTTGACATGTAGTCGATGCTACAAAATGTAGATAAGTGAGATAACAACCAACAAGTTTATTACGGCTTTAATCCACTTAGGTTTATAACCTAGTCCCCAGCGGAGTCGCCAAGCCTGTCGCGACCTACCCCTTGAGGGCCGAACTCGAATGAGGTGGGTTTAGAGATAAGTGTTCATGAGATGGTTTTTTTTTTTTTTTTTTGATAATCGAGGTGTCCGCGCGACCGGCAAGCGATGACTCAGCTATAAACCGGCGGTGATGCACGACTAGTCCTCGAGTGACGCTAGCGCAGGACCCACCACCACGGCGTCACACTTAAGAATCCCTAACGACTACGCTGGTGTTCATGAGATGGTTCATATGGCATTTTTTTAATGATTTTACTGAAGTGTAAATCTTTTGTTTAGCCATATAACTCATTGATCATGAACGTGGATTTTCCCTAAATCCATATCTCGCGTGACAGCGGATTGATTATTTATTTTTTAGGAGTCGCCACTAGCCTAGGTCGGGGGTCGGCTAGAATACCCAACCGAAACGCGGGAATTTCGTTTTGGTTTCTACGAAAACCAGAGATCAAAGGTTCGGGGATTAGCTTATGTTAATATTTCTATTAACGCCCTTTCGGTACCGCTAAACTTAATATGGTTGTTATCTAAGTCGTCATGCATTTGTTTTTTACCATTTTCATGCCAAAGTCTTAGTCCACTAGGTGATCTTGCATTTTGTTTTTGTATTTTCATTCGAGATTCTAAACTAATCCTATCTTAGTCTAGACAAAGAAAGAAACAATCAATTGTATTGAAAGACATTTCTTAAAGTAAACACTCGAAGTATTGAAAAGACGAGCTAATTCTAAGTACGAGAAAGTAAAAAAATAAGAACCCGCAACTCGTCGGGTGTTTATTACAATACGAATTGAAAAACCCGAGACATGATCGGGGATGAATGAATTAAGTACAAATTGAAACCGGATTGGACATCGGTCAATCACCTTAGCTTTTTAACTTCGGATTTTTCTTCCTTGGACCGCCTCTTAGGTATCGATGCTTACGTTCATACATTCATTCATAACAAACGATATATGGAAAAACAATGGTGCAAGCAACTCACTAATTAAGCACGGGCCTCGGGATCGGCCTTTGTTTTTCATGCGTTTCGATTCATCACCCACTTAATCACCTAACATTATTTGATTAATGGTTAATGATAATGGGCTACCATTTGTATTCACAAAACGGTAACTCACATCAATTAACCCCTAAAGTCGGGTTCTAATGATCATGAATGGGCTACCCGCCGAACATGTATCGGGCCTAACATTCATCTAACAAACACATGCATAATAGTAAAATGAGCATGCATTCAAGCCCATGGGCCTTGTTTCGAAGTCAATCAAACAATGAGAAGTGGGCTTTATAAAAAAGACCACTTATTCAATTAATGTCTAATTCAGATTGAATCTGTTCAAGTATGATCAACTATCCTAATGACGTCCAAATGAAATGATTAGGGTGTCATTAGAAAGCTTATGATATGAGGATCAAAAGTCAAGAAGACCATTTTTTCTGAATCCTAGCCAATTTTCCTGAAAATATCGAATTAATCTCAGTGACAGGCTGGACTCGGTTCAGTTATGAATTTCAAAATAATGGCGGGAAAAATAACAAACCTTATCAAAACAGCACGAAAATTTTTGTGCGGTTAGGATTCCCTGAGTGCAACAACTTTCATGTTTTGAGTTTTTACTAAAAACCCTCCAAATTTTTATAAAATTCGATTTTTACAAAGGACTCAATTGCAAATGGAATTTTAACCCGTGAAGACTTTTCAAGCAAATTGACCCTCCAAAAATTGCAATTAGGTCCTCAAAATTTCCAGTTGACATAATGAGACCCCAATGAGCAACTTTGTAGTTTTGATTTTTCGCGAAAAAGGACTCTAACTTTATCAAATTCGGAGAAACATCTTTTGAACTCCAAAGGAATGAAAATCAGATCTGGACACAGATTCTGATCAAATTGTGATAATTCCTTTTGAAAATTCAAATGATCTTCGATTTTGATAAAATTAGTATCAATAGAAAGATATCGATCTCAGGAAGAACTTTCGTGAAGAAAATTTTTTCATATCTCGAACACATGAATTTATGAAAATCGAAGAACACACGAAGGTCGACTGAAATCAGCATGATACCAGATTTACATGCATATGACGTTGCAAATCGTACTAGGCTAACATGCTCAAAATTTTGTGAAAATTTTATGGTGAACAGATCAGGATGTGTTTTACAACTGTCATGAAGGAAGTTTTTCTAGAAAATGATTATAAAAAATCATAAAATTCAGCAAATAACACAACGTCAGTCAGGGAATCATCATAACAGACTTGAGCAACATATTCCCGATTCTGATCCTAACTTCTAAAAGTATTTTGAAATAGAAAATCAGGTCCGATTGAGGCATATGATATATCAAATCGAAGCTTAAGATGATCTTTACGACTCTCTAGTTTATCACTTCACCAGATTTCGACGTTAACAGGCTCAAATCAGCATCTCAAGCATGCAGGTTTTACTGGACACGAATTTACAGAATTGTGTTCAAGTGTTCTTACCTTGTCTCACAATGCTTCAACGCTCAAACGAGTGATCCGACCTCCGTATTCTGATTTGAAATGGCACGGAGAAGCCTCGGAAAGCTCGGCCAACCTATGATAATGGATTGCACGAAATAATGTGAGAATTAACTTGTTTTCTCACGAAATAGACTAATCAGCGAAAAATTAAGGCTAAGGATGTGATCCGGTGGCTATTCGATGAGAGGCTGGCCATCACAGCGACGTGAGGACGCCGAGGAAGGATGTCGGAAGGTCCGGATCGCCGGAAAAGGTCACCGGAGAGCCGGTTCAGCCGGTTGAACCGGCTGAACACATCACCGGCGGTAGTGCCGGTGATGTTGCCGAGAGGGAGAAGGCGCCGGAGGAAGGAGCTCCGGCCACTAGCGAAGGCGGCTGGACTTGCGACCGGCCTTGGACCACCGTGGGGGACGCCGGTGGGGCGGTAGCTCGCCGGAAAGCGGCCGGCAAGGAGCCGGAATTGGCCACGCCGAGAGAGAGCTCGAGAGAGAGAGCGAGAGATGATCGTGGGAGAGAGAGAGAGAGAGAGAGAGAGAGAGAGAGAGAGAGAGAGAGAGAAACTAGATCTGAAAATGAACCCCCCCTCAAATTTTGGAGGGAAAAACACTATATACCTCTCCCCAACTTGAATTTTAGCCCTTAGATTGATCAAATGGTCTAAAATGAGTCCTTAATGATTAAGAATATTCCTTAATAGCTAAGGATTGGTGACATGGCATCATGGATGGACATGATCAATTCTAAATGAATGGCCATGATTGATTTGCTAATCCCCTAATTAATTTGCTTAATCCTTGAAGAAGGGCATTTTTGTCATTCTCAACTAAGGGCATTTTTGTCATTTTTGATTAAGGGCATTTTTTTCATTTTTGCACTCAAGAGGATGTGACTGACCTTGGTTGATCCGACCGGATTATCGATCATCAAAATTTTCGACCGGAAAATGACTAGTCTGATCGAATTAGTTCAATTTGAATTAACCGATTTGAGTCAATTAGCTCTGAATTTGGGTAATTGTATGATCGAGCTAGACTAACAAGTTTAATTGAAGTCTAATTAACCAAATTGAGTCTCAATTCATCAAATTGAATATTAGTCTAGAGTGGGTCAAGTTGAATTGCACTATTTAGACCAATTACTCTTAGATTTCCTAATCATTGGATCACTAAATTGATCAAATTGACCCAAATTCATGTGATTCTTCCAAAATTGATTTTGAATTTGGATTTCATATAATAAATTAGGCTCATTCGTGTCTCAATTGCACACATCATGAAGAATCGATCAAAATCATTTATTAGGGCTAAAATTGGGGGTTTTTGTGTTTGGCTTGGAATCGCAAAATTGATTCAAAAATTGGATATAAAATGAACTCTAGATCAAATGTCGTGAAGAAAACTAATATAAAAAATGACTAGAAATGAAGTAATTTCATTTTTGGCCGATTTGAATCAACTTCCGCAATTTGGGAAAAAGTTGATTTTAAATCGATTTTTGTAAAATTTCAAATGCCAAAGGTAAATTGAATGTAAAATAGGATGATTTTTGGATTTTTCAATTTTTTTGTCAAAGGTTTGACCAAAAGTCAAACTCTAGTTGACTTTTCACTAGGAGCTTGATTTTATGATCAAATCTTTGAATTTTTCTGAAATTTCCGCTTCTAAAGTGAAATTGGACTTGAAAGGAATCTTTTTTATGCGAAAAGCCCCAATTTGACCTGGGATTGACTTTTGATCAAAGGGTTGACCAAAAAGTCAACGCCAAAGTCAACCATTTGACTTTTCGGGTTTTTGTATGAAATGAATAGAAAATCGCTTATAAAAGCTAAGCCAACAGACAGAATTAATAAACGACACTTTTTGCTCAAGAAACAGGCTCCGTCGCGATCGGAAACCATAATCTTGAATTTTTTATTTTTAATGACGCGTCGGCTAAAAATTAGGTGTCAACAATTGTGAATGTGTGATCACAATAAGCCCTGATGCATTTTATGCGGGGTAGTGAACCCGTCCTGAGGCGTGTTACGCAGGACGATGCCCGGACTACCGGAAGATGGCCAACCTGATGCGTTTTACACGGGTTTCGTGCCATGAGCCTACGGGCCGGAGATCGATCTCAAACTGATAGACCTGATACGTTTTACATGGGTCGGAGGAGAATTGATAATTGCAAGTGTGCAAGTGTGCAGAGTGCAATGATGTGACATGAGCACGAGTGTGAGCACAAGCATATGCATGACATGTGAGGTGACCAAGTGACGTGCGCATGTGCTGTGCTTGGGTTCTATGCCATTATTACGTTTTATAAATGCCTAACCTGCAGGGCCAAGGTAAGTTTTGGATTTTGGCCCGAGGGTCTAAGTCATTTATGGTTTAGACTGTGTGTTATTTGGTTAGTGCTCGTCAGGAGGTGCATGTTAGCCTAGTTTAGGTTTAGGGAACCTACTCGCTGAGATTTATTCTCACTGTTGTGTAAACCCAATTTTTTTCAGACCCCCGGCCTTGAGATGTCTGCAATACCCGTTCGTTTTGGAAATTTCTTATCGGATAGATCGGGAGGAGTCGGTGTACCCTACAGGGAACAAGGATTTTTGGGTTAGATATCTTTCTACTGTTCGGGTTGACGCGGGCGAGGAGGTTGACCAGGTCCATAAGTATATAGCATGGTGTATCAGGGACCACGAGGGGACATACGGGCCTCTCAGATCTTTTGAGGTTCCGCTTACCGATGTCGGGGATATTGACCCTCAGTGCCCCGATGGGGAACTGGCGAGCCCCGACCATGTGCCAAAGGGTGGAGGTTCAGACCCGGAGCCTATGGAGTCAGAGGACGAGGAACCAGAGCCCATGGAGCAGGACATGAAGCCGGAGGATGAGGTCAAGCCGATGGATTCTAGGGAGGAGTCTGTTGGGGCCGAGTCCGAGTAGGATTCCCTAGACTCTAATGTTGAGCTGTTTGATAGCTCTTCCGAGTCATCGGGATCCGACTCGGACTGGGTTCCATAGGTTTAGCCTTAGTCTTAGATACGAGAGAGCCAGTACCTTTTTGACCGGAGCCCCTCTAGTTTAGTAACCCTGACCGCCCGAGCCACTTACCATCTTTTTATCAGTAGTGGCCTTTGACCCGCTTTTGATTTTTGGAGCGCAAGCTGTAACTGGATAGTGTATTTGGTTCCCAGTATCTATGCAAGTGTACATTTGTTCATGTTGTTAGTTGCGTGGCTATCCTTGGTTATGTGTTATATTATTGTACGGGTGTTTGATTGCTTCCGCATGTGCTTTAATCTCTGTGTTGGGTGTCGGGTCGGCAACGCGTCTTGGGACATCGCAATCGAATCGACCTCGGAGGGATGTTCGCGCGCCTTAGGGTTCGGGGCATGACAAACAAGGTTGGAACGTCATTGTCAAAGAATACATCCGCTGACGGTTCGATTATGAATTTGTAGACTTCAAATTCTCCAGTAATGGTGTGAAGTGCATTTCGATGTCATAAAAAATGGTGGATATTTCATGTGAATTGTCTTTTAAAATTTTTCAATGTGGTGCAACCCCTGTCCAAGTCGGTAGACAAAACTCCTTTATGAGCTACGTCATGTATTATCAAGCAAAATGGTTGTATGCTCTGCACATATGAATTTATATCTCTATTGTTTATTGTTTGTTAGGTGTTAAGATCACAAAATGATGATGGCTGTATATATTTACACTAGTGACTTCTGAGTGGCAATTTATAACGCTGATACATTTCATTTAACGGTTGATTAATATCATTGAAAGCCTAATGTATGTTCCTGTCAATCCTTCAATCAATCATGTCCAGAAGAATGCTCTCCTTGTTACTGTCTACGAAAGTGGTAAGTGATTTTTTATGTCCTTTTCTGAAATTTTGCTGATTACCTTGTTATCAACACAGGAATTCTATTCTCATTTCTCACTGAGGTAATGTTTGCTATTCCCCATTCCAACCATGCATGTGTTCTATTGCATTAGCTAGGTGAAATGTTGACCCTCTTCTTAGTATTTAGTGTTTAAGGAGCAGGTAGTTAGGAGTCCAAGATATTCTGCTCTTTCATTAGAAATATAAACATTTTAGCTATAGGAAAGTTTTGATGCCATGGCCTATGAACCATTTTTTGGAACATTTACTTCTGCCTTTTCGCAATCGACTATCTTATAACATTTGTTGCTACTTCCAATATTTACTGAAATTTTTAGTTGATTGATTTTCTGCAACTAACAATACTGAAATGATTTTTCCTTTATATTGGATGGTTAGCCACATAACCATAGAGTTGCATCCCATAGATGGGATTCCACGGCTTGTATAATTCGTCCACACTAGCTACACCATTGAGGAATGGTCTAGTATGTTCGCATGCATGTGAGTTTGTCTACTTATTCTCTTCTAGGATAATTGATTCTCTGTTCTTTCTTTGAAGACGGTAGAAGCATAAAGGATGTCGATTGATCACGTTGCTCATCTGAAGTCATCTAATGGGGGTACAACAGCAACTCAGCGTAAGGCCTCGCGACCTCCATACTCTCTAGGGAGTCCCTATCCCTAATCAAACATCATTTGTTCACTTCATACAACGACCCCTCTCTCTTTTAAAAATAGAAAGAAAAAATTATAAGGCGAAGGAGGAAGAGAAGGCCTTTCTACGGATAATAGAACAAATATGCATAATAAATAACTATGATCGGTATTGGTTATACATCTCATTTAGGATTGTTAATTGCATCACGCTTGAAAGTGGGCTTTTATGAAGAAATGGAAAGTGACTCAGAGTTTGTTTAATTTCTTTTGTAATACCACCAATGCATGCATAGTCATCTCATAAAGGTTGTGTTGTAAATACAAAAAAACAAAAATTATAAGCGGAAATAAAATAGGATGATCATATAGACTATGACTTTCGTGCTATGTTTAGATAGTAGCTTTTCAAATAAATTGTAATTGTTATTTCTTGTAGCTAATAATAGATTTCCAATCGAAAATCAAGGTTGGTATTTACTTTACTGTGCCCTTCCTATGATGTTTAAAGGTTTGCGAATTATAATTGTTATAACAAGATATGCATTCTTCTTCTTTTTTTTTCATATTTCTCAAGAGGATTGTAAAATCTTGATTGACTCTATAATTGCTCAAGCGCGTTCGTGGACTCAACGCTTCTTGTCCTTTGCTGGTCGGATGCAACTTATTAAATTAGTATTGCATTCCATTCAAGTGTATTGGGCATCTATCTTCTCTCTTCTGAAATCAGTCTTGTATAGAATTGAGACTATCTTGAGGCAATTTCTATGGAAAGGCCCTGACCTAGGCACGAGTGGAGCTAGGGTAGTGTGGAATACTATATGTCTACCTAAGGAGGAAGGTGGCCTTGGGATACGCCGGCTTGTAGAATACAATAGAGCAATGACTCTTAAACACATATGTCTTCTCTTTTCTAATAAGGAATCCACGTGGTGCAAATGGATATACTCAACATTCTTAAAAAAAAATAAACTGTTGGGTTATATCAAAGCCTACATTTTGCTATTGGACATGGAAGAAAATCTTAGATATGCAAGACTCCGCTCAAGCATTATTTCGGTGGAAAATTGGAAATGGGCTATCCATTTCCTTCTGGTTTGATTGGTGGCATAACGAAGGCTCTCTCTACTGTATATTCAGCAATTCGAATATATACCAGTCGAGGATCCCCTGGGAGACTTCGGTTCGGGGGTTCTATGATTGTACATGGCAACCTTCAGCTACTCTGGACTCTATCCTGAGCTGGACGGATTGTAACATCCTGAATTTTGACATGTTACCGGGATCAATAAAGTGTATATTAATTCTCTTTTGATTTTAGTAAGTCTCGCCCGGACTTGATCAATCATGGGATACTAACCAAATGGGAAAGGCTAAATAGGAACAGGTACGTAGACCGAGGACCCGATCGCGATTGAGCGCCGATTTCGACTAACGTCGAGGGAATATTTTGAACCAATATGGGCTAATCTTAGGAGAATGATGGATTTATATAGTCAGTTAAGTATGATCGGATCGCGGGTGATTCCGCACGACCGAAAGTACGCCTGACCAGTGAATCCCGATTTTAATCCAATTGATTGCGACCCTCGGTACTAGTGATAACTCCTCTCGTTCTCTCGAAATTCGAGGCCATCATGACTCGGACAATCTTAGGTCGATACGCGTAATACCTAAATAGATGCCCGTTAGTGAGAGGCCCTTAGACTTCAAAACGAGCTATTTTGATCGCGATATTGGACCCGATCTTTGATATCAAAATTTCAAGGGTAATTACGACTATTTTGCAAGATGGACGTCATTTTAGAGTGGCCATACATATTTGGGACAAGAATGACTGAAAATAGAAATTTCGACAGAAATTGGGGAAAATTGCAATTTAGTCCCTAGGGACCTCGATGTCCGTTTCCGAGGCCCAAACGAAATTATTTTTAGAAATCGATGCCATTTTGGGGCAACCACGCATGTCTGGAGTGGATACGATCAAAAAATTGGAATTTCAACCCCGGAACGAAAAATTACGATTTTGCCCTTGTGGGGCACTAAGACTGGATTCGGAGGCCATTTGAGGTTATTTTTCGTGGCCAATATAATTTTGGGGTGGCCACGCACATTTAGAGTGGTTTTGGCCAAAAATTGGAATTTCGACAAAAATTGAAAAAAATAATATTATTTTATTCTCGAAACTTCGCAGTCGATTTTCGAGGACTTAAAAAGTGAATTTCGCGAATCCGACGCCATATTATGTTGGCCACACACATATGGAATGCGTATGTACGAAAATTGAAATTTCGATTCGGGATCAAAAAATTACGAAAATGCCCCTAGGCCATTTTTAATTAATTCCAAAATTTGATTATTTTTTTAGGGTTAACCAAGGTTAGTTAGGACTAACCAGGTCTGGTCAGCCTTGGGTTAGTGGCAAATGACCATTTTACCCATAAATTATTATATGTGGATTAATCTTGGCCATTGGATCAAGGGTAAAATTGTCCAAATGGCCAAGATATTGACACATGTAATCCACCCACACAATGTTGACCCATTTTGACCAGACCCTCTCTCTCTTCAGTACTTCATTTGGCCATTTTTTCCCGAGAACTTCTCCCATTTTCCTGTTTCTGTTCTGCAGTTTCCGTTTCTGGTCTTGCCGTGGACATTTCTGTCCATTCTGGTACTGTTCACACCGGAATAGTACCAGCTGGAGCTATCCCTGCCAAGCCAGCACCACTAGCAGCCCTTTCCCGCCCAAGACCAGCCACCACAGCCTCGGTTTCGGCCTAAACAGAACAGAAACAGCAGCTAATCGTCGGTTTCGTCGTCGCCGCGAACCGCCGGCTTGCACCGGAGCGCTGCCGTCGATCCTTACCGCTCGTCGGTGATCGACCGCCCGTTCCCGTCGTCCCGAATCGTTATTAGGCGAGTATAAACCCCTAAACCCCTAATTAGTTTAATTGTGCATTTTTAGGGGTTAATTAGGACTAATTGAGGGTTAATTAGGTTTAAGTGTGTGTGGGATGTTTTGTATGGGTCATTAAGACCTAATGAGATGATTTAATGGTGGATTAAGGCCCAAAACAGCCCTTGTTCTGGTACTGTTCACAAAGTACCGAAAATGTGCAATTTTGTCTAAGTTTTGTATTAATTGGGCTTAATTGTTAATGACTTTAAATTGGACATTTTAGAGGTTAATTAGACTTATTTGAGGCCTAATTAGGTGTATTTGATCATTGGGTAATTAGTAATGGTGATTGGGGTTTTATGAAATGGCTTAAGTATGACTTAAGGCCTAATTTGTGCAAAAACCTGGTACTGTTCATCAGTACCGAAATTGCACAAATTTACCTAAGTTTTGCACTAATTAATTTTAATGATTCAAGACTTGAAATTAGGCCTTAATGAGATGGTTTAAAGGTAGTTTAATGTCCAAATGGTGCACTAGTCTGGTACTGTTCATACAATACCGAATTTGTATAATTTGCCTAAGTGTTTCACTAATTGAGTTCAAGTGCCAATGACTTGAATTTGGACATTTTGGGGACTAATTAGGCTTATTTGAAGCTTAATTAAGTTTATTTGGTTGTTGGGTGTTTAGTGATTGGGATTTGGACTTTTTGGAATGGTTTAAATATGGGTTAGGGCCTAAATTATGTTCAAACCTGGTACTGTTCATTTAGTACCGAAAATGGCATTATTTTGCTTAATTTGAAACTTAGTTGGTTCATTAACTATTGGCAAGGAATTAGGCAATTTTTAGGGGTTGATTAGGACTTATATAAATCCTATCTAGTGACCCCGTATCAATGAGAATGAGGACTAAGTTTGAATTGCCCAAGGCGGGCCTTAGGCGCACTAAATTGATGTGTGTAATGAATGTGCGGTATGAACTTGGAATTGATTGGATTTGAATGGAAATGCTTGGGTATGCCAAGAATGAGAGGAATATGTCTAATTTGAGCATGGTTATGCTTGGTGTTTTGGCATCAATAATTAACTTTAAATTCCCGGGCATGTGGTTTACAAAAGTATGATATGGTATGACCGGAATTGGGTGCTTAATGTACATGTCTGAATTTTATCAAATGTTGGCCTTCGGGTCGGGCTTACGGGTCGTTCTAATCACTTGTGACCTTCGGGTCAGGGCTTACGGGTCGATTTATCAAACTGTTGGCCTTCGGGTCGGGCCTACGGGTCGTTATATTTAACTGTGGGCCTTCGGGTCGTTATAATTACATGTGAATCACGTTTGATGATAAATGCCTAACCTGCATGAATATGAGATGACATATTGGGCTATAAGCAGGGTGAAATTTATATTGACTTACTGGTTCATTGTCTGATGTGTTTTATTTACCCTCTAGAGGTGCACATTAGCCTAGTTTAGGATTAGTGATTTGTATTTGCTGAGATTTTCTCACTGTTGTGGTAAAATCGACATTTCAGATCCCGGCCATGAATTTCCAGGACTCGGATGTTGAGTATGAGATCGTGGAGGATGAGGTAGAGCATGAGAAACTAGGTGGGATAGTTTTTGAGCTGGAAATTGTGGATCCTGTCCCAGAGCATACAGATGCCGTGATCCTTTTGTTGTATCTTTTGTATATAATAGATATTGTATTATAAGTTTTATAATGAATGTACATATTGTTGTTAATCGTTCTCATATTGTTGTTCGTTGCTATTCATGGTTGCTTTTAAATTGTATGGGTGTATATATATTTATTATATATACGTCATTTCCGTATGTGGCGTGTTTTCTCTGATTTGGATTTTCGGGTCGGTGACGTAACCTGGGAGCGTCGCATCTTATTTCGACCTACGCGGATGTTCATGCTTCGTGGGGTACGGGGCGTGACACGGATTCACCACCTATCTTTGTGGAAGATGCTCCGGATGAACTGATATGGGCTCCCCATCCGTCTAAATCTTTCTCGATTGCGCGTGCTTGGAATCATATCAAAAACAAAAGGGTAGCCAACCCCTTAGCACTCATTCATTTGGGATCAGCATATTACTCCCCGCCATGGCTTTCTCTTATGGTTAGTATCTCTTAACCGACTGCCTTCCCAAGTTCTCCTCTTACAAAATCGTAGGATTGACACCGTTGTGTGTGCCTTCTGTGGATCTATACCGGACTCAGTCAACCTCCTTTTCTTTGAATGCCCATCTATGAGTAGGCTGGCTTCTTTTTGGGCAACAAAGTGCAACCTCCCGTGGCGCAACTGACCGTGGCACGACCATATTACCTGGGCAATGAAAGTTTGTGGTGGCACTTCCTTTGCTCACCGCCTGTCCAGATTCTCCCTTGGTGCTCTATGTCATATCATTTGGATTGAAAGGAACAACTCCATCTTCAGAAACAAGAATGTCTACATTCCGGGTATGTGCAAATATCTTATCAAGGTGGTGAAGGATAAAGCCATATCCATGGGGACAATCGCGGATACTCCTAGAAACCGGAAGCTACAAAGGAATTGGGGACTCACTCCTTCAATCTTTGAAGTGATTCGAGCAGCTTCTTAATTCGGTGACCTAGGTTCTTTGGGTTTGGTTGGCCTATTTTTGGCTAGTTGTATAGTTCTTGCTAAGCCATCCTTGACCCCATTCGGACATCTTTAAGTCCTTGTTGGGTCGACGGTTGCCTCTGGCGTTAGTTTGTATATGGTGTTTTGAAAAGTAATACATATTTTTACCTTTACAAAAAAAATAGACATTTAATTTCCTGAAAATGGACGATACCATTATAAAGTGTGCTAGTGTATGCAGCATTAATAAAAGTATATCATATATGTGATTTATTCAAGTGTTTCGGTGGATGTGATGAACAAAAATAGTTATAGGAATACTATTCTTAGCTCCAAGAAATAAAAATTACATTCTACAAGAAATATAATACATCCCTTGTTTGTTATTTAAATAACAAATATAATTCACAAACCTTTAAACATTATAGGAAGGGCACAGTAAAGTAAATGGAACACTATTATTAGGTACAAGAAATAGAAATTATAATCTATTTGAGAAGCTATTGCCTAAATGGAGCACGGATGTCATTAATCTATGAGATGACTATGCATGCATTGGTGGTATCACAAAAGAAATTAAACATACTCTGAGGTCCATTCCATTTCTTCATAAAACCCACTTTCAAACATGATGCAATTAACAATCCTAAATGAGATGTCTAACCAATACCGATCATACTTATTTATTATGCTTATTAGTCATGCCCCGTACCCCACCGGAATGCAACATCCCGTCATGGTTGATTATGGTGCAACGCTCCCAGGAAGCGTCGCCGACTCACACCCATACAGAGATCAAGCACAAGCGAAAGTATAAAATAACAAAACCAGACAACTACAAATAGAGCCAAGGATAGCCAACAATCAAACCACCATTATAGAAAATAATTACACATTTATATTACTATTAAAATCATTTGTACAATTTTTTTATATGTACAACAAAAGATACAAATTATCAGCAGCCACCTGGTCAAAAAGGGATAAGTGGCTAGAGAGATCAGGCTAAACTAAGGAAGAGGGCTATGATCCAAAAAGTAGTGGCTTTCATTGCTAGCTAAGGACATTGGGCAGTCCTAAGGCTCCCAGTCGGGATCGGATGACTCGGTGGGATCGTCTGACAACTCCTCGGAGACGTCCTCACTAGACTCTGACTCCTCGGAATCCATCGCCTGGGCTCGCTCATCCTCGGAGCCTAGCTCCAACTCCGGGTCAAGGTAAAGCCCGAACCCCTCCTCGTCTGATCCCAGCTCTGCTACCTCTCCGTTCTCCTCTACGTCCTACTCCATGGCCTCGGGTTCGCCATTCTGGTTCTCCTCCATCGGCTCCGAGTCCTCTACTATCACATCGGGCTCTTCGTCCATCTCCTCCTCCTGCCTCATCCATTCGGCGTGGCCCCTGGATTGATCACCTCACCACCTGCTATAATCGGCTGCAACAACCCAATGCTATCGACCGGGATATCGAAGGTCCTGAGGGGCCTTCCCACATTTCCTACGGCATCCTGGTGGCACCATGCCATGTACTCCTGCTTTTGATGATAATACTCGCCTATATCTATAATCACTTCCGATCGATATCTCACAAAAGCCTCCCCATTTCCTGAGGGGTAGGTACTGGTAAATTGATGGATCTGTAAAGGGATCCCAAAAAGAGGCGGTGGCCACTCCATCCTCACGGCCGGGGGTCTGAAAAGTTTCGATTTACACAACCGTGAGACTAATCTCAATGAGTTCAACCCCTAAACCTAGGCTAGGCTAACATGCAATCTCCTGACCGGAAAATAAATATTTAAATCACCAATCAACAATAACCAAATCATTATTAGACTCTGCAGGTTAGACAATTTGATATATAAAAATCGTGGCACATACGTGGCACACACACAGTCACACGGACGCCAAACACATGCTCATGTATAGAGTCTCACCCACTCGCATGCTAATCATTGTATGTTTATGCATGCAAATGTTATTGACATGTTATGCGCATTTCTTTGACCCACTGGCCCACACTGACACACTTGCCCAATTCATTATTATTACGACTCGAGCCATCAATTTTTTTCACGGCCCGGTGCATCTAGCCTGCTTCAAAGTGCATGAGGCGCAGCAACCGATCTGGTCTAGTGTCTCTAGCCTGTTCAAACTGCATGAAGCGCAACATTATTCTCCTTGCGAACCAGAGCCTGCTTCAAAGTGCATGAGGATGGTCGCCTTCCGGATGTACCGGGCATCGTCTTGCTTCAAAGCGCATGAGGACGGTATCGACCCGAAGGTCACGACCCAAAGGTCCTTAGGTGATCACATAATTCATTATTATCTGAACCAGCGTATAACGCTTCAGGGTAATTTAGGTGATCACACACTCATGGCAGGCACGCATTCTCGCACAATTTCACCAAATGCCACACTCTAGGCATACATAATACGTGTCCATGTTATGCAATGCAATGCACCATGAGCACCAATGAAATTCAATCACAACCAAACACAATTTACGTACAATCAATCAATCCGGACATACCCGATAATTTTCTAATGGGCTCCTAAATTGATCTATTAATCCAATTTCTCTCCCCAATAAATCCTCAATGATTTACTATAATTTTTCCGACAATAATTTCTACCAGTCAATTCTCAACCCAGTCTAAAATTCACAATGATACTGTCTAAGCCAGTCCAAAATGTACTGATAATACCTAAACCAGTCCAGAAAAATGTACTATTAGTCCTAATCCGGGTTTAGAAATTTTACTCACCTAATCAAGGGTTACGACGATGGGGAATGGCGACCGATCACTGGTAAACAGTGCAACCAGCGGCGGAATTCCCGGGGTAGCGATGTGTACGGACGCGGTGAACAGTGAACTGTACAGACTGGTGTGAACAGTACCGTGAATAGTACTTTCCGTACGGGGACTGTACAGACAGGCTGGAAAACGGTGGTCGGCGATGCGCCGGCGACGGCCGAGACATTCCGTACGGTCAGGATGAATAGTGACCGTACGGACGTGAACAGTAACCGTACGCCCACTGTACGACCGGGGTGGAACGGCGACGTATGGAGGTGCTGGACTGCCGGGTGTCGACGGAACGGCGATCGGAGCTCTGGCAAAGCTCCGGCGGTACTGTTCACAGAATGGGAAAATGAGAAAAAAGAGAGAAAAAAGAGAGAAAAAGAGGGGGAAAGGGAGAGAGAAATGGACTAAACCAAGGCTGAGCTGAGGCGGGGGACCAAGGGGGTCGATAGCGAGGCACGGCGGTCGGCGGCGTGCTCCGGGGAAGCTCCGGTGAGAGAAAGAAAATGAGAGAGAAAATAAGGGAAAATGAGGGAAAGTGTGGGAAAAATGAGAGAAAATTTCTGAAGGGCTGGTCTGGTTCGTGGAGGATGAGTGAGGAGAGAGAGAGATCAGCCAACTTGGTCAAATTAAATAAGTAAGGGTGCCATGTGTTAAAATTTGGCAATATTGACCAAACTACCCCTAATTAAATGGTTCATATTCATCCTTATCTAAAAAGAGAGGGGTAAAAGGGTCAATGGTCCTGAATTTTATATATGATAATTATCCATAATTATCCTAAATTTTTTCAAAATTTTCGGACCAAAAATTAGCCCAGGGGCAAAATCGTCATTTTTCCGGTCCCAATGCGAAATTCCAATTTTTGCACATACGCGTTCCATATATGCGTGGCCATATTAATATGGTGTCGGAATCGCGAAATTCACTTTTTAAACCCTCGAAAATCGATTGCGAAGTTCCGGGAATAAAATAATATTATTTTTTCAATTTTTGTCGAAATTCTAGTTTTTGTCCATAATGACTTCCGGTATGCGTGGCCACCTAAAAATGGCATTGGCCTCAAAAAATAACCTCAAACGGCCTCAAAATCCAACACCGGCACCCACAGGGGCAAAATCGTAATTTTCCCCAATTTTCGTCGAAATTTCAATCTTTAGCTAGTTTAGCCCCAAATGTGCGTGGCCAGCATAATATGACGTCGGAATTGTGAAAATGGTCCTCTAAGCCTTCGAAATTCAACATCGAAATTAGGGCCCAATTTCGTGAATAAAACTCGCTAAACTTTCAATTTCAGGGTCTCTCACTAATGGACGGCTATTTAGAAGTTACGCGTATCGACCTAGGGCTATTCGTGTCGTAATGGTCTCAATCATTGAGAGAATGAAAAATTATTACTAGTTCTAGGGGTCACGATTGTTAGGTTTAGGTTCAGGACTGATTGGCCACGTGTACTTTCGGTCTTGCAGAATCACCTGCGTCCCTATTATACATCGTTGGCCTTGGCCAAACTCAATCCATTACCCTTTCCTACGATCGGCCCACGTTGGCCCAGAATATTCCCTCAATGTCTCTCGTGATCGGTGTCCGTTTCACGATAGGATCCCCGGTCCATGTACCGTTTTCTAGTTAGCTATGCCCCATTGGTTAGTATCCCGAGAGTAATCAGCTTTGGGCGAGATTGGCTAAAATAAAATGTGAATTAATATCAGTTTTATTGATCTCAGAAATTACATCGAAATTCAGGCTGTTACATTATTTGTACTTCTATCCCCGGAAAGGCCTTCCCTTCCTCCTTTGCCTTATGATTTTTGCTTTCTTTTTTTAAAAGGGAGAGGTGTAGCTGTATGCAGTGTGCAAATAATGTTCGATTGGGGACTGGGACTCCTAGAAAGTATGGAAGGTCACGAGAACTTACACTGAGTAGTCATTGTACTACCATTAGATGTATTCAGATGAGCAACGTGATCAATTGACATCCTTTATGCTTCTATTGTCTTTAAAAAAAGAAAAAGAGAATCAATTATCCTAATCGAGAATAAGTAGACAAACACACATGCATGAGAACATACAAGACCATACCTCAATGGTGTAGCTAGCATGGACAAATACAAGCCGAAAAATCCCATCTATGGGACACAACTCTATAGTTCTCCGGCTAACCATCCAATATAAAGGAAAAATCATCTCAGTGTTGTTAGTTGCGAGAAATCAATCAACTAAAAATTTCAGTAAACATTGGAAGTAGCAGCAAATGTTATAAGATAGTCTGCCGTGACAGGGCAGAAGTAAATGTTCCAAAAGATGGTCCGTTGGCCGTGGCATCAAAACTTTCCTAGAGCTTAAATGTTTATATTTCTAATGAAAGAGCTAAAAATCCTGGACTCCTGACTATCTGCTCTTAAAACACTAAATACCATAAAGAGGGCCAACATTTCATTTTGCCAATGCACCAGAACACTCGTATGGTTGGAATGGGGAATGGCAAGCATTACCTTAGTGAGGAATGAGAATAGAATTCCCATGTTGATAACAAGACAATCAACAAAATTTCAAAAAAGGACATAAAAATTCATTTGCCACTTTCGTAGATAGTAACAGGGAGAGCACTCTTCTAGACATGATTAATTAAAGGATTGACAAGAACGTACATCGGGCTTTCATTGATATACATCAACCGTTAAATGAAATATACTAGCTTATAAATTGCCAATCGGAAGTCACAAGTGTAAATGCAAACAAATATCATCATTTTGTGATCTAAATTACTCAACAAACAATAAACAATAGAGATTTAAATTCGTTTGTGGGGAGCATATAACCATTTTGCTTGATAATACATGACGTGGCTGGAGCTTTATCTATCGAGTTGGACAGTGGTTGCACCACATTGAAAGACTAAAAAAGATAATTCACACGAAATATATACCATTTGTGATAAAACCAAAATGCACTTTACACCATTACTAGAGAATTTGAAGTCTACAAATTCAAATTCGAACCGTCAGCGGATGTATTCTTTGACAATGACGTTCCAACCTTGTTTAACTAAAATGCTGAAACAAACACAGAGAAAGGCACTCTCTATGTCAAACTCAAAGGCTCAATTGGATGGAACAAACAAGTGAACACAAGGATCAATATAGAAAGCAAAGATCACAACCAACAAGAGGACTACACGATCGAAATTTACAGTTGTGAGAATGTGCATATCGGATTCTTCTACATCGCTCCCAGTTGAGTACCATCCATTATATATAAATTGGTGTCTATACTATTATCTGTCACAGATTAAAAACGAAAAAAAGAAAAAAAAATCAGAAAACTAAAAGCTAAGCACCAAACCCATATCCAAAACTACAAGCCTGTCCATCTCGTCTCATGTTGAGGTAACTTCATAAAGAGTTGCTTCCTCTTCTCTCTTCGAACAGCGTAGTTCTTCATGGCACCCTAGACAGGATTGCGGGACATCTCTAAAAAATCTAGGCTAGTTTATCGGCGAATTGAGTCAGATTCTAAAGTGGCGGAGCTCGATTAACGCTTCCATTGCCACCAAACAAGTGTTTGACCGAGAACAAAGAACCGCAAAACATGTTTAGACCTTAATAAAATGCGCAATTCCCCTGAAAATCCGAGGGAATGTGCGGTTTCCTCTCGACTCCATCCATTTGTTAGAATGGAGAGGGGAAGAGAAGACTATTTCCTTTTTTTGGATTTCGAATGAATTCTATAAGAATTTGCCCTATTGCTTTCTCAAATGTACGTTGATTTACATGAGTAAGTTCAAGTTTTACTTTTCCATGTAATTTCTGTTTTAAGTTCAACTTTTTTATCTTGATATGATGTTGTAAATAATCCTACTTATTAGTTATTCGTTTATGTAGTATTGTCCGTGTATATAGACTTTAACCCTCCTGTCTTTTAAAAAGAATTGGCTTAGGCTGATGATGTCGTGTGGCTGTTTTGAGTCAACATGTGTTTGTTTACTTCCTCTGATTATATAATTATATTACAATGCAAAACACATTTTTTTAAGTGGGTTTGATTATGTTTCTAGGTGCCTTTGTTAGTAGAGCTTACTCTCGGCCAGATCATAAATGTCATTGGAGAGCCCATTGATGAGATAGGAGAAATAAGTAAGGAACATTGAGATGCTTAGCTCTCTGAATTTGAACTAAAAATGTGGTGGTGTTCTTGTTATTTCCAGCCATTTGATCTTTGTATTTGCTTTCTCTCATTAGAGACTGACCACTTCTTACCTATCCATTGAGAAGCTCTTCTTTGGAATATTGGACATGGCTGCATCTTCTTCTCGGCCCGTTCTTCATGATGGTCCTTGTGCTGACGAAACCTTGTCCAAGTGGAAAAAGGTTAATTGATCTCCTCACATCATCTCCCACCCAGATGATGAGGAGGAAATAATGGTGTTGCTAGCAGACTTGGACCCCATTGGTAACATTGAAAATCCCAAGTTATGGGAGAAACATGAAGAGTTCACATTTCTCTTCAACTATAGCTTACGAGCCATCAAATCCAACATTGAGCAAATTGACTCCTTCCAGTCTTTTGAAGATGAAAATTGGTACAAGGAGAAACAAGCCTATCATACAAGGAAGGTTCTCAGGAGTTGGCGTAAGGACTTCAAACAAGCTGAAGAAAAACATTCCAAACTTATGCAAGAGAGGGAGAGGCTTGTGAACAGGCTGAACATTCTCGACACTCAAATTGAGATAGAGAGAGAGACTGCCAAACCAACGACAGAAAAGGAAAGGATCTCGAAGAGGTGGAACAACCTTGATCACAAGATTCGAGTTCATTAGGACCTAGTGACGCGATGTAGTCAACTTCTTGAAGAGCAACAATCCTTATCTGATGAACTCAATGAAGAATATGACCATCTGTCCCTAAAGATTTAAAAAAACATGACGTCATAAAGAATCAATGTACTAAGGAAAATGAACGGTTGGAAGAACGTTTGTCTGCCTTTGTTAGCACTCTGAATCAACATGTTAACCCTATGTAATCCATTGAAACTTTATTGAAGTATTCCTTTCTAAATCAATGCATAACAATGACTCGGTGTTCTTTAAACTACGCAAAATTCAGTTGCAAGAAGAGGATTGCATCATCAATAACCGCCATGTTACTAAATTTTACTTTATTCTAAGCACATCATACTACAAAACAAAAATAAATTAAAACTTACAATATTGTTGGATTTGTTTTGATTTTCCTTCAACTACCTTTGCGAAACAGTTCAAATAAAAGGAATCCATGTTTGTTTCGGGTTGGTTTAGTTCAATTCTATGTTTGAATTGTTTTGTTAGTATTCCCGTGTAAAAATCGGCCCTTCATTACAAGATGTGGCGATTAATGACATCACAATGACTCTATTGAGGATATGTTGGGGCATACAACAAATTCACTGTCTTTCTAGTTCGTCCCTTATGCCTTTCATTACGGTCCCGATCACTTGAATCTTCTCATCACATCCCCACTTCTTTCTAGGTATTCCTCTACATTGTCTCTGCTCTTGCTTAGGCAAGCTTTCACCTTTTGCTTCGCCTCTTCCTTTTGTTACGCCTTATATAGTGCTTTTTCAGAATTATTGAGAATGCACGTGAGAAGGGGGGAAAAAGAAAAGAAAAAACCCAACCCGACCCGAAGAACTCCCCGAAGTTCTTTACTTAATACCCGAACCGAATGAGACTCGAACTAAAAATGTCATGTCTCGGACCCCACCGAGCTCGGGACATCCCTCCGTAATTGTAATTCGAATGTGACGTTCCAAGACTCGTTGCCAACCCAAACGAAACTTCAAGCATAGAATGCACGCTAAAGCAATTATAACACCCAGACAAAATTAAGACAAAGGGTAGTAGGAGAACACTTGAACAAATCAACCACATACTTCATTCAACGGCATGTACTTATAAAATCCAACCTTACATACAAAAAGCCACTAGGTTTTTTTTTTTTGGTAACCTAGGGAACCCCCGCACGGCCGACAGCCGGAGAGTAAACCCTGGGAGCGACACGTGCTAGCCACCACACACGTGCCACCGGTTAAGTCACCCCGCGGCGCCCGAGATTCGAACACTCAACCATTTGCGAGAGGAAGAGTGCGCGTTCTCAGCAACGTCCAACCTCAGGCAGGTGACAAAAGGCCACTAGGTTTAAACTCCACCTTTATCAAAAAAGGGACTGGTGGTTGGGTAGGCTAGCCTAGCTATACTAAAAAGACCCACAAAAAGGGTTTCTAGACTTAACACTAAAACATCGCTATGGCTTCCAATTTGAGTTGGAACTCACAAACTCAGGCTTCGACTCCATGAGTTTCTCTTCGGGCTCCTCCTCCATTGGCTCTTCTTCAGGATCGGACTCCATTGGTTCTTCTTCGAGATCGAACTCCATTGGCTCTGGGAGGGCCACCTCGGGTTCCTCTCCTGGCTCTAACTCCATGGACTACTCGTCGAAGTCGGACTCCACTATCACTGGCCGGGGGTCGAAATCCTTGGGGGCGGTATCCGAGCTCGTGACCACACCGTCAGGAGCGAGAGCCGTTGAGGGGTCCCACTCACCTACCCCATTGAACGGAACATCACAGTCCCGCAGTGGTCCATAGACGTCATATAAATCTTGATAATAGTAAGCCCGATACGTATTAGGCTGCAGTGTCTGACTACCCATGTCTACCCACATCACAGTAGTATGCTTAATATAGACATCCTCATCTCCTACGGGGTATTCCATCACCGAGTGCTCAGTATGCCTCGAGATCCCAAAACGATCTGGCGGATTGGTCATGGTCGAGGTCGAGGGTCTAAAATGATTATATAATAACCATAAGAACGAGTCTTAATAAACAATACCCTAAACCCTGCCTAGGCTAACACGTACCTCAAGACAAATAGAATAATACCCAACACATTCAATCAACATGCAATAACATTTAAAAGGCACTCTCTAGCCTTACCTCGATGCATATATATATATATATATATATATATATATATATTACCTCGATGCATATATATCCCTGCACGTTAATTGGATCGCAATAACATAACCAAATTCTCAATGCACATGCATTCCAAGGTACAACCAATTTCCTACACATGCATTCACAATAACATTCCAACCTATTCCAATATCAATCTTTACACATGCTCACATCTTTCAATTTCCAACACGCACATGTGTCCACCCCAATCAATACCGACCTGTGTAACACGCCTCAGGCTCACCTCATCGTACGACTTGCGTAACACACATCAAGTCTACGGCACAACTCGTGTAAAGACGCATCAAGTCGACGGTCCTCCAATTTATTCGGGTATTGTCTCGCGTAACATGCCTCAAGACAAATCCAATTCCTCGCGTAAACATGCCTCAAGGATTATAGGATCAAACGTATATTCTCATTCAATTTCATGCATTTTCCTGCGTCAACACGCCTTAGGACCTATCGATCATACGCGATGCATATCTTAGTCCCTTCACACAACATCCACATGCCCTAATCACACACAAATATGCTCAATTCTAAATCAACAACTTAGCCTAACCAATTCATTCATAAGGGCAACGATGTAGTTCAACTATATCACCCAATCATTCCAACACCTTCAATCCACAATTCAAGCTAAACACTCAATGGCATAAATCCACACATCCCAACATTCAACTCATCCACCAAGCACCACAACTCAGCCACAAGAGATAGAGAAAACCGAATACATAAAATCCGGGCAAATTTGGGCCAGTGCATAGTTTTGGAATTCCTTTTAAAATAAATAGTAATTAAACTCCAAAAATTATGAATTTCAGATATGTCCAAAAAAACATCGTGATGAACATTTTTAATGAGAACACAAAACCTAGTTCTGTCTAGAACCACCTCTTTTTGTCACCCAAAGTCAAACATAAAATATTTCATTCGACTGGCCATCCGACTTTCAAAATGCATTATCTCATTAGAAATTTTTGAAATTTTTATATGTCATAGCCACAAATGTCCCCAACAAGTTTTGTGAATGAAGTATTTTGAAAATAGATATGAAAAAATTTATAAAAATTCGAATAGACCCGAAGGTCAGAGGAATAGTTTTTCCAGCAGACTAATTTCGATCCAAAGATGGACTTTCGAATGACCTCAAATGACTTCTAAAAATTGCCAAATTAAATTATGTTATACGTCAAGATGTTTTAAACAACTTTCAAGGAGGACATTACCCCAGATTAGGCCCGCACAGGTCTCAAAAAAAATAGCAAAACTTGGCGACACAGTAGCAACGAAATCCGGGAACACAACCAACAAGCAAATCTACTTGTCTAGCCCTTAAACCAATTAACCACAGCCACAAATCAATCCCTAATATGTCCATTAGTAACCCCTTAGCCTAATCAAGGGTTAGGAAGCCACTTACTAGGGAAAAACCTAAGCAAATCCAAGCTAAGCAAGCAACAACTGCTGTGGCAGATCAGCAAAAAGGGCAAACAGCGGTTTCAGCGAGGATAGGCTGAGACGGTGGCTGGCTGAGGCTGAGCAAGCAGCTGCTCACGCAAGGGGGAGGAGGAGGAGTTAGCCAAGAGATGAGGGAGAGAGAGAGAGAGAGCCAGAGGAGAATTTTTTATCAAATGACAAAGAGAGAGAGAGAGAGAGAGAGAGAGAGAGAGAGAGAGAGAGAGAGAAGTCTATTAACCCTACTATAAACCCCAATACCAACCCCACTATCTCATCCAATGAATCACATTGCATCTTGTTGGGCAAGTCAAGATCCTAGGGCTCACAAAATTCCTCCCAACTAATTACCCAAAATAATAAATGGCAAGCAAAAGTAAATATGAAAGGAGGGAGGGGCAAAATAGTCCTCTAGCTTTGGCCATTGGAGGGAAAATGCCAATTTCCAAATTGCACTTTAACCCTTCAAAGGAATTCAAATAATCTCAGGGGTAAAATGGTCATTTTCCACTCCCAGTCCAAATTCCAAATTTCCGACAAATCTAATAAACCTTAAGGTTGGCCACGCTTATGTGACATTATCCAAATAAATTAGTCGTGACACTTTGAGAAATTTGACATCCAAGTTCAGATTCAAATGATGGCCAATTTTACTCAAATGCGACTTTAGTGTATCTCTAATTAACGGGTGGCTTTTTAGGATTAACGCGTATCGACTTGCGGTTACTCAAGTCATGGTGACCTCGATTGTCACTGAAGATCGACTTATGGTGGAGTTCTTAGGTCCACATACATTTTCCTAGGTAGCCATCACTTAAAGGTTAGTATTCCGAGAATGATCAGTTCTAGGCGAGATTTAACTACAATTGCATTGAAGAATATACACATTCCATTTATTCCAAAAGTGGATCAAAATTTATGATGTCACAAAACATACTTGATAATTTCGGTTCGGGTTGGTCCGGACTGGATCAAGTAAAATTGACACCCATAATCAAAAAGTGGCTTGATGTAATAAAGCCCAACTTGTGTCCATGGCTTGGACCTGCAAAGTCCAATTTTAGTCCACATATTCGGATCAGGCTCGAGTCCCCATTTTTTGGAAATAAAAATTTCAAAAAATCTAGAACAAAAAAATCGAAAAATTGGTTAGAGAAATAGCCCTTGATTAGGTTATTAGATTTTAGTATTAGAATTAGTTTAGTTTCATTTAGATTGTACACACATGATTTAGGAAAGTTCATGATTTCCTCTAGTTTAGATTTAGGGAAATTAGTTTATTTGGAAATGGACTTCAATTTGAACTAAGCTCATGGAGTTGTCATCCTAGGGCTTAATAACAAGACCATGTAATATTCTTTGCCTAAATCGTGTCGGATTACTTATTGCATTATATCTTTTATTCGTTCTCCATCGGATTACTTATTGCACTATATCTTTTATTCGTTCTCCATTTCTTTCTTAGATTAATTGAGTGATTTGCCTTCTTTATGACTCATAATTCATAAAAAGATTCTACGGACACTACAAATAATCAAGTTTAGGTATTGAAATGGAACTAGTTAGAATTATTGTAATCAAGTCACTGACCCTAAATTTCTGTTTGCGTAGAAAATGAGGTATACTTCCACACACCACTTGATTTCTAGCTAACCCCAATAGATGAGTGGCGACTCCTCATTTTGAATTTTCATAGCGTTAATCGAAACTAAAATTGAATATTTTAACATCGCATTAGGTAAGGATTTGGGAGAACTAGCACCAAACAAGGACCGTTGGTTCACCATTGGCATTACCTCTAAACCTCGTCCTTTTCCCTCGACTAGAAATGAGGGCCGCAATAGCTTGGTGACTCCATTGGAAAAATAGACATCGTTAGAGGTAATGTCAAGTTGTGTACCAACAATCCTAATCGACACAGGTTCCCCCAAACCGTCCTCACTCAACATTGGAATTTTCAATTTTAATTTCAATTAACCCTATCAGAATTCTAAATGAGGAGTCAATACTAGCCTGTTGAGGCCAACTAGAAACGAAGTGAGGTATAGGAGTATACTTCACTTCCTACGCAATCAGAAATCTAAGGTCTAAGACTTAATTACATTGGTTATTTAACTAGTGCCTTTTCGGTACTTAAAATTGATTATTTGTTAACTGAAGTGTCCATGCGGTCGTCTTATCTAATTATGAGTCCTAAAGGTCATTCAAGTCGCTAAGTATCCATGCGATGTTTTAGTGTTTATTATGGTCCTAGGATGTAACATAACCATTCAACTAAGAAAATGAATCAAAACACACAAACGATATAAAAACAAGCACAACAAACAAACAAACAAACAAACAAACGAAAAAAGGAATAGTAATGAAAGTGAATAAAATGGTGAACTACAGTAAAATAACCCAATACGAGTTGGGCAAAGAGTATAACATGGCCTCGTTTTTAAGCCCTGAGATAGCAATACCATGAGCTACAATCAAATCAAATTCAATTCCTTGTTTAAAAGATCAATCTTCCTAGACTCAACTATAACAAAGGTCACTAAAATCTCTAAACTATATGAATATCAAATAAATGAAACTAGGCTAATGTTAATACTAAAATCTAACAGCCTAATCAAGGCCTATTTATCTAACCAATTTTCTGATTTTTTTTTATTTTCGGAATTTTTAAATTTTTTATTCATTCTTTTAATTAATTCTTTTTTCTCAGTCCATCTTCTCCGGAATACGCCAGCTTCTTCTTTTCCTATCTCTACCCAGGGCACTCTAATTCAAATTTTCCAACTCAAATTCTCGGCCAAATCTTTATCCATCTCTATTCAAGTAACAAATATTCCAAGTTACTTATCCAGAATCTATCAAAATATTCAAAACAGTATTCTCTCTACACTACAAAACATCTTCCTTGAAAACCACTCTTAGCTGAACATTTCAAGATAGAACAAACAGTATATAAGCATCCAGAATTTGCCCAAGATCAACAACACATACGAACTTGATACATAGAATCACCTACACAAATCTTAAGCGGAGAATCACGTACATACATTTTACCCTCACCAATGATCATCTCTGACAATCACCAGATTTACAGCCTTTCAACATTTACAACTGTATGTTTGCCAATACATCGAAAATGGAACCACAACAGAGAAACTATTGAAAATGGAACCACAACAGAGAAACTAACTCAAATATCACCAGAGATCAAAGAACGTATCAGTGATTCCAGTTCATGTTCACACCACAATCACCATCAACCAACATTGAGACATACAGACAAGAAAACAGAGCAAATATACAGAGTGCAGAGAGAGTCTCAACAGCGGGTTCCAAGAATTCCCAACAAATTGCAAGTGCGGCATATCCAGTAAAGATAATCATTTAAACATGATCAGAAGAGGATGACCAGTTTGATCCATTAACAAGCATATGAACATCAGAATCTATACGATTTTATTCACATTTAGCGAACCTATTTCGGTACCGATTTAGTTTAAGCTCAGGCTCAAATACATCTGGCACTCGACAGATAGAACACAAGAAACCAAAAATGGACAGTGATCAGAAAAGCCACATATAAAGGAGATCCTCGGTCTATGAACTGATAGACAAATCAAACAATCAGTAACGGACAAGTTCATCTCAGTCATGTCAAAACTCTCCCTAATCGTTCAATAACAAGAGTTCATCTTCACTTGTGCATTTCATCGAACTGGTAGAGCATCTCTCAGCAAAGGATCTCACATTCAATATTAGGACAGCGTTTCGACCACGAATCATCACATCAGCATTTCTCTGTCTCTACTCTGGACGAAAAGTAATCAAGAACAGATCATTGAACTTCACCTTAAACTGGAATCCTCGCTCTGGCCGGAAAAGAAAGTCTTAGGTGCGTGCGAGAGAGAACCTTCATTTGAATGGGCTCAGATTTACATCTTTTCCGAGTGGGCCTTTCTGTGTTCTTCATTTTTTTTAAATTTATTATTTGTTATTATTTGTTGATTTACTTATTATTTATTTATTTATTTATTTATTTTCTTTGTTATTATTTTGTTATTTTTAATTGGAACTTTTATAAGAATGAACACTAGAATTATTGACCGAAATTCGGGTGTTGACAAGGGCTTCTTCAAGGGAGAAAAGAAATTAAGACACCATTACCCCTATTCCTTTCTATTATTTCTATTGAGGTTCTCTCTAAAGTGGATGACTTTAAGATTTTCTTCAATAAATTTTTGAAATCTTCAATGTACTCCATATATTCCAAAGCTTTCTGGATTGAAACTGAATCCTGATAAAATACAATTGTTTTTGGTTGGATATGAGGATCGATACCATGCTGAGTTGCTTCAATTTAATGATTTTAAATGTGGAAAATTGTCTGTTAAGGCTTAGGTTTAGGATCTTCTCTTATCCCCAGTAGACTAAGTGACAAAGGATGTAGGTCCTTGATCAGAAAGATTCCAACTGGAATGACTGCATAGACAGTAAAAACACCTCAAATATGCAGGTAGACCACAACTGATCAAGTTTGTTGTTATTTACAGCTCGATAAACTATTATTGTCAAATTTCTACCATGCCAAAGAAGTTGACATGAAATGCTCAACATTTGTGTAATGGAAGGTCAGAGAATTCTCATGGGGCCAAGGTTGCTTGGAAGAGGTTTGTTTGCCTAGAATTGGAGTCTTGTCTCTTTGTAAATGACATGTACACTAAATAGGATATGGTATTAGTGAGGCACAGCACAGCCCTGCATCCTAAGGCCTGTGGCTGGGCACTGGCCCGTTAGATCGCGGACCATTAGGGATCACACATGATCTAGACCAGAATTATGAAGCTCGGACACATCAATAGCATGCCTACAATTACCTCAAACTTTGAAAGCTCATAAAAAAAATCAAGCTAGATTACAGAATATTTTGATGACAAAAATTAGCATCAGAAAAGTGATGCCTACACAGGGTTATGCAATAATTATCTTACAATCTGATAATCAAGTTAAAGCATGAAATGGACTTGTGATCACAGCTACAACCCTCAATAAACACATGAAGATCTAGGCAAAAACTGATCCGGATGTGCATCACGCTTCCTTTCTCAGGTCCCTTGATAAAATTCCATGATTGAAAAAGCAGTAAACGACAATGCATTGTCAGTCAAAGTGCACTGAATCATTTGCAGACACTTTATCGTCAATAACGTTCACACGAATCTCAATACTAAGAGGCCTATCTGAACAACATTATGATTATACAAATTTTTAAGATCTTGAGACAAGATAATTACCCTTAACTGTTTTTGACATCACAAAACAAACAGCAGAGAATCTTATTATGCCAGAATCTGCACCAATGATGTCACATCTAGATTTGCACTTTTCATGTAGTATACAAAGAGTCAGAAAACTATTAGTTCATAAGTTATTTTGCGATGAGTTCACCTCAAGAATGGGAGCTATCTTGAACTGCAAGTTTGACTATAGGTTTAGTCAAATGAAGAGATTAACTGACACTGACAGGAATAAGAACAGTGGTCATTATAATTAGAATAAACCAAGAATCAGGAATGAAGAGCAAGGATGTTGTCTAACTTCATTTTGAAGACCTTTATATTGCCTCGTGATTGAATACCACCATGCAAGAGAATTTATAGTTATAGATATACTCAATTGTCACATGAGCATCATATTATACTGCCACAGCAAGAAACATTGCCACAGTGCCTTAATCCGAGCCATTCAATTGTTAACAGGCTATACTACAGAAAGGTCTCACCATGCAGCCCATTTGTCATATGCACAAGTAACTAATAATCGTTCAATATGCAGCAGAGGTGCTTCATAATACCATACATGATGTACATTATGTTCAGAAAAGCAAGGAATCATAATTTCAACAGTCTTACCTAGTTGTGCAAAGGCATAAGAAGATTCAACAGGAAGAATCAATGCATATAGATCTAATGAGAAGCCTGAGTAACCCGTGACCTGTGAGGCTTTGGAGCTGAAAATCAAATATTAGCATTCAGCATACATATATATAAACAAATCATAGATTCCACAATGTCATAAACAGAGAATGAATGGAAAAGGAGGGGAAAAAAGGAGAAGAGAAATGATACTTCATGTAACAAGGTTCAACAAAACAAAGAAGAAACATGAACCAAATTGATTTTATCATTGCAAAGGCAAATTATTTAAGGCCATCTTTTCTGTTTTAAAGCATACTAATTATCTCTGAGGCATGAAAAGGTTATGGTCCAATCAGTCTCTTGAAATATTTGCAACTGCAGAGCACAAATTGGACAATTGCTCGACCAAGAACCTTATAAGTTTAGTAACTCACAATAGGGATCAAGGAAGAAGATATTTCTCTCTAACGAGTCTAACCAATGGATTATTAACTATTAAGATACTGCACTTCGTCTTTTTCCTTAACCAAGGAAATGACATCCCATTTTTCAAATGGCAATCTGGCTAGGTATACTGAGTCTAGAGGTAAGCTACTTGTGATTAACAAGGCATCTGAAAATTAGCCAAGAAAAAAGAGAGACTGGGCATCTGGAAACTCTATCTTTTGTTTACTGGGCCAATTCTACACCTAATTATAGCAACCATTATAAGGCTGAACACCGCTCCACTCAAGCAACTATACTTAGTGTCGGTTTGGATAAGTGTATGCACCATCTCAAGATGAGCACTCTTGAGCACCTTATCCTTGATGGAGAAAACTTCTAAATAGGTTCTTATCCAACCAATGACCCACTAGTTTGATGCTTGCAATTTCACTAACCCTTAAGTCATTCCAAAACACTCCATTGGGCCAGCTTTATTTACCTGGGATTAGCAAATAATTCTCCACATCAAGGATACAACATATCTTCACTGCAGCAAACAATTTACATATGGACAAGTGCGAGAGAGATAGAGAGACAGAGAGAGACAGAGAGAGTTGTTCAGCAAGATCTATAATCACCGAAAGCCCCAGCTACAATTCTTTCTCTAGCTGGTTGAGAGAATTTATTGAAAAGTAGGAAAAAAAGAAAGAGGCTTCCTGAATTCTTCTTAATCAATATGGAAGGGGATCAGTGCTAGGAAGATTGTCGTAGTAGGCTCTAAAAGATAAATTTTTCCAGAAAGGTCTCTCAGGGAGGCATTGCTAGCAGGCACAATGCTCACCTTCATTGATTGATAAAGAAAACTTTGGTTCAAAGGTAGAATTTCTCTATTATGCTCATAAAAGCCTCCTCTAAAGTATTTAACTATGGGTCCATTGAAAACGAACTACCAGTTCCCTTGGGTTATCTAATGTAAATAGGTGCACACTGCATTATAATAACATTCTTTCGAACAGACAGTTCAACTAATTAAAATGGTTGATCGCCATTTATACCATTAGGGTTTCCTCGTTCATAAAAATCTCGCAGAAGAGAAATGGCTTCTGATGCCATTATACCCCCACAGCATTTGAAACCCTTAGATCCAGAATTCCCAACACTGCAAGAGAAACAAGAAAAAAGATGGAAACATTCATAAATCAGGCAGATACATCCCAGAATGCTTTGACTCATAATCAGATTATTAATCGCAATGTAAATATAAATTTCAAGCTCTAAAAGTATGAGTTTTCATGGTTTATTCCTTTTCCCTAAACTTTCTGTTGAGATGCATCCTTGGTACATCTCTTGCTTCTTCCCCCAGTACTTGAGCTTGTTCTTTCAAAACTAACACTTTAAACAGAAAAACAATGTCTGTAATCTAGATTAGCAACTTCATGTACTGCTCAGATCACAATAAAACAGATCCTGTTTCACTACATTTTAACTTCATGTCCACAAAGTCGGAGTAAAAAATTGATGAGTTTTGAACAAACTTAGGAAATATGAAATGTTAGCTCATAACAGTGTCAGACAGATGAAAAATCATACTGCAAACACAAGCAATACACCACAATTTAGCAGGCAGATGCTCTCATGTATGCAAGAAGAGACAATAGCAACTATTAAACAAGAAAAGAAATTTCTTTATCAAGTACATTGCCCATGGCCGATCAGAAAGCATAAATTTTTCCTCATAGTTAAAATATCATACTTCTTTGAAGATAGTGTATCTCTCGATTTAAACATGATAACATCAAAGACATCAAAGAATCTCACTGCAGTGAAAAAAGTCAGGGAGAAGAGATGAAGAAACAGGAGGGAGAGGGAAAAGGAAAGAAGAAACTAATGTTAGCTTAACATGTGGCACTTCCCAAAACTGTAAACTTTTTAGGGAAAATAAAGAATATAGAAATGTCTAACAAGTCACCAAGAATTTAAGAAAAAGGAAACAAAGCGGGAAAAGAAAGAATAAATATAAACTTGACTTCTTAATGCTTCCAGAAACACCACTTTCTTCCATTTAGACTAAGGAAAGGACAGAAAAGATGGAAAAAGTTCCATAAACCTCCATTTATTTTCGTGGTTATGTGTTGCAATATTCAACGTGCAACTACATATAGAAACACAATGAACCCACATCCATCAGTAATCAACATAAGGAATCATAAACCTCCAGTAAGCTTTAGTTGTCAATTGTCATATATAACAATTTCAAAGTAAAGCTATGTAAATACAAAACCAGCAGCAAAAGCAAGTTCATAGACTGACCTAATGCATGCCTCAGAGCTACTTGAATGCAACGACAGTATTGAGCCACAGCCTCCAAATTTATCATTTGCACAGCCATAATATACTTCCTTTATACCTAAAAAGGGTAATGGTCATCTAATCATAAATAAACAAATTTTATGGAAGTTCAGTTTTATTTCAGTATGATCAATGGATACCAATGATAGATAATGCTGCTGCACACATTATGCATGGTTCACATGTCACATAAAGGGAGCATGCTGAAAACTTCTCTGCAACTTCTGCAGCCAAAAATCCAGTCCTCTGCCACTGTACAAGAAGAACATCAAGAGCTTCCATCTCTGCATGTCTCGTTGCCTATGAAAGCGCAAGGAGATAACAACACAAGCATATCAAACTTAGGAGTTTTGTCAGAGAGACAGTTACTCATAGTGTAGTTCCAACATAAATTTAGGAAAGGCATTTTGTGAGAAATATTTTATCCTTCAAGTTAACTGATTAAGAGTATATATAAGATTGCTCAAGGCATATACTACATGAAGTCAACAAGTTTTGCTTGCTTGAAGTTGCTGAGAATCTCACAAGGAAAAGAGGTTTCGTATTGGATTAGCCAACTCCACCTTTTCTAACAGTATTTTTAAATATACCCCTGTAGCAAGGTGTCTTTGTATTTTTTATTAATCTCCACAAGATAGTAAAAGGGCCAAATATTTTTCACATCAACTATTCATTACTATCCATAAAATCATTTATGGTAATGTATTGTCACCTCATGACTATAGATGATTACAGAAATAGACTATTAGATAAGAGATGATCCCTACCAGAAAACAGGCTTAAACTAGTTGTGTAAATGGTCATTGTATGAAGAACTGTGCCCGAGGAGCAGCTTCTTACATCTTAAAAGGCAATACAATGGTCACAATGCATTTTTAGACCATATAAGTATACCAAAAGTCTAGCTAAAAACAGCCTAAGAGAACAATGTTAGGAACTTCACAAATGCAAATCAAGACCGTAATATGGTTCCAGTCAAAGCACAATGGTAAACAAAAAACATAAAACATTGTGCATAATAAAGCAAGATTATTGTTGTTGTTAGCCGTAGCCATGTTTTATGAAGAGTAATGGGAACGAAACCCCTTACAGCCTAATAATGCATGGAAAATTCCACTCATTAACAGATTTGATCAGATATATTATTTTATTATCTAATAAATACATATTAACAGAGTAACATAAAATGATCAACAATAAACTATGAGTGGATAATTCAAGGTCATTAATTCGGAACAATAACAAAGTGCTGTTGGCCAAAATCTATAGAAGGGGGTGGAGAAGCAATGATAAACATCCATACATTCCGTGTCTCATTAGTCCGGTTTCTTCCTGCTGCAATAACATTCCCATCCTCAACCATCACACAGCTGTTCAATCAAAGAGTCCAATCTGAAATCATTCACTAATTAAGACGGAAATACTAATGATCTTAATTTGAAAAAAAAGTAACATATGAAATGCACTTGGTCACGGACAACTAGTATCTTACCCAACTGGAACTTCAAGGCTGTCCAACGCAAGCTTTGCCTTATATAAGAAAAGCAAATAGGTATTGATACTTGTAAGGAGAAAAAAAAATAAGAACAAGAGTCAGAAATTCTTTCATGCATGCATAAAGGCAAATTCAAGAGGAAATCAGCATCGTGTTGCCAGCAGTAGAAATATTTCAGTATCAATATGCAGTTACTAATGGAACAAATGCATGTCCCATAGTTATATGATCAAGATCTTGCAGGTCCTGTATAACATACTGGTCACTAACTTCCAAGCAATGATTATCACCCCATACTCATCTAGTAATACAGATGCAAATCCCACCAAACAGTTAAACTGATATGGCTCTAACAACAGTACAGCAAAACAAAGGAACTAATTTGAGAAACTTGATGCTGCTCATTCTAGTGTGTCTTATCATGGGTACCTCAGAAGCTTTTCTTTCATTAAGAGGTTTCACTCAAACATTCAAAAAGCTTCCTAGTGTTTAAGCTTCTGGGTCCTTTTCCTTTACAAATGCTATGGCACATGAGAATAAAGAGAGATCCCTAAAACTGATGTGAAGCCCTCAGAAATCAGAATTGATAATCAGCTTCTTGTGATTTTATCTCTATTCTACTGAATAACTTAAGTAAACCATGTTTCTCGTGATTTTTTCATTTTCATATCCACAGGCCACAAGGCCACAGATAAAAAACCACCTAATCAGTTATCCATGGGCACAACTGATGTTCATATTATGCTCACGCTTGAAGCAAATTTCGTTTTCAATTCTCCCTATGTGCCAAAGTCAAAAAGTGGCAAAAGGACTTGACTGTCAAGCAACCTCTCCTGATGGCTTGCCATCTCATTGCATCTTCTTCATTCCTCTATGGTTTTGCCTCTTCAAGCGTCTCAAGAAACTTAGCAACAGAGTCCTATCCTGGTGATCAAAGTTTCTCATAATTCAATTGTCCTGCACATTTTTATGATAAGCACATACTACACATCCACATTTCCTAGACACCTAAAAAAAACCCAAATAGTTCCCAACCTACGGCACCCGATGTGGCTCAGTTTTTCACCTGAGAAAGGGACTGAACCAGCCCATGTACACCCTACTTCCCTTTGTTCCACTCTCCCTCACTTGTTTTTTCTTTGAATCTAGACTTCACCTACGTTTTTCAATAAATTGCCACCTACAATAACAAAGAAATCAAAGCTACACCTTCTAGAAATTGTTGCTGATTTTGCAGCAACACTTACGAAGAAATACTAATTCAACGTCTCCTGAACAAATTCAACTATACATTCTTCAAGTTGCCGCGCAATTGTAGCACCAACGTATCGGATTCAAAATTCAGCTCAAGTAATACGTCAACTTAATACAATTTGGATGTGCCAGGCGTTACCTGATCTATAGCAAGCTGCATGAAACCCAGAACCTCAGGAGAGAATCGTTCATCCGAGGCTGCGTTATCAGTTTCCATGCCTTCGGTCGGTGGTGGGAGTCCGTCACCTGCACTCGCTGGTCTCCGTCGCATTCAGTTCTTTTTTTTTTTTTGGTCTACGTCGCATTCAGTTCGCTAGGCTGTTTCAGGAAGTAGAACTTCTTCTGTTCATCACCTTCATTGGCAGGTGGCGATCTTCCATTCGTCAAAGCTCACTAGTGTCGAATGAAAGATGAGCAGTCGTGATATTGAAAGTGGCGTCAATGGAGTTCGAAGTTTGCCTTTGGTGGAGAAAAGGAAGGAGCTTAGAACAGGAAAATCAAAGAAAGAAGGTGGTAAGAAAGAATAAATAGAAGAAAGAATTGCAGAATTTTATTTTAGGATATGAAGAAGCTAACCAGAGTTAAAGGGGATTTAGCGAAAAGAAAGAAAAAAAGATTAGGTGGTTATGCTTATGCATAGATGAAAATAGGTGATTATTTATGAAGTATGTGGTCCTTAAAAACCTATTATATTTCTACTACTATTAAAGGGTAGTTTGGGAAAGACGAAGATACATTTTGACTAAGGCTATGTTGTTTGGAGGAAAATATTTTACCGGAAAACGTTTTTTCCATTTATCAGTATTTGGTGTCGGAAAATAAGCTGGTCAAAGGAAAATGACTTTAATCAACTACCAAGTTTATAATTCATGCGATACTACCAAGTTCAAAACTAAGGAAAACAACTTCCTAATTTAAAAAGTGGAAGTCATATTCCAAAAAAGTAAGGAGGACTATTATTACCCAAGTGTTTTGACGGATGACCAGGTCAAAAAAAGTATCGTTTCAAGCATGCGCACTCAGGTGAGGATGCATTTTCATTAGGAGACCATAGAATTCTCGAGACAAAACTAGGCATAAACTGCTCAAATGGAAAAATTGTGTTTCAATGTGATTCACAGCCTGATACAGAGGATGGTTAATGCACCAACCTAGCAGTATGTCATCACACACCAATACAAAAATTGATCATGGACTCAGAGGTCCACAGCTTGACAAGCCCTCCCACAAATTGAGTACAGACCAAGAATAAAGTAGGACACTGTGCAACACCAGTGCAGGTACAGAATCTATAATTCTCCGCTCGTTCAAGTTCCTCTCTACTTTCATCTCTAATACATTGTCGTCATCTCTAGTATACATTCACAAAAGATGATTACTTTTCTTTGGGGAATTTTAACGAACATCTGAGGGGCCAATCATAGCAGCCACTACAATTACATATATCCTCAAATTCTAACCATCTCCATAGAATCAATCCCATTACACAAATCGAAACACCCACAAACATCATAAAATCCAAATCACGTATTCAGAGCTAATCTCTCTATCAGTCTATCATCCGGAGAAAGTGGAAGATGAGCGCAGGAAAAATCATCATATAAAAAGTGCTTAAGAAACTCAAGACATGTGGTGGGTCGCCTAGATCAGAATAACAAAGAACGACGAAGAACGATGGAGGGATTCGAGTCAAGTACCGTTAACAACGAAACAGAGAAGAAAGCCGCACCTGTCTCTTTCAAAGGCAATGCAATTCCTTGATGTTCTCGTAAGGATTTTTCTTATATTCTAAATTTCTTCACTTAATTTACAGAATTATCTTGTTCTCTACAGATTTTGCATGTGCCTAGAGACACATTCTCATGATTATGTGAGGATTTCAGCCAAGTTGTGGTAGAATTTTTGAGGTAAATACACTCCACAACTTTTTTCTTGGATTAAAACCAGCAAAAAATTTAAGCTACGCCTATTATAGCACCAACTTTTTCTTGTGTTACTAATAATCCTAAATTATATTAATTGTAACACCAATACTATCTTTTTGTCACATTTGTATAAATTTGAGATTTCTGTGATCAAAGAAAATATAATTTAGAATATTATATCGTAGTAGGCAAAGCGTATGATTTTTTTATAATAGAAAGAGGGTATTTTTGTTGCTGGTTCCAGTTTGGAGAGTTTTGTAATAAAAGGGGTATAATTTCGAATTTTTGGTAATATTTTTCATGTTTTTTCTAAATATATTCTGGTACTTTTCTCCGAAATCGTTAAGAAAATCAAGGTGTTCCGCGTGCAATGGATGCTACGGACATATTCTCAAGGTAAATGAATTTTATCTATTTCTTCCCCTATCAACTACTTCTATAGCTTTCTCAGGTAATCAAGCTACACAGAAAATAGTCGAGATTGGGGTGAAATTATCGAAGTTGATGCTAATTTTTGAGTAATTGAGATCATTCCGCGAAGAGGGTAAGAAGTGAAACCATTCAGCAAAAATCACATTGGCAATGCGAGTACTGTAATTTTGAGTACATAGCACAACAGTAATTTCACAATTAACGAGCTCTCTTTCTCAGAAAATGATATATCACAATCTTCGAACTAAATGTAGTTTAGGCACATTTCTGTTTTGTTCCTACTGTACGCTAGCCGTTAATTACAATCGATCGCATCATTACAATTTTAGAAATACCATATCAAACCAAACGGCGTGAAAAGCAATCGGGCATGAGCTACGTGTGCACAAGATCCGAGGATGATATAACATTCACGTCGGGCCAAAAGCAAACTATTAAGTTCTTTGCTGAGCTCACCGTCTTTCAACTAAAAACCGATTCCCAGTTCTCTCTGCATCCGAAAGACATTAGAAGGAATCAAGCTTGAGAGTTCACGTTCAGAGGAAGCTCCGGATGTTTTCATGGGTGCAAGTCTGAAAATACTCGGTTCCAAAGCCATATATTCTTTGCCAAGGCTGTATTCCCTTTGGCCAACATATGTACTGTTGTTGGAATAGCGAACGAGGTAATCCGCACAAATCAAAACATGATTCGGTGAAAGTGCATCGGCTGGAGCAAATAAGTATAGAGCAGCCGTAGTAAACTGCTGCTGCTAACAGACCCCAAGCACTTGCAGGTTGGATGTGGTAAACTTGAGGAGCATCTCACCAACAAGAATGATTTTCAGACTTGAGGACCATGAGAGCACAATAAGGGTTCTAATAGTTCGTGAAATGTCGACCAAGCTAAGTAACAAGTTCATTTATATAGGTAAGATGTAGAAGTATCCAGAAGTAACTACTGAGTTTATAGAAATGGGGAAGCAAACACGAGTCTATGCGCTTGACAAATAGAATTTTACAGTTTTCCACGATGGTCGAGTTCTTCAGCACTAGCCTAACCTCAAAGGTAACAACTGAGACATCAAAGAGTAGACACTCCTTGATAAAAATGTAAATGCTGCTATATTACAAAGCCTAGCTTATGCAGGTATAGAATGCAATAGACACTATTCTCCGCCATGAAACCACCATACCAATTTTCCAGGTGACTGGAAAATACAAACCTGGAAATTATGCCCTGGACCCAGTTATGACATCAAGCAATCCACAGCAATTCATCCATGAAGTCCTTTGCACCACTCTCGGAGTCATCACTACCTCATGCTGCGGAGCAATAGCTCAGTAAGTAATTAAGCAGATTCCATTTCTGATGCATAAATTCAAAATAATCATAAATTTGGAGGCTACAATTGATCAAAAACAAGTGAAATACCAACTGCTCTGCCGAATTTGCCACAGGCAAACTCTCACTCTCTCCATTGTACAATTCCTTCATGGACTCGGGCCTCTCGATGTAGATATCTGCGTTCTCCAACTCTTCCTCGGTTTCCTCTTTCTTGACAACCTTGACTATAAGAATTCTTTTAGACTTTAACTCAGTTCGTTGACCATCAGTTTCATCACCAACAGCTTCCTCAACATCCCTCTGATCGATCTGTAAAACATCTCCAGCTTCCACTTCCTCAACAGTTTGAACAACTGCATTTCACCCTAGAGGCTCGTTCATAGATGTGAACGGAGGAGACAGCGATTCTCCACAATTTAAGTCCTCAATGCCTCATTCAATGAGGGAGGGTGGTCCTCAGATGTTGGGGAGTTAATCTGGACACCGCTGTCACTATCCTTCTTGTTTTCACTTATCAGATCACCATTTTCTAATCCCAAAAGGACCCAGAGAAAGGAAATGAATCAGTAAAAGAAATCAGCAAATATCTAACCCCTAAACAAAAACAAAAAAATATATACTCATCCATACGGTTTAAAAGGTTGCGAGTTAAATTAAGATTGCAAATTTTTGAAAGATAAGGCATCAGATTAACCACGCACAGCCAAATGAACAAACATCTAGCAAACCAAACGACATTGACAAGTATTCACCAAACAAAATTGACAGAAAAGATAAGGTTTATGAAACTTTCCATAAACCTCCATTTATTTTCACTGTCATGTGTTGCAATATTCAAAGTGCGACAACGTACAGAATCACTACAAACCCACATTCACCAGTAACAAACATAAGGAATCATAAACCTTCAGTAAGCTTTAGTTGTCAATTGTCATATGTCACAATTTCATAGTAAAGCTATGTAGATACAAAACCAGCAACAAAAGCAAGTTCAGAAATTGACCTAATGCATGCCTCAGAGCTACTTGAATGCAACGGCAGTATTGAGCCACAGCCTCCAAATTTATCGTTTGCACAGCCATAAATTCCTCCTTTATACCTAAAAATGGGTAAGAGTCATCTAATCATATGAATAAACAAATTCTAGTAAAGTTTAGCTTTGTTTCAGTATGATCAACAGATGTACCAATGATCGATAATGATGCTGCAAACATTATGCATGGTTCACATCACATACAGTGAGCATACTGAAAACTTCTGCAGCTGAAAATCCAGTCCTCTTCCACTGTTCAAGAAGAACATCAAGAGCTTCCATCTCTGCATGTCTTCTTGCCTATGAAAGCGCAAGGAGAAAAACAGAGCAAGAATATCAAATTAAGGAGCATTGTCAGAGAGACAGTTGCTCTTAATGTAGTTTCAACATAAATTTAGGAAATGCATTTCATGAGAAATGTTTCTCCTTCAAGTTAACTGATTGAGAATATACGTAAGATTGATTCGGGCATACTACATGAATTCAACAAGATACTCGCTTGAAGTGGCTGAGAATCTCACTTGTAAAAAGAGGCTTCTTATTAGATTAGCCACCTCCAACTTTTCTAACAGTATTTTCATATATATCCTTGTAGCAAGGTGTTTTTTATATTTTTTATTATGCTCCACGAGATACTAAACGGGCCACATATTTCGTATGAACTATTTTTCACCACGTATCTATTAATGTGATGGCAATAGAATATTAGATAAGAGACATCTACCAGAAACCTAGCTTAAAGTATTTGTGTAAATGTGGTCATTGTATGAAGAAATGGGGCCAATGAGCAGGTTCTTAGATCTTAAAAGGTAATTTAATGCTCACAATGCATTTTCATACAGAAAAAGCATATCAAAAGTCTAGCTACCATACGGCCTAAGAAAATATCATCAGGAACTTTCCCCAAAGCAGATAAAGAACGTAATATGGTTCCAGACAAAGCACAATAGCAAATGAAAAACGTAAAACAACGTCTATAATAATGCAAGATTATTGTTATTGTTAGCGGTAGACATATTTTATGAACGAATGATGGGGACCAAACCCTTTACAGCCTAATAATGTATGGAAAATTCCACTTATTAACAGATTTGTTCAGATATATTATTTTATCATCTAGTAAAGAAACAATTGAGGGAGAAACATGAAATGATCAACGATAAACTACGAGGGGATAACAAAGTGCCGTTGGCCAAAATTTATAGAAGGGGGAGGAGAAGCAATGATAAACATACATTTCGTGTCTCATTAGTCTGGTTTCTTCCTGCCGCAATAATGTTCCCATCCTTAACAATCACACAGCTGGTCAATCAAAGTACAATATAAACAAAGTACAATCTGTGATCATTCGCTAATTAAAATTGAAATACTAATCATCTGAATTAGAATATAAATTATCATATTGAAATGCACCTTGTTACCCAACTGGAACTTCAAGGCAGTCCAGAGGTCCACAGCTTGACAAGCCCTCCCACAAATTGAGTAGGACACTGTGCAACACCAGTGCAGGTACAGAATCTGTAATTCTCCGCTCGTTAAAGGTCCTCTCCACATCATCTCTAATATACTGTCGTCATCTCTAGTATACATTCACAGAAGATGATTATCCGGTGAGATATTCAACTCAATTTTCTCTGGGAAATTTTAACGAACACCTGGCGGGCTAATCATAGCAGCCACTACAATTACATATACCTCCAAATTCTAGCCATCTCCATAGAATCAATCCCATTACACAAATCTAAACACCCCCCAAACATCATAAACCCAAAATCATAATATAAAAAGGGCCTAAGAAACTCAGACATGTGGTGGGTCGCCAAGATCAGAATAACAAAGAGCAATAAGAAGAAGAAGAAAAACCACGAAGGGATTCGAGTCAAGGACGCACGCCGCAGAGAGACGGAAGAAGGGAAATACACCTTCAACAAAGAAAGGGAGACGGAAGAAGAAGACACACACCTTCAACAATTTTTGAGGGAAATACACTCTACAATTTCTTTTTTCTTGGATTAATATACCAGCAAAACTTTTAATTTATGCCTACTATAATAACGACCTTTTCCCGCGTTACTAATAATCCTTAAATTATAAACTGTGGCTAGCTGAGGTTGCGACCTCAGATTCGAGGTTGGGAGACCTCGGGACTCGAGGCGGCAACCTCAAGCGGAGGTCGCGGAGGTTGGGGATAGAGATGGTCGCAAGCCCACTGTGCGGTGGACGGCAACAACGGCACAGTGATGGCCTCATAGCATTAACAGGCGGGAGCAATGGGGGGGCATTGTACAGTGGGGACGACGGCTGAGCATGGAAGAGGATGGAAGGGAAAAAAATAAATAATAAGAACCATTTAAAGATATATATAAAAAATTAATCCATTTTAAATTGAGTTGGCACTCCTATATATAGCAATGTGCCTCATTTTTTGCTTAGTAAGCGAGTCACCATATTGAGCTATATTTTAAAAGCTCATATACTCACTTGAAAAAAGAAATATTGTGGTACTTTTACATAAAACGGACAAAAATTCATTGTAGTGTGATTACCCTTAAAAAAATCTGATAATAATGAATTTTTTATGCTCTTACAAATTGTTTTTATATTTACTTTCCAATTTCAACTAGTTCCTATTAATTTGCCAACGATTATAATACATATTCCAAGAAACGAACAGCAAGTTGAAAACAATAAAGAGTGGAAAACGACCGTTCTCATGCTCCCTGTATAACAAAGATCTCGTGCTCTCTTTGCTTAGCCAGTTACTCCCAGTGCCGCAAGCAATTACAAAAACATAAACCTCTTATGCTCGTAGTAAGTCATTCTTTCACCGGCAGCTTTCCCAACTGGAAGTAGTTGTTCATGTCCGGTAAGAGAACTCTCATGGGAGATAATCGGCGAAACTCTCAAACAGCACTTGCCCATGCCTCCATCGCTAACTGCCACTGCGATTTGGGCCTATAGGTAATTACATGAAGTATATACGCAAAAGTGAAGTCAAGGGAGATATACCTTCATGAACTAGTGGAACAATAATAAAAGAAGAAGTAACAGTATAAAACATATATCATAGAACATCAACTACAGACACAGCCAAGCTTGTTGCATCTCCTAATGAAAATCTTCTACATGTACTTCAAAAAGCTGCAAACTAACATGCTTCTCTTCCTATTTCTTGTGGAGTGAAGTCCACAGGTGAAAATGGCCAAATTACTCTCCAATGAAATCTTTTTTTATCATTTCCACACTGCAAAAGACCCAAAAATAATCTATATGACTATTTTGTCAAGACTTCATTGAAAGAGTAACCATTGTAATTTATGGGTCATGTGGGAGTGAAGAAAGACATCACACTACCATACCTATATGCTATGTTATAAACATCTAATACAACTTAGCAAGTAATAAATATTCAGAAAGCTTTATTGGGAATCAAATCACAACGTGACATGACTCTAAAGAATGACGAGTCTAGACCTCTTGGATATCAATCATATTCACATGTAAACAAATGACAGAGCTCTCTTTTACCCTACATATAACAACAGTACTATCTAATAATAAAAAAATCACAAATTGATAACCATATGTCAAAAGAGCAAGTTCTTCAAAGTTTATACCTCTAACCTTGAAACAAAACTAGTTCTTCAAATAAGACCAGAATGAAGTCATGCTTTATAAACATAATGGCAAGATGAAAAGTAACTCAAGGGTGAGGGGTGGCCCATTATACACCCAATTTTAATAAAATTGAGTGGAAAAATGGGTCCATTAATTCATTTTGCCACCTCTACTCATGCACAACACTCATCCTCTTTTGCTAAAAAAAAATAAAAAATGTCATATGAGCCACTGGTCTCTCCCCCTTTCAATCATCGTATAAATCCAAGTCATCTTGAATCTTGATCATCACAAAGAGAAACAAGAACAGAGAAAAATAAATAGGAAAAATATATTATACTTAAGCTATAGGAAATTTTACCTAATCGACCAATCCATAATTGATGTTAGGTTAATAATACTCTCTTTTTTAAATTAATGACGTAAGTATAAAGCCAATTCTGTAAATCCTTTTTTCCTATTGACAATGTCTGCCAAAATTTATTAAAAGAAAATCCTAAAAATGCATAGCAACACATTGCCCCTCACTTCAAGCTAGCCTTCAATTCCTCCCAAACTTCGTTTTCATCACAATTTGTAGCATCACTCATCACTTCACGCTATCATTCAAGGACCTCAACACCTCCCCCATGACACCAGTGGATTTGTAGCATCATATGATTCATGAAAAACATTATTTCTTGAATTTACTAGAGAAATCAATCAAACAATTTGCCATTTGATTGCGAGAACATCGTCCCCTTCCATCTCATCTTCATTAATCGTGGATATTCAAGTCGGTGTTCACCATGATAGCATTCAAGTCGGTGTTCACCCCCATGGAATAGAGGTTTCAAAGAAATCTTGAACTCTTCATATTATTCCAACTTCAATTCATCCTCTAACATGAAACGGAAGAGCGTTAGAGAGCATGGAATACAAACCCGCTTCAAATTTGGCCACTTTGTCCCTCAGCACTTCTTGACATCACAATCTTCGCTGAATAAGATCTGATTCTTTCCTCCAAATCACTCTCCATCCTAGAGCTCAACTTTTTTTTTGGCATAGTTTACCAATTTGTTTCCCTTTTCAACGCTTCAACTGCCTATTCCAGAGCGCCGGCTTTGGGACCTGCTTTTATGGACTTTGACGCTCTAGAGAGTTCCTGATTCAATGGATTCGAATGACATGACAACTCAGCTTCTTGAATTGATCGAAGATTTCTTGCTCCATGTGCTTCAAGTATGTGTCATCATGACCAAGAATGAGGAACCATGCTGAACCATGCTGGACATCATGACCGCCTATTCATGGGAAATGAGCAGCACTGGTGACGATCGACATCTAGTGCACCTGAAATATCCCTGGGCGAGACGTCGCAGGCCTTTGAAACAGAGCAACAATGGAGACGTTAATGGCAGACAGAAGCGAAGAAGCGGACGTAACCAAGATGAGGAATGCAGAGAAAGAGAGAGGGAGAGAAAGTCCACGGACACGATCATGGCATTGTCGAGCACGTTCAGAGAGCTTCTCTGGACTTCAATCTTCGAGAAACTTGTTTTCGCTCGATCACCAATCCAAAGCTTGAGGTCACCACAGCCGAGCCATCGATTATCTCTATCGTGAACAGGTACTTCTCGAAACAGAGTCCAGCTTCGTCATTTCATCGAACACCTTCCTCGCAAACTCGATTCCTCCTCCACAGCAGAATCAACGGCAGTGCAACTCTGAAAAAAGCGAGAGGGCAAAGCAGGAATGAACTGAAATCATATCTAGAGTTTAATTGGATACAAAACAACTTGATTCAGCTGTGGGCGTCATCAATGAGTCAGCAAAAAGGCCACAAACGGCTTCAAAACGTCGCCCTCAAAATAGGGCCGAACTTAACGGATGGGCTGGAGATTTATTATTTTCTTTTCTCTCTTCTTTTATTTTTATTTTATTTTTTTCATAAAAGTGCATTTTCAACTTGTCGGCAAATATTCATGTGTTAGAAACTCCCTAATCGACTCTTAAAAAATAATTTTCAGCACTAGACAAAAATTCAAGCTTATGTGTCCTTGCGGACCTAGGCCATCTTATAATTCTTCCACGAAAGATGTTACGAAAGTAGCACTCTTACTAATGCCACTTAACACAAATTGATGTGAATCAATTAGTTATTGCAAAATTACAGTGGAAGTTTCAAAGATCCTTAAAGGCATTCAGCTTTGGAATGGAACACAAAAATCACAATATTGTTATCAAATTTTAAATTGAGTTGGCACTCCTATATAGCAATGTGCATCATTCTTTTCTGAGTAAGCAAGTCACCATGTTGAGCTATATTTTGACAGTTCAGATACTCAATTGTAAAAGAAAAAGTTGCGGTACTTGTACATAATAAAACGGATGAAAATTTATTGTAGTGTGATTATCCTTAAAAAAAATCTGATAATAATGAAATTTTTATGTTCTTCCAAATTGATTTTATATTTGCTTTCCAATTTCAACTAGCTCCTATTGATTTATCGATGATTGTAATACATATTCCATGAAACGAAAAGCAAGTTGAAAACAATGACAAGTGGGAAGACTACTGTTCTTGTGCTCCCAAGGTAACAAAGGTCCGTGTTCTCTCTGCCAAGCCAGTTACTCCTAGCGCTGCAAGCAACAACAAAAACATCAACCTCTCGCTCCCATAGTGAGTCATTCCTTCACCTGCGGCTTCCCCAACCGGAAGTGGTTGTTCGCGTCAGGTAAGAGAACTCTCATGGGAGATATTCGGAGAAACTCTCAAGCAGCACTTGCCCATGCCTTTGTCACAGAGGTTGACTGCCACTGCGATTTGGGCCTATAGGTAATTCCATAGGGTATATACGCAAAAATGAAGTCAAGAGAGATATACCTCCATGAACTAGTGGAACAATAATAGAAGAAAATAAACAGTGTAAGACATATATCAAAGAACATCAACCACAGACATAGCCAAGGTTGTTGCATCTCACAATGAAAATCTTCTACACTTACCTCAAAAAGCTGCAAACTAACATGCTTCTCTTTCTATTTCTTGCAGAGTAGAGGCCACGAGTGAAAATAGCCGAATCACTCTCAAGTGAAACCTCTTTTATCATTTCTACACTGCAAAAGACAAAATAAATCTATATGACTATTCTGTGAAGACTTCATTGAAAGAGTGGGAGTGAAGAAAGACATCACACAGCCATACCCATATGCTATGTTATAAACATCTGATACAAGCTAGCAAGTAATGAATATTAAGAAAGCTTTATTGGGAATCAAATCACAACGTGACACGGCTCTAAAGGATGACGAGTCTAGACCTCTTGGATTTCAATCATATTCACATGTAAACTAATGACATCTTTGTTTTACCCTACATATTACAACAATACTTTCTAACAGTCAAAGAATTACAACATTCATGACCAGATGTCAAAAGAGTCAGTTCTTCAAAGTTTATACCTATAACCTCGAAACAAAACTAGTTCTTCAAATGAGGCCAGATGGAATTCATGCTTTCTAAACATAACAGCAAGATGAAAAGTAACTCAAGGGCAAGGAGTGTTAGAATTTCGTGTCCAGAGTAAAACATAAGAAGAAAAATTCTAACCAGTTTATGCAAACATTTTGGGAGACAACTCTCCAGTTTTGACATAATGTGCAAGTTTAGGGAGGCCAAAGAACATGAGTAGTCGGACAAAAAACCATAATCTTCTCTTAATGCACACCCAGCTTCTAATGTAACTTCCATTTGTGGAAAGTGTTAAGCTTGGTAAGCACAACCTGAAACCTACAGCAAGCAAACTAAGTTCAAGTATGCATTGTCAGGACTATGAATTAAAATGTACTCTAAGGTCCAACTTTCATCCATAGAAAAAAGGAATCCTACAAGGTAGTGCTAGAATATTACCGGTAGAGGTATTGTGAAATTCATCTTCAATACGAACAAGACTGGTTCTCCATTGTGGTCAGGAAGACTTAGGCAATTGCGAGCCCAAGCCACATATTAGCAAGACGCGAGAAAATAGATGGCACAAGAGTTATGGATTTCAAGCCCACACAACACAAAATAATCCACAGGAAAGGCAAAAGGACTCTTAGGGAGACAGACCTCTTAGGATAGTGAAAACTGCAATATGAAGAGTTGACTAATCACTATTAAAAGAAATAGTTTCCACTTCTCGTGCAATACATTAGCGAGCATTGACAACTGATCAACTGTGCTAGACCATTAAGATTTTATTGTGCTTTATGACTACCGGTTTCTAACACTAACATTGGCTCAACTTGAATAAGACAAAGAACATGAGAGTACTAACTTTGGCACCACAATTAAACTAACCTCACTTGCTACTGTCGATTTGTTGAAGAGATCCAGCAAATTTGTGAGACAACATTTGGTGAAGTTGAATTTCATCCAGAGATGGAAGAAGCTTTTGTTATATCTCATAGACCTAATAAAGAGGTGAAGAGGCTCTAAGAATTTAATAGAGGGCCGGAGGAGAAGAGTTGATGGGACATTTCAGAAAAGGACCAACTTTCAATTCCAATCGAAAAAGAGGAGGCAGGGCAGGAACCTTTCTTTTGTTTGGGTGGGTTTCTTTTCTTTTCTTTTATGGGATAATGATACAAACGATTCCTAAATTTTGGTTCAATATATAATTTGGTCTATAAAATTTTAATTTGTTCAATGTAGTCCTTGAACATTAACCTAATATGCAATGTAGTCCTCGAACTTTTAATTTGTTCAATGTCATCCTGAACTTTTGGTACATGTTCAATTTAGTCCATGAACTTGAATTAATACAAAAGACTGCTCATGTTCAGGGACTGAATTGAACATGTATCAAAAGTTCAAGAATGACATTAAATAAATTAAAAGTTCAGGGATCACATTGCACATTGAATTAAAATTCAAGAATTATATTGATCAAATTAAAAGCTCAGGGACCAAATTACACATTGAGCTAAAGTTCAAGAACCGTTTGTGTCATTTTTCCTTCTTTTATCAAGCAGTACTTCCTTCTCTTTGAACGTCCCAAATTCTAATAGATTTTTTTTGGTCGAAATACAAATTCTATTAGATTGAAAGTATCTATTTCCAATGCTCTGGGATTTTTTCACTTGATCTAATTTTGCGGAAGGGATACCCTACGTGAGAATAGATTCTTTTTTTCTGGTGAGACCAAAGCCATAAGCTAAGTGACAGAAACCCTTGAATGGAGCCAATGGATGGCAATGCCATCCAAAGCAAGATTTCCTCCCAGGTCTCCAACTTTCCACAAGCTCATACAGCTGAGAAATACTTGAACTCCCTTACCCTCCTAAACTAACCAAAGCTGATAAAAAAGCCATGGATTCCACATGAATTCACTGTCTATTACGTCAACAATAAAAGTAAGCCCATATTGAATAGTGCTCGTGTAGCTGCTCCACTATCATCAATGCTTAACACAATGAGCAAACTCAGGATGCTAACAGGTTCATGACAGGAGAAATAACCTCACGCCCTTGCTACCAATAATCCCCACGAGCAAATGCCACCTGAAGTGATGAAAGTGGCTGGAATCTCTCACAACGATCTCACGATCAACAATCTTTGCAATAAGTTTAATTGGGAATGACAATCCCCGCAAATGCGAAGATTCTTCATTACAGTTATCGTACTACACTTGATGGTAGTAATCATATGCGAATCATTTACCTCTTTTACCATCATCAAGGATTGCACCTGATATAGTCCAGAACTACGAAACTCGGACACATCAATAGCACGCCTAAATTTGCCTCAAATGTCACGCCTCAAACCTCATCGAGCCTGCGACATCCCTCTCCTCGGTTGGAAAAGTGCGACGTCCTAGGAATAACGTCGCCGAGCCAACAATCCATTAGAGTTAAATCACGGTGGAAGCAATAAAAAATCCCAGACATTAAAATTGGAGAACTCCAGGAAGGAACAAATCGTCAAACCACCAAGCATTTATTACACTTCCAAATATTTACATCATTCGCCAATACAAACCACAAAATAATTTATAAGCATACCGAACTATAAACTCCAAACCACCAAAATATCAAAATCAACACTCTAGGTCAGCACTATCCAAAAATGGGGCGTATCCTCCTCCCAGAACTATCCCCTACGCCCTCTCGAAGGCGTCCACTCTGACTCACTGTCCTCGGCATCACCACCTGAATCCTCCGCAGCTGTCTGCTCACCTGACGACTCCGAGTGGACCTCAATCTTGACATTCAGGCAGGGGCTCTGAAATGGTTTGGTGGAAACAACCATGAGATCACATCTCAATAAGTCACAACCTAAGCCCCACCTAGGCTATTGTTGAATATATGTCTCGAGTTTAAGCTCGAAGCGAAAATCTAAATATTTTGAATTGGATATTTTGCGGACGTCTGAAATCGAGCAAAAGAAATATTGGAAATTTGCTTTCCTAATATGCAAGAGTTGGCAGCAAAACAAGAAGAAAAAAAATACGGAAATTGACTTTCCTAATTGGCGTTGCATTCAAGACTTTGACTTTGTCTGGATATGGCTATTTCCTTGTTTACGAACTGGGGTCAGACTCCTTGGAGGTGCTATACAATATATAATTGTTTAAGGGCTTGTTTTCGGAGAGTAGAGCTTGCATGTGTTTTGCAAGTGACACCGTGAACAGAGGGTGTGCTATTGTTGCCGCAGAAAGATTGCTCGAAGCGCTGCTCCGCAAGCGAGTGCTTGGTTATGGGTTTGTGATTTTGTTCGTGGAATTACATCTGAGTTCAAGTGTTCGTAGTGATTAAATCTTGTGTTAAAATTTGTGTACAATTCTTTTGCGAGATTGAGAGATTATTTCGTGAGAAATTGTGGGGCTAAACACTGCGTGAGTTATTGGGTGTAATTGGGGCTTGGAAAACACCGAGAGTGTATGAGTAACTCGAGTGTAGTTGTAATCTCCGTTGTATCGCTTGATCTATAGTGGAATTCCGTACTACTCTCCCTGTGGATGTAGGTCGCTACGACCGAACCACGTAAATCTAGTATCCGATTTATTTTCTTATTCTGTCAAATTTATTGTTCGATTGCTTGGCTTTCGCAACAATTGGTATCAGAGCTTGCTTGGCTGAGTTGAAGTGAATTGATGGCGATAGAAGAAGGAAAAGTGAGAATCGACAGATTTGATGGGAAGGATTTTGATTTCTGGAAGATGCAGATTGAGGATCAACTATATCAGATGAAACTACACGTGCCCCTATCTGGGGAGAAGCCAGAGACGATGAAGCAAGCTGATTGGGAATTGTTGGATAGACGAGCTTTGGGTGTTATTCGGCTGACATTGGCTCGTAACGTCGCATTTAACATCGTGAATGAGAAGACCACTGCGGGTTTGATGAAAGCCCTGTTGGACATGTACGAGAAGCCCTTCGCGATCAACAAAGTCTACTTGATGCGACGTCTGTTTAATTTGAAGATGAGCGAAGGTGCATCGATTGCTGATCATATTAATGAATTCAATGTGATCGTTAGTCAATTGAGTTCAGTTGATATTGACTTTAAAAATGAAGTACGTGTTTTGATTCTATTATCCTCATTGCCTAATAGTTGGAATACTACTGTTACTGCTGTTAGTAATTCCTCTGGGTCAACAAGTTTGACGTTTGATGGTGCTCGAGATTTAATTCTGAGCGAAGACATCCGTAGAAGAGAATCTGGCAAACATGTATCTGCTGCTTTAGTAAGTGAAAATAGAGGAAGAACTGGTACATGTGTTAGCAGAAGTAGTATGAACTCGAATAGACGAAGTCAGTCTAGGACTGGTGGTATTGTCTGTTAGAGCTATGGCAAGGGGGGCATCTTAAAAGGGATTGCCTTAAGCTGAAGAACGACAAAAGTAAAGGAATTAGAGTTGATCCTGCGGATGATATTGCAGCTATAGCTGATGGTAATTCAGATGATGCTGATTATGTCTTGTCTGTCACTAATGATTCATCGTTTGATGGATGGATTATGGATTCTGGTTGTTCTTTTCATGCTACACCAAACAGGAACTGGTTTACTACTTATCAGTGCATGGATAATAGTAAAGTGCAGTTGGAGAACAATGCTGAATGCGATATTAGTGGTGTTGGTGATGTTAAAATCAGAATGCATAATGGTATTGTGTGGACATTGACCGGAGTGAGGCATGTTCCAGAGTTGAAGAAAAATCTAATTTCCTTGAGTACCTTGGATTCAGCTGGGTATCAGTATTTTTTAGAATGTGAAGTTCTAAAAGCTGTTCGAGGTGCCTTGGTGATAATGAAAGGAATCAAGCATAATGACCTGTATGAGCTTCAAGGAGAGACAGTGACAGAATTCGCTGCGGAGACGTCGAATGCATCGGTTCGAGAGTCTGAATTGTTGCATATGCGTTTGGGACACATTAGTGAGAGAAGCTTAAAGGTTCTAAGTGAAAGAAATTTGCTATGTGGTTATGTGGCTAACGAATTGAATGTATGCAGGTGCTGTGATTTAGATTAACGGCGGAAAGTGCAGTTTAGTACGGTTGTCAGAGAAACCATGGATATTGCAGAATTAATTCACTTGGATGTTCGCAGGTTGTCGCGATTTCCTTCGAGGAAGAGTGCCAGATTTATGTTAACAGTTGTTGATGACTACTCGAGGAAGACGTGGGTGTTTGTGCTTAGGCACAAGTTTGATGTTGTTGTCAGGATCAGGCAGTTAAAAGCTTTGATCGAAAAGGAAACTGGTAAAATGATCAAGCAGGTGCGGACTGACAGTAGTATGGAATTTTGCTCAGAGCTGTTAAACAAATTCTGCATGAAGGAAGGCATAGTGAGACACCGCACTAGTGTCAATGAACCACAGCAGGTTGCAGAGTTGATGAGCAAAATATTACTAGAGACGGCCCATAAAATGCTCTCTAGTGCTGGTATGGCTAGAAGGTTTCTAGCGGATGTGCTTAGTACAATGAGCTACCTGAAGAGTAGATCCCCATTGACTGCGATTGAATGTCGGACTCCCGAAGAAGTGTGGTCAGGTAACGTTGCTGATTATTCTGTTATTAGAATATTTGGTTGTCCATGTTATGTTCGAGTTAGTGATGGTAAGCTCGATGGAAGGACAAGAAAGTACATGTTCCTAGGTTATGCACAAGGTGAGTGGGGCTATAAGTTGTGGTGCCCGAAATTAAATTCATCTATTATTAGTAGAGAAGTTACATTTGATGAGTCTCCAGTACTTCTAGCTAAGAGTGTTAATAGAAGTGTTCATACGGATCTAAACGGTGTTCAGCTTGAGGTGGAGTTGCAACCAGAAACTCCTGAGGTAGCGGGTGCTAGCAAAGTAATCGACACGGATGATGCTTGTAGCAAGGTGGAGACTATTGAGCCAACAGTTGCTGTAACTGCTGATATTAACAAGGTACATATTTGATCTTCTGACAGATATGGATGCAATAATGGTTTTGCTTTATCTACGATTGAGAAGGTTGTGTCGGAAAATCCTTGTAGAGCAGTTAAAGGTGCATGTGGAGTTGGTGTTCTGATGAGGTCCACGGCTATATCGAAGTTCAAGCACGGCTTGGACTTGAAAGACATCTGTGGCGGTTGAGCCCATTGGGGCTGTAGGAGAGTAGTAGCGGAATTCGGATTCTATTAAAGCGATTGTGATTTGGCTCAAACGTCGAGCCAAGGTGGAGATTGTTGAATATATGTCTCGAGTTTAAGCTCGAAGAGAAAATCTAAATATTTTGAATTGGATATTTTGCGGACGTCCGAAATTGAGCAAAAGAAATATTGGAAATTTGCTTTCCTAATATGCAAGAGTTGGCAGCAAAACAAGAAGAAAAAAAAATACGGAAATTGACTTTCCTAATTGGCGTTGCATTCAAGACTTTGACTTTGTCTGGATATGGCTATTTCCTTGTTTACGAACTGGGGTCAGACTCCTTGGAGGTGCTATACAATATATAATTGTTTAAGGGCTTGTTTTCGGAGAGTAGAGCTTGCATGTGTTTTGCAAGTGACACCGTGAACAGAGGGTGTGCTATTGTTGCCGCAGAAAGATTGCTCGAAGCGCTGCTCCGCAAGCGAGTGCTTGGTTGTGGGTTCGTGATTTTGTTCGTGGAATTACATATGAGTTCAAGTGTTCTTAGCGATTAAATCTTGTGTTAAAATTTGTGTACAATTCTTTTGCGAGATTGAGAGATTATTTCGTGAGGAATTGTGGGGCTAAACACTGCGTGAGTTATTGGGTGTAATTGGGGCTTGGAAAACACCGAGAGTGTATGAGTAACTTGAGTGTGGTTGTAATCTCCGTTGTATCGCTTAATCTATAATGGAATTCTGTGTTGCTCTCCCCGTGGACGTAGGTCGCTACGACCGAACCACGTAAATCTAGTGTCCGATTTATTTTTTTATTCTGTCAAATTTATTGTTCGATCGCTGGGTTTCCACAATAGCTATCACGTAATTCCAGACACATCCAAACGCGCAACCAAACAACCACACAACCAGCAATCAAACATTCACACATACCTGGACTCTTTGCATACGCACCATGCACGTTAGCCCACAATCCCAACATACAATTCTTGCACACATGCCATCACACACTTTCCACATATCAATACACACGCCAATCATACCACAGCAATACATCACAGCCGCGCGCGTGCCTCGATTATAAAGCAAAACCCACTTGGGCACGTCCCATACCATGCTTAGCAGATTTTACCCTATAATTGTGCACTACATCACGCAATACAAGCATACTCGCACACTAACTCACACCATGCATCATTTTCACAATTCTCACATGTTAAGCCAAATCCCGCTCGTTCTCAACCTTTCCACCACTACCGCGCTCGCGTAAAACGCATCAGGCCAACGGTCTTCTGACCTCGTCAAGCATTGACACCCCATCGAGCCGGGCATCGTCACCTCGTCACCTCGTCAGGGACGACATCGTCCCGCGTAAACGAACACGCCTCAGGACGGAATCCTACACACAGTTTCCTTTTACCGCGCCCGCGTAAAACGCATCAGGCCAACAGTCTTCTGACCACGTCAAGCATCGTCACCCCGTCGGGTCGGGCATTGTCACCTCGTCAGGGATGGCATCGTCCCGCGTAAACGAACACGCCTCAGGACGGACCTAACCCCACGTAAACGAACACGCCTCGGGGTATTACTTTTCCCATCAATCCTACATTTTCGTACCTTCGTTCCACACTCTCCACACGTATCACAAGGCCACACATGCACACGGTCACACACAAATTCACATCTCGCACATACTTTTCACAATTACCCACCCTCATCACACGAACATCACACAAACACCTAAGCTTGACACGCGAACTCAATGCGCAATCACGCCACCATATCTCATAGCCACACAATCACACATACAAGCTCATTCAAGCATCAAACTACCAGTCAAAATGCCACGATAACACCGAATAATTCTCAAGAGAGAGAAAAACCAAGAATATGTAAAATCGGGTCCAAACTGGGCAGTTGCGCAGTGACAGAAATCCATTTGAAATAAATAGTAAATCAACTCCAAAAATTCTAGATTTTGGATATGTCATAAAAAACATCTTGATCAACATTTCTTATGAAGAAGACGAAATCCAGTTCAATTTGCAACCATCCCTATTTATCCCTCAAAATCAGACCAAAATCTGTTCACTCTAACAGACTATTTTGTCCTCAAAATATATTTCTTTCAACATCCAAATCACCTTGAAATTTTTATATGTTATAGCCACAAATGTCCCCAACAATATTTGTGAAGGAAGTATTTTGAAAATAGGCCTAAAAAAATTTATAAAAATTTGAACAGACCCGAAGGTTGGGTAAACAGTAAATCGGGCAGACCCATTTCGATCCAAAGATGGACTTCCGAATGACCTCAAATGATTTTCAAAAATTCCCAAATTAAACTATGTTATACTCAAGATGTTGGGAACAACTTTCATGAAGAAAACTTTCTCAAATTCGGCCAACAAAATTCTCTACAAAAATAACAAACCGAGCGGGTACAGTAACCGCGAATCCACGATTCACCCCGAACCTCACGGATTCAAACCCGAACCGATTTCTACCGAATTTCAACCGCCTAAACTCATTTCCTAACATCTAATCCAACCCACAACAACACCTAACAGTCATGATCAACCATCAACAACCACGATCAGCTATCAATAACCACGATCAACCACCAAAAACCATTATCGACACCTTAATCAACCTCTAAATCCTCTAAACCATACCCGAACAAGTCCGAAAATACCTGACGTCCTAAATAGGGATTAGATCGCGACTTACCCAAACTCTAGGCTAACTCGGCTAGAGTGGAAAGGGGGAACGGCTAGCCGGCGGCTCACGGCGGTGGCGACTTGCTCCGGCGATGATCGGCGATCCAAGGCCGAGAAAGAGAGGAGAGGATTTTTGGTGAGGGAGAGAGGGAGAGAGTTTTCTGTTGGGGGGGCTGCCGTGAGAAGAGAGAAAAGAATGAAGAGAGAGAGAGAAAAGACTAATTTATAATTGGTCCAAGGTTTGACCAACTTTTCCCTTAATTCCAATTTTGCCCCTCTAATACTTGGTCCACATTGTTCCAAACCAAAATATCTAAGGGCGTTTTGGTCCAATATTTTGGGGCTGATATTTATCCATAATTAATCCCTAAATTTAATTTCCAAAATCCCCACAATTCGGAATATCCAAAAATAGGCCTATGGGCAAAATCGTAATTTTTCGGTCCAGGATCGAAATTCCATTTTTCGACCATACCAACCCCAAATATCATTGACCACACTAAAATGACGTCATCCTCGTAAAAATAGTCGCGCACGACCTCGAAAATCGACATCCAAGTCCGGATCTAATTTCGCAATCAAAATCGCCCAATCTCAAGTTTAGGATCTCTCACTAACGGGCGGCTGTTTAGAGATTACACGTATCGACCTAGGGTTATTTGAGTCATGGCGACCTCGATCATCACCGAAGGTCGACTCATGATCGAGTTCTTAGGTCCACGTACATTTCCTTAGGTAGCTATTCCCTAAAGGTTAGTATCCCGAGAATGATCAGTTCTGGGCAAGACTTACTAAAATGAAATGAGAAATAACATCTATTTCATTGATTCCGAAAATAGGTTGAAATTTAGGATGTTACATCAAAGTTCAAAAAACTCATAACAAATATCAAGCCAGATTACATATTATGTTGGTGACATAAATTAGCATTAGAAAAGCAATGCCTAGACAGGATTATGCCATAAATTATCTTAACAATCTGATAATCAAGTTAAAAGCATGAAATGGGCTTGTGATCACAGCTGCAACCCTCAATAAAGACATAAACATCCGGAAAAGACCTGATCTGGACATTCATCATGCTTCCTTTCTTGGTCCCTTGATGAAATTCTGTGTTTGGAAAAGCAGTAAATGGCACATGGATTGTCAGTCAGAGTACACTGAATCATTTGAAGACAATTTATGGAATGCTACATGATTAACTACATCCTCTTACTAAAGAATAGAATGCTAATCATCGTCAATAACATTCATACATATCTTTATCCATAAGGCGCTGTCTGAACAAATTATGGTTATGAAATGTTTTAACTTCTTGAGACAAAATAATTAGCATTAACGGTTTCTGCCATCACAGAAACAGGAGAGAATCTCATTATGCTAGAATCACCACCACTGATGTCACATACCTATTTGCACTCTACATGCAGTACAAAGAGTCAGAATACTATAGTTCAATTAGTTTGCGATGAATTCACCACAAGAATGGGAACTCCCTTGAACTGCAAGTTTGACTTAGGTTATAGTCAAATGAAGAGATTAACTAACAGGAATAAGAACAATGAACAATATGATCAGAATAAACCAAGAATCAGGAATGAAGACCAAGGATATCGCCTAACTTCATCTTGAAGACCTCTATAGTGTCCTCGTTGTGATTGACTACCATCATGCAAGGAAATCTACGGCTATAGGTATACTCAATCTTAGCATGAGCATCATATCATAGTGCCACAGCAAGAAACATTGCCATAGAGCCCTAACACATGCCATTACGTTGTTAACAGGCTATAGTATAGAAAGGTCACACCATGCAGCTGACTTGTAATATGCACAAGCAACTGATTATTCAATATGCATCAGAGGTGCATCATCATACTATAGATGCTGTACATGATGTCAAGAAAGCAAGGAATCATAAGTTCAAAGGTCTTACCAAGTTGTGCACAGGCATGAGAGGACTCACAGAAAGAATCAATGCACGCAGATCCAATGAGAAGCCTGAGTAACCCATGGCCTGTGAGGCTTTGGAGCTGAAAACCAAACATTAGCATTCAGAATATATATAATACCTTAACAAATCATAGATTCCACAATGTCATAAACAGCAAATGAATGGAAAAAGGAGGGGTCAAAAAGGCAAAGAGAAATGATATTCATGTAATAGGGTTCTACTAAACAGAGAAGAAACATGCACCAAATTGACTTTATCATTCTGAAGACAAATTATTTCAAGACCATCTTTTCTGTATGTAATGAGTTTCCAAAGCGTATTAATTATCTAAGAGGTATGAAAAGGTCATGGTCTAATCAATCTCTTGATATATTTGTAACTGAAGAGCTAAAATTGGAGAATTGCTAGATCAAAAAGCATATAAATTGAAATATATCTTTAGTAATTCACAATAGGGATCAAGGAAGAAGATATTTCTCTCTAATGAGTCTAACCAATGGAATATCTACGATTAAGACACTACTTGTCATTTTCCTTAACCAAGGGCATGACTTCCCATTTCTCAAATGGCAATCTAAGAATACCCAGTCTAGAGGACAACTACATATGATAAACAGGACATCTGAAAACTGGCCAAAGGAAAAGACAGGCATCAGAAACTCTTACCTTTTGTTTACCAGGCAAATTCTACACCTATTCATAGCAACCATTATATGGTTGAGCACCGCTCCACTCAAGCAACCATACATAGTATCAGTCTTGTTTAACTGTAGCCACCATCTCAAGATACGCACCACATCCTTGACGAAGAAAACTTATGAATGGATTCTTATCCAACAAATGACCCACTATTTCTATGGTTGCAATTCCATTAACCCTTTGTCATTACAAAACATTCCACTGAGCCAACTTTATAGGTATTCTCCTTTGTCGTCTCAGGTCATATGCATTTGCAAGGGAGTCAAATGGCGTATCTGTATCTAAGCATTCGGACACGCCATTGCATATGTTTTGGGAAGGTTCAACACTAATCCTCTTTGACGATATATCCGGAATTTGCATAGACATCCCTCCTGTGTTGATATCGATATCCAATTTAACATCATCTTCAGCCACCAACAACTCTGACAAAGGACTTACGTCCTCATAGCACATATTCTTCTTAGTTTTGGCCTCTTTTTGCTTCCTCGGCCTCTTTTTGCTTCCTCAGCCTCTTCCTCTTTTCCTTATCCTTTGCCTTCCGCTGAATGGTCGGGCAATATATCCCCTTAACTTTTGCCTCTTTTATGTTCCTCTTCCTCTGCATTTTCTTCTCTTTTCTCTTCTGCTGCAATGTTAAGGAGTTTGTTTCACCAGTTGATTGGATTTGCTGGGGAGCCAATGACTGAGTGAAAGTTTGAGTGAAAGTTTTCGCAGGAAATGAAGTAATGAGGCCTGAATTTTGATTGAAGAGTGGACAATTAGGCTGCTGAGGCTGCGAATTGATTGGGCGTGGGGGCCAGTATGTGGGGGGAGGAGGAAGTGAGGGAGTTGGAAAGAGGTGGGACTTTTGGATTCCATGCAAAGAATAATGCTCTTGATAATTGAGATATGGGACACTAGGAGGAGCCTTTGGACCATTATTCCCATTATCATGACCATACATCCTAATAAGTTGCCGCAAGTTGGAAGTTGGAGGAGGGAAGGCAGCTGGCGCCTCAGCCTCAGGACCTTGACGGGTCCAATTACCGTAGTTCCTCTGAGAATACATACCGGTTGCGTAATCTCTGGTCCGAACCTTCAAAGATCAAATCATAAAGTTAAAATCAAAGGCCCAAAACGAAATGCTTAATTGTCTTAATAGAGCAAGTTCAGAAAGCAAAGGCGAACTCATGTAATAAACACTACCGGCAGTGGCAGAACAAGTCGAACACGTGGAGTATTACATTTCAGAGCAAGAAATAGCTCTCGAAATCTAAACCTAGCTTCCGCTCACCGAGTTCACCTCCTGATTAAGCTTCATTCTCAATTTTAACAGCAAATGACTAGGGGGTGATCGGCCTATCCTGTTTTGGAACCGGGAACCAAACGAACCTGCTAGTTCCCAATTCCACCCAGGAACTAGTCACTTTTTATTTTCTTTTTTTATTGTTTTAATTACATTTTTTTTGTTTCATTGCAGCTCGGTTTTGCTAGAATATGCAGCAAACCATTTCGAGCATACAGCCAAAATGCATATTTGACACCCCGTAAGTTAGAGTCTTTTCTCTCGAACGTCTCCTTTTTGCTTCGCCGGAGGAATGTCCTCCGACCATCAATCACACATCCGGTCCCCGAAACAACGCTACCTACTTTGACCGTCACCGGACCGCCGGCCGCCTATCCCGGTCACCGTTTTGGCCATTAAAACTTAAAACCGACAACCAAATCTCGTTTTCCGGCTACCAAACTTCCGGCCCAAAGAAGACGCGCTAAATCTAATCAACCAAACATACAAGACAAGAAACCGAGATAGTGAACTAACGGACCGGCCTCAAACCGCGGGCCTCTCGGATGGGTAAAGGATTCTCCGGGCGACTCTGACCTCTGCCCCTCGCGCGACTCTGCCCTCCCTGCTGCTGCGCGACCTGTTCTCCTGCTGCTGCGCGACGCCTTCTGGTTCCCTTTCTTTTTGTCTCTCTCGCTTAGTCAAAAGGAAGAGCATTCCATATGATTTAAGATCAAAGAAAAAGACGCGAGGAAATGGAGGGCATCATTTATGACAAGCAGTGTACCATAGAAGTCGACCCTCCATTAAATTTGTCAGAAATAGGCACATTGAATATTGTCGGGTTTCGAGAAGTTTGTGAGACATTTCTCGGAATCAAGAATTGCCACAAAATTTATCAGAGTACGTCGGAAATTTTGCCGATGAATTAATGGAAAACGCTCTATAGCTGCATCCATTGGTTCCAGATAAAATCATGGGCGGTGGGCAGATCAACTCTACGAACAAATCTAGTACGCAGAACGCGGAACTTGTGCGTTTTCATGACAGACCGACATAAATTCCTCTGCTATCTATAGCATAGTCAATCTAGCAAAGTATTTGCCATATGATTGTGGATTTCTCGATTGTCATGTGTAGAGAATTCAAGTTGCACCTTTGGGAATTCAGCTCTAATGTGCAAGTGGTAGACAAAATAAATGTTACTTTTACAGTAGTATTATATTGTGGTATATATCATTCCGATCTCCCACAATATCAAAAACGAATGGGAACAACTTCTTGTCCGTAGTGTTTGGTTAGTGTTCGGGTATGAGATGTTAAAAACATCATTCTTGTCGATTCTCTTCTTAGATAATAAACGACAAATTGTAGGTGTGGTCACGGAAGTGAAGTGGGCACCAAAGTTAAAAAATTCAAAATCGGGGATAAAGTGTTGGAAACGTGAATCTTTGATGAGAAATAATAAATGTTTACGGTGGTACACTGGGAGGCTATTACCAAAAGCTACGCCTATCCACATTATCCCATCACTATTACAATCATTATTTGATCTTAGAATCGATAAACTTTTGATCACTTCACACACGATTTCTTCCATCGGTTGAAGTATTCATATACGTGCGTAAGAGATGATTCGCGGGATAATCATGTTTGTCCTCATTTTGTTTCTCTCATATTATGTCGAAAGAAGGAGGCGGTACCGAAGACACAATTCATTTATATTAGATTTTTCAGATTTATATAAGAAATTCAAGAAAAAAAATTATATAAGTACACGATGGTACAAAAAATCTGATCCGGTTTATTCACTATTCTTTCTTTGTTTTTACTGTTTTATTTTATTTTATTTTCCAAGAAGTAGAAGCTGGTTCATATGATTCATTTATTTTTCTTTGCAGCTTACATTTGTTTTTCTTGTACTGCCTTGCCTTATGTTGATTTACATGGGTCAAGCTGCCTACCTTATGGACCACCATTCTGATTATGAGCAAGTGTTTTTCTCTTCAATCCCAAGTAAGCATTATGTAATAAGAATTTACAAATATTATCTGCATGAAGGAGTTCATCTCCCTTGATAGTTGACTGATAATTTTGTTACTCAAATGTGATATGGTTTTAGGAATAAATAAGTTTTTTTGTTATACAATCAGTAATAACCAAATATTGATCATACGTTAAAGAGTGAACAGCAATAACACAAGAAAATTGACAAATTCATCATGATCGTAGCAGCTTTTAAAAAGACGTCTCATTCAACTTTGAGTACTGTAACTTTAAAACACGTATTACTGAGAACTCAAGTTATAATATATTTTACAACACAGTTACAGTGTAATATAATAACGCCATAGTCTTAGCTGTATCAAATGCATTCGACGCTCAATTGGATTATCAAAGTGAAGAATGAGGAGAGGGATAGGTCATCGAGACTCTTTGAACATCTTATGTGATCCTCCATGAAGTTTGATGGGCTCTTGACCCATTTGATGTAAAAGCCCATTAAAGGCAAATGTGTGGCCCATATTGGCAAGGCCTCTTTCACCAGCTACATTTCTCGAGGCCCCCACACGACAACCAGGCGGTCTCGAAGGGAGGCTTGGGATCAAATCGCGAGTCTAAAAAACCCGAGTCCTCCAATTCGAAGTCGATCTCGCCGGAGAATTCATTCCACTGCGAACCTAGCGCATGGCCGCCTCGGGATGATATTCGGTACCATGTAGTCATAGCGGGATAGAATAAGACATCTTCGTCTTAATCTAGCAAATAACAGCTCGGAGTTCATAGGTTTAGTTCCCGGTCCAGTGAAAAATAGCCTGAGTAATATGAATCTGGTTAACAATTATAAGTACGTGTTAAATATTTGAAATAGAACCCTTCCTTAGTTCCTCACTATCAATGAAAGTGTATATTCCATTCTAATTTAAAGTTTTATTGAGATGATTGAAGAAGTTATTACGTACTTCTATGCCTCTAAAACTTAAGAAGACATCGTAAATCTTTTTGGATTTCAATGGAGAAGCCATTGGATGATGGAGTTCGACAAGGAGCAACAACTATTAGCCAAAGATTTGATAGAATTTTCAAGTAGTTCGGTCGCCACTTGATCTTGTTGATTTGCTCTTATACTAAGGGAATAGAGATGCGTGACTTTTTGGTTAACGGTGGTGTATAAGCCTTTAAGGATAAGGATGCACCTCGACCAAAAAAAAGGATAAGGATGGATCAAGACATTGTCACGGATAGTCATGGCTTGAGAGAGAGAGACAGACAACTGTTGACGTCGACGAGAGGGAGATTCATTAATTCTCTCATTTCACCTGTAACGTTTCTTTTTTTTCCGTCATTCAAGCAATACAACTTTCACCATTCTTAATTTTTCCCAATTATTATCAAGCATTATTCGTGCATTTAGTGGGAAGGTATCGATGACCTCATCATTATGTTAGAAAATCATAGTACAAACACCTCAATTTAGAAAATTCAGCAATATGAAATTTCAAACTCTTTTAAAACAAACATCCATAAAAGAAGAAGAAGATGAAATACATTTAAATATAAATAGAAAAGTTCATATATGTTGTGTGCTTTTTATTTACTCCACATGAACAAAATACGAGACTAGGCTAGGCTGCATTGAATTGGCACATCTCTCCAACTTCCCACGAAAAACTCTTAAAAAACAAAATGAATGAGAAAAATCGTCACCGTACATCCGATTTGTTGCATGCAAAAATGAAAAAAAAAAGCTGCACAAGGGACAAAAAGGTTGTTGAGAAGCATGGCCTATCATTACTATCATTTTATTAATTATATCTTTTTAATTTCAAATGTAGAAATCGCGACGGATGTACACATGAGAGTCACATGACCTCTCTCTCTCTCTGCATAGAGCATAGAGGCCACGCCAAAATCAGCTAAAAATTTTGCCAATTCTAGCCAAAGGTTGCCCCTCTTGCACAGCTCTTTTTCTAACTTTCACTCTATTTTACGGTCTATGTAGTTTGTATATGTGACTACTAACCGTCCAAAATTATTGTCTGAGAGAGGTCACGTCCATCTATGCTAACAAAAAGAAATGCTGTTCATAAGAAAAAGATAATATTATAGGACTATTTTGGTAACCAATGCTTTGAATGACCATTTACAAGAAATACCAGCTACTCATTTATACACATACCCACCTAACTCTCATTTAATGTATGTACTCTTGATTCCATCACATAAGCCTCTTTAAAGCTTGTTACATATCTTCTCATTTGATCACCCCTTTTAAAGCTTGTAATACACTTTTGTGAAAATTGATAGCAAAATTACATATACAGGGCAAATGAATAATATTTTCTTAAAGACTGCTGTGGTTCTCATGTATAAATAACAAGCACCACAAAATATAAATAACCTTTCCTCTTCCTATAGAAAAACAAGCCCCAAAATCTCAAACCAAGCCCACCCAAAAATGCCGTCCGTATGTCGCCAATGTGGCTCAGTCGGGCTGCAGCCCACGGAGCCTAGCGACCCACGGCCTATGTGGCCCCGTGTGGGCTGTGTGTGGTCCGTTACTCAACAAGGAAACGCTTAAAGGATTCCAGTAAAATTGCATGACAATAATTCATCTTATCACAACTACTAGGCAGAGACCGAGAGGGAAGTTTGATGATTACACGTCCCCATCAAATCTTTCATCATATTCTCTCTTGTGTACATAACTCTGTTGGCTAGAAAGTTATGTTACTCATGATTTGTCTTCTCGATTTAACGAAGTAAACTTTATATAAATCGGTGAGCGGGTCATGGATGTGGCCTTATCTCAAAGGATGAGATATATAAAGACACAAATTAATTTAAGCTCTTTAATTTCTGTTTATCAAACGTGCCGGCCTCTCTTTCATACAATGTATGAAATTGCTAGACTGAAACACAGAAATTGTACTTTTACCTGTGTTTTTTTAAGTGCTTTTTGTTGAAGACGTTGTAGACATCATTGGCTTTCTAGATCTGGATATAGTTAATTATCATTAACTTCATCCAGTAAAGCAATGCTAATAAAAGATGGTTGTATGAGTCGGTGCTTTGTAGACCCACCAACAGAAGACTATCTTTTAGTTTCTCATTGCCCACGTGTGGTTTATATCGCATTTATTCATGAGAAATAGGACGGCAGTTCCATGTAAATGGAAAATGCCTTGTTAACTGAACTATTTAATCAGCAACTTGTGTGGCTTTGAAGAGGGAAGTAAATGGATGTAAGATTTCACCTTACCCTTTTATAGTTATCTTTATTAGTAAAGGTTAAATTAGCAACTTATGTGGCTTTGAAAAAGGAAGTAACTGGATGTAAGATTTCATCTTACCCTTATATACTTGTCTTTATTAGTAAAGGTCAACTTTCGACGTTGAATTTGTTATTTTTTGATGAGTCATGAGCGCATAAATCTTTTGTAGTGTCCAGATTGTTGAATGGAATTGACCCAACATCTAAAATCTCAAACATTTGAAACACCCCCGGGAAAAAGAATAAAAATAAATAACAAACCTTAAAATGAGGAGTGAGAAAGTGAACATTATTGGCGACATTGTCACCTCGGATTCGCATAGGCTACCACCATGGGTTGGTCTTGTGAGCAACGACAAACTCTGTTTTGCTTCTGCAGAGAGCTTTTCTGTAAATGTAGTTATTGCTTTGGCGGTTCTGTGAAGAAAAGTGACAATATGTGTTTGGGATTCATTTCTTGATGTATGCAAACATGAGGTGGCTTCTTCTATGGACCCAAAGTGAGGTTTTGACCAGCTAGTCAAGGCTGCGAGGAAAAAGCTTGTACTTCAGCTCGAAAACCTACTGGTCATTACCTGAAAGATCGTATGCTGCCTGTATTAATGGCATGGTTAGAGAAAATGAATGGAACAAGCAAACGGCTCAAATTGCAGAATATCATTTACAGAATATCATTTACGGTTCACATGCTCATCAAAATTTGAAATTCTCACAGCAAAGACTGAGTTATAGCACGAAATTTGCAAAGAAGATTTGCCACATAATGGGTAACTAAGATCCCATAAACCAAAAGAATCAATTCCCCGAACATATACATGTAATTGCATCAAGATTATGCACTGATTAGATTCTAAACCTATATGCATTCGCCCTGATACCACATTGAAGAAATTAAACGATCTAAAACTCGTACATAGTACTTAGAATACCTAACCTTAAACCACATACCTAATTTAGCCACTCATCATCTTTGAACTGATTAATACAAATAAAACCATACGATTCCAGGACTGTCTTCCTCTCCTTCTCCTCCCCTAGAAGGTCTCGAACAGATAAACCGTAAGCATATGAAATTAGGAGGGGAAAGGAGACCATAGTCTATGTATGTAGCATATTCTAATTGACTCATCTATAACAGGTCAATGTTAAAATATCAACCTACACTGACCGATGAATCATATTATTACTGTAACCGAGATGTGCTAAACCCAATAATGTAATCCCAGCCATATTTGGGTGATATAGCATTCTCATATATTTTATAAACTTATAACAGCCTGTTTTTCCCCAACTAAAATATTATACGATTAATGCTAGCCCCCATTTTTTACAAATTTCTAACAGATTGCGGTCCAAAATTACCATCTTCCTGTTCGTTTTAGAATGGGGGTCTTTCAAGCAAATGTTTCGGCACTTTCTAATGTTTTACCAGATTTGGTTCTAATATAATCATTACTAGCTTAAAAAAAACACAAATTTCCACACTTTATTATCGAAAGAAAAGAGGTCACTCGTTCATGATTGAACAATAATGAAAGCACACTTAGGGAAGAAGCAATCGCCAATTCCCTCTCGACCGGCCAAAACACTGATCAAATCACTGAGATTTTCTCACAATAATATGCTAGGCAAAGTCAACAATATTCATGACTTTACTCTACAATATTATAAATTCAAGTACGTAGATCATAATTAGTATAACCGCGAAGTACTTACCACGAAGCTTAAATCCAGTCAACGCAATTTTTTGCCCAAAACTCCATGCGAATCACATGTAAATCATTTACCTCTTTTATCATTATAAGGGATAGCACATAATATAGTCCAGAACTATGAAGCTCAGACACATCAATAGCATGCCTGGAATTACCTCAAAGTTTGATAAACTCAAAAAATCAAGCTAGATTACAGATTATGTGTGATGACAAAAAACTTAGCATCAGAAAAGTGATGCCTACACAAGGTTATGCCGTAAATTATCTTAAACATCTGACAAACAAGTTCAAGCATGAAATGGACTTTGATCACAGCTGCAGCCTTTAGTAAAACACATGAACATTGGAGATAAACTGATCTGTACATGCACTATGCTTCCTTTCTCGGGTCCCTTGATGAAATTCTGCGAATTGGGAAAGCAGTAAACGGCACATGCATTGTCAGAGTGCACTGAATCATTTGAAGACACTTTATGGAATGCTGGATGTTTAACTATATCCTCTGACCATATATTAGAATGCTAACCATTGTAAATAACTGTTGAGAGTATTTGGCCGATGGGGGGCATATTAGTCTATTTCCTTTATTATTTCATGTATGGCGGCAATAAGGGTGACATTGTAATTTTGGCTTCTTTGCTTTATTAAAAATAGATAGCTTGGGTTCACATTGACCTAAGCTAAGCATTTAGTTTAGTGTTTTTGTCTCTCAACAGGTTGAGTATTCAAAGCCCGGGCGCTGCAGCGTGACTTAACCGGTGGCACGTGTGTGGTGGCTAGCACGTGTCGCCCCCAGGGTTTACTTCCCGGTTGTCGGCCGTGCAGGGGTTCCCTGGGTTGCTTTATTAAAAATAGATAGCTTGGGTTCACATTGACCTAAGCTAAGCATTTAATTTAGTGTTTTTGTCTCTCAACAAGGTATCAAAGCCAGGGCTGAACTGAAACCCTAACCCCAATCTCTTCTCTGCGCAACCATTCTTTTCTCTCTCTCTCCTCTTGCCTTCACCCTCCACTTATCAACTTAAGCTTTTGGGTTGGATCAACTTGCTGATGTCACCATGCAACCCAATTGTTATATGCATGAGTAACTGATGATCATTGAATATGCAGCAGAGGTGCAACATATTACTACACATGGTGGTCACGATAATCATAAAAGGAAGGATTCAATTGTTCAAAGGTGTTACCTAGTTGTGCAAAGGCATGAGAGGATTCAACAGGAAGAATCAATACATGCAGATCAAATGAGCAGCCTGATGATTAACCCATGGCATGTGAGGCTTTGGAGCTGAACATCAAATAGAAGCGTTCAGCATATCTATAAAATACTTAAATGAATCATAGATTCACAGTGTCATTAACGGAAAATGAATGGAAAAGGAGGGGAAGAAAGGCGAAGAGAAATGACATTCATGTAACATGTTTCTACAAAATAGAGAATAAACATGAACCAAATTGATTTTATCATTGCGAAGACAAATTATTCAAAGGCCATTTGTTCTGTATGTAATTTGTTTCCGAAGTGTTTAATTATTTCAGATGCATGAAAACGTTATGGTCTATCAGTCCCTTGAAATATTTGCAACTAAAAAGCTCAAATTGGAGAATTGCTGGACTAAGAACCACATATGTTTAGTAATTCAAGAAAGGGATCAAGTAAGAAGATATTTCTCTCAAACGAGTCTAACCAATGGATTCTCAACTATTAAGATACTGCACTTCGTCTTTTTTCTTAACCAATGACATGAAGTTTTATTTCTCAAATGGCAATCTGGTTAAAAATACCCAGTCTAGAGGAAACCTACATAGGATTAGCCAGGCATCTGAAATTTGGCCAAACGAATTGACTGGGAACCTGAAACGCTACCTTTTGTTTCCTGGGAAAATTCTACACCTAATTATAGCAACCATTATATGGCTGAACACCAGTCCACTCAAGCAACTATACTTAGTGTCAGTCTGGATAAGTGTACCCACCATCTCAAGATAAGCACCTTATCCTTGATGGAGAAAACTTCTAAATGGGTTCTAATCCAACCAATGGCCCGCTAGTTCTATGCTTGCAATTTCATTAACCCTTTGTCATTACAAAACATTCCACTGGGCCAGCTTTATTTACCTGGGATGTGCAGGTAATTTTCCAGAGCAAGGATACAACAACATATCTTTACTGCAGCAAACGATTTACATTTGGACGAGAGAGAGAGAGAGAGAGAGAGAGAGAGAGAGAGAGAGAGAGAGAGAGAGAGAGAGAGAGAGTTGTTCAGCAAGATCTGCAATCACCGAAAGCCCCAGCTACAATTCTTTCTCTAGCCGGTTGGAAGAATTGATTGAAAGGTGGAAATAGAAAGAGGCTTCCTGAATTCTTCTTAAGCAATATGGAAATGGATGAGTGGTAGGAAAACCATTGTATTAGATTTGAGAAGAGAACTTTTTCTGGAACGGTCTTTCAGGGAGATGTAGCTAGCAGGCACAATGCTCTACTTCATCAATTGATAAAGTAAACTTTGGTTCAAAATGTAGAATTGCTCTATTACGCTAGTAAAAGCCTCTTAAAATGTGCAGTAACTATTGGTTCATTAAAAAAGAACTATCATTTTCCTTAGGTATCTAAAGTAAATAGGTGCTGATGACAGTATTATAAAATTCTTTCGAACAGATGGCTCAATTGGTGGTTAATCGTTGTTCATACCATTAGGGTTTCCTCATTCAAGAAAATCTCGTAGAAGAGATATTGCTTCTAACGCCATTATACCTCCAACAATTGAAACCCATTGATCCAGAATTACCATTACGGCAAGAGAAACAAGAAAAAAGTTGGAAACATTCATAAATCGGGCAGACACTTGAAAGGGGGAACATAGATGAAATTTCAGTAGAAACTAGTCAATATTTCCATTGATTCTGCATTTTTACCACGGTCGTCAGCTTGAAAGCATTTTTACCTCGGTCGTCAGCTTGAAACCCGAGACAGATCCATTTGCAAGACATGTCCAAATATCATGCTAGAGATAATTTAGCAGACTAATTGACAAAGTAATTTGCATAAGAAGGTATCATTTAAGCAAAAACAAGTTCGCCAGTGGGAGAATATGTTTAGTTTAAGAAGTTTATATCTTGTTCTTAAGAATATCAATTCTAAGAAATGTTTGTACCCCAGGAAAATCATGCAAGCAAATTATCTATAAACTGTACCATTTGATTCAATTGACAGTAACTAGGCATTGACCTTGGCAAAATTCTTGCATCAAATATAAAAGAGTGTGTGTTTGGGGTAACTATGGCTTAAATTTTTTTTACTTTCACGATGCCTTTGGGTCGTTCTATATTCTCTCTTCAACATGGAACCTAATGTCCTTGGAGGACAAACAATATGCTGTAAGTAGGGTGATACTTAGAGGCTTTTAATTTTGATGGGCAACTTCTCTTCAGAGAGATCTTGCAACAGTGATATGATTGAGAGAAGATTTGTGGATGACTTGTGTACTAGTACCGGCTAGGATGGGTTTCCATCAGCTACATCTTCCAAACATCGCATAGGAACTGTGTTCATTGTTATAACAGTCTCGTTCGCTCTATCATGAAACTATGCAGTAATGGGCTAGTTTTAGCTCCAGAGAGAGGAAATTGAGCAAGGTGGTCCTTTATCTACGAGATGAGTCCCCTTGCTTGATGTTTTATTCAGAAAGGTAATGAGCTAGGTCATGTTTCCCACAATACTTTTGACTCATAATCAGATTATTAAGAGCAGCATAACTATGTATTTCAAGCTCCAAAAGTCAGAGTTTTCATGGTTTATTTTTTTCCGCTAAACTTTTTGTTTAGATGCATCCTTAGTACATCTCATGCTTCTCACCCCCGTACTTGAGCTTTTTCTTTCAGAACTACTACTTCAACAGAAAGACAATGTCGTAATCTAGATTAGCTACTTCATGTACTGTTCAGATCACATTGAAACAGATCCTATTTCACTATGTTTTAAGTTTTATGTCTACAAAGTCTGAAGAAAAAAATGATGAGTTCTGAACAGGCTTAGCAAACATGAAATGTTAGATCATGCCAGCGTCAGACAGATGAAAAATCATACTGGAAACACAAGCCATCCACCACAATTTAGCAAGCACTTGCCCTCATGTATGCAGGAAGATCAAGCACATTGCCCACGGCATCTCAGAAAGCATAATTTGCTCATAGTTAAAAAATCATATTTCTCAGAAGATACTATATTTCCCAATTTAAACTTAATAACATTAAGACAGCAAAGAATCTAATTACAGTGAAAACAAGTGAGGAAGAAGAGATGAAGAAAAAAAGGGCAAAGGGAAAAGGAAAGAACAAACTAATGTTAGCTTAACTTGTAGCACTTCCCAGAACTGTAAATTTTTTCAGGGGAAATTAAAAAAAAAAGAAAAATGTTCAACCAGTCACAAAGAATTTAAGAAAAAGGAAATAAAGCGAGGATAGAAAGAATTAATATAAACTCGACTTTTTGACGCTTGAGGAAACTCCACTTTCTTCCATTTAGACTAGGAAAAGGACAGAAAAGATGAATAATTAGTTCCATAAACCTTTTTCTATTTTCATGGTTATGTGTTGCAATATTCAAGTTGCTACAGAAAACAGAATCAATACAAAACTGCATCGATCAATAATCAACATAAGGAATCATAAACCTCCAGTAAGCTTGAGTTGTCAATTGTCATGGGTCACAATTTCAAAGTGGAGCTAAGTAGATACAAAATCAGTAACAAAAGCAAGTTCAGAAACTGACCTAATGCATGGGGCGGAGGTACTTGAATGCAATGACAGTACTGATCCACAGCCTCCAAATTTATCATTTGCACAGTCAGATTATACTTCCTTTATACCTAAAAGTGGCTAAGAGTCATCTAATCATTTATGAACAAATAAATCTTAGGAAAGTTTAGTTTTATTCCAGTATAATCAACAGATGTACCAGTGATCGATAATGCCGCTGCATACATTATGCATGGTTCACATGTCACATAAAGGGAGCATGCTGAAAACTTTTCTACAACTTCTGCAGCCGAAAATCCTGTCCTCTGCCACTGTTCAAGAAGAACATCAAGAACGTCCATCTCTGCATGTCTTGTTGCCTATGAAAGCGCAAGGTGAAAAATAAAGAAAGCATATCAAACTTAGGAGCTTTGCCAGAGAGAAAGTTGCTCTTAGTGTGTAGTTTCATAAAAAATTTAGGAAATGCATTTCAAAAGAAATGTTTTCTCCGACAAGTTATCTGATTGAGTATATACAAGATTGATCAAGGCATATACTACATGATATCAACAAGTTTGGCTCACTTGAAGTTGCTGATAATCTCACATGAAAAAGAGGCTTCTTATTGGATTGGCCACCTCCACCTTTTCTAACATTATTTTTTACATACCCCTATAGCAAGGTGCCTTTGTTTTTTCATTGTGCTCCACAAGATACTAAAAGGGCCAAATATTTTTCACATCAACTATTTATTACTGTCTGCAAAGTCATTTATAGTAGTGTCTTGTCACCACATAACTATAAATGGTTCTAGGAATAGACTATTAGATAAGAGATTATCTCTACCAGAAACTAGGCTTAAACTATTTGTGTAGATGTGGCCATTGTGCAAAAAAAATGTGCCCAAGAAGCAGGTTCTTACATCTTACATGGCAATATAATGTTCACAATTCATTTTATACCAAATAAGTATACCGAAGTTTAGCTAACATATGGTATAAGGAAACAATGTTAGGAACTTCACAAAAGCTGATAAAGACCATAATATGGTTCCAGACAGAGCACAATGGTAAATGAAATACGTAAAACATTGTGCACAATAAAGCCAGATTATTGCTAGTGTTAGCCATAATCATATTTTATGAAAGAATAATGGGAACAAAACCATTTACAGCCTAATAATGCATGGAAATTCCACTTATTAACAGATTTGTTCTGATAATTCTTTAATCATCTATTAAAGAAATAGTCATGGGAGAAATATATAATGACCAACAATAACTACGAGTAGATAATTCAAGGATATCAATTCAGAACAATAACAAAGTGCTGTTGGCCAAATTTATACAAGGGGGTGGAGAAGCAATGATAAACCATACATTTCGTGCCTCATTAGTCCGGTTTCTTCCTGTGATAATAACGTGCCCATCCTCAACAATCACACGGCTGTTCAATCAAAGAGTACAATCGGAAATCATTCACTAATTAAGACTGACAAACTAATCATCTTAATTAGAAAATAAAGTTGTATATCTGAAATGCACGTGATTACTGAAAATTAGTTTTTTACCCAACTGGAACTTTAAGGCTATCCAAAGCAAGCTTTGCCTTATATAAGAATAGCAAATAGGTTTTGTTACTTGTTAGAAGAAAAAACTGAGTATAAGAGTCAGAAATTCGCAAGCATGCATGCATGTATTCAAGCTATTCAAGAGGAAATCAGCATCAAGTGTCCAGCAGTAGAAATATTCAGTATCAATATGCAACTACTAATGGAATGAATGCATGTCTCACAGCTATATAATCAGGATCCTGCAGGTCCTGTGTAATATACTGATCACAAACTTCTAAACAATGATTATTGCAACATATTCGTCCTATAATTCATATGTAAATCACACCTAACTGTTAAACTGATATGGCTCTAACCACACTAAAGCAGAAACAGCAAACAATTTTTGAGAAACTGCAAGTTGCTCATTCCAGTGTGTCCTATCATTGGTACCTCAGAAGCTTATCTTTCATTAAATAGGTTTCGCTCAAACATTCAAGAAGCTTCCACAAGTTTTAGCTTCTCGCTTATTTTCCTTCATAAAAGCTATGGCATATAAGGATAAAAAGAGAATTTAAACTGTTGCAAAGGCCTCATGATTCAGAATCGACATCAGCATCTTGTGCTTTTGTCTCTATTCTACTGAATAACTTATGTAAACTCTATGTTTCTCATGATTATTTATTTTTCATATCCACAATCCACAGGACGAAAGAAAATAACCACCTAACCAGTTATCCGTGGGCACAACCGATGTTCATATTACGCTCACACTCAAAGTAAATTTGGTTTTGAATTCTCCCTAGTTGCCAAAGTCAAGAAGTGGTTAAAGGACTCGACTATCAAGCAACCTTTCCTGGTGGCTTGCCATCTCATTGCATCTTCTTAATTCCTCTATGGTTGTGCCTCTTCTTCATAAAACATAGAGACAGAGCCCTATCCCAGTGATAGAAGTTTCTTCGAATTCAATTCTCCTGGCAAACCTATCACCCGCTGCACATCTGTATGATAAGTACATACTAGATACTACACATCCACATTTCCTAGACACCTCAAAAGCTCCCAAAGCCATTCCTCTCTCCCTCCCAACCCACAGCACCCGGATTGGCTCAGTATTTTGCCTGAGAAGGGGACTGAACCAACCCATGTACACCCTACTTCCCATTACTTCACTCTCCCTTTCTTGTTTTTTCTTTGAACCTAGACTTCATCTAATTCTTTCTATAAATTGCCACCGATGAAAACAAAACAAAAAAAATCTACAAATTCCAGAGATTGTCGCTAATTTTGCAGCGTGTAATGCCGACAACCTATGAATTCACAATCAAGCATCCACAGACAAAACTTACGAAGGAACATCGATTCAGCGTCTCTCGAACAAATTCAACGACACATTCTTCAAGTTCACGCGCAATTGTAGCACCAACTGAGTCGAATTCAAAATCCAGCTCAAGTATCACATCAACTTAATAATATTCAGATGTGTCACGCATTACCTGATCAACAGCAAGCTGCGCAAAGCCCAGAACCTCAGAAGAAAATCGTTCACCCGAAGCTACGTCAACAGTTTCCATGGCTTCTCGGCGGTGGTAGTCCGTCACCTACGCCGGCCGGTCTCCGTCAACCGTCGTCGACGAACTTCTTCTGTTGGTCGCCTCCGTCGGCAGGTGGCGATCATCCATGCGGCAAAGCTCACTGGTGGCGTCGTATTGGAAGATGAGGAGTGGTGATGCGGAAAGTGGGGGTCGATGAAGTTTGAAGAAAGAATTACAGAATTCTATTTGGGAATAAAGTTAACTAACTTGGGTTAATTAAAGGGGATTTGAGCAAAAAAAAAAGGTGATTGATTATTTTAAGCAAGCGATCATCAAATATATATTATATTTCTACAAGGATGGAAGGGTACTTCGACAAAGACAAAAAAACAATTTTTATATGCTCATTTCGCAAAAAATTTGACATTGATAATTTTCAAAAGGTCGTTTCCAGAAAAATAACATAATGGGGCAGCTACGTGATCAAGGCTTCCGACAATTTTTACGAGTCATGTGTTCAAAATCTATTTATGGTGATAGTTGTTGAGCAAGGGAGAGCGACCCAGACAGTTCCTTGATTTCATACTCGAGTATAAAATGCGTGAATGGGGGCATGGATTGAGGGGTTGAATCGACGTGAAACTAATAAGCCCGGAGAGAAAAGTAGATGCATTGGAATTGAAATTACATTGCAAGGAACTAAATTTTGAAACGAAAATACATGGAAATGAAAGTGGCAAGAAACGAAGGTGCAAGTAAAGAAAAAGTAAAAAAAGAAAAAGAAAAACAAAGATACCTTTGCATGCTTTCTTGGTCGAACTAATTTTCTCGATATTAAGTTGAGAAGTAGGGCGACCTTCTCTCTCCTTGTGGAGGGCTCTTTGGGGATGATTATTTCCATTGTTGTAGCCAGCAAAGTTAAACGCTAATTAAAATGGACACGTAAAGTACCTCAATGTTAATAAATGGGTAAAAGCGGGTGCTAAGAGCGGGTTACAAGTTTTTTTGAGAAAATTAAAGGAGAAGAACAAGAAGAAAGAATGCATTTTAATCGAGATCGGCGAGTTCACTTACCTATGAATTGCTTCCTTAGCAAGTTTCGATCATTCTAACAACAAAAGCTGCAAGCCAACACTACCATCCTCATCTCTGGCAGTCGAATTGGAAGTCGGCATAGTCTTGGTTCGCATGCCATGAGGGAGAATAAGCTTAGGATTTCCCTTTGATACTATTTGACTATGTTCCTCACTACTCCTTTGACAATCCTGCAAGTCTTTCCGTAGCTCTGTTTCGATCAAACTATCATTGTGCATAAGTGGACACTCAACTTTTAAATCTGTTGACTCAAGAATAACCTCATGGAGTAAAGTTGGATCGATAAGCCGATTGTTTTGAATTACAACCTTTAAATTGTCATCAAGTGGCTTGCATATTATTCGACATCCCCACCCTTTTGCCTTTGCAGCCGATAGTGTAAGGCTAAAGTGTACATAACTCCCATCAATTTGACCAAAATCGACTTCTCCCCACATATCATATGGTGTGAAATACCAAAGCAAGATTTGATCCGCATCCGCTACCATGAAGTTCATTACTCCTTTGCAATCCCGCATTTCGCCATTCACATGTGGTAAAATCTCAACTATATGATTATGTGTCTGTGCATCATTATTGAAAACGGCACAAATAGTCAATCCAAGAAACTTGTCATACAAGTCCTCTGAAGCCATGAATGATACGGAACTCTCTTCAATAGGGAGGAACCACTCTGGCATCTCTCCTCCAAAGAGCCAAATTGTGTAATCAGGAGGTGTCTATTATAAAGATAGACCGTTAGAAAGTACCGAAGTTTGTTATTAGTAGTACTAAAATAAACGAATTCATTATGAGTTTAGTGATTAATCCTAGTGAATTCCACTTCAAAACTAGAGCTCTCTAAGTGAGTAGAGATTCAGTGACCCTTGCTTGCATTAACATACAACTCTCATGTAATAGAAATCATTCCCGTAGAAGTACGGTAGCCAACTTTATTACATGCAAAAAAGTGCAGAATCACTTTATATTTGTTTGCGTTTCTTGAGCCTTTGCATTTACTACTATTCCAATATACAAGAACACAATTCATCCAGCATATACTCCGTGAGAGAGAGAGAGAGCCTAACCTGGTCCAGAGAGGGAATGTCAGCCACGGTCAACACTCTACGGGAAAGAACAGGAGATGAAAACGAATCTCCATTTTTTTGCAGAGATTCGAAATTATTAGCTGAAATATGCTTCAAAAATGGTGGAAGCTCGGGTATCTCTTGTAATTGACAGGCATATGAAGTTGCATATACGGATAAATGATTACGCTTACGAATAGATGTGGGAAGGCTAGCAACATTGCTCTCCGTCAGAATTAAATGTTGCAAGATGGGAAAACAGGAAGGATTCTGGAGAAATCCTATTTCGGACAAATTACATGCCCCAAGATTTAAAAAGAGTAAATTTGAAAGTCCGGTCTTCATGTGCGGATCAGCTGAATCCTCGTACTCTGGAAATCCTATTATATTTGTGCAAGACACAAGATCCAAGATTTCAATGTTTTGTAACTTGTAAATGCTAGAAGGAAGACTTGCCAAGTTCTTGCAATTACTTAAAATCATTATTTTCAAAGAGACAAGATTTTCTATTGATGCAGGAAGTTCTTTAATAGCGGTCCCTCGTAAACAAAGCCTTTTCAAGCCTTTGAGTTTACGTGGAATATCAGGGAAACTGTCAACCTTTCTGCACCCGCTTAAATTCAACAACTGTAACTTGTCGTGATAAGCAATAGACTCAGGGGCTTCTACCAAGTTTGTGCAATCACAAAGAACCAATTCCTCAAGATTTGGAGTATAAGAAAGGTCGGTCATATGAACCAACGATTCACAGTTATTGAAATTAATGTACTTCAATTGTTGGAAGTCCTGCAAAAACAGCGAAACCAACATTTCATTAAAAGTTACTATAAATTGATTTTCTGAGAATTACATATTGTATTGAGAAATTAGTAAACAATTAGAAACTTTACTAGTAATTACAAATCTATATGTATATATTGTAAGGGATTGAAATATAGAGATGGTAAATCAAAAAGCTAATGGATATTGGTTGGATGCGGGCCACGTGGTAAAACTATGCCACATGTCATGCCATGTAGCAATTAGAAAAGTGGTAGAAGGACACCAAAAGTGCCAAAAGTTGTGTACGGCGCTCACTTTTATTCCAAAAGTTTCTTTCGGATCATTTAAATGCCACTTTATAAAAAACAATGATCACTTAAGTGCCAACTCTGATCTCGAATGCCGAAAATCCGACGTGATAATATTTTAATATTTTTTCCACTGACATGGCTCGCTGGACGTCTAAATCAACATGAAAAAAAAAACCCAAAACGACGTTGTTCAACAAGTTTCACCTGCCTACACGACCCAAAACGACGTCATTCAGCAAGAAAAATAAATTTCTTGTTGAACAACCGACAGAAAGGGGATGCAAAGGGGGGAAAAAGGGGGCATAGTGAGAGAGCGAAAGGGAAATTCTCTCCGGCTTCTTGTATGGGCAATTCATCAAAACCACCTCAAAGTATGCTGTCAACGGAGCTAATTCGTTGAAGAACCTGGCTGCAAACCGAAGGCTCGGCTATATCCATTCTCAGCCACGCATGGTGAGGAGTTTGAATCGCGGTTGGTGTTGCCTCCTTCGCCAACCAAGTCCCTTGAGGCGGTTTCTAGAGCCATTTTGTTCCGATCTACCCAGCAATCGCGCCCGGCGACTTTCCCTTCACAAGGTACGCCCAAGCTCCTCTCTTTTCCCCTGTTTTGTCGAATCGGCGAGCTGGGGCTCACCGGCCCTGATTCTCACGCGTTCTGAACCTACTCATACCTTTCTCTGTGTATTCCTAGTGTTGTTTTATGGTTATGGTTGAGTATGGTCTGAGTTTGCGCCCCGATTGCTTTCTGGTTGTCCCCTCGGCCGTTATACCTTAGGTGTTCGATGAAATGTCTGGGTGAGGTTTGTGCACTTGTTCCTGGTTTTCCATCCAATCTAGGCGTTCATTGATTGCTGGATGTATTTCATGGCTTTCTAAATTGATATCACGCCAGTGTCTTTCATATTTCGTCGAGTCTGGTTCGTTCGGAGCGATTGCTCTTCCCCTCTCTCTCTCTCCTCCATTTCTTTGACTGAGCTCTGCAACATGAGATGGAAACCAAGTGATCTCGACTGAACAGCACTCTTCTCACATATCTGAACCATGTCGTTCCTTGCCCTCTCTCTCCAACCTATCAACGAATCTGACATCCTCCTTTAGACCCATGAGTGGTTCCCAACTGCTCGCACCTTCGTTGCTCTCTCCACGTCACGCCACACCCACTTCTCCTATGCCAAGTGTAACAGTCTGAATTTTCAATCCTTTTCCCGGGATTTAAAAAATGAAATTGATCAATGCACTATAGTGAGATCTCACCCTGGGACCCGCGCATTCTCGGGATGCTAACCTTAGGGGTAAGGCCAGTACAGGATTGAGTTCGCACGACCAAAGAACTTGACCTTGGTTCGATCTTCGACCATATGGATTGATGAGGGAATATTTTGAGCCAACCGAGACCGGTCTATTTGATTGATCGTGTCCAAAGGGCACTAGTGACAGACCCTCGCAATTATATGACAATCGAGGTCTCCTTGGTTCGAGTAAACTTAAACGTGATTTGACTTAGTGTCGATCACGGATCGAGAGCGCATGATTCCAGAGAGCCACCCGTTAGCCAGAGATAAGCTAAAGTCGCGATTGTTCGATTCTACTCATTTCTTGGAATTCGGGCCCGGGAATCAAGAATTTTGAAAGTGACAATTTTGAGCGGCCGATGACGTTTTTGGCTTGGCCAACCTTGGGGCCACCCATTTCTGCAAAAAAATGGATTTCGATCCAGGGCCGGAAAAATTACAGTTTTGCCCCTGTGGGCACCAGGGCTGGATTCGGAGGCCATTTGAGGTTATTTTTCAAGGCCAAGGTCATTTTGGGGTGGCCACGCACATTTAGAGTGGTTTTGGACAAAAACGGGAATTTCGACAAAAATTGGAAAATAATATTATTTTATTCCCGGAACTTCGCAGTCGATTTTCGAGAGCTTAAAAAGTGAAGTTCGCGAATCCGATGCCATATTATGTTGGCCACGCATATATGGAACACGTATGTGCGAAAATTGGAATTTCGCCCCGGGACCGGAAAATTACCATTTTGCCCCTGGACCCTGTATTGGGAATTTCGAATTTTGAAAAATTTTGGGCTATTTTTGGGATGAATCAGGTCTGAAAATCAGGTCAATTATTGGGCTTTGGACATTTTTGCCCTTCAATTATTGGATAGATACAAATAAGGGCCGTCGGATCAAGGGTAAAATAAGAAATCGCGTAGGATCGCGACACGTGTCCCTCCTATAGCCACTATATCTGACCAACTCTCTCTCTCTCCTCTCATTTCTGACCAGAGCACTCTCTCTCTCCTCTCCCACGTTCTCTCCCTCTCCCTCTCTTGGTTTTTCTCTCTCGGCAAGGACGCCGAAGCTCGCCGCCGCCGCCGCACCGGAGCTTGAACGACCGAGCCGCTGCCGCCACGACATCTAGCCTCGCCGTACGTCCCCCGTACATAGCCGTCCGTACGGGTGCCCCTGTACGAATCCGTACAGTGTCCGTACGTCGACGTCCGTACGGCCGTCCGTACGCCGGCGACGCCGCTACTGCTACTGCTGCCGTTCTGTTCCGACCCGTTCTAGCCCCATTCTGTCTCGCTTTTTAGGGTAAGTGTTTTCCCCAAATGTCATTTAGGACCTCGGGTATTTCTAGGCTCGTTTAGGACCCGGTTGAGACAAATTTGTGACTATTTTGTGACTGATTTGGTGGCTGTTTAGGACTAAATTAGGGGCTGGATAATTGATGGTTATGGACTGATTGGCGAGGGAAATTCGAGGTTTAGGAGGTTCGGTTAGGACTGTGATATTGAGGATCGATCGGGGTTGAATGGTGCGATTAATTGGAATTGTATTGGCTTGATCGGGTTTATTGGATTAATTGTTTTGTGTGCTGTGGTTGGCTGGTTTTGAATTGTGCATTGGACTGAATGTGATGCGGTGGCGTGCCGTGTGTGTGGCTGTGAGGCGTGGTGGCGTGGAAATGTGAATATGCATTGAATTCGTGTGATAAGTGCACGTGGGTCGTGGAATGTGTTCGTGTGATGAGAATATGTGCATTTGTGATGTGTATGGGAGGTGTGAGATTGTGTGTGATAGCGTGTTTGAGTGGCCGTGTGGTACGTGTGGTATGAGTGGAACGAAGGTACGGATGTGTAGGATTGGTTGGAAAAGTGGATCCGTCCTGAGGCGTGTACGTTTACGCGAGACGATGCCGTCCCTGACGAGGTGTCGATGCTTGACGTGGTCAGAAGACCGTTGGTCTGATGCGTTTTACGCGGGCGCGGTAGAAAGAAAGTGTGTGTAGGATTCCGTCCTGAGGCGTGAACGTTTACGCGGGACGATGCCGTCCCTGACGAGGTGACGATACCCGGCCCGACGAGGTGATGATGCCTGACGAGGTCAGAAGACCGTTGACCTGATGCGTTTTACGCGGGCACGGTAGTAGTGGAAAGGTTGAGAATGAGCAAGAATTGGCGGGACGAGTAAAACTAAGAAAGTGACGTGTGGTGTGAGTTCGTGTGCGAGTGTGTTTGTATCGCGTGATTTGATGCTTAATTATGGGGTAAAAACTGCTAGGCACGGTATGGGACGTGTCCAAGTGGGTTTTATTTTATAATTGAGACACGTGCGCGTCTGTGATTCATTGCTGCAATATGTTGGCTGTGTTATTGTCTAACGTGCAGGGGCATGTATGTTGGATTCCAGGTAGGGTCGTGTGTGGTTGTTAGTTTGATTGATGGTCGTGTGTTACGCGTGTGTTCGTCTGGCGGTATGTGAGTGCCTACATAGGGTTTGGGGTTGTACACTTACTGAGATTCGTCTCACGGTTGTATAACCGCCACTTTCAGACCCCTAGCCATAAACCTGGGAAGTATGCCTTTTCTTTTTGGACGTTCGAGGAACCGCTTTTAGTGCCCAGTAGAACTGCAGGCGAGTGTCCGGAGGCTCAAGCCCGAAGAATTAGGAGCAGAACGGAAGGCGATCCTTAGATTTTTCCTAGGGCATTTTAAGGGTTGTGTAAATCGGGTTGACCCATAGGGAAGTTAGGTTAACCAAACCCTGATATTTTGTCGTGACGGTGATTTCGGATGTTAGATTGTCAATTGTGTCTGTAATATGATGTTTGTATATTTGGTGTTGTATGAATATGTGGTTGCTGGATTGTTCTGTTGTTCTACCCTGTTGTCGTCATTATTTGTCTGGGGTTTTGTTGTTCGCTTCCGCATGTGGCTCTGATATTTGGGTTGGGTCGGCGACGTTCCTGGGACGTCGCACAAATTTGACCGGAGCAGGGGATGTCGCGAGCTCGATGGGGGTTCGGGGCGTGACACCAAGCCCTTCACTGCTCCCTCCTCCTCCTTTGATCTGACCCCACTTCCACCTTCTACTTTATCAGTGATGACCCCCTCACCGCCTCTTACGGCCTTGCGACAGCCATAGAAGCCTTGGTTTCCCTTAAAATCGCCCTTGGTGAGAAGGAGGTGGCTTGGCGTCGTTTGTTGAGGTTGGGGCACAGCTCATAGGTCTAGGTGGTGATGGGTGAGCGTCGGAGAAGCTATGGCCAAGTAGTCACAGTGTGAAGCAACAAGGGTGCAGAAGGGAGAAAAGAGAAGAAAAAAAAGAAAAAATGACATGGAGGAAGAGGAGGAGAAATGTACACATGAAAATGCCATGTGGACCAATTTTTTTTTATTTATAAAAATTCTAACTTATATAAAATTTTAATTATAAATGCCACATACTTATTTTGGTCGGAATTTCTCACTGGAAGCACTTAAGTGATCGTTTTTTTATTAGATTTTGCACTTAAATGATTCGATGAAAACTTTTGGCACTAAAATGAGCGTTGTACACAACTTTTGACACTTCTAATGTCCTTCTCCCTAGAAAAGTAAAATGAAGTGCCAAACGACAACCATGCGAATGTGGGCCACGTGACAAAATTAAGCGACATGTCATGCCGTGTGCCAATTAGAGAAGCAAAGTTATTGTCACGTGGCGAGCACTGGAGTGAACATTTTTTTATTCTAATTTAGACTATTTATAATGGCTTAATGTCAAGACTATATTCTATCACAATGAAAGTTTTCAAAAAATAAATAAAATTTTAAATTTCTTTGAAACCATGCAAAGATAATGAAACCAACTTTGAAAAAAAATATGAAGAAAAAGAAGTCAGATATACAATTCAATATCTAGCTCTGAATTTTGATTAAGAAACTAGTCGTATGCCACCACTAGATCCCATTATTTGTAAACGCATTACAACATTATTGGCAAAGCTTCTAATAAATATTTTATTATGTTTGCTTAGAAATGTTGCTCTTTAAGGACTGACTTAAGTAATTAATAATGCCTTGTTTTACAGCACTGTGCATTCAAACCTTTGACAGAGTTAATTCTATCGATGCAGGACAAATCTCATTGTTAGGTACGTACATTGGGTAAGGCTCTATCACTTGATAACTAACTGGCCTCTTAAGGTTACTTTCAGTTGGAGATGTCGTGACTAGGATATCTAATTTACCACATCCAAATCAAGCATTTAGCCACTTAGCCAGCTACTGCTTGGGTGTTTTCACTTTTATACACAATATCAACGAATTCATTCTTTATATTATTGTTTCCTCTATATTTGCTCATTATACAAATTTTCTGTAAAAAAAAAAGGTTATGTGTAAACAACCGACACAATTAGAATAGGTTACACAGCTCACACTAGCACATTTGCATTCTTCACTAGGTAGATTTGATTTGATTTTGAAATATAACTATGTCAATTGTTAGAGACATTGGATTTAAAAAGTATTTTACCTTCATCTATATTATTATATAAAGTAAAGAAAGGACATCCTACTTTTAAGGGATTTCAATTTTCTTTTTAATTCTTTCCTTCAATTATACTCAATTACTTATTTTACAAATATTATACTCATGGACGGATACGTGAAATTGGTTATTCTCTTTTATCTCACATACTTTATAATTATGTCTCAAGTTTGAGCCTATATATTGAACTCGACCTGATTGGAGGATGGGGACCTTCGTATTGCATGAGGCGTAAAAGAAAAGTCCAAGTTGGACTTTGACATGGTGTTGCATTCTTTGGATCATAATCTCATATTATAATTTATTTTTCTTTGTTGGATATATGAACCAACGTTCGGTCAACCGACAGGGTTTCTTCATATCTATCCAAGGTATGAGACCAAGAGTTGAACTCCTCTGATTGCCGCCCGGTTGACTTTCCTTTAAAAGGCCGCGCAAGAGGAAACAAAAAGGAATACTCTGAAGAAAGTCTAGGTGGGTTCCAAAGATAGAAATAAAGTGTGGGTTCTATTTCGATCTCCCTGCAGCTGCAACTGCACAAAGGAGAAACAAGGGGGAAGCTCTTCTTTGGCCGGGCACAGGAGCGGTAACACACGCTGATATATATGCAATGTAGTTTTACATCCAAATTTATTTGTTTCTTTGTGAGCACTATGGGTTTAGGTGTATCTAGGACTAGGAAGCGCTCGAGTGTGTAAGCGATTGTAACTATAAAATTCTCTGATTAATTAATGGAGTTTTTGGTGCTGGCTCTCTCCATGGAGTAGGTACCAATACTGAGATCGAACCACACAAATATTTCGTGTTTTCTTGTTATTTCTGTTGTCACTTTGTGTTGATTTAATTGCAAGATCTGTTAGTTTCTATATTATTTTACCAAGATTGGTATCAGAGCTATTGCTAAAATCTTTTGGATTTGATATGGGAATTTTGCTTGTCTGATTGTTGTCTAGAAATTTTATTGTTACAGTTATGTGTGGAGTGAAAGTAAAAATTTTGAGAAATTTAACGGGAGAAACAATTTTGCATTGTGGAGCGTTACGATGCATGCTCTATTAACAACCTAAGATTTGGCCAAGGCATTGGATGGCAAGGCTAAGTTGCTAGAAATGATGAAAGATGCCAATAAAGGTGAGTTAATTGAGAGAGCGAGGAGTATGATTCTATTGAATTTATCAAATTGGGTATTAATAATGGTGGCCGAAGAGAAGGATGCTCCAGCACTGTGGGCAAAACTTCAAGCACTCTATGTAAAGAAGGGTTCGAATATCGCTTATACATGTTGAAGATGATGTTTCAAGTTTGTTATACTAAAGATACTTCCATCAAATCCCATTTAGATGTGTTTAACAAACTCATAATGGACTTGAAGAACGTTGAAGAGACCTTAGATGATGAAAAATAAGGCATGATATTGTTGGCTTCTCTACTAGAGTCATGAGAGTACTTTACTAACTCAGTATTACAGGGGCATACTACAATTACCTCAAAAGAGGTAGAATCTGTTTTGTTCTCTAAGGAGTGGTAGAGAAAGTTGAAAGATGAGGATCTAGCACAAGAGGTGGCGTGAGGACTAGTGATTCGAAGTAGAGATCAACATCGGAGTCTAGATGCAGAGGTAAAACCAGATCAAAATCTCACAATAAAAAGTCTAAGGGTTGCGTGATGTGCTTTGACTGTCACGAGGAGGGGCACATGAGGAGAGATTGCCTAAAGCTAAGAAACGGAGATATGCCAGTGCAAAAATAGAAAGAGTCGTGCCCTTCAAAGTTGAAGCATCCTCCCCAGATAAACTACCCACCTTGTAGTGTCCCCCTCCCGAATTCTCGATGCGGCGGTTAGGCATAGCAGGCAAAATACCTCAAGTAGTGTAGTGTGGTGAATGTTGTCGAGGAAAGCACCAATAATGCAAAGGCTGTCTTGAGTGTGACTATCGACTCATCAAGAGATGTGTAGTGCTTGAATTTGGGGTATTCTTATCAAATGATGCTTCATAGAAACTGGTTTACTACTTAATAAACTGCACATGATGATAGAGTTATGATGGGGAATAACGCAGCCTACAAGATTGTCTGGATAGGGACACTTCGAATTCGGATGTACGATAGGTAATGCACATATTGATGGATGTGAGGCATGTACCGAAGCTTAAGATAATCGTATTTTTCTTGAAACACTCAATAACATTAGGTGTAAGTACGCGGCTGAAGAAGGAGTGCTGAAGATCTCTCAATGTGCCATGACAGTGATGAAGGGGAAGAAGGTGAATTCTCTATATCATCTACTGGGAGAGACCATAACCAGATCTTCTGTAGTTTCGTCAAGCGAGTCAAACTCAAACTTGCTTAAGTTATGGCATATGCCATTAGGGCACAAGAATATGACAAGTATGACGATGCTGAGTTAGAGTGGATTGCTCAACGGTCAGAAGATAAGGAAGCTAGACTTGTGTGAGTAATGCATCTTTAGGAAGCAAAGCCGAGTTAAATTCACTACAGCTATGCATTCGACCAAGCAACTGATTGGTTATATTCATTTAGAAGTCCAAGGCCCATCTCCGATTTCTTCGAAAGGAAGAGCTCGATATATGTTGATATTCATCGATGATTATTTGACAAAGGTATGGATATACTTCCTAAAGCACAAATCTGAGGTGTTCAATCGGGTCAAGAAGTTTAAGGCACTCATTGAGAAGCATTCAGTAAACAAATTTAGTGCCTTAGGATCAATAACGACATGGAGTTCTATTGAAAAGATTTTACCAATTTTTGCAAGGGAGAAGTGGTTTTGGGACACTACATAGTGCCCCGGACACCACAGTAGAATGGTGTCATAGAATAAAGGAATAGAACTTTGATTGAGTGAGCTAGGTGCATTCTTTTGCATGCAAGACTTGGCAAAGAATTTTGTTTTTAGCTAATAGTTAATGGTACAAAAAAATAGTAAATGACAAAGTTTGTGTATAACTATAGAAATGAATTTTTTAAGTTCTAGTCCTAGAGAACATTTAACTAACACCCTTTCATATTATCTTTAACAAAATATATGTTGATGGAGGAAAATGGAGCCAATGATTGTGGGACGCATGATATAGCCATAGCACACTATTCTATCCAACTTTCCATTACTGTATCAATATGTATATAATCCTAAAGCTATGTTTGGTAGTTGGGATAAAATTCAAAATATGATAAAATTTGTCATATCTCATGTTTGGTGCCTGTTCAAGATATGATAAAGTCGGACATATGAGGGATATAACCCCAATAAAATTATCCCATGGGAGAGGTGGAATAAAGGTTGATAGGATTTCTAATATCCATAATATAAAAGTTATTTTTCTCAAATAACAAACTTGTTAAATTAATAAAATTAAAATAGTATTTGAATATAAATAATATTTGAATTTTAATATAAAAATTCAAAATAACAAAAAATAAGAATAAATTCGTTTTTATTTATTCTTATTTTCATTTTTATATTCAAATTTCTTTATATCTTATGATGTAAATTTCATATATATATATATATATATATATATACACACACATATTTAATATTTATATTTATTACATATTTTAGGCATATTTGTATAGTTTACTATTTAATAAAATTTTATTAGAGAATGATGGAAGGGGAAGACATAAAAAAGAAAATAATTAAAAAAGAGAGGGAAAATAATTAAAAAAATGAAATAGGCAAGAGTATCGTGAGAAATTTTTATCATCTTCATTTGTGTAATTTTTATGTTCATTTACACTGATATAATGCTCATAGCAAATAATGGATATAGAAATATGTGAAAATATCTAGCTTTATTGCTGCAATTTACCAAACAATAGATAAGATATAGCAAATCCTTGACTATTATATAATCTATATTGACTGGGTGAACACTGAATATGTCCTTATTACATATCCTTAGGCCACAACACTCTTCATGTGGAAGGAAGCAAGGAGCTTCAGTAGATCAGACAACACGGAACCTACTATTCAAGTTTCTGAGTAAATTTCTTAACGGATTAATGAACTTTTCATTCAAAGTTACTATAAACTGATTTTGTGAGTATTAAATATCACATTGCTACTTTGCCAAAAAAAAATATCACATTGAGAAATTACTAAACACTTTGAAACTCTACCAGTAATTATACAAACATACTTATATATATATATGTGTGTGTGTGTGTACATTTTAGTAACTCAGAGTTAACTCTTATCATTTGACATTTTAGATATTATTTGAAAGAATTGAATAATCTATAGACACACGATATAAAAAATGTTCACAAGTAAAATTGGGGTAACAATTATTAGAAGATTAGAATAAGTATAATTAAAAATCCCAAATCAACATGCAGATTTACCCCTTATTAATTTTCGTCTTACAAAAATCTTATACTGGTACAATTATGACACATTTATCAAAATCTAATTTTCGTTTAATAAAACATCCCATACCAGTACTCCTTACCCAAATCTACTCTCTATTTGTAGATGAAAATTAGTTTAGGATAAAACGGTGCCACGTGTCATGCATGTGGCAATCCTAAAATCTAAGTGAAGGGTCACTTGGCGAATATGCAAATGTGGGGCATGTGACAAAACTATGCCACGTGTCATGCCATGTGACAATCATAGAAGCACAGGAAAGTGCCACATGGCGAGTGTGGATGCGGGCCACGTAACAAAATGATGCCACGTGTCAAGTCATGTGACAACCATAGAAGCAAAATGAAGTGTCACATGGAGAGCACAGCAGTGAACACTTTGTCGGATTCCGGCTCTAACTATATATAATAGATGAAGGTCAAGAATATATGTTTTATCACAAAAGAATTTCCCAAAAATCAATAAAATTTAAAATTTGTTGAAGTTTATCAAAGACAATGAAACCAACTTTGAAAAACATGGGAAAGAAAATACAAATTTCATATATTGAATTCAAAAGGGCTAATGTAGGTAAATGCTCACCTTAAATTGATTTGGCACTACTGTGATACTGCAATTGCTCATATCAAGTCCCACTAATTTCTTTCTACCAGAGGAAAATTCTAGAATCCGAGGAGCACATCTATCCCATCGAAACCATCTTAGCTCATTAGGAAGCCATATAGGACCTTGGAAAGAATTATGCACATTTTGCAAAATGAGCATTCTCAAACTTCTCAGTTTTGTAAAAGCATCAGGACTGATACATATTTCTGTTGGCTTAGGTAGCTCCACCACTATGGCTTTTATAACACAATCTTCCTGTATAAACAAAACTATTTGGGTTATGCAAGTTCAGTAATTAGAGTAAAACAGATAAGGAGCATAATTCTGATCATATATGCAAGTCTTACCGTGTCACTTGACAAAACATCGACAACGTCATCATACAACCATAGTCTGCTGCGTTTCCTAGGATCATCGCTTTCTTGGTTCACAATATCCATACCCATCAATTGAATCAAGTCATGCATTTGTATGTTCTTGGACTCAATTCTTATCAAGGACCTCTCCATGAGAATTTGTAATCCTATTACTGCCTTAAGATCGCAACTGTCAAGAACTTTCTTTACATACTCACTATCCCAGCCCTTAAAGAAGCAGGCAATGTGGAGAAAGATCTCTTTCGCTTTTGGCTCTAGTCCATCATAACTTATTTTGAGCACATCATTGATGCCTTTTTTAGGAGCCGTAGAAATTTCATCAAGTGCACTTTCCCATTCATATTCTCTTCTACCGCGTAAGAAGGAACCTAGCACCTCAAGTGCTAAAGGAAGGCCTTTAGCATGTTTTAGAACACTATCCACTAGATCTGTCCTGATTTTAAATTTTTGGTGTGTCGGAAAAGCATGCTTACTAAACAGCTCACGAGCTTCACTGTCATCCAGTTCTCTAACCTCGTACACATGATATTGATCTATCCCGAGATAAGTTAGCAAATGGCTATCTCTTGTAGTAACAATGATCCTGCTCCCGTTATGAAGCCACTTACCTTCTCCTACTAAAGCATGTAATTGGCGCAAGTCATCCACATCATCAAGGATGAGGAGAACTCTTTTGTGACAAAGTCTTTCTTGTATTAGATTAATACCTCTATCAACATTGGACACTACTAATCTTTCTTTCAGTGCTAATATCTCAAATAGTAATTTTTCTTGCAAAGTTACTAAATCCTTGCAATCTTTTGAAACTTCTCGAACATTCGCCAAAAAACATGAATTCCCAAATTGATTGAAAATATCATTATAAACAGCTTTGGCTAAAGTCGTCTTTCCTATGCCTCCCTGTCCCCACAATCCTACCATGAGAACATCATCATTAGACTCAAGGTTTAACATCGATTTTAACTTAACCACTCGAGAATCTATCCCAACTGGATGTGTAGCAACATGCAGAAGTGTTCGATCTAGGTGAGTGGAGATTTCCGTCACAATTCTTTTTATAAGCTCTGACTCATCTCTGAAAAAAAGAAGAAAAGAAAGTTGTGGCATCATTTTAGCAATTTGAATAAGCAAATAACAAGCAATTACTAGCCAACGATGACAAAAGTAGCGCATCACATTTTTACATAACCATAGCCAAAACAAAATGTATTTCTACCAAGTCGAATTAGAACTCAAAAGAGCTCCACAACAATCGAAACAAGTTCAGGTTCAACTTTTAGTCTTCCGAGTGATTCATGTTCTTTTGATTTATGCATGATGATTTACTTTTTTTTTGTTGAACTATTATATGTGATTTATTTGTACACTTAATAAAAAAAACTTGCCAAGCTTAATTTTCTTTTAATTATCAAATTTTCTTCAATTTTTCCAAATTTCATTTTTCTTTTTTAACTAAATCTTAGATTTACCAACTCTTATATGAGATTACTAAATTTAACTTAAGCCACTAAAGAATTTTCAGAAACCAAAAGATGAAGCATCTATACATGTACTTACAATCATGTGTGTGCAGATTTTTTACAAACAATCTTTGTACTTGTAAAAATTGGCTTCTTACACAAAATATGGACTCCACTCTACTTACCCATCTTTCAAATGCCACCCGAACAAGTTAGCAGCATCGGAAAGAGCTTTCTCCCATCTCTTCACTTCCTTTGAATCCTTCCCAAACTTGGACTCATGCTTAATCATAGCTTCTCTATACCTCTCTCTTGGTGTTTTCACTTCTCTAGGTTCCACTTTGTAAAACAAGGGAAAGACCAAGAGAGCTCTTTCTTTCTTGCAGTCCATGATTCTCGCCACCTCTTCCAAACACCACCATGAGGAAGGGAAATCCTTAGAGAAAACAATTAACGCGATCTGTGATTCATCGATTGCCTTCATAAGTGCCGGTGCTATTTGCTCTCCTTTCTTGAGCTCCTCGCTATCAACATAAGTGTAGATTCCTTTTCGGTTAAGAGCTTCGTAGAGATGACCAAGAAAGTTGTTCCGAATGTCCTCACCTCTGAAACTTAAGAACACATGGTAAATCCTTTCAGGTTTTGATGAAGAAGCCATTAGATGATGGAGTTCAACCATCAGCAAAGAGTATTAGCTTAAGATTTGGTAGTGTGTTTTCAGGTAGTTCATTCACCATTTGATCTTCTTGTTGATTTATTCTTATACTAGAGGATAGAGGTGCATGGCTTTTTTAGGGCAAAGTCAATAAAAAAATAATATTAGAAATTTGGAAAATGATGGACTAAGATATCTAATAGGTATGACCACATGGACTTATTTTTTTTCAAGAAAGCAAATCGCGGGGTTATTCCGATTGGCTGGCAAATGGATAACAAAGGTAGAGAATGGTATAGATCACTACTGGTCCTAGTGGACTCAATTATTGCACAAATTGATAAAGAAACTTTGTTGGCTTCCTCGAAATCACATCCACAACCTCCGAGTAGTTTTTTGTAACATCCTCAATTTTAGTCCCTAGGAATTGGCCATGGAAATAGTGTATGGACTGATCCGAGGGTCGGTTATAGATCAGGCTAGTATGGTCAATCGTTCAAGGCACCTAAAATCTTGATTACCTCAGTTCTTTGCCAAACCAAATTTAGTGAAATTTGGGATCCGAAGAAGGAAGTGCCATTAGAACTAAGCAAAGGGATGAGACTCATTTCTAAGCCCTCCAATCTTACCCATGATTTTGCTAGAATTGAGTTTTATTAAACCAAATTTGGTGGTTTTCTCATTTGGACTCAATTCTTGATCTTGTTATGGAAAAACCTAGATTCGGATCCTCTATACCTCTTCGTTTTGTTATTTTTGTGGAAACTTTGTGGACCGAATTTCCTAAAATTTTCTTCTTCAAAGTTGTTCCAAATATCTTGAAGTTTAACATATTTTAATTTCAGAATTTTTGGACTTAATTTGGGTTGGACGATTAGCTCATTTTCGGACCGTATAAAACTGCTTAGAATGGGTATTTCTCTGATGTTTACACTTTCCTGATTTACTACAAACTTCGGTGACTCTCGAGCGATTCTTGGCGTGTTGCTTGAGCACGTGGAAGGTGGGTTCTCGACCTCGAGCTCTCTAGTTGCCGAACAACAAGAAGAGGCATGGGCTAGTCGATGAGCTCTTTATGTGGCCGCACAACAAGGAAGACGAGGGCTAGGTGGTGAGGCTCTCATTCTCTCTTTCACTTGGTGTGAAAACAAGAAGCAAGGAACCAAGAAACAAGATGGTGATGGCTTGAGAGTGGCATGAGAATGGAGGATGGCGTGAGAGAGGAGGAGCAGGGGGGCAACTTCACGTGAGGCTTCTCTTTCTCTTCCTCTCTATATATTGCAAGCCAAGGTCAAGAGAGACAAAAATGTCATTTTCACAAGGGTCCCTAAAGTCTTATGGCCATTAATGTGTGTCATGATGGAGGGGTGCCTAAAGTCAAAAATCATTTAAGGCTTGTCATGATGATGTGCCCCAAAGTCTAACTTTAATTAATACAAGCCATTAATGATCCTTATCTCTTCCTCTCTTTCTCTCTCGGCAACTCTCTCGGCCGACTCTCGTCTTGGCCGACTTCCCTCTCTCTCTCTCTCCCTATTTGTGTGGCTCTTACTTGAGTCATTAAAAGGAAGAGATAAGGTGTCATCATGAAAGGGTCTCAAAAGTCTCATGTCATTAATTTAGGCTTCTTGAACAAGCTTCATTCTTGGTCATTCATCTCCCAACTTAGGCTTCAAATTTTGACTTCTCTAGAATCCTCCAAGTCCAAGCTTGCTTCTCTCTTTTCTCTCTCTCTCGGTTTCCCCCTAGGTAGACGTCCAATCAAAGCATAACATGTCTCGTTTGAAAGCTTAGAACGTGTAATTCAAATCACTAGAAGACATCAAGTCAAAATTCCAACGTTCTCGTATAGAAAATGCTGAATCTTTAAAATCTGACAAAACCGGGTAGTTTTGCACTGTTCACAAAATCGGACTTGAAAACATAGTAAATGGACTCCCAAAATTCTCAAATTTCAATATGTCATACACAAGGCCTTAACAAACATTTTTCATGAAGAGCACGAAATCTCAATCTCTATAAACACCATTAGTAGCTCAAAGACAGACTAAAAAAAGTTCACTGAAACAGAATTCTTGTTTCTAAAAGTAAGCTCTGTCCAAAATTCAAATCATCTAAAAAAATTCCCAAATTTATTTACGTTAGAGAAAAGGAAGTTTTCAACAACTTTTGTGAAGGAAACTTTTCCAAAATCATCCCAAAAAAGCTTGTACAAAATAAAGAAAGGGTGAACATCACCGAAATACCCATTCTGGACAGTTTTATACAGTCCGAAAATCAGGCCATCATACCACTCATATCAGCTCCAAAAATTCTAAAATTAAAGTATGTAAAACTTCAAGATATTTGGAGAAACTTTCAAGAGTAAAGTGTTTGGAAATTTGGATCACAAAAGTCTCCCAAAAAATAATAAAATGAAGGGGTACAAAGGATCCGAAATTGGGTTTTCCAAAACACGAGTAAAAATTTGTTCCAATTGAAAAACTACCAAGCTCGCCCAGAACTCGCCCAGATCTGGGCGAGCTCGAGCTCGCCGGCCATGGCGAGCTCAGCCAGCTCGCCAGTGCCGGCGAGCTCCCCATGGCCGACGAGCTCAGCCCTCGCCGTCAGCCCATGCGAGGCTAGCCCTCGCTGGCATTGGCGAGGGGCGAGCTCGCCATGACCGGCGAGCTCGGCCCTTGCTGTTAGCCCATGTGATGCTAGCCCTCGCCGGCACCGGCGAGGGCTGAGCTCGCCCATCTGAGCGGCGGCGAGGGCCGATTCACTAGACCTCGCCTCATGGCCGGCGGTGCCTCCGGCAACCGGCCAAACTAGAAAGGAAGAGAAAAAAAATTTCAATAACACCAAAAAATATAAATCCAGTGATGAAATTAGCCACAACACTTACCGATGGAAAAGCTTTACCGAGATTGATTTGTGCGTGCGCAGATACGTAAATCGAGAGAAACGAAAGAGAGAGTGAGAAAGAACATTGAGGGGATATAAGGAATTGGGGATGGATATCATAAAAATTATTTTCCGTGTCGAAAGTTCGGTAGCGACAAATTTTTTGAATTCGTCGTAGCAAAAATTCGTCGGAAATTTCCGACGAAAAATTTTTCGTTGCAAATTTCCGACGAATTTTGCGACCAGAAATTTTTTGTCGCAAAATTCCGACGAATTTTGCGACGAATATTTTTCGTCGGAAATTTCCGACGAATTTTACGACGAAGAATTTTTCGTCGGAAATTTCCAACAAATTTTCCTGACGAAGAATTTTTCGTTGAAAATATCCGACGAATTTTGCGACGAAAAATTTATGGTCTCAAAATTCGTTAGAAATTTGCAATGAAAAATTTTTCGTTGGAAATTTTCGACGAATTTTATTGACGAATAATTTTTCGTCGGAATTTCCGATGAATTTTGCGACGAATAATTTTTCGTCGGAAATTTCCAACGAATTTTGCGACGAAGAATTTTTCGTCTAAAGTGTGAACACATGGACTAATTTGCCATAGGTGAATTGTCCAATATATCCCCATTCGAACGCAGAATAAAAATCTCAAAGGCAAAAAGTAGCGGGTTCCAATTCCAGAGGCAATTTTGAAGACGAGCAAAGTGGCAAAAATAGAGTGGTTGTTTTAAGTTTAAGTAGGAGGCAGTGTCTCAACTTCGGATTTACGGCAGATGCAACATAATTTATATGAGATGATTTAGAGAGTTTCCGATTTAGATCAATCAAACAGTTCACTCATCAACTGCGAGATCGGCGATCCCTCTTCCATTTGGGATAGTCATAAATCCATCACGGTAGCATTCGAGTCGGTATTCAGCCGGTCGAACGGAGATTTCGGAGAAATCTCGACCCCTCACATATTTCTTTAACTCGGTCATCCAACATGAAACGAAAGAGATGCGCGACTTTTCTTAGAACTCGGGAAAATGATGGCGCTTAAGGATGGTCCAGGACATCTGAAGTGTGTGAACACATGGACCAATTTTCACTGAAGACCGCATATCTGTGGCCGACAAGATTAGTGAGCAGTGTAGATCGGTACTGGTCCTCGTGGGACTCGCTTATTGCAGGGACCAACAAACAACTTTAGGGCGGTGGATTCTCGTGATCTAGGTCGTAGGCCCGCTGATAAAAACAACTTTGGTGGCTTCCACGAAATTTCATCCCCAACCTCTGAGAAGTTGTTCTTTCCTTGCCACTCAAGAGATATACAAATTACACGCCCACTCAAGTGTACCAGGAAAATAATTTTACATTTATTGATAATATAGAACTTTGGAAAAAAAAATAGTGCGGAAGTATGGACCAAGATATGTAAAAGGTATGAACAAATGGACTCATTTTCACTGAAGACCGCATATCGGCTTCGAGGAAATGGCTTTGATCTGTTTAGTCTTCATTTTTCTTTCTGTAATTGAAGTATTTCATGTCATTAGGTTAGCTTTTGTCAAAGGCTCTAATAAATAAAATAAAAAAAACTTTTCTGGCTTCCTTGAAAGGGCATTCCCAACCTCCAAGGTGTTGTTTTTTTTTCGCTAAATAAATAATTTTACACATGACAACTCAAAAGATATAAAATTATATGCACGACTGACTATATATAGGTCTAAGCCTATTTCAATTTTTCTATCCGCATAATTACTAGCAAACCCATGAAAAAAATCCGTAAGAATTAAGTTTTGCCTTGACCTGGAATAGCAATTTTGATATAGAGTAATTTGTACACAATAGCGCTTTTATGGCAATATATCATTCAAAAAAATACGGTGCTTAAGTATGGACCAAGATATGTCATAAGTGTGAACACGTGGACTTATTTTCACCACCGTGTTATTCAGAGTATCTGATTGACACAAGCTTCGTTGTGGCCGACAAAAGTGGTGGAGAAACAACTTTGCGGTGGTGGATTCTTGTGCTCTGGTCATAGGCTTGCTAATTAGAAAAACTTTGCTAGCTTCCTCAAAATGGCATCCCCAGTCTCTGAGTGGTTTCCTTTTTACTAAGTAATAATTTAACACACGACTACTCAAATGACATATAAATCACAAGACAAATATAAATTTTGTATATAGTAAGATAATCACAACATTCCTCGCCAAATGTCTAAAGAGTCGGTTTTTAAAAATTTATACCTCTAACTTTGTATTGACACAAATTTTTTCTTGGAAACTTTTCATTCATTTCATGAGAAAACTAATAATCGAGTTTGTCAATAGTGGTGCGATTGGATGCTTAAACAACAACATTTGCTTAGCTTAGTCCCACACTTGAACTTCTTCATTTTAATCGGCTTGATGAACAGCTCGACATGCGAGATGAATTAGAATTCATAACTCCAAAATCATGGCAGTTAGCTTCAATTTCATTATAGTGCGATTGGTCCCAACTCCAAGATTGCAGGAGATGGTCTTAACTCTAAGATAGCGGGACTGGACATGATTCCAAGTTAGTGGAATTGGTCCTAACTCCTTGCTGTGGATTAAGATATGATTCGGACAATCATGATTACAAGAATTGTAGAAGTTTGGATCAAAAACTACCAAGATGAGGATCAGATGAGTCAAGGCCGGCCAAGAGAGCGGACTTTGATGAAAAAACAACCCGTTTTTCTAGAGGATTTTTTAAGGAGCAAAATATAGTCAAGAGATTTGGATTGCACAAAATAAAACATGGTCAAACACAATTTCATGGTACTGCGTCAAAATTGATGTACAATGTCGTCACATGGATAAGGAGTTGTTTTGAGGCAAGCTAGTATTTGTTTTGATCTTGTTCCTCAAAACTATATGTCAATTTTCCTATGATCGTGACTCGTGCAGTGAAGAAGGGAGTTGGAGGAGAAGAAGAAGCCGGGAGGAAACAAACAAAGAAAAAGTCAAAGCTCAGTTCGTTCGTGAAAAATGAATGATTTGAAAAAAAATTCCTAAAAATAATCACTTGCATCGATTGAAATAATTAGTCAATGAAAAAATATATACATTATCGTCAATAATTTATGTCTATATATTTTTATGGAAGATGAAAATATTTTTCTTTTACTCATTTTTGTAAGTGATACAAGTAATCAATTTTAGAATAGTATTAACCAAATTATTCATTTTTTGTGAAATAAATGAAACCTAAAAAGAAAGATGGAGTGATGTGATTGGGAGAGAGAAGTGGATTTGTTTGTTAATAGATGTGGACCCAACAATTCCGTGGAGAAAGAAAGATCAAACGTATAAAATGATGTTTCAAATCTTTTGCGAAGGTGATTACAGGGGGTCTCAATTAGGGTTGGCCGCCGAGCCGTGCCCGGGATTCCACTAATAATGGAACTTCAGCTCACCTCTTTAATTTCTTGACCTTGAGTGCATTTGTTCCGTTGACTTGAGCTAGTTTAACTCAACCGCGATTACTTTCAAGATTGTCTTCTTCTAGCTCTTAGATTAATGTTGTGTCCTTGTATTTCATATGGTTTTACTCTCTTGCATCCTCCTTCAACAGGATAAACTAATTGGTAAGAGAGCAAGGACAAAAACGGTGAGGGCAGGTGACAGACATCGAGAATTTTCCTCCCTCATTATGTGATTTAGGGGAATTTCAATTAAGAAGCTAATAATAACATGTGATCTAGCTACGTAACGGGCTACTACTGACGTATGATTTGTCGATAACAAGGACTACTGGTTTCAACTTATGAATTTATTTTCAGAGAAAACATATATGTATACGTTTTACAAACTAGACACCATGTGTTTATGCGAGAAACAACTTATATCAAAATGAACAAAATGAAGATCCTAGATGGAACAATTCTATGAAGTTTATATTTAAAAGAACTCATATTCCATTTTCAAAATTTACATGAAGCTACTGACAAGTAACAAGATCCAAAAACTATAATTTCCTCTTAATGATTATCGCATGATTATCAATGACGGGCTTGTAGAATTTCGGTGCACTTTAACGAAATTTCATCAACTTGGCTTATATGCCCGACATCGGCGATGGAAGTGGGGGACGTGCCCCCTCACCTAATATGTGTATCCTATATATATATAGAAAAAGATAAAATTATAAATCACTACTATATAGAGATTAATGTCATCTTCAGTTTGATGCTCAAACTTTTTTTTCAAAAAGTTCTATAAAAATCGTTGTAAGTTTACTTGAGGCAGATCACAACTGTTGTATTCAGTGGGCAAAGGTCTAAACTGATGACATAATCTCATCTGACCTTATATGTACTGACATTGTCTTATCTCTTTATTCGAATTATTTTTCATGAAAGAAATTGTGATTTCTAATTAACACTGTATGTACATCTTGTATGCAAAATATATATTGTTTAGTTATATCTTTTAGAAAAATTTAATATAGATGAAGCCGACCTTAAAAAATAAATCTAAGATTTATAATAATTTTAACCTTCATCAAGTATTCTCTTGCCCCAATACTTATTTAGGTTACCATAAAGAATCAAGAACAAAATCTACAAAATTTTGAATTGAACTTGTATTTTGTTGAACTTATTAATGACTAATATACACTCTATATAGGTTCCTTTTACACACAATTCTTGAGTAAAAAAAAAATTGAACTTGTATTTTCCCAACGAGCCCTCGCACCTGTTGTTATTGGTGACTTTGAAGTCTTCTAAAAAAGCCAAACTGTTGAACACGCTATATGATTCTCTTCAAAGGTAGTGAGGGAACTATAAAGTTCCAATATTTTACTCTAACAACTTACGGAGAATTTTCTTCAATAAAATTGGAATACATGGATAATTCTTTCGGTTTCTTAACATTTTTTTTCCTTTGAACTGAATGTATGCAATCATTAATTATAGGATGCATTCGATTCTTAACTCACAAAGATTCACTTTGATTCAAAATTTGCAATCGAATCTTAAGACGGCTTTCTTGTGATATTAGAAAATAGAAAACTCAATAACAGCATAAATATCTACGGGAATTTGAAATGACTTACTTATCTAAGCAAAATCTCCAAAAATATGAAAGGGAAAAGTGCCAAAAAAGTCCTAGACTTTTTGCATTTGTGCCAATTTAATCCTAAACTTTTTTTTAAGCCAATTCAATCCTAAACCTTTCGCATTTGTCCAATTTAGTCCTAAACCTTTTTTTGGTGCCAATTCAGTCCTAAACCTTTTTTATTTGTGCCAATTCAGTCCTAAACCCTTTTGTCTTTGTGCCAATTCAGTCCTTCCAGTCAATTTTGGCTATATTTTGCTGATGTCGACGCTGGCCGGCCGGCGGCCGATTACTAACGCTAACGTGGATAACTTTTAATAATATTTTAATATTTTAAAAAATTTTATTTCTTTTATTTCTTTTTTTCCCTTCCCTCTCTCTTTCCTCCAGCTGGTCGCCGGACCGGCGTCCAGCCAGAGGCCAGAGGCTAGCGAGCTCATCGCCGGCCACTGGCGCGACCTCACCGGCCACTGACGAGGCTCGCCCTTGTCGGCGATGGCGAAGGCAAGCCTTGCCATGGCTGGGCAAGGCTAGACCTCACCAAATCTGGAGAGATCGTGCCTCGTCGACGACAGTGAAGGCGAACCTCGCCAAATCTGGCGAGGTCATGCCTTGCCCAGAGGCCGACGAGGCACGACCTTGCCAGATCCGGTGAGGTAGCGCCAGTGGCCGGCGAGGAGCTCGCCGGTCTCTGGCCTTTGGCCATTCGCCGGTCCAACGACCGGCTAGAGGAAAGAAAGAGGGGAGGGAAAAAAAGAAAAAGAAAATAAATAAATAAATAAAAATTTAAAAAATATTAAAATATTATTAAAAGTTATTTACGTCAGTGCCGGTGACCAGGTGGCATCCACGTCAGCAAAATTCGATCAAAATTGGGCGGAAGGACTGAATTGGCACAAAGACAAAAAGGTTTAGGATTGAATTGGCACCAATACAAAGGTTTATGACTGAATTGACACCAAAAAAAGTTTTAAGACTAAATTAGCACCAATGCAAAAGATTTAGGACTGAATTGGTACCAAAAAAAGGTTTAGGACTAAATTGGCACCAATGTAAAAGGTTTGGGATTTTTTTTGCACAATTCCCAAATATGAAATGATATCGTTGGACGGATAAATATATGAGTTGTCAATTGTGATGTTTTATTGCTAGGAAGAAATGGTGTTGAAGTTGGGTTCTACTCACTGCCTCTGTAACATTCTCAACTTGATTGACTTTGTTTTATCGGTTGACATGGACTTTTCAATAGACAACCCCAAGTCTTCATATTCAAAATCTCTCTCATTTGCCATTATTACATATACATCTTATCCTTGTTGATCCTCCACCACATATCAAGCCCTAAATTTCCATTGCTCACAGGCTGAGAGGGACATGATTTTTCCTCTCAATTCCACACTAGTGTACCTCGTGTCATTGGTCTTTCTTGTTGTGCTACTAGGGACATGTAATGCCTAGAATGAACAACCCTATTCCCCTTCTCTTGCGGCGAAGTTCACAAGATAAGCTATCCCTTTAGATTGAAGAGTGACCCGAAAGAATATGGTGATTCAATGAGCTAGCGTGTGAGAAAAATCCTAAATAGATCATCAAATCCATCTATAAAAAAAATTGACACTGTCAATTATGGCGATATCCTTGTGTTTGACGTAAGATTGCAAAAGGGTAACTGCTTGTTTCCTCCTATTTATTCATCGACGAACTCTAACTTCAGTCATTACGTTCTATAGGTATATCTCTTAAAAAAAATATGGATGAAGCCAACCTTTTTCCATGGGAAAAGATGTAATTTTCATCTAAAAAATAGGTATATCTTTTAAGAAATTGTGATTTTTAATTAACTTTATTGAATATTCTAATGAAAAATTTATAGCTAAAAAATAAATTTTAAAATGCGAAATAATTAATAACTAAGAGTCATCGACAAAAAAGTTCTCTTGTCCCGGTACTTATTTAGGTTCTTATAAAAAAATCAAGAACAAAATGTAGAATTGAACTCGTATTTTCTTAAACTTATTAGTGACTAATATACACTCTAATTATGTAATTACTATGCACATAAACTGTTGCAAATTTTTACATTTTTACTTCAGATATGGATTTTTTTTTCAGATTTGTGCAAGAAAATATGTAGTCATTTGTAGCTAAATCAATGATGACGTTGTGAAACTTATATTAGTCATATACGATACTTTTCTTGTAACGATTTATTCCATGAAATGATTCGAACATGTATGTAATGGATTATGTACGAAGTTTGTAACTTAATTTAACAAACATGAGGTACATATCAAGTGATAAAGTGCCGATGATTGAACAGAAAAATCTTCAAGGATGATGGAGAAGAAGAAGCTTCGAGTCAAGCTACTTTTTATTTTTGATATTGTTCCTCAAAACCAGATATCAATTTTCCTATGACCGGGACTCGTGGGGCGGAGAAAGAAGATGGAGAAGAAGGGAGAAGAAAAAAAACGAAGAGGAAAACAAGAAGCAAAATGGCGTAACAGAAGGAAGTGATGGGGAAAGAGGGAGAGAGATGGATCTGTTTGTTGACGGGACGTGGAACCAGCAATCGCGGCGAGAGAGTGGAAGATACTTTTGAAATTTCAATGGGTGTAAATTTCGTAGAAGGCGGTGTATGTGGAGGTCATTAAGTTTGGGTCCACATCCTTTAATTTCTAGACTTCCATGCATTTGTTCCGCTGACTGACTTGGGCTTCTCTATAGTACAAGGCCACTCCAAAGTCTCCAATCAAACAAGGATCGTCCCACCTTTTTCCATCTTTTTATACTGTGCCTCTACTCCACACGCACCAAGCAATTCTTTACCAATTTCTCTTCCGACCAAAGACGAACAGATACATGATTACTGCTCTCAGCTCCATGAATGTCTATCCAGTGTTGCTACTTGTTCTTGTTCTATTGCAAGCAATGGCCAGCGATGCCGGGTCGAGTAATCCACGGTGCATTGCTTCATCATGTGGTGACGTTCGCAATATAAGCTACCCATTTCGATTGAAGAGTGATCCAAAGAAATGCGGTGACCCAAAGAACGAGCTAGTTTGTAAAAATAATCGCACCGTTATGTATTTGCTTGATGGCCAATTCTATGTGCAGTCTATTAATTATTCCACCTACCAAATCATATTAGTCGACGATGGATTGCAAAAGAATAATTGCTCGTCTCTCCCCCATTATTCACGGCGGCTCTATGACTTAAGTATCGATCCAAACAACCTATATACCTTGCATGAAGAAGCTATGTTGGTCATTGTGAATTGCTCAAAGCCAGTTAATTCTTCATTGTACATCGCTACTAGTCCTTGCATTGAGGGGTCATCTTCAAACACATCATCGAATGGGAACTTGTATGCTCTGCTCAATCCCAGTGTACTGGATGTTAGGGATTTTTGCACCAATGAGTAGGTGGACGCAAGTATCGGATGATTTTGGGCCTTCTGTGGGGGGTTAATATTAGCTTCTACAAAAAAAATCAAGAACAAAAAGGTTCTCTTGTCCCGGTACTTATTTAGGTTCTTATAAAAAAATCAAGAACAAAATGTAGAATTGAACTCGTATTTTCTTAAACTTATTAGTGACTAATATACACTCTAATTATGTAATTACTATGCACATAAACTGTTGCAAATTTTTACATTTTTAAGCGGAGTACAGAAGAGGGTATTTTATGCAGCACATAAACTATTACAAATATATACATTTTAACTTCCGCTAAGGATTTTCTCATATTTACTCAACAAGACACGTAGTCGTTCCTGACTAGGCCGAAGATGGTGTCGTGCAATATATCATTGTAATATGAGATACTTTTCTTATATCGATTATTTATTTCATGAGATGATTCGACTATGTAGCAAATTGAATTACCTCTAAAGTTTGTGACTTAATTTAGCAAATATGGAGTAAAAAATTCAAAGAAGGTGGAGACGAAGAAGCGAGGAGGAAAAAAACGAAGAAGAAAATTGTGTATCAGAAGAAAGTGATGGGGAGAGAGAGACACCCCTTCACCAAAAAAGTTATAGAACTCTATTTTTAGAAATCAATCTCATCTTCAGTTTCATGCTCAAACCTAAAAAAAAAAAAAATCTGTCAAAATCCGTGTCAATTTGGTTAAGGTAAATTGCAAAATATTATATTCCGTGGGCCAAGATGTAATTTTCATCTAAGAAATTGTGATTTTTAATTAACTCTATATATATGCCTTGCATGCAAAATATACGTTCTATAGGTATATCTTTTAAAAACAAATATGGATGAAGCCAACCTTTTTCCATGGGAAAAGATGTAATTTCATCGAAAAAGTAGGTATGTCATGCCCCGCACCCTACGGGCGCGCAATCATCCCTCGATGGTCGAACATTGAATGCGACGTCCCAGACACGTCGCCGACCCGACCCAAACATAAGAGATTTAGCACGCGCGGAAATAAATAAAAACAACCCAGACAATTAACAATGACGATGGGCAGCAATAGCACAAAACAATAACTAGAATTCTACACTTGACAAATACATACTACGTCCACGAAGGACAGTCCCCAAGCTAAGCCACAACAGCAAAACTACAATTCTCAAAAAGGGACAATAGCAGCAAACTTAACTCCTCTACCAAAAAGGGGAAACTCAAAATGCCGGGTACTTGACCCGTCCTCGATCTCTGAGATACCCTTGCAATGTCTTTCATCTCTTATGGTCACAGATCTGAAATGGTTATATAATAACCGTGAGACAGAGTCTCAATAAGCAACAACCTAAACCTAACCTAGGCTAATGCGTACCCAGACCAGTCTAACATGCGCACTACCAATCAAGACAGTCAATTACACATGAAAGGCTTACCTCGCCTCGAACCACGTGTCAATCCTGCATATTAGTTCAAGCATAATAATGCAAAAATGAATCACCGCCACATCACAATCACCATCACACACACTTCCACTCGAAATCAAACGATCCGACCAAGTATCCACACACACCTTGAACCAAACCAATCAGTCACATCACGCACACGCGTCCACACGCTCAACCAGCCAATCCAATCACACGCTCAACCAGCCAATCCAGTCACACGCTCAACCAGCCAAATCAGTCACACGCTCAACCAGTCAATTCAAATCACACTCAACCAGCCAATCCAATCACACAATCAACCAGCCAATCCAATCACACAATCCGCACACGTGGTCGAACATCTTTCCCACGACCCGCGCCACTGCACCTCAGGCCCAATCTCACAGCCCGCGTAAACACGCCTCAGGCTCATTCTTACAGCCCGCGTAAACACGCCTCAGGCTCATTTTCACTGCCCGCGTAAACACGCCTCAGGCCCAACTTTCTTTCCAATGACCCGCGTAAACACGCCTCAGGTCCAACCTTCCTTTCACAGCCCGCGTAAACACGCCTCAGGCTCAACTTTCTTTCCAATGACCCGCGTAAACACGCCTCAGGTCCAACCTTCCTTTCACAGCCCGCGTAAACACGCCTCAGGCTCAATTTTCTTTCCAATGACCCGCGTAAACACGCCTCAGGTCCAATCATGCCTTATTCGCCACACCCGCGTAACCTACGCATCAGGTTGGCAGCCCTCCGATCGATCCGGGCTTTTCTCATGCACATGCACCATAACACAATTTGATAATCAACACATTGTACAAATCAAACTTAATCATGCTCACCACATTACATTCCACCAATGTCACACTGACATGCCACCACACTCAATTCAACTCAGTTCAATTCACACTTCGCCACCTCAATTCACAAACCCGACATACAAGTCAGTCACACACGATTTTCCCCAAATCAAGCATACTATCTAATCCAATTCAAATTGCATAATTAAATCACAATATCACTAAATTAATGCACGCCCTAGCCGTTCTAACCCGAGACTAGTCAATGAATTACCCAAAAGACTAAGTAGGGTCTAGGAAGTCGCTTACCAAATTTTGGCCCGGGAAAAGTCGGCTCGGCCCCAAATGGCCCGGGTGAGAAGTTCTGACCGAGCGCGGGCGCGGGTCACACGGGCGCGCTGACCAGCCAAAGTGGGCACAATGGCCGATCGACGTGCCTAGTGCGCGGGCGCGGCGAAAGCGCGGCGTGCCCCGGGACGCTCGAGCGAGCGGATGGGCAACGTGCCCTGGCGACGGGCACGGCCACGGGCGCGGGCACGGGCGCGTGACTTGTCGCCCGGGCAACGAGCCGATCACGGCCCGGGACGACTTGATCACGAGCTAGGCTGGCTGGCCGGTGGGGCTGGCTGACCGGCGGGCTGGCCGGCGGCGACCGGCGGCGGCGGGCTGAATAGCAAAGAGGGAGGAGTTGGCCGGGCGTGAGGAGAGGGGGAGAGGGAAAGGGAGGGGGAGAGGCTGAGGGGTGTGGGGGTGGTGGCTGGCCAGGTGAACTGGCGACGGCGAGCTCGCCGGCGGGTGGCGACGGCAAGCTGGCCGGGTCCAACGGTGAGGCGGCTGGACAGGGCGGCTAACCGGGAGGGAGGAAGAGGAGAGTAAGGGGGAGGGGCTGAGGGGCGGCGGCTGGCGGAAGGGCCGGCGACGGCGTAGCCAGGCGGCGGGGCGGGACCGGGCGAGGCGAGCCGACGAGCGGCGACGGCGACGGGGCTGGCTCGGGCTCGGGACAGAACAGGGAGGACGCCGGGGAAGGGGAGAGGCAAGGGGGAGGACGGCCGGTCAGGGGCGACGGCTGACGGGCGGAGGCGACTGGGATGACGGCGGGGCGGCCAGGCGCGGCTGGGCGGCGCCGGGTCGTCGCGGTCGCAGCGGCGAGCTGCTGCTCGCGCGCGGAGGGCGGCGAGGAAGAGAGAGAGCAGTCGAGGGGGGGTTGGAGGCCGGCAGCGACGGGGTGGAGCAGGTCTGGTGGCGTGCCGTGGCGGTCGAGGTGACAGCAGCGCGGCGGCACGGCGACGCGGCGGCTCGGGCGGCGACGAGCTCAGGTCGGGCAGGACTGAAGCGAAGCAGAAACCAGAAGCCGAAGAAGAAGAAGAAGAAACGAAGGAGAAGAGGAAGAAGGGAGGAGAGAGGAGAGAGAAGAGAGAAGAGAGAGACAGGTCAGGTCAGCAGGGGGCAGGTAGGCATGCAGAGGAGGGGACGTGCAAGGGGGGAAAAGCGGGGGAGGGGACGTGATCGGCAGAGGGAAAGGGAGAGAGAGAGAGAGAGAGAGAGAGAGAGAGAGAGAGAGAAAAGGAAGAGAGAGAGGGGAGGGGTAACGTGCGCATGGGGGGGTCGGCCGAGAGAGAGAGAGGAGAGAGAAAGAGAGAGAAGTTTAAAATTTTAAATTTAAGCGCGAACCAATGGACACGGTCCAAACTAAAAATCGACCTATCGGTCCCGATTTAATTCCGGAAAAAGGCCTAACAACTCACGATAAATCCCAACAATATTCTAGGGCACACGGCCAAAATAAAATACCCTAAACCACGCTACGAGGGAGGTCTGCCAGTCCAAATTCGCACCCGGTTCAAAAATACACTTTTCCATTATTCCTGATAATCTCGACGCTGGCCACAATAATATCGACACCGTCCAATTTATTTCGTCCCGGAACTCCCGGAAATCGACTGCCAAGTTCAGGGTATAAATAACGGCCAAATTCGATCGAGTGCGATTCTAGCAGAATTTCTATTTTTAAAAACAAGAACCCGAGAGTGATCAGTTCTCGGGCGAAATTCCATTATAAGCGCACTGACGAATTACACGTTTTTATAAACCCAAAAAATGGGCCAAAATCCGGAACGTCACAAGGTATATCTTTTAAGAAATTGTGATTTGTAATTAACTTTATTTAATATTCTAATGAAAAATTTATAGCTAAAAAATAAATTTTAAAATGCGAAATAATTAATAACTAAGAGTCATCGACAAAAAAGTTCTCTTGTCCCGGTACTTATTTAGGTTCTTATAAAAAAAATCAAGAACAAAATGTAGAATTGAACTCGTATTTTCTTAAACTTATTTGTGACTAATATACACTCTAATTATGTAATTACTATGCACATAAACTGTTGCAAATTTTTACATTTTTACTTCAGATATGGATTTTTTTTTTCAAATTTGTGCAAGAAAATATGTAGTCATTTATAGCTAAATCAATGATGACGTTGTAAAACTTATGTTAGTCATATACAATACTTTTCTTGTGACGATTTATTCCATGAAATGATTTGAACATGTATATAATGGATTATGTATGAAGTTTGTAACTTAATTTAACAAACATGAGGTACATATTGAGTGATAAAGTGTCGATGATTGAACAGAAAAATCTTCAAGGATGATGGAGAAGAAGAAGTTTCGAGCCAAGCTAGTTTTTATTTTTGATATCGTTCCTCAAAACCGGATATCAATTTTCCTATGACCGGGACTCGCGGGGTGGAGAAAGAAGATGGAGAAGATGGGAGGAGGAAAAAAACGAAGAAGAAAACAAGAAGGAAGATGGCGTATCAGAAGGAAGTGATGGGGAAAGAGGGAGAGAGTGGAAGAAACTTTTGAAATTTCAATGGGTGTAAATTTCGTAGATGGCGGTGTATATGGAGGTCATTAAGTTTGGGTCCACATCCTTTAATTTCTTGACTGCCATGCATTTGTTCCGTTGACTGACTTGGGCTTCTCTATAGTACAAGGCCACTCCAAAGTCTCCAATCAAACAGGATCGTCCAACCTTTTTCCATCTTTTTATACTGTGCCTCTACTCCACACGCACCAAGCAATTCTTTACCAATTTCTCTTTCGCCCAAAGACGAACAAATACATGATTACTGCTCTCAGCTCCATGAATGTCTATCCAGTGTTGCTACTTGTTCTTGTTCTATTGCAAGCGATGGCCAGAGATGCCGGGTCGAGCAATCCACGGTGCATTGCTTCATCATGTGGCGACGTTCGCAATATAAGCAACCCGTTTCGATTGAAGAGTGATCTAATGGGATGCGATAATCCAAAGAATGAGCTGGTTTGTGAAAATAATCGCACCATTATGTATTTGCTTGATGGCCGATTCTATATGCAGTCTATTAATTATTCCACCTACCAAATCATATTAATCGACGATGGATTGCAAAAGGATAATTGCTCGTCTCTCCCCCATTATTCACGGCTCTATGACTTAAGTATTGATCCAAACAACATATATAACTTGCATGAAGAAGCTATGTTGGTCATTGTGAACTGCTCAAAGCCAGTTAATTCTCCATTTTACATCTCTACTTCTCCATGCATTGAGGGGTCATACTCTTCCAACGCATCATCGAATTGGAACTTGTATGCTCTCCTCAATCCCAATGCATTGGATGTTAGGGATTTTTGCACCATTAGTAGGTGGACACAAGTATTGGATGATTTTGGGCCTTCTGTGGGAGTTAATATTAGCTTCTACAACTACAAGCTAATCCACAAAATCATGGCCGATGGATTTGCTCTCTACTTTGATCGACCTTCAGTGAAGAAAACTTATGTTTTCTGCTTTTGATTTCTATGGCTACTTTCATTTTGATTGCCACTTTTATTCCTATAGAATTGAAGGGTATAACTTCTCCGGAGGTCCGGTTTGCGGATTCATGCTCCACTCTGGCGGTAAGCATTGGTTGGCAATAAAAACAGTAATTTTGCATGATTCTCTGCACACTTTCACTTGCTACTTTCTCTTCAAAACTAGAAAATGAAAGGATATCTAATTTCCAAGAAAATTATGACAAAATATACATGATAGTGTACGTTAAAGTTGTGTATTTGAAAGGTTTCGGGAGGTTAGCATTACTTATTAATATCAAATTGAAGGAGTTGCAAGATTCGCAAAACAATTGAAAAAGTGATGGTAGAAGCCACCCCCCAAACAGACCCACATCAGCTGCACATATACATGTGCCTAGATTATAACTCCTTTCCACAAAAGGGCTACGACTCCCACTCTAAGAAAGAAAAAAAGAATTATTGTGAGAGCACCCACATGACTAGTTTTTTGTTCGCATAGAATTTACATTTTCTTATTTTCTTAATTAGTTCTTCAATTAGTCACTTAACTAATAATTCAAGAGACACTCATAAACATTCCTTAACGAACTGTAGTTGTGTATCGGTAGGAGGAACAAAATTATTAATTAAAAATGAAATTCATTGTTTCTCTATATTTGTTGACCACTAACAATGCGAAATGAGTTTTTGTATCGTCTATCATCTATGTCAAATGAAGCTTCTTATATCCATTTATTTGCAAATTCACGCATCCCACTTCTTATATTCTTTTGAACAAAATTCAACTTGTGCAAAGTAGCTTGCTACTATTCTCTTTTCTCGTGAGTTTTGTTTGCATACTTCTTTTCCTTCAATTCCTTTTCACACCATTCATTCCTTCTATAGGTGTCCCAGATGATATCGCAATTTGCACAGCTTGGTATTTTCCAGTACTACTAGGTAAGCCGCAATGATTTGTTCTTAACATTAAGACACAAGAAACTTATTCTAACCTAGCAAAATTTTCTTCAGTGCTTTTCTGTGTAGCAAAATTTGTAATCGGGGTGCCATTTGTTTCGATATTTCTAATCTACAAGTACAAAAGAAGGCACTTAGCAATGGACAAGAACATCGAGGAGTTTTTGCAAACTCATAACAACTTCTTGCCCATAAGGTACTCTTACTCGAATATAAAAAAGATCACCAGAAACTTCAAGTGCAAATTAGGTGAGGGGGGATATGGTTCCGTGTACAAAGGAATGTTAAAATGCGGCAACGAAGTGGCCATCAAGATCTTAAAGAAGTGCAAGGCCAATGGCCAAGATTTTATTAGTGAAGTGTCTACTATTGGAAGAATTCACCATGTTAATGTTGTGCAACTAATCGGTTTTTGCTTTGAAGGCTCGAAACAAGCTCTTGTGTATGATCTCATGCCACATGGATCTTTGGATAAGCACATTTTTAGTGAGGAAGGTGATAAGTTTCTTGATTATGAGAAAATATATGAAATCGCTCTTCGGGTGGCAAGGGGGATCGAATACTTACATCGAGGTTGTGACATGCAAATACTGCACTTTAATATCAAGCCTCATAATATTCTTTTAGATAAGAATTTCACTCCAAAAGTTTCTGACTTTGGATTAGCAAAACTTTATCCCACGAATCATAGCATAGTTTCATTGACTGCTGCGAGAGGAACTTTGGGATATATGGCGCCTGAGTTGCTCTACAAAAGCATTGGCGGTGTATCTTATAAAGCGGATGTATACAGCTTTGGGATGATGCTCATGGAATTGGCAAGTAGAAGGAAGAATATAAATGCAAATGCAGAACACTCAAGCCAAATTTATTTTCCTTTGTGGGTGTACGACCAAGTCAGTGAAGGTACAAGTGTTGAAATGGAAGAAGTTGTAGAAGAGGAAAGGAAGGTGATAAAAAAGATGATAATAGTTGCACTTTGGTGTATACAATTAAACCCCGATCATCGTCCTCCAATGAGCAAAGTCCTAGAAATGCTTGAAGGAGATATTGGTAAACTTCAAATGCCTCCAAAACCGCTTACTTACCCATCGGATGTGTCAGTTAACAATGACATAACTGAGATGGAACTAGAAACATTCTCAACTTCTTCAAGCGCTCCGATAATTTCAGCTAATTTTCCTTTTAGAGATAGCAATGATGTCTAGAGAAGCATGCACAATTTGAATGGAAAAGCTTTGTGTATTTGCCCACAATCTAGTATTATGTTGGGAGGGACTTGAGCTAGTCTAGCTCGATACTAATTACTTTTGAGATTGTCTTCTTGTGGCTCTTAGCTTAATGTTGTGTTGCTGTATTTCATATAGTTTTACTCTCTTGCATTCTCCTTCAAAAGGATAAAAAAAATTTGTAAGATAGCAAGGACAAAAACAGAGGAGAAGGCGATGGACATCGTGAACTTTCCTCCCTCATTACGAGATTTTGGGTAATGACAATGAAAATGCTAACGATAACCCGTGATCTTGCTCCTTAAACTGTTACTACCAACATATGATTTCTTGATATCAACAACCGATTTTGACTAGTGAATTCATTTTCAAAGAAAATATGCATGTATACATTTTACAAAATAGACCCATTTGTCTATGCAAGAAATAACTTTTGTCAAAATGGGAAAGATTAAGATCTTAGATGAAACAATTCAATGAAGTTTATATTATAAGAACTTATATTCCGTTTTAAAGTTAACATGAAATTGCTGATGAGTAACAAGATTGAAAAATATCAATTTCCCCTTATATCACTCGATTACGGCAATTTTTTTTTGGGGTAAAAAACTAGTATATTTATTTAATTATAAGAAGTTGGAGGATACATTCTATGGGCTTCAGAACACAGTAAATCCCAAAGACCCTGAAGAGGATAAAGAACCCAATTACTCGGTAAGCTATTTTTCCTTTGGGCTTTAGCGACCCAATCAACCACCCTATTGGCTTCTCCACTGATATGGGCCAAATTTAGCTTTAAGTAGGGCTTGCGCAGCTGTTGGACTTCGCTGATAAGCAGATGGAGCTCCCAACTGATCTGTCCATGATCCGCGAGTCCCACTGATCATATCCAAGTGATCCGTTTCAATCTCCACCTCTTCTCCCGATCGAACGAAAAAGTACTTTCGGGTTTGTACCAAGGCTGTCGCTTCTGTCATTGCCGCCGATGAAGCTTTGATCGATCGACCGAACCCGCCCACCAGGCGCCCATCGTGGTCTCTACAGATAGCAGCAGTAGCTCCTTCGCTCGTTCCTTCCAGATAAGCACCGTCTTATGTTGATTTTTAGTTTTCCTCTCTCCGGTGGTCGCCACTGCTGGGAAGGAATTGCTGATAAAGCTTCTTCTTTTTTACTTCCCAGGAAGCCATCTCGTGCAATTTCGAAGTAACGAGTGAGCATTCTCCACCGTACGCTCGGGATGTGGTTTCAGTGACCGAGAAATGCCGTTGTTTCTCGCTTTCCAAACCTGCCGGAGGGCGTTCGCCAACAGCTCGAGAGGAATGCAGGTATGTTTGAATTTGGCAAGCCGTTCATCAAATCTTGATAGTCCATGAGAGGATATGTGTATTTGCAGAGAAGGATGATCCCATACCTTCTTCGTCCAGGGGCACAGGAGGATGTGGTCCACAGTCTCTGAGCTTTGCTTGCAGATGCTACAAATTGGATCAGGTACGATTTGCCTCCTATATAAGTTTTCTCTGGTAGCAAGAGCATTTTGACACGTACTTCACAGAAAAAATTTAATTTTAGGCATTGTGTGGGACTGCCAGATCTTCGTCCATAGGGATCGAGGAGTTTGATAGGATGATGAGGCTAGTGTTGGATTGAATATCGCGGATTCCTCTTTGATTTTGTTGTAAGCACTCTTAACCGTATAATCCCCGGTTTTGGAATTAGTCCACACCATTCTATCTTTTGTGTCCGGCGAGCTCAATGGGACTACAGAGATATCGGCCACAATGTCAGGGTCGAGGAGGTCATATAGCTATTGTTCCTTCCATTTTACTGCTCTCTTGTCGATCAAATCAGCTGCCATTCTAGGATCATTTTTATTTGCCGGTCCCCCGATCAATCCCCTTTTTAACCACTCATCCTCCCTGATTCTGATACTCTCTCCATTCCCTACCACCCACTGGATCGAAGGACTAATGGTTTCTCTACCCATTAAGATGCTTTGCCAGCCCCACGACGCTCCACTCCCTTTGCTTGCATGCCAAAAGTCTGCCTCAGGAAAATATAATCCTTTAAGAACCTTGCTTCAGAGAGAGGAAGGATTTTGAAATATCCTCCATACCTGTTTTCCCAACATAGCCTTGTTAAAAGAAATCAAATCCCGAAAACCAAGGCCTCCATTATCTTTTCTGAATTTCAGAATTTCCCATCTCTTCCAATGCATACCAGCCTGGTCGCTGCCATTTTTCCACCGAAAGGCTGCCACTTTCTTCTCAATCGCTTTACAAATGGATACTGGTATCTTGAAGATCGACATAGCATATTGGGGAATGGCTTGCACCACTGCTTTAATTAAAATCTCCTTTTCCTGCTTTGGAAATCAGCTTTTCCTTCCATCCTTCAAGCTTCATATTAACCCTTGCAGTGATCCAAGCAAACATTTGCTTTTTCGTTTCTCCCCAATCAGATGGGATGCCCAAATATTTGCCGGTTTTCTCAATTTCTGGAACTCGCAATTCGTACGACATATTCCTTTTTAAACTCCATGGACACTCCCTGCTGAAAAAAACCCCTGATTTGTTTCTATTAATTGCTTGGCCTGAAGCATAGCAATACTAATTCAAGATAGCTGAAATGTTTTGGCATTCTCTAATGCTTCCTTCTAAAAAGAAAATCGAATCATCCGCAGACAAAAGGTGGGATAAAGTGGGGCAGGATCTATTCATCCGGATCCCTTGAATACTCCCATTCTCCAAAGCACATTTTAGCATGAAGGATAGACCATTCGCTACTAGAATAAACAAGTACAGGGATAGTGGATCGCCTTGGCGAATGCCTCGCGAAGTTTGGAAATAAGGCTGGGGCTCTCCATTGATTTTGACAGTAAAAGTAACTTACGAAACACATTGCATAATCCAATTCACCCATTTTGAGCAGAATCCCATTTTCAACATGCTGGCCTCCAAAAAATCCCATTACACTCTATCGTAAGGCTTTTGCATATCCGGCTTTAGAAGCGCCTGAAATTTCTTCTTTCTTTTTCGTACTCTCAACTGGTGGAGCACCTCTTGGATGATTAGGATATTGTCTTGAGCCTGTCGTCCACATATGAAGGCACTCTGTTCTTCTGAAATCAACTCCGGTAGCCACAGCTTGAGTCTATTTGCCATGACTTTAGAAGTGATTTTGTAGGCAAAGTTACATAAACTGATAGGTCAAAACTGCTCTAGTTTTTTGGGGTTTGGGACTTCTGTGATCAGGGTAATATGTGTTCTATTAAGCTCAGGGTCGAGGTACCCATATGTAAAGAAATTCTGTATCTTCTTAAACATATCGAGCTGGTCATCTTCCCAATGATGTTGAAAGAATTATCCATTCAAACCATCTGGCCCCGGTGCTTTGGTGGAACCTAGCTGGTGAACCGCCATCTTCACTTCCTCCAAGGATAAGTCTGCTATTAAACTGTGGTTTATTTCCTCCTCGACTAAACATGGATAGTTTTCCAAGACTGGTTGAAAGTTTCGAGAGCCACAAGAACTGTAAAGGTTTTGGAAAAAACTCACTGTCATTTGCTTCAACTGGTTGCTGTCCCACACCCATTCATTGCTGGAGTATTTGAACATCGCGATCCTGTTTCTTTATCTCCTTTGAATCATTGTTGCATGGAAGTATTTTGTATTTTTATCCCCCCACTTTAACCAGTTTATTCTTGATCTCATTCCCCAGTACATCTCCTCTTGTCGCCAAAGTTTTTCAATCTCCCCATTTAGAGAAGCAATTCGCTCTCTTTCACCACCCAAACCCGGGTTACTATTAATGGACATGAGTTCATTTTTCAAGGAGTTTATGTTCCAACAAGCATTGGTGAACTTTTTCCTACTCCATTTTTCCAACTCCCTTGCAACCCTTCTTAATTTTTCCAGCAAATCAGCCTTAGAAGAATGCCAAACATCTCTAATAATATGCCCACATTCAGCATCTTCTAGCCAAAAGGCTTCAAATATGAATTCTTTTTCCCTCTTGACTAAATCCAGGAATAAAGATATCATAATGGGGCTGTGATTCGAGCCTAAGGCCGGTAATGCTATAACTTCAGCCCTTGGGAAAGTAATCCTCCACTCTATAGTACAAACTGCTCGATCTAGTTTTTCCTTAACATATGCACTCCCCTCTCTATTGTTGATCCATGTGAATGCACACCCTTTACTCTCCAAATCCATCAAGTAACAAGCATCAATACAATCCCTGAATGCTTGAATTCTGTAGTTTTCAGCCATATGCAAGTCTCCAACACAAACCCAAGGGAGTTGATTAGCTATGCTGATTTGATACAGTTCAGTCCATAGTTGTAGCCTAGAGTGGAAGTCATTTGGAGCATGGACAAAAGTGATTTGCATTCTCTGTTTGCTTTCTGTAATCTCACATACAAGATTCACTAGATGCCCGGAGTATGAATCTATTGTGATCGACATAGTTTCATTCCAAAACATAGCCATTCCCCCCGCTATGCCAACAGGATTCACTATAATGCACTTTTGGAACTGCAGCCTTCGCTTCAAACACTGTACAACTTCTTCTTGATTTTTAGTTTCCATTAAAAACATTAAAGAGGGCCTCTCCTGAGTCACAAGAATTCTCAAGGCTTGATTTGTCAGGGGTGTGCCCAACCCCTGACAATTCCAGCATACAAACTTCATTTGTAACCTAGTGGCTTATTAGCAGTAGCCACCAAAGCCCATATTTTCTCCTCTGAAAGCAACTGAATGGGAGTCTCAAGTAGCTAAGTTTCATCCAAAACGGGCATATTAGAATAGTTCTTCTCATAAGGACTGAAGCATTTCACTTTTTTACCTGCTGGAATCTTCTATCCTCAGCTTTTTCTTGTGCATTTCCGCAGGTTTTAAAGCTTCAGCTGACCAAGCGACTTCTATCACCAAGGCCAGTGCATCAACAGCCATTCGTTGACTGGCAAAAATTGTCAAGACCAAGGACACAGAGAGAAGAAGAAAGAGCTGGTAGGGTTTGTGGGTAACAGGGGAAGGGGTTTAGCGTTTAAAAGGGTTTTGGGTTTCTGATGTAAAGGGGAAATGATTTTTCCACGAAGAAGTGGAAAGATTGAACAAAGAAAAGGAAGGTGGATTGACATAGGAAAGGAATTAGGGTTAGAAATTTGGATTGAGATTGAAAAGAGCTACCACAAAATAGGGTAGAGAGAAGCTCTCGTGACGAGAGAGAGAGAACTGGAACCGATTCCAAAGCCTGAAAATTTTTTCGGCAATTTCAATTGACTGGTTTTTAGAATTTTAGGGCACTTCAATGAAACTTCATCAATCTGGTTATGTACCCGACATTGGCCATGGAGGGAAGGAAGAGAAGGGGGGGCGACACATTACCCTAAAAAAAAAAGTTACAAATATCTGCTATAGAGAATTTAATCTCATATTTAGTTTCATGCTAAAAAAAAATTTAAAAAATTACATCAAAATCCATGTCGGTTTGCTTAAGGTGAATTCCAGAATTTGACGGTTTCTTAGTTTTCTCAAACAGATCACCTCATAAACTCGAGAACTCACTTCTTCCTCACGGCTGTTCAAAATAACAGTCCCGCGCAGCTCTAGTTGTGGTGAGCATGTTCTGGTTCTCTTTCCCGCCTCTCCAGTCCTCTCAGTGGTGGTGGTCGCTTCTACTTCCTGATGGCCAATTGTTCGAACCGACGAATTTCGATGAAAAATATTTGGTTAAGATTTTGTTGCGATAGGGCTTTATTCGAAGTGGGGAATGCAGGAGGCGACGGAGGAACCGAAAGGGAAAATAGGAATTTAAGGAGATTGAGTTCGGTTCCACTCTTCCACGAGCGAATCAGCTAACTGTTTCGTTCTGTGGGAAAGATCCTTCGAGACCGGTTAAAAATTTTTAGAGCCTCGATAAAGCCAGTTGAAATCATGCTTTCTTCCTTTGTTTTCTGCATTTTCTCTACTTGGTGAGTTTTGCAGTAATTGGAGACCCAAAAAGATCAGCACAGCAATTTTTAGGAAAAAGTTGCTGAGGATATTGTTATGGTTTGGCGATTGCAATAAGCTTGTCATGCTAGCATCAGACACAGCTTTGAGCTCAATTTTGGCATCTTGCCGGCACTTTTGTTTCTTGGCCAATTGGGGATTCCTAAATCCCCATGCAATCACAACTCTTTCCAAAGGCATAAAATCTGTAGGAGCGTGAAACAAATTGAATGATCTTGATTTTCACTAATTACTTGATACAAGAACTTAGCAGTTTGGCAATTGTCTTGGACCTCTCGGTTATAAAGGTGATCACTTAAATTAGAAAGCACAAGAGTAACCGATTTCATGCATTTCTAGAGAATGCTATTCGTAGACTTAATACGAAATTGAGAAAAATGATTCATATAGCCAATCCCACTTAGTGGGATGAGGTTTAGAATGCACATCTCTCTCTAATAAGGTGGCGACCAGCGGTGGAGGGCGGCAGCAAAACTTGATTTACGTGTTTGGTTGAGTGGGTGGTTTAAGATTATGTTTTCTTTTATGGGCTTTCATATATAGGAAGGTATTTTAGTTACTTGAGTCTTGCAAATAGGGAATTGAGATGTGTACTTGCATTTCTTAAAGGAGATGATGCAGAGTGCCCCTTTTGCCCCGGAGACAGAGAGAGAGAGAAACCATACACGTTACTCAATCCACTATCCTAAATTCAATGATACAATCCTATTGGTAAACACACATTAGCACGATATAGTCATATCTCATAAAACCAAGTTGTTGACCCGCATGTTCGACACGTTGCAAGTAGTAACTCATGATTTCGAAGTCCGTTCGTATCAAAATATCTTTTAGCAAAGGCCAAAAAGAGAGAAGCATAGACTTTTATGCCTGAAAATGTGTTGTTACATGTCAGAATTACATCTCGTGCATATCATACATTAATTTAACTCAAGCACAAAGCTACATTACACGAATATGCTGAATGCAAAAGAAAGATAGGCTAATTATATGTTGGAAATTAGGTCATATTTTGTTTCAAGTAATGCAACTCATGTTCTTTCCTGTCTTCTGAGAAATTGCAACATATATTAGAGTATAAATTTGATTATGTTAATTAATAAGAAAAGTAAAAAGCAAGTAAAAACAATGCGAAGAAAGTAGGGAAAATACCAAAAAACATGCCTCACTTTTCACCAAATGGCCATTTACATACCTCAACTTTTGAAAAGACTAATTTTATACCTGACTTTTACCTTTGAAAACTACTTTATACATTCACATCAATTATCATTGTGTCACTTTTTTTTTTGAGAGATAGATGAACGGTATTTGGGAAAATAGGGATATGTAAGTGGTTAATGGGTAAGAAGTTAAATATTTTTCTCTAAAAAGTAATTATATGGTCATACCAAAAACATATATGGAAAAAGGTAAACAAAATTACACAAGAAAGGAAAATTAAATTGGAGTTGCCCAGTGATCGAAACTTGGAAGATTCTCTAATAGTTTTAATGTATTTGCTTCGATTTGATTTGACTGGAAGTTCAAGGATTTTGAATTTATGCATGACATGTGGCATATAAAATGGAAAACATGTAGTTAATCTACCCAACTAAAATAAGACATGATGCCACAAAAAAGACATGATGCAAAGAAATAACGAATATTTTATAACTTATATCAAAACAAAAAAAAATTATAAAAAACTTTACAAAAAATTTGAATTCTTATTGGATAAATATCAATATCTGTCAATTTTTAAATGCAGTGTATGCTTGGCCTCCTTTGTAAACTTTACCCTCACTAAATTTTCCATATTATAATCTTGACTACTCAGACTCTGAAAAGACCAAATGACATTAAAAAATGCAAAAATTTAAAATTTACACTTACATTTTACATTTAAATTTTTGAAAAGAAAAATGAAAAAAAGCATATCAAAAGTTCAAAATTTTTATGCATGGAAGGCAGTCGAGTGACGAGCCTTTTGTGTTGCCAATGAGCTACAAAACCTTTCAAGTGATGCAACCAAATAATAAATATTATTTTCTGAAAGTACAGTCGAGTCTATCTAGTCATCACTTATCCATTTCTTGTATATTTAAATCTCAAACACTATCACTTGAGCAAAATATTGTACTTATACCCAGTAAACTTCATCACATTTAGAAAGAAGGAAATATAAGCTTAAACCGTACACGTAAAGGAAATTATACACAAGGGGCCTTATCTACCATTGGTTTTAGGATCATTACTACTCAGTCTCATAAATTAATGGTGGATTTGACCCCTTGTGTAAACTTTTTTTTACACTCAAAGTGCATGCTATAATTACTCTTCAAAGAGTAAGACTTGACAGCATCAAATGAATGATTAATGACAGATTGCATTTTACACATAAGGTCTAGAACTTCCTATGAACTTTTTTCATTGAAGCACATCCAATCATACAAAACTTTACTTCATATAATCGCGCTTTAGTTCTTTTATTTATATAAAGTCTTGTCTCATTATAGTGCGATATCATGAAAACATAAAATTGTATGACTAAAATTACTCGTACCCTTGCTATATTGACAACACTGATGAAATTCTCGTGCTTTGTCCGACCGGATCGTTTGCCCATTTGTTAATGTCAATTGGGCTGGTTCATCAACGTTTTTGTCTTTTGATTGTGGTCCACAATTATCGCTTGTTCTTCTTGTCTGTTTTTGGCCTACGAGTGTTAGGCGGATGTTTTTATATACCTGGTGAGTGAGATTATGAATATAATACCATTTGAGAAAAGTTTTAAACAAGTCTTAAACCTTTTTTACTAGTACCGATGGAGTCATGAAGCTTTTTTTGATGCAAATTGAGTCCTAAATCTTTTATTTTTATGCCAATTCAGTCCTTCCGGCTAATTTTGGCTGAATTTTGTTGAAGTGAACGTTGGCTGGCCGGCAAGAGGCCGTCAGCGCTGACGTGTACAACTTTTAATAATATTTTAATATTTTTTGATTTTTTTCTTTTTTTTTTTTCTTTTTTTCTTTTTTTTTCCGTCCCCTCCCTCTTTCTCCAGCCGGTCACCGGACTGGCGACCAGCCTCTGGCCAGAGGTCGACGAGCCATGCCAACCACTGGCGAGGCTCGCCCTCGCCAACAACGACGAAGGCAAGCCATGCCATGGCTAGGCGAGGCTCGCCTGGCCCTCGCCAGTAATTAGGTGAGGCTTGTCCGGCCCTCGCCGGAGACGGCGAGGTTGCGGCCTTCGCCATTGCAGCCTCTAGCGAGTGCTGGAGCCTCGCTAGCACTTGGATGAATCTGGCAAGGTCGAGCCTTGCCCATGGCCGACAAGGTTGAGCCTTACCAGCCTAGCGTGAGGCCGCCCTCACAGCCATCCGGCGAGGGCGAGCCTTGCTAGTGGCTAGCGAGGTCGACCTTGCCGGCCTTTGGTCTCTGGACGATTGCTAGTCCGGTGACCGACTGGAGGAAGAGGAAGGGGAGCGACAAAAAAAAATTAATAAAAAATTCAAAAAATATATTAAAATATTATTAAAAGTTGTACACATCAACACTGGCGTCCACGTCAGCAAAATCCGGCCAAAATTAGTCGAAATGACCGAATTGGCACAAAAACAAAAGGTTTAGAACTCAATTAGCGCTAAAAAAAAAGTTGAGAACTCAATTGGTATCAATGCAAAAGATTTATAACTTTTCTAACACTTTTCCCAATACAATTTTTTTAGCTTAGGAAGAGAACTCAAAAATTCAACTTTTTATACCAATAATTCGATTTGCAATAAAGAATGAATGGATCAGTTATGAGAACTATGTATGATAATAAATGATATTTAAGCAACGCCAAAAACAGAAAAAAAAAAACAGAATATTTTACCACGGTGACATATGTAACACGGGCTTTCAAACTTACCCAAAAATTGCATTAACATGTTATTACTATGACAAAATAACAGCATTCTCTAGTCTTTCGTCCATTCTTTCAGCTATTTGTCCACGTGTTAGCCGACCTGACTCACTGTACATTGATAGCGAGTAATATGGATTTCATGGTATCTCCACAACACTTGCTCATCAATTCATTTTCTCTAAACAAGTAAAAAAAAATCCCTCCTCATAAATCAAGTGCAAAATTTCTTTTTTCCAAATTTGGATCTTATGGATAGAGGTCTGGATATTCCGGTTATGGACCAAATACTAATAGTTGTTATTTTGATCACATAGGTCAAACAATGTGCGATTTTTTGTACGCTTAAGAGGTCATGTTACCAATGGAAAATGTTGTGCTTTTTATTGGTACGTTAGAAAGGTCGCGACAGCCTGGTTACAGTAATAAAAAGTTGTGTTTTTTTTTTCTGCACTTGGCCTATTTAAGTATCTTTAGAAAATAAAAGGACACAAAATTATTCTATTGGACATCATTCTGGATTTTAAAAGAAAATTGAGATAGAAAGCTCTATAAATAGTATGATCAAAATTGCAATCAAGAAGAAAGAGGAATCGCTGTGGAATGGATGAATAACATATAATACAAACATGACGAAGTTTGTGGATGTTGCGGAAGCCAAGCAATCGAACAATAAATTTGACAGAATAAGAAAATAAATCGGACAACAGATTTACGTGATTTAATTGTAATGACTTACGTCTACGGAGAGAGTAACACGGAATTTCACTATAAATCAAGCGATACAACGAAGATTACAACCACACTCAAGTTACTCAAATACTTTAAGGTTGCGCATAACAACGATTCTGTGCCCAAGAATAGATTCTGTTCAGAAATGATTCTTTTTTATTCTGTGCCCGAAATTGATTTTAAGTATTTTAAGTCGTTTGTTAACGGCCCAAAATTCCATCCCTAGAATAGAAAAAGAACATAAATGCGTTTGGTAACGTCACAAAATTTCTTTTTACTAATAATATTTTTAAATATTGTAATATTTCTTTCTTTTTTTCTTTTCCTCCTTCTTGGCCATGGCCTGCTCATCGGCCATGATCGGTAAAATATTTTTATTAAAAAAATATATATTTTATTTTTTTTGCCATGGCCTGGTTGCCGGCCATGGCTGGTAAAATATTTTTTTATTAATAATATTTTTTATTAGCAATGGTTGGTAAAATATTTTTTTATTAATAATATTTTTTATTAAAATATTTTTATTAAAAATATATTTTTTTATTTTTTTGGGCTATGGCCTGGTCGCTAGCCATGGTCGATAAAATATTTTTTATTAATAATATTTTTATTAAAAAAATATATTTTTTTGTCATGGCCTGGTCGTCGGCCATGGTTAGTAAAATATTTTTTTTATTAAATATTTCTATTAATGTTTTTTCTTTTTTTTGGGCCATGGTCTAATCGCCAGCCATGGCCTGTAAAATATTTTTTTATTAATAATATTTTTATTAAAATATATGCATTTTTATTTTTTTTGGCCATGGCCTGGTTGTTGGCCATGACAGGTAAAATATTTTTTTATTAATATTATTTTTTATTAAAATATTTTTATTAAAAATATATATTTTTCTTTTTTTGCCATGGCCTAGTCACCGGCCATGGCAGGTAAAATATTTTTTTTATTAATAATATTTTTATTTAAAATATATAGTTTTCTTTTTTTTTGGCCATGGCCTGGTTGCTGGCCATGGCCGGTAAAATATTTTTTATTTTAATAATATTTTTTATTAATAATATTTTATTCTCGTCAGATCCGGCGAGGGCGGTCCTCGGGCCGAACATTAGAAGCTACATTAAAAACAAGAAAAGAAAAAAGAAAAAAAATTAATTCTCAAAATTGTTCCCATAATCAAGAAGCTACTTTTTTTTTTATTCTTGAAAACTGATTTTGCGAACAATTTTTGACAAAATTGTGCCCAGAATCAAAAAATTAAACAAACCCATTTCTGTTCCCAAATTGATTCTGAGAACAAAATAACAGAATAAAACACTGTTTGGCAAGTTGTCATGCGTAGCCTAAGTGTTTTTCAAGCCCCAAATACATCCAATAGCTTAAGTAGTGTTTAGCCCCACAATTCTTCATGAAATAATTTCTTAATCTCACGAAGAAATTGTACACAAATCTTGTCATAAGATTTACTTGGCTTGAATACTAAGTTATTGATGTAATTGCATGAACGAAACCAATGCCAAGTGCTAGCAAGAAAAAACGGCACTTCAAAGACTCTTCACGTCTTCAACTGCGCACACCAACAATGGCACTCTTCAAGTACTCACGGAAGCGGCGCTTTTATTTGTCTCTGTGCTTCAAGAGCAACCCCACAGTTCCACAATCAATATTATATACCCCATGAAAAGAATATCCAGTTGCCGACTCCAGCTTGAAAAGAAGGAAACCATGCAATCGTAATGGAATTCGGTCAACAGGTCAACTTTCCTCTTTTCTATCTTTCCTTGACCGACTCTTCAATGCACTCAGCAAGGAAATTGACTCGCGTGATTTCCTTTTTCTGTTTTGCTTGAGGGACACTATAGGAAATCCTTCACTTGGACTATACAAAATAAGAAATATAATTTCCATAGCATGCCACCGTATACGTCCGTAAATATTCAATTTATCTTGGGTCGGGTTTCGTACGATGAGCTCAAACTCGAGATATAATTTATTAGTGGATGAAGATATGTTTTAATATTTAACGGTTGTAACGCTTTCCCTTACTCATAAGCTATGATTTTATCTAACACTAAAGGATAAAAATATGTAAGTGGAAAGAAGCCCAAAGAGATTTAAGCATAAAATTTTGAATGCCCTACTTTGGCACCATGAAAAGTTTTATAAGACCACTTTCAACCATTTTAGAAGTGTAAGTTATGAGATGAATGGGCGTTTAACGTATAAATATTGTAATAAAGAGTTCATATTAATACATCTTACTAAAAATTTTAGAATTAGTTCTTCGTTATACTAAAATTTCTATAGTTACATAGCTTTCCTTTTCTATATACCATGCATGGTGTCACGCCTCGTACCCCACTGGAGCACAACATCCCGTCACGGTCGATTATGGTGCAACGCTCCCAGGAAGCGTCGCCGACCTACGCCCATACAGAGATCAAACACATGCGGAAGCAACGTATATAATTAATTATATACACCCGTACAATATAATACATGAGACAAAGGTAGAACAACCAAGTAGCAGTCAAGCACCTCAAAAAAAAAATATACATTGGTATTACCAACGAAAACCTTTTTACAATGTTCACTACAACCAAAAGGAAACACCAATAACTGGTAATAACCAAACAGCCACTTCTCCGTTCTGCTCCGTCTCCACCGGGGTGCATGCTCGACGACTGTTGGATAAAATGTGGTATTCCAAAAAGAGTTGGTGACCTCGGTATCCTACTGCTGGGGGTTTGAAAATGTTTTGGTTTACACAACCGTGAGACGAATCTCAGTGAGTTCAACCCCTAAACCTAGGCTAGGCTAACATGCAATCTCCTGACTGAAAAACCAATATTTAAATAACCAAATCATTCTTAGACCCTGCAGGTTAGACAGATCAATATATAATATTCACAGTACTTACATGGCACTCATATTCACATATACGCCAATCACATGCTTATGCACTGATTCTCACATTCTCGCATGCCAGTCTATGTATGTTCATGTATGCAAATGTCATGGACTTGACACGTGCAATTCCCGGCCCACTGGCCCACACTGGCACACTGCCCAATTTATTATTATTACGACTCGAGTCATCAATTTTTCACGGCCCGGTGCGTCTAGCCTGCTTCAAAGTGCATGAGCCGCAACACTGTTCTCCTTGCGAACCAGAGCCTACTTCAAAGTGCATGAGGATGGTCGCCTTCCGGACGTACCGGGCATCGTCCTGCTTCAAAGTGCATGAGGACGGTATTGACCCGAAGGTCACGACCGGTAGGTCCTTAGGTGATCACACAATTCATTATTATCTGGACCCAGCGTATAACGCTTCAGGGTAATTTAGGTGATCACACACTCATGGCAGGCACGCATTCTCGCACAATTTCGTCACATGCCACACTCTAGGCATACATAATGCGTGTCCATGTTATGCAATGCAATGCACCATGAGCACCAATGAAATTCAATCACAACCAAGCACAGTGTATGTACAACCAATCAACCCGGACACACCTGGTAATTTTCTAATGGGCTCCTAAATTAATCAATTAACCCAATTTCTCTCCCCAATAAATCCTCAATTGTTTACCACAAATTTCCGATAATAATTTCTACCAGTCAATCCCCAATCCAGTCTCAAATACACACTGATACTATCTACGCCAGTCCAAAATATACTGATAATACCTAAACCAGTCCAGAAAAACGAACGATTAGTCCTAATCCGGGTTTAAGAATTTTACTCACTTAATCAAGAGTCACGACGACGGGGAATGGCGGCCGATCAATGATGAACAGTGCAACCGGTGGCGGAATTCCCGAGCGGCGACGGCATACGGCCGGTGAACAGTGCCCCCCGGTGAACAGTACTTTTTCGTACAGACTGCACGGGACGGCCGAAAAACGGTGGCCGGCGACGACCGAGACGTATACGACGGTATGAACAGTAAATCCGTACGGATGTGAACAGTAAAATCCATACGGACACTGTACGGACTTGGCTAGACGGCGACGTATGGAGGTGCTGGACGCCCGGGTGTCGACGGTTCGGAGATCGGAGCTCCGGCGAAGCTCCGGCGACACTGTTTGTAAAACTGGAAAATGAGAAAAACAGAGAAAATAGAGAAAAATAGAACTGTTTCTGGATTAAAACCTGGGCTATGGTGGCTGCACAGAGGTGGAATTGGTTCCTGGTGGTGCTGGCTTGGTGGGGGTTGCTCCGGCCGGTACTGTTCCGGCGTGAACAGTACCGAAAATTGCAGAAACGCACAAAACAAAGCTGAAACGGAAGAAGAAGAAGGGGAAAATGGGAAGAAAATTTTTTGCAGCTACTGGTCTGCCGTGGAGGGTGAGTGAGGAGAGAGAAAGGGCAGTCCAACTTAGTCAAATTATAGGCTTAGGGGTGCCATGTGTCACAATCTAAAAAAAAAGACTAAAATGCCCCTAATCTAAGGGTTCCTATGCAATCTTATCCATAAAGGAAGGGGCAAAAGGGTCAATAGTTCTCAAAATTTACAGCTGATAATTATCCAGAATTATCTCAATTTTTCCCAAAATTTTCGGACCAAAAATTAGCCTAGGGGCAAAATCGTCATTTTTCCGGTCCCGGGGCAAAATTCCAATTTTTGCACATACGAGTTCCATATATGCGTGGCCAACATAATATGGCGTTAAATTTCCAAAAATAGTCTCTTAAGCCTTCGAAAATCGACATCGAAATACGAGCCCAATATCGTGAATAGAACTCGCTAAACTTTCAGTTTCAGGGTCTTTCACTAACGGGCGGCTGTTTAGAAGTTACACGTATCGACCTAGGGTTATCTGTGTCGTAACGGTCTCGATCATTGAGAGAATGAGAAATTATTACTAGTTCCAGAGGTCACGATCGTTCAGTTCAGGTTCAGGACTGGTTGGCCACGTGTACTTTCGGTCTTGCAGAATCACCTGTGTCCCTATTATACATCGTTGGCCTTGGCCAAACTCAATCCATTACCCTTTCCTACGATCAGCCCACGTTGACCCAGAATATTCCCTCAGCGTCTCTCGTGATCGGTGTCCATTTCACGATAGGGTCCCCGGTCCACGTACTGTTTTCTAGTTAGCCATGCCCCATTGGTTAGTATCCCGAGAGTGATCAGCTCTGGGCGAGACTGACTAAAATGAAATGCGAATTAATATCCATTTTATTGCTCCTGGAAATTACATCAAAATTTGGGCTGTTACACATGGTGGGTAGCCAAGGTAGTACATATGTAATTTCCAAAGTGCAATAGGGATCACTCGTGTCAAAATTCGCGTTTGAAATCGCATCCAATTGGTCAGGAGAAATAGGAAGAACTTCAATCGAAGGGTACAACATCCACAGGCACAACTGTCCAGTTTACTACCTGATGGGTAGAATCTCATCAAAAAAAGCTCGATCAGATAGTCCCCGTCCCGAAACGAGCCCAAAGTGCCACCACCATCCTCTCCTCCCTACTTGCCCGAAATGAACATGCCCAACTAATGTCAACAAGTCTCCCTGGTCCCTGCCAACGCTTAACATGGGCTCTAGCACTTCCTCTTTGATGGAGCCCACAATGGCTTCGTAGGGCCTGAACCACTACGCGGCCGTGGCCGCACCACAACAGATCTTTGCGCCACCTAGTGACAACGCCATGTCGACTGTGGTGGTAACGACAGCCGACATATCGTCAAACATGACCATAGCTGCGCAAGCTTCCGATTTAGCTCAAATAAAACCCGATTAAACTTGACCAACATATGAACATTTGAACTGGATCCGGGGATAGAGTGTCCCTTATTTGAGTGGGGCCTCAAATTTGTATATTTCATATTATGTATCCATAAATTTTCACATGCGGTAAATATTTGTCTGTTTTGTAGACTTTGGACACAGTAAATTTTTTTTTAAATTACAAACTTGACCCCATAGAAAATGAAAAGACCAAATGACATCGAAGAAAGCACAGAACTTTAGAATTTACATTTGTATTTTTCGGGAAAAAAATAGATAAAAGGCATGTTAGAAGTTCGAGATTTTTATGTTTGGAATGCAGTCAAGTGATAAGCCTTTTTTTGTTGCCAATGGGGTTATGAACTTTTCAAATGAAGCAACGAAATCCTAAGCTTTTCTTTTTTCTTTTTTTTTCCTGAAAGTGCAATCTAGTCGATTTGGTTATCATTTCTCCATTGTCTTGTACATTTAAATCTCTAACCCTATCACTAGAGCAATTTACAATCAATACCCATTAAACTTCATCACATTTTAAAACGAGGAAAAATAGAGCATACACCACCAATGTAAAGAAAATTTTACACAATGCACCTTATCCCCCATTGATTTTAGGATTATAACTACCCAGTCTCTTAAATTTACGATGGATTTAGGCCGCTTGTATAATTTTTTCATTGCACTAGATAGTATCAAATGAATGATTTATGATTAGATTGCATTTCATACTAAAAGGTTAGAACTTTTGATGAATTTTTTTTCACAAGAACACGTCCAATCATTAAAAAAAAACTTTATATAAACGATAACAATTTTATTTTTGCACAAAAAATTTCTTATGACAACTAGTATGTAAATTATCGTGCTTTAGTTTTCGTATTTATATAAAACCGTTTCATAATAGTATGATACAATAAAACCATAAGACAGTATCCAGCTGAAATTTAACGTTGTATTCATGACTCGCAAAAGCCCAAGCAAAATTACATGCGTATTCGCAAAATAGATCATATAACCCTTGTACCAAACTAAGGAGAGTGACTGTTGCTATTACATTCCTCATGTATTAAAGTAATTTTGCAGCACCTCACTTGTAGAAAATTATGCATGTATACAAATATATCTGGAAAGACCACATGGAGCACAACGCAAAAATTAAACGCATCGAAAAAAAAACACGTACGGAGCCGGAAAGACTTGCGACGTGCACACACACGTACACGCTTCTTCCGCAAGTGGCATTTGCCTTTGCACGTGCGTACAGCCTTCTCCAACCTCTGTCCGGGTCGCTCGACCCCAATCTGCTACCCTATCGTGACCCGTTAAAGACCCGGCGTTCAAGCATAGCAAATTCGACACTTTTGGAGCACAATTAAAGCTCTATTTCGATTTTATTAAATATTAATCATTGAAAATCACCCTGATTAAATTCTATAGTTCAAAATAGAGTCCCTGATTTATCGAGAGATAGACCGATAACCGGAAAAGCCAGTCAAATGCATCCTCGTGTAAATACATAATAACTTGAAATTGCACTCAATTAAACCGTCATTAAGATTGGAAATAGGATCGTGAAGGTTATTCATGCATATTGACGGTCCAATTATGGGGCATTTCTACTATTAACACTGGCAAAATTATGAGGAATTTTGGACATGTGAACAGAAATACAAAGTTAAAGGTGCAAAATGACCGACATTGCTGTGGGTAATATGAAAATGAAGCCAATTTGGACATATGAACAGAAGTCAACATTCAATTTGAAGCTTGTCTACCCGGTCACAAGGTGATTTATTCCAAAAATTTCTGAAACTTCTAGATCGCAATTCCCACGACCATCATATCACAACATGAAATTAACAGAGTCAAACTGATATTCAATGTAGAAAAGAACCCCCACATTTATAAAAAGGTTCTAACGGATTATGGTTCAAAATCACCAGCTTACTGTTCATTTTAGACTATGGTCTTTCGGGCAAATGGTTTGGCATTTTCTATTTTTTACTAGACATGATAATAACATAATCATTACTAAACCTCAAATTTTGACATTTTATCACCGGAAGAAAAGAGGTCACTTCAAGATTGAACAATAATGAAAGCACACCTAGGGAAGAAGCAATCGCCAACCCTTGACCGAGCAAAACGTTGAGATTTTCATGAACATTTGGAGCCACCACGTGACTATCTCAACCAATCATGGTCGCCACGTGACTGATGAAATCACTGAGACTTCCTCCACAATAATATGCTAGGCAAAGTCTACAACGATCAAGACATCAATTGACTCAACAATATTAAAACTTCGAGTATTTATAATTGGTATAACCAGGAGCCTTAAATCCAATCATTGCAATTCTTTGCCAGGATATCTACACGAAACACATGCAAATCATTGACCTCTTTATCATCATTAGGGATGACACATGATATGGTCCGGAACTCTGGAGCTTAGACACATCAATAGCACACCTAGAATAACTCAAAGTTCAAAAAACTCGTAAAAAAATAAGCTAGATTACAAATACGTTAATGAAAAAAATTAGCATAAGAAAAGTGATGCCTACACATGAACATGAACATGTAATCACATGTTAGTGAAAATAAGCTAGTTTATGCCGTAACTTGTCTTAACAATCTGATAATCAATTTAAAGCATGATAAGGACTTCCAATCACAACCACGACCCTCTGTAAACACATGAACATCCGGGCAAAACTGATCTGGACAAGCATCACTCTTCCTTTCACGGTTCCTTGATGAAATTCTGTGATTGGAAAAGCAGTAAATGGCACACGCATTGTCAGTCAGATTGCACTGAATTTTGAAGACATTTTTGGGATGCTAGATGTCCAACTACATCCTCTTACCATGAAAAAGAATGCGAATCATCATCAATAATATTCACATTGATCTCTATACTTAAAGAGCCGTCTTAATTCACTGCGATTATTAAATTTTGTAAGATCTTAAGACAATAATTAACTGTTTCTAACATCACACACAAACGGGAGAAAATTTTTATTATGCTGGAATCAGCACCAATGATGTCACATCCAGATTTGCACTTTACATGTAGAATACAAAGAGTCAGAAAACTATAGTTCAAAAGTTATTTTGCGATGAGTTCACCTCAAGAATGGGAGCTACCTTGAACTGCAAGTTTGACTTAGGTTATAGTCAAATGAAGAGATTAACCAATAGGAATAAGAACAATGAACAATATAATCAGAATAAACCAAGAATCAGGAATGAAGAGCAAGGATGTTGTCTAACTTCATCTTGAAGACCTTTATAGTGTCCTTGCTGTGATTGACTACTATCATACAAGGAAATCTATAGCTACAGGTATACTCAATCTTAGCATGAGCATTATATCCTACTGCCATGGCAAGAAGCATTGCCACAGTGACCTAATCCGTGCCATTCCCTTTTAACAGGCTATACTATAGAAGGTCACACCCTGCAGCCCACTTGTTCCATGCACAAGTAACTGCCAATCATTCAATATGCAGAAGAGTTCCATCATAACACCATACATGATGTCCATGATGTTCAGAGAAGCGAGAATCATAATCCAAAGGTCTTACCTAGTTGTGCAAAGCCACGAGAGGATTCGACAGGAAGAACCAATGCATGCACATCTGACAAGAAGCCTGAGTAACCCCTGACCTGTGATGCTTTGAAGCTGAAATCCAAATATTAGCATTCAGTATTTATATATAATATTGTAAACAAATCATAGACTACACAATGTCTAAATGGAAAATGAAAGGAAAAGGAGGGGAAAATGGTGAAGAGAAATGATATTCAAGTTACAGGGTTCTATAAAACAGAGAAGGAAACCAAATTCATTTTATAGTTGTGTAGACAAATTATTTCAAGGCCATCTTTTCTGTATGTAATGAGCTGTCAAAGCGTACTAATTATCTCAAAAGCATGAAAAAGTTATGGTCTAATCAGTCTCTTGAAATATATGCAACTGAAGAGCTAAAATTGGAGAATTGTTCGGCCAAGAACCATATATGTTTAGTAATTCACAATAAGGATCAAGAAGATACTTCTCTCAACGAGTCTAACCAACGGATTAGCTATAAAGATACTGCACTGTCTTTTTCCTTGACATGTCGTCCCATTTCTCAAATGGCAATCTGGCTAAGAATATCCAGTCTAGAGGAAATCTACATTTGATAAACAGGGCACCTGAAAATTGGCCAAAAGAAAAGACTGGGCATCTGAAACTCTAATCTTTGTTACTGAGCAAATTCTAAAGTCAAACCCTGCAGCCCACTGGTTCTATGCACAAGTAACTGCCAATCGTTCAATATGCAGAAGAGTTGCATCATAACACCATACATGACGTCCATGATGTTCAGAGAAGCAAGAATCATAATCCAAAGGTCTTACCTAGTTGTGCAAAGCCATGAGAGGATTCAACAGGAAGAACCAATGCGTGCACATCTAACGAGAAGCCTGAGTAACCCCCAACCTGTGATGCTTTGGAGCTGAAATCCAAATATTAGCATTCAGTATTTATCTATAATACCTTAAACAAATCATAGACTACACAATGTCTAAATGGAAAATGAATGGAAAAGGAGGGGAAAATGGTGAAGAGAAATGATATTCAAATTACAGGATTCTATAAAACAGAGAGGGAAACCACATTCATTTTACAATTGTGTAGACAAATTATTTCAAGGCCATCTTTGCTGTATGTAATGAGTTGTCAAAGCGTACTAATTATCTCAAAAGCATGAAAAAGTCATGGTCTAATCAGTCTCTTGAAATATATGCAACTAAAGAGCTAAAATTGGAGAATTGTTCGACCAAGTACCATATATGTTTAGAAATTCACAATAAGGATCAAGAAGATACTTCTCTCAACAAGTCTAACCAACGGATTAGCTATAAAGATACTGCACTTTGTCCTTTTCCCTAACCAAGGACATGTCGTCCCATTTCTCAAATGGCAATCTGGCTAAGAATATCCAGTCTAGAGGAAATCTACATTTGATAAACAGGGTATCTGAAAATTGGCCAAAAGAAAAGACTGGGCATCTGAAACTCTAATCTTTGTTACTGAGCAAATTCTACAGGCATACTGCTCCGCTGAATCAACTATACTTAGGGTGCGTTTGATCCAAAATTTCCAGTACTGCAAGAGAAACAAGAAAAACCTTGGAAACATTCAAAATCACGCAGACTTGAAAGGGGAAACAAAGATGAAATTTCCGTGGAAGCCACCCAATATTTCTGATGATTCCGCATTTTCACCTGGCTCATCAGCTTGAAACCCAAAACAGATTCCATTTGCAAAACATGTCCAAATATCACGCAAGAGATAATTTAGTAGACTAATTGACAAAGCACTTTGCAAAAGAAGGTGCCATCAAAGCAAAAAAAACAAGTTCGCCAATAAAGGAATATGCTTAACTTAGGAAGTTTACATTTAGGTCCTAAGAATATCAATTTTAAGAAATGGTTGTACTCCAGGAAACAGGTTCTCAGGCAAGCAAATTATGTCTGGAGTGTACCAATTAATTTATTTGACAGTAACTAGGCTCTACAACTTGGCATACTTCTTGCATCAGATTTAAAAGAGGTGTGTTTGGGGTAGCTATGGCTTAAACCTAATGTCCTTGGAGAACAAACAACACGCTGGGCAAGTTCTCTCAGAGAGTTATTGGCACCAGTGATCTGATTGAGAGAAGATTTGCGGATGACTTGTAAACTAATACTGGCTAGGATGGGTTTCAATCAGCTACATCTTCAAAACATTGCATATGAACCGTGAAATGAGCCAGTTCATGTATCCCACAATACTTTTGACTTATAATCAGATTATTAAGAGCAGCATAAGTATCAATTTCTAGCTCTAAAAGTCACAGTCTTCATGGCTTTCACAAACCAACCCCCCCCCCCCCCGGGGGCGGAACTTGAGCTTCTTCTTTCAAAACTAATAATTCAACAAAAAGACATTGTCTGTACTGCTCAAATCACAACGAGACAGATCCTATTTCACTACGTTTTAACTTTTAAGTCAGCAAAGTCCGAGTAAAAATTAATGAGTTCTGGACAAGCTTAGGAAACATAAAATGTTAGATCATGGCAGCATCAGACAGATGAAAAATCATATGGGAAACCCATGCCATACACCACAATTTAGCAAGCACATGCCCTCATGCATGCAAAGAAGAGACAATTGAAACTAATAAACAAGAAAAGAGATCTCTTTAACGGGTACACTGCTCATGGCATATCAAAAACCATTATTTCCTCATAGTTAAATCATATTTCTTTGAAGATGCTATATTTTTCATTTTAAACTTGATAACATTAAAGACATCAAAGATTCTCGCTACAGTGAAAAATTAGTTCCATAGACCTCCATTTATTTTCATGGTTATATGTAGCAATATTCAAAGTGCAACAACAAACAGAATTACAACGAAACCACACCCATCAGTAATCAACATAAGAATACATAAACTTCCAGTAAGCTTTAGTTGTCAATTGTCATATGTCACAAAGGGGAGCTAAAGAGATACGGAATCAGCAACAAAAGCAAATTCAGAAACTGGCCTAATGCATGCCTCGAAGCTACGCGAATGCATCAACAGTATTGAGCCACAGCCTCCAAATTTATCATTTGCACAGCCATAATATACTTACTTTATACCTAAAAATGGCTAAGAGTCATCTAATCATTTATGAATAATCAAATTTTATGAAAGTTTAGTTCTATTTCGGTATGATCAACAGATGTACCAATGATCGATAATGCTGCTGCACACATTATGCATAGTTCACATGTCACATAAAGAGAGCATGCTGAAAACTTCTCTGCAACTTCTGCCAACGAAAATCCAGTCCTCTGCCACAGTTAAAAGACAACATCAACACCTTCCATTTCCGCATGTCTTGTTGCCTAGGAATGTGCAAGGAGAAAAGTAACGAAAGCATATCAAACTTAGGAGCTTTATCAGAGAGAAAGTTGCTCTTAGTGTAGCTTCAACATAAATTTAGGAAATGCATTTCAGGAAAAATATTCTCCTTCACGTTTGTTTATTTTTTACTCTTGATTAACATTTGAGTCCAAATCTATTTTCTTTTAAAATTGCCCCATATCTGCTCCATGTTGACTATACTTTTAAGGCTTGATCGTGTTCATCCTTTGCTTGGCAAACTATGTGGGGGATATGAGTGCATAGATTGAATCCTAGGAACAGGATTTTCGTCAAAGCCAACAGCATTAGATCATGATCCTATTGGAAGAATCAGTCTTTAAGACAGAATCATCAATACACCTTACCCGGAAATTTCATATCTTTCTTCAAAAACCCACAACCCTGAGAGTCTACGAGAGGACCCTATGCGTGAAGCATGGACAACTCTCTTTGCTCCTCACTATTAGGTATTCGATCTAATTTCTAGTATTCAAGCGTTACATTATTTAAATTTTATGTGAAATTGCAGTTATCCTCCCTATACTTGAGATTTTGCAAAGTCTCTTAAATCGCTTCCCAAGACTTTAGAATTTTGCATCTCTCACTACACCATTTTAATCAAGAGAGGTGAAGCCACCATAACTGTGACATTCTGAAATTCGACCCATTTTTGGGATTTATGAAATGTATATTTCTTCGATGCACTTTCAGTAAAATTTCACTCGGAAATTGATCACTTTCGAGATACTAACCATTAGGGAAAGGCTAACTAGGAATTCAGTACGTGGACCTAAGAACTTGATCATGGATTGGCATTTCGATCATAAGGATTGACGAGGGAATATTTTGTGCCATTAGAGACCGATCCAAGGATGGCTATGAAACGATTCGCAAATCTTATACAATCGGAACGCGGGTGATTCCGCTTAACCATTGTATGAGTTTCGAACGATCCTAAACCTAATCCGAAAGATCGTGTCCTTTAGAACTAGTGATTGACCCTCGCGATTACATAACAACCGAGATCGCCATGGCTCAAGTAAACTTGGATGTGGCTCGATGTCATCGGCCACGTGTCGATACGCGTAACTCCTAAAAGCCCCCCGTTAGTTTGAGATATACTAAAGTCGCGATTGTTGGATTTTGGCCATTAATTAGAATCCGAATTGGGATGTCGAATTTTCAAGATTTCCATGACTAATTCATCGGATGTCGTCTCATTTAGCGTGGCCAACTATCGGATCGATTGGAATTATCGGAAAAATCAAAATTGGGACCGGGAGTGGAAAAAGACCATTTTGTCCCTAGGTTAATTGAGCACTTTTGAAATATTGAAGGGCAATTTGGACAATTACGTTTCCCTCCATAAGCAAAAATTTGGATAAGAATGCCTCCTCTCCTTTTTACTTATTCTTTAGTTGCTCTTGGATATTTTCCCCATCTTGCCCTAGAAGACTCATTTGTGGCCTTTGGATCTTTGATGAGATTGATAGGTTGATCTTGGCCCTAGATTTATGTGAGTGGGGTGGGTAGATAATAATTGACCTTTGACTCTCTCTCTCTCTCTTCTCATTTCCGGAATTCACTCTCTCTCTCTCCCTCTCTCTCTTCTCCTTCCCGAAGCTCTCTCTCTCTCCCTCCTTGGAATCGGCCGAAGCTCCAAGCACCATCACCTCCGCCTTGCTTCTCCGGTTCAGACGCCACCGGACTCGCCGCCTGAATAGCCGGCCAGTAACCCGTCCGGCCGCCGGAGTGCGCACTGTTCACAAAAACCTGAACCAGCCTAGAAACCAACTGGAAAACACCCATTTCTCCCTCTTTCTCTCTCTCTTTAGGCCTCACTCCTGGTACCCCAACCACCACCATCTTGTGCTCGTTCCAACCATCCCAGCCTGGTCGCCGGAAAGTCGCCGGAGCTTCCCGTCCAGCCTTGTTCACCGCCGGAGCTCAGTTTGCCTGTTCACCGGTTTTCTTGCTTAAACCCTTGGTAAGTGACTTCCTAATCCTTGGTTAGGTTAGTGGGTTACTAATGGCATGTCTAGGGATGGATTAGGGGCTGTGGATAGTTGGTTTAGTAATTGTATAAGCTTGATTTGCTTAATGGTGTAAGTTTAATGATTCTCGGATTTCTGGTTGTTATTGTACCTCTGCGCTTTGTTATTTTTTTTGGTGATCATTGTGGGCCGAATCTGAGGAAGTACTCTCATGGAATTTGTTCCCAACATCTTGAGATATAACATACTTTAAATTCAGAATTTTTGGAGATCAATTAGGGCAATTCGTAAGTCCATCTTTGGACCGTCTGGAGTCTGCCGGATTTACTGTTCACCCGACTGTCTGGTCTTTCGGATTTTCTATAAATTTTTCCAGACCTCATTTCGACAAACTTCCTTCACGAAAATTTTTAATACCATCTGTGTCTATATCATATAAAAATTTCATAATTTTCCAAGGTGTTTTGGGTGCTGAGTGAAACGTGTTTTGGGGACGGGTGACCTGTCCAGAGGAACCGATTTTTTATCTGACTTCTAAGGGCAAAAATACATAGCTATGATTTGAACTGGGTTTTGAGTCCTTCATAAGAAATGTTCATCAAGATGTTCTGTGTGACATATCTAAATTTCATAATTTTTGGAGTTGATTTACTATTTATTTCAAATGGGTTTCGGTCACTGCACAACTGCCCTTTTTGGCCCCGATTCTGTGCATAATCGGTTTTTCTCTCTCTTGGGAACTTTTTGGAGATTTTGTTACAAAAGAAAGGCAAGGCTTTTAATTGATGAGTACAGACTTAGTTGGCATTTGGTTAATTCATAAAGATAAGAATTGATAATGGTTGTTGAGTGTGTGCATGGTCACGACACGTTTCGTCTAGGCGGGGTTTCTAGACGATGCCCGACGGGGGTTCGGATGCCGTCTAGGCGAGGGTTCTAGACGTTGCCGATCGCGGTGGAGGCCGGATCGATGCTCCTTTATGGAATGCCGTCTGGGCGGGGGTTCCAGACGTTGCTGTCACCGAAGTAGCGGGACGATGCCTGGTTACGCCAGAAGACCGGCGGGGGTTCGGTGGTCCAAGAGGCCGTTAATAATCTGGACAGTTATAATCGTGTGTTATGCATTGGGGAATGCAATGTGCTTGTGTTGTTGTTGAGCATGTCTGGATTAATAACCGTTTTATGCACGTTTACATCATGTGGTTGTATTATGTGCTTGTGGAGCAAATTGCCATGTTATGGTGGTATTCTAACGTGCAGGGTGTGTGCATGTGCCAAGGCGAGGTAAGGACGCCTGTGATTGTCTTTGGCACGTTGTTTGTTAGAATTGCACGTTTATGATTGTCTGGAAGTACGTGTTAGCCTAAGTGAGGCTTAGGTAGTTGCTTATTGAGAAGTGTTCTCATGGTTGCATAACCAAACCATTTCAGACCCACGACCATGACTGATTCGGAGATGCCACCAGGGTACCATGATGATCTAAGGATGGGATTATTCTCCTCGTCTCTTTTTGGAGTACCCCCTTTTGTAGAGGAGTTAAGCTTACCCACCACCCAATTCTTTTTGTTATGAGTGGTGTCTAGATGGTGGCCTCTAGTAAGGCTTGTAATTGCTTATTTGCGTTTAACGCTATGTTTATAAAATGTATTTGTTGATGTGTTTCGTTTGTCTCTCTATTATCCCGTTGGATTACATGCTGTATGGAGAGTTCGTTTTGCTTCCGCTTATGCTATTCGTTAGCGTTCGGTTTGGGTCGGCGACAAATCCTGGGATGTCGCATACTTGAAGACCTCAGAGGGATGTTGGCGCGCTCCCGAGGTTCGGGGCGTGACAATAACAACTCGCTGTCATGTGATTTAAAGCAATAAATACGTATCCAGAATAATCTATAAAATTATAATCTGTTTAGGCAATCAAGTACTCATTAACATATTCAAGCATGCAATAGAGCACAATCTATGAGCACTCAACATTCTGGTTCAGCAGCTTTCTACAGCTTTATTTCTATCCAAAAAATAAATAAATATCATTCCTCTATTCTCTCTCTCTCTCTCCTCATTAAAGCTTTTTCTTTGACTGTTCTCGGTCCAAAATTCAGACAGAGCACAATGGCAACCGAGAAATGTGAAACATTGTATATTTGTTAGCTGTAGTCATATTTTATGAAAGAATAATGGGAACAAGACCATTTACAGCCTAATAATGCATAGAAAATTGCACTTTTTAACAGATTTGTTCTGATATACTATTTTATCATATATTAAAGAAATATTTAAGTCAGAAACACAAAAAAGATCAACAATAATGAGTGGATAATGTGAGGGTATCAATCCAGAACAACAACAAAGTGCTGTTGGCCAAAAATTATAGAAAGGGGTGGAGAAGCAATGGTAGACATACATTCCGTGTCTCATTAGTCCTATTTCTTCCTGTCGCAATAAGGTTCCCTTCCTCAACAATCACATAGCTGTTCAATCAAATTATAATACAAGTAAAGTACAATGTGAAATCATTTACTAATTAAGACTGACAATACTAATCGTCTTACTTATAAAATATAGTAACACTGAAATGCACATCGTTGTTGAAATCAGTTTCTTACCCAACTGGGACTTCAAGGCTATCCAAGGCAAGCTTTGCCTTATATAAGAAAAGGAGAAAAAAAATAAGCGCATAAGAGTCAGAATTTCTCTCATACGTGCATACAGGTAATTTAAGGGGAAATCAGAATCAAGTTGCCAGCAGTAGAAATATTTGAGTATCAATATGCAGCTACTAATTGAATGAATCCATGTCTCATAGCTATATGATCGAGATCTTGCAGGTCCTGTATAATACACTGGTCACAAACTTCCAAATAATGATTATTAATACATACTAATCCAGTAATTCAGATGCAAATCCCACTAACACTTAAACTGATATGGCTCTAACAACTCTAAAGCAAAAAAGCCACTAATTTAAGAAACTACATGTTGCTTATTCCAGTATGTCTTATTATTGGTACCTCGGAAGTTTATCTTTCATTAATCAGGTTTTACTCAAACATTCAAGAAGCATCCAGGAGTTTTAGCTTCTCAGTCAATTTCCTTCATAAAAGCTATGGCACATAAAAAATAAAAAGAGAATCCTAAACTATTGCAAAGGCCTCAGAAATCAGAATCGACAATCAGCTTCTTGTGCTTTTGACTCTATTCCACTGAATAACTTAAGTAAACGCCGTGTTTCTTGTGATTTGTTTCTTTTTCATATCCGCAGTCCACAAGGTGAAAGAAAATAACCACCTAACCAGTTATCCATGGGCACAACCCATGTTCATATTACTCTCAAGAGCCAAGTAAATTTACTTTTCAATTCTCCCTAATTGCCAAAGTAAACAGGTGGTAAAAGGACTCGACTACCAAGCAACCTTTCCCGGTGACTGCCATTTCACTTCTTCATTCCTTATGGTTATGCCTCTTCAAGCACCTGATAAAACTTAGTGACACAGTCCTATCCCAGTGATCGAAGTTCCTTACAGTTCAATAAGCACCCAAACCCTGTCTCTCTCTCTCTCTCTCTCTCTCTCTAGATATATATATAATGGTTGTCCACTCCATTGCCTGGTTTCGGGTAAGGAAATTACCAACCTATAGCGCCCGGATTGGCTCAGTTGTTCGCCTGAAAAGGGGACTGAACCAACCCATGTACACCCTAATTCCCATTGTTTTTTTTTTTGGGTAAAGCCCTACTTCCCATTGTTTCACTCTCCCTTGCTTGTTTTTCCATTAAACCTAGACTTCACCTACTTCTTTGAATGCAGTGCTACCTATCAAACGAAAGAAAGAAAAGCTATGCCTTCTAGGGATTGTTGCTGATTTCACTACCAAGCGTCCACAGACTAAACTTACTAAGAAACACTCAATCAACATCTCTCGAACAAGTTTGACGGCACATTCTTCAAGTTCCCACGCAATTGTAGCACCGAACGAATCGAATTCAAAACCCATCACAAGTATTACAAATAAACTTAAGATACTTCGGATGTGCCAGGCGTTGCCTGATCCATCGCGAGTTGCATGAAGCCCAGAACCTCAGGAGAGAATCGCTCACCAGAAGCTACGTCATCGGTTTCCATGGCTTCGGACGGGGGCGGCAGTCCGTTGCTCCCTCGGCGGCCTTGAGGATATTGTATCAAGTAGATGAACTTATCGACGTTATCGTATCGGTAGGCAGGTAGCCTTCTTGTACTAGTCAACCTCCCAGGTCCCCGGTAATGTCGGTGGCCTTCGAAGTCATACTGCGGCGGAGAAAAGAGCATTTGGCAGGAAAAAAAAAGCCATAAAAAAACCAAAACTATGCCCACACTACACATTTACTGTATACTATTTTTTTTTTTGATAACCCAGGGAACCCCCGCACGGCCGACAGCCGGGGAGTAAACCCTGGGGGCGACACGTGCTAGCCACCACACACGTGCCACCGGTTAAGTCACCCTGCGGCGCCCGGGATTCGAACACTCAACTTTTTGCGAGAGGAAGAGTGCGCGTTCTAGCAGCGCCACCCAGGCGGGTGGTCTGTATACTATTTTTTATGACATCAAAAACCTAAAATTATATCCACCATAATATTTTTATCCCAAACTTATTTTTATAACATTAAAAGCCTTAAACTTTTACCTATGTGATACATTTACCCTATATCGAGATTTCGTTAGATGATTTTTCAGCTAAAATAACGTTGTTTATGTTTTTACTTAAACCACTTGGGCGTCATGTTAGCATTGTTTGCTTTCTGGCGTCCATGTAGATAAATTTTTAATGGTTCACATTAACTGAACTTTGATAAACGGTAAATGTGTCATACAAATACAAATTTGAAATTTTTAGTGTCCCGAAAGAAAAGTATAGGGTAAATGTATTATGGTAGGCATAGTTTAGAGTTTTTGGTTACCTATGCTAAAAAAGAAACAGAATATATATATAATACTTGGATATAATACCCAAAGAAAGCCTCCGAGGAGAATACCTGATTTCTCTTTAATTCTATGTGACTATGTTCCTTAGCACTCCTCAGACAATCTTCCAAGTATTTTTGTAGATCTGCTTCGCTCGAACTATCTTTGTGCATAAGTGAAATCTCGGCTTCTAAATTTGTTGATTCACGAACAATTTCGTAGAGTAAAGCTGGATCCATTAGCTGATTATCTCGGAGAATAACCTTTAAATCATCCCCTAGTGACTTGCATATTATTCGGAATCCCCACCTTTTCACCTTTGCACCCGAGAGTGTTATGCTAAATTGTGCATAACTCCCATCAATTTGACCAAAATTGACTTCTTGCCACAGCTCAAATGGTTCAAAATATGCAAGCCAGATACGATCTGATTCCGACTCAGAGCGTTCGAAATATGGTACAAGGTAACTCCGAGGATCACCATCAACACGTGGTTGAAGTACAAAAGGGCAGAAGTTTGTCTTCTCACCATTAACAAGAGCAATATAAAGAGCAAATCCAAAAAACTTGTCATACAAGTCCTCTGAAGCCATAAAAGATACTGAATCTCCTTCAATAGGGAGGACCCACTCTGGCATCTCTCGTAGTGGGAGAGTAATTAGGTAACCAGGGTAATCACGAAACTTCTGTTATAAAGGTAGACTGTTAGAAAGTACCAAGTTTATTATCGGTTTCCAAATAGAAAATTCAATTTGAGTTAGTAATTCTAGGGAATTCCACTTCAAACATGAGGTGAACAAGCGAGTAGAGATCCAATAATCCTTGCTTGCATTAACATACAAGTCTCATGTGAGAAAAATCATTCCCAAAAGTACAGTAGCCACCTACTCTGATTATTCAAGCCAATGACATATGCAACATTTTCCTTGTTATTTTTTTTTTGGCAAGGTATTTTCCTTGTTATTGGTATTGCTAGTATCCAATCAATGCCAAATACTGATTATTTACACCAAGATATAGACTATATGGTGCAAAATTTTTCTTTCTTAGTTTAACTTTTGTAATGTTTGGTTTTGATTTTATACCATACTCATGATAACTGATTTAAAGAGAGCAATTTGAAATTATGTTTTACCGTGTGATCTAGCCATATCAATTAATGCCCATCTAAAAACGATTAATTAATGAAGTTTTTCTTGGCTACATAATAAGTAAATTTCTTATGTAAATTACCTTTTATATATGGTAATTTGCTATGCAAGTGAATTATGCCGCTGTGTTTTCTAACTTTTTTTCATTTTTAGTTAATAGTTAATGGTAAAAAAAAATAGTAAATGACAAAGTTCGTGTATAACTACAGAAAAGAATTTTTCAAGTTCTAGTCCTAGAGAACATTTAACTAACACCCTTTCATATTACCTTTAACGAAATATAGGTTGATGGAGGAAAAAGGACCCAATGATTGTGCGACACATGATATAGCCATAGCATACTATTCTATCCAACTTTTCATTACTGCATCAATATGTCTATAACCCTAAGTTCAAATCATTTTTACAAGTTCAAATCACCACATTGGCACATTTTCTCTGTGCTACTCCCAGTAACATAAACCTCCATGTCCTCAGTAATTACCCCATGTTGGTGGGTTCGGCCAGAGGGGGGACTATCTCATCTAGTGGAGATTAGTTAGGTACTCAAAAAACTATGGGATATCACATTGATATAAAGAAAAAACTCTCACATTATTTTGATAATTTCTTTTGTGAGAACGCGCATTGATATAAACAGTTTGACCTCATTTAATATTTGTTTGCTTTTCTTAAGCCTCCACTTGCATTTTTTGCTATTGCTATAAACAAGCGCACACTGGATCCAGCATATACTCCACATTGGTTTATGAGAGAGAGAGAGAGCATCTAACCTCGTCAAGTGGGGAAGTATTAGCCATGGCCAACTTTCTACGGACAAGATTGCGAAATGAAGTTAAATCTCCAAATTTTTGCAGAGATTTGCAATCATCCGCCTGAAAAGAATTCAAAAGTGGTGGAAGCTCGGGAATCTCTCGTAATTGATGGCATTTTCTAACATTCAGCTGGCACAAATGATCATGCTTAGTGATGGATGTAGGAAGACTAGTAAAATTGTTCCTCTGCAGATGTAAACATTTCAAGACGGGAAAACAGGAAAGATTCTCAAGAAACTCTACTTTGGACAAATTACATCCTGAGAGGTCTAAACTGTATAACTTTGGAAGTCCAGTCTTCATGCACGGATCAGCTGAGTCCTCGTACTTTGGAAACCCAATTAAATTGGTGCAAGAGCTAACTTCCAAGCAATGAAGGTTTTGTAGCTTATAAATGCTAGATGGAATATGTTCCAGGTTCTTGCAATTTTGTATGTACATTTGGTTTAAAGAGACAAGATTTTCTATTGATGTAGGAAGTCCTTTAATAGCGGTCGTTTGTAAATAAAGCTCTTCCAAGCCTTTGAGTTTATGTGGAATATCAGGGAATCTTTCAAATTTTGTGCATTTTTCAAGATGGAGACGTCGGAGATTTTTTGACTTCAGCTCATTTGGAAAAACACTAAGTTCAAGGCACTCCCTTAAATCCAACACCTGTAATTTGTCATGATATGCAATGGACTCATGGGCTTCTACCATGCTTTTGCAATTATGCATATACAATTCCTCGAGATTTGGAGTAAATGAGAGGTCAGGCATGCGAACCAACGAGTCGCAGTAACTGAAATTCATGTACTTCAAATTTTGGAAGCCCTGCAAGAATAGCGAAACCAGCTTTGATAAGTATTCTGAAAGGGAAAAAAGGGGCGTTTGTATGATGATGTTGCTTCCTTACATTTAAACAGTGGAATTCCCGTTTGAGAATAGGTTGCTACTAAGGCATACCAGGTGTTGGTCTTTTAAGAGATTATTATATTTTAGGCTGTCAATCGTAAATTCTGAGCAATTTGTTTATTTAATATAGAGGTGATATGTTGCAAAGTCCACAAATAGGCCTAATGCTAGCTGTTGTACATAGACGGGGAAGTCAAACTCGTGAAATGATGGTAATTTAATATCGGATATCATTCACGTTGTCCATGATTTTATATGTTTTTTTTTTATAACCGAGGTGTCCGGGCCAGCTTGCGCACACCTCGACTATTCCTCGTGGGAGACTAGCACAATAACCCACCGCCATGGCCCCCCACTTAAATCACAAGTGCTCAACTGGGAAATCGAATCTGGGACTAGTACGCCTAACCACACAATCTCAAATACGCCTAGCCAACTGAGCTACTCATAAGTGGGTCCATGATTTTATATGTTGATCATTAATAATATCATAATTTATTTGTAGGGGCTTAGCTTGATTGAGGGTTATAAAATTGCCTCCACAACACACGGGGGAGATTGGGTTTATCAGGGGAAAGAACACGTCACAATTACATATCCTCAACTGTTATATAATCTATATTGACCGGGTGAACACTGAATATGCCCTTATTACATATCCTTAGGCCACAACACTCTTCATGTGGAAGGATGCAAGGAGCTTCAGTACAACGGACAACACGGAACCTACTACTCAGGTTTCTGAGTGAATTTCTTAACTTATTAATTAACTTTTCATTCAAAGTTACTATGAAGTGATTTTGTGAGTATTAAATATCAAATTGAGAAATTACTAAACACTTAGAAACTTTACCAGTAAAATTATACATACATACTTACATATATATGTACATTTTAGTAACTCAGAGTTAACTCTTATTATTTGACATTTTAGATATTATTTTAAAGAATTGAATAATATATAGACACACCATATAAAAAAAGTTCACAAGTAAAATTGGGGTAACAATTATTAGAAAAGATTAGAATAAGTATCATTAAAAATCCCAAATCGACATGCAGATTTACCCCTTATTATTTTTCGACTTACGAAAATCCTACACTAGTACGAATATGACACATTTATCAAAATCTAATTTTCGTTTAATAAAACATCCCATACCGGTACTCCTCACCCAAATCTACTCTCTATTTGTAGATGAAAATTAGTTTGGGATAAAATGGCGCCGCGTGTCATGCAATTGGCAATCCCAAAATCTAAGTGAAGGGTCACGTGGGAAATATGCAAATGTGTGGCATGTGACAAAACTATACCACATGTCATGCCATGTGACAATCATAGAAGCATAGGAAAGTGCCGCATGGTGAGTGTGGCTGTGGGCCACGTAACAAAATGATGCAACGTGTCAAGTCATGTGACAATCATAGAATCAAAATGAAGTGTCACATGGTGAGCACAAGAGTGAACACTTTGTCGGATTCTGGCTCTAACTATATATAATAGATGGAGGTCAAGAATATATGTTTTATCACAAAAGAATTTCCCAAAAATCAATAAAATTTAAAATTTGTTGAAGTTTATCAAAGACAATGAAACCAGATTTGAAAAACATTGGAAAGAAAATATAAATTTCATATATTGAATTCAAAAGGGCTAATGTAGGTAAATGCTCACCTTAAATTGATTTGGCACCACTGTGATAATGCAATTGCTCATATCAAGTCCCACTAATTTCTTTCGACTAGAGGAAAATTTTGGAATCTGAGGAGCACATCCATCCCATCGAAACCATCTTAGCTCATTAGGAAGACATATAGGACCTTGGAAAGAATTATGCACATTTTGCAAAATGAGCAATCTCAACCTTCTCATTTTTGTAAAATCATCAGGACCAATACATATTTCTGTTGGCTCAAGTGGCTCCACCACTATGGCTTTTACAACACAATCTTCCTGTATAAAGAAAACTATTTGGGTTATGCAAGTTCAGTAATTAGAGTATAATAGATAGGGAGCAGAATCTGATCATATATGCAAGTCTTACCATGTCACTTGACAGAACATCGACAACGTCATCATATAGCCATAGTCTGCTGCGTTTCCCGGGTTCATCGCTTTCTTGGTTCACAATATCCATGCCCATCAATTGAATTAAGTCGTGCATTTGTATGTTCCTGCACTCAATCCTTATCAAGGACTTCTCCATGAGAATTTGTAATCCTATTACTGCCTTAAGATCGCAACTTTCGAGAACTTTCTTTACATACTCGCTATCCCAACCCTTAAAGAAGCAGGCAATGTGGAGAAAGATCTCTTTCACTTTTGGCTCTAGTCCACCATAACTTATTTTGAGCACATCATTGATGCCCTTTTTAGGAGCCGTAGAAATTTCATCCAGTGCACTTTCCCATTCATATTCTTTTCTACCGCATAAGAAGGAGCCTAGCACCTCAAGTGCTAAAGGAAGGCCTTTAGCATGATTTAGAACACTATCCACTAGATCAGTCCTAATTTTAAATTTTTGGTTTGTCGGAAAAGCGTGCTTACTAAATAGCTCAAGAGCTTCACTATCATCCAGTTCTCTAACTTCATACACATGATATTGATCTATCCCGAGACAAGTTAACAAATGGCTATCTCTTGTAGTAACAATGATCCTACTCCCATTACGAAGCCACTTACCTTCTCCTACTGAAGCATGTAACTGGCGCAAGTCATCCACATCATCAAGGATAAGGAGAACTTTTTTGTGACAAAGTCTTTCTTGTATTAGATTAATACCTCTGTCAACATTGGACACTGCTAATCTTTCTTTCAGTGCTAATGTCTCAAATAGTAATTTTTCTTGCAAAGTAACTAAATCCTTGCAATCTTTTGAAACTTCTCGAACATTTGCCAAAAAACATGAATTCTCAAATTGTCTGAAAATATCATTATAAACTGCTTTGGCTAAAGTTGTCTTTCCTATGCCTCCTTGTCCCCACAATCCCACCATGAGAACATCATCATCGGACTCAAGGTTTAACATCGATTTCAACTTAACCACTTGGGAATGTATCCCAACTGGATGCTTGGCAACATGCAAAGGTATTCGGTCTAGGTGAATGGAGATTTCTATCACAATTCTTTGTATAAGCTCTGACTCATCTCTGAAAAAAAAAATGGAAAAAGAAGTTGTGGCATTGTTTTAGCAATTTGAATAAGCAAATAACAAGCAATTACTAGGCCAACAATGACAAAAGCAGTGCATCATATTTTCACATGACCACAGCCAAAACAAAATGTATACCCACCAAGTCGAATTAGAGCTCAAAAAAGCTCCACAACAATAAAAAAAGTTCAGGGTTCAACCTTTAGTCATCCAAGTGATTCATGTTCTTTTGATTTATACATGGCAATTTACTTATTTTTCTTGTTGAACTGTTACATGTGATTTATTTATACGCTTAATTGAAAAAAACTACTCAAGACTTTGAACGATGGTTAAGATTTTGATTTGAAAACTATAAAAATACCCTGAAGCACGATGTCATTGCCTTAGGTGGCCTGTACACACTAATTATCCTGTATCAAGCGTTGCAAACTCTCTCTTTCCTTCCAAAGAAATGAGGCAAGTGCAATAACACATACTTAACATCTTGTCCATTGACCGATCAGGTTTTAGCATTTTATATTGTTCAAATAAGTCAGTAAAGCTTTCAGGCGATGAAGTCCTATTGTCAATTTTTTTACGGAAAAAGCCACGTGTCTATTCTTTGGTTTGCTACATGTGATTTTTCAAACTCAAAATGCCATCGTTAACGAGTTTATTACTCGGTTGACGAAAGTTGAAAATTTCTAGAACTCAATTAATCAAAACGAAATGTGAAAAACTCAAATAGCTCACAAACAAAACATTTAGAACTTTTATTATACTTCGAGGAGGGCAACAAGGATCCAAAAGAAAGAGCTCCGAATGAAACAAGGCTTAGCAAAAGCCAAAGGCAGAATTCTATTGTTTCGTTACAAAAATAGTTTTTTTTTTGTGACTGTGAATTTCAACAAGTGTTTGTAAGTATCGCAAGCTGTCGGTGAAAAAAAGATGAGTGGCTTTTCCGTTCCCATAACTTGTTAGTACCTACCAACGATTTTATGAAATTACCAATCTTTTTTATAATTAGTAAATAACTAATTTTTTGTACTAACTTACCAAAATTCATTTACATAACTTACGGCCTCAAACTTACTAACTTTCATATGAAATTATCGGTACAAATTTGGAGTCACTTATCAATATTCGTTATATTAAATAATTACCTACTAGTTTTGGGTTACCAACTCTCACTTTTGCGCCGTATGTTCTTTTAATTTACCATCTTCTTTATTCAGTTATCAACTCTCATTTGATTTACTTAACTAATTTTAGAAATAGCCGATCTTAATTAAAGTGACTTGCCAACATCTCTACAATTAAGTTACCAATTAATTTAGGGATATCAATTATTGTTTGAGTTACTTGCCAAGTTTATTTTTCTTTTAATTATCAACTTTTCTTATCTTTTGCCAAATTTTATTTCTTTTTCTTAACTAAGTCTTAGATTTACTAACTCTTATATGAAATTCCTAACTTTAATTTAAGCTACTTAAGAATTTTCAGGAATGATAAGATGAAGCATCTATATATATACTTTCACTCATGTGTGTGCAGATTTTTTTGTTTTACAATCTCTATACTTACTTGCAATATAGCTTCTTAAAGAAAATATGGACTCCACTCTACTTACCCATCTTTCAAAGGCCATCCGGACAAGTAACTGGCATCAAAAAGAGCTTTCTCCCATCTCTTCACTTCCTTCGAATCCTTCCCGTACTTGGACTCATGCTTAATCATAGCTTCTCCGTACCTCCCTCTTGGTGTTCTCAATTCTCCAGGTTCCACTTTGTAAAACAAGGGAAAGACCATGAGATCTCTTTCTTTCTTGCACTCCATGATTCTGGCCACCTCTTCCAAACACCACCATGAGGAAGCGAAATCCTCAGAGAAAATAATTATCGCGATTTGCAATTCCTCGATCACCTTCATAAGCGCTGGCGCTATCTGCTCTCCTTTCCTGAGCTTCTTGCTATCAACATAAGTGTAGATTCCTTTTTGGTCAAGAGCTCTGTAGAGATGACCGAGAAAGTTGTTCCGGACGTCCTCGCCTCTGAAACTTAAGAACACATGGTAAATCCTTTCAGGTTTCGATGAAGAAGCCATTAGATGATGGAGTTCAAGAATCAACAAAGAGTATTAGCTTAAGATTTGGTAGAGTTTTTTGAGGTAGTCCGTTCACCATTTGATCTTCTTGTTGATTTATATTTGTACTAGAGGACAGAGATGCGTGACCTTTTTAGGGTACGGTCAACAAAGAATAATATTAGAACTTCGGAAGATAATGGTGCTTAAGGATGGACCAAGACATTAAATAGGTGTGAACACATAGACTTATTTTCACTGAGGACATATCACGGCGTTATTCGGATTGGCTGAATGACACTAGTTTCTCTGTTTGATGTTAAATTGTTGATAAACTTGACCAGTAAAAAAGCCAAATGGCCGGCAAAGTAGTGAATAGTATAGATCACACGGCACAAACAGACAAACAACTTTAGAGTGGTGGAGAGTGGTGGAGAGTGGTGGAGAGTTGTGATCAGGGTTATAGATTCACTAAAAAATAATTTTATTGGCTTCCTTGAAATGGCATCCCCAACCTCCCAGCTGTTGTATCTTCTATGCTAAATAATAATTTAACATTAGACTACTCAAAGATACATAATTATATGCGTAATCAACTATATCAGAAAAGAATAATATTAGATCTATCATTGATAGCAGAAGTTTGGAAAAACTCGGTGCTTAAGTATAAACAAATGTTTTTGATTAAAAAAAAGTATAAACAAATGGACTTATTTTCACTTAAGACCATATATCGTAGCATTATTCAGGTTGTCTTATTGAAACAAGTTTCTTTACTTGATGTTGAATATATTCCTAAATTGTTGATGAGTATGACGTTCAACATAAGACAAAGTTTTTACCCACCTGCGCATGGCCGAGTTGGTGGGTGCTTTCCTTCCCTCAGAGAGGTTCTGGGTTCAAATCCCCGCTCGATTCCGTAATTTAAGTGGGGGGCCCTAGTGGTGGGTTGCTAGGCTAGTCTCCTCCGAGGTATAGTTGCTCCGATTACCTGTGCGGACTCGTCCCCAGGAAATGGTGGCGGATCCTCGGTTACCGAAAAAAAAAACATAATACAAAGTTTAAATTAATGAGCCGACTTCGAGGGAATGACTTCATCTGTTTAGTCTTCGTTTTTCTTGTTCTTTCATGTATAATGAAGTATTGCCACGTGTTTGTTCTCTTTTAGTCTTTATTTGGAAGAATCTGGGAATGCTGTATTAGGTGCGTACATGTGATTCGGCTTGGATGTACTCCACCTCGAGTAATGTGGTCGACGACATGCCATTGGACCTATAAAATTGTGAGAAATGGTGGATCTAGAAAACCATGTGTGTATAAACAAAAACAACGTTAGCCTGCTAGGAATTCAGGATATGTGAATGTTCACGAGAAATTAGACGAATAGTATTTGAACCATGTTATGATAGCATTCTAACTACTCATATATCTCATACCGAGATTCGCCACACAAATATTTTTCTACAAAAAGTCGAGGATTTTTATTAAAAGCTCTCTTAGTGGAAAATATGGCTCATGGTACCAATCATGAATTGAGTAGTTTCATTGACACATACAAGTTACCAGAACAACAAAATCCTATACATATTAGTGCATTGATCCTGGCAGTGAAATGATATTTTAATGAAAAGAAAGCCTTATCCGATGCCAAAGCAGATTGTAGTAATTACATCTAGGACTCGAACTTGACCAAGTGAAGTCATTATATCTACGACAAAAAGTTGCATTTGTGTGTGTGTGAGAGAGAGAGAGAGAGAGATTACATTAAAGTAATGTGATTTTAACTTTTGGGATAAGTGCATCAAAAGTCCTAAAACTTATTATGAAAGTGAAATCGAGACTTAAAACTTTCAAAAAGTGTAATCGAGTCATAAAACATGCACAATTAACTTAATCAAGTACTTCTGTTAATTCCGTCTAATTTGAGTAGTAAAAAATATCGATGTGGCATTTTTTAATATAATTTAGAGACACATGGCATCAACCTGGCACAACAAGTGTTGATGCAGGGAGAGACTTGCAACTGTAGAGATAGAAAGCAGTGCAATCACCATGGCCAAAGGTGACGGCCAGCGTAGTGTAATGGTTGGGCAAGGGTCGACCGGGCCTTGCCGGCCGTGGGTCACCCCTTCTGATTCCCCTTCCCCCATCCTTCTGCTCTCTCTTCGTGTTCCATTTTGTTTTTGTTGTTCTCATTTTTTGGCTTTTTCTTTCTTTTCTTTTTATAATTTTGTCCTATTTTCTGATATGGTGCCCATTAAGCGCTAGGTGTCCTCAAAATATATTAATAATTCCAGGTCAGCAATTTCCGTTACTCGAATATGACGGAATTAACGAAAGTACTTGATTACACTAATTGGACAAGTTTTAAGATTTGATTATACTTTTAGGACTCGATTGTATTTTTGCAACTAGTTTCAAAACTTTTGGTACACTTATCCCTTAACTTTTTATATTCATTAAAAGAGGTTTAACCCTCTTTCACAATTTATATAATCATAGCAAATTTGGAGGCTCATAAAACACCTGATAAGCCCCATGAACCAATTAAATCTAGGCCTTTAACCTATGTGCTGGTATTCCTGACTTATAGCAATTTGCACACAATAGCTCAATGGCTTTTACGACAATATGCCTAAGAAAAATCATAAGTTGGGTTGCTATAAATATATGGATTTCATATCTATTATATGATGAAAACCATGGGGTTTCTTGACATGAGTGGTTGACATTGATATTTGCTGCCTACTATAGGTTTTATGTGATTGATGTATATTATGTGATGCATTAACTTGTGGAGAATAAGAAAAAAACTTATGGAGAATAGATGGAATATTCATGTTACTTAAGAATATCTATTTGTATAACTAGTGATGATTGCGATTGCTTATCGCCATTCTATATCAGAAGGACGAATAAGAGTAAATGGGGGCACATAATGATGTAATGGGGGTGACCTAGAATGGCATTTACTAGATAAATATAAGGAAATTGTGAGTAAATTTGAATTCCTTTTGGACACGGTTTGGGTATTTTTAAGTTTTGTAGATACAAGTTTTAACTGATGAATGAATTGGCGTGAAGTCAAATTCTTATGAAACGGCATTCATTAAAGTCTCCGTCCTTTATAGGACAGCTGGTCACCCCTATAATTTCGGTATGAATTTGGGTTATGAAACATATGTTAAACATATTGTCGATAGATAAAAATGAATACTCATAAAATTTTCACTAATTAAATGGGCAATTCGTAGCCGGCCTACCAAAAATGAAAAAAAGCTAACATCTTCATGGTTACCCGGCAAAGTTTTCAAATTTTGGTGCTAATTAAAAAACCCAACCTTCCCGTTTGTTCCTCCGTCTCTATCTATGTGGACCACAGTGATCTTCTTGTTGATTTATTCTTGTACTAAAGGACACATATGCACGACTTTTCTTGGGGTAGGTTCAACAAACAACAATGAAATGTCTATTAATAATATTAGAATTTTGGACAATGATGGTGCATAAGGATGGATTAAGATACCTAATAGGTGTGAACACTTGACTTATTTTCACTAAGGACGGCATACCACAGCATTATTCGGATTGTCTTATTAACAAAAGTTTCTTTGTTTGATGTTAAATTTATTGTTGGATTTTAGATAAGTATGACGTTCAACATAAGATAAAAAAAAATTTTCTTTACCCAAAAAAAAAAACATAAGATAAATTTTTAATTAATGTGCTGGCTTGAGGGAATGGCTTTCCCACCTGTTTAGTCTTCGTTTTGCTTTCTTCTTATATGGAAAATGAAGTATTCGCTGTCATTAGGTTGGCTTTGTTATAGGGTCACTAATAAGACAAACTTTTACTGGCTTCCTCGAATTGGCGTTCGCGACCTCTGAGTGGTTGTTTTCACTTTGCTAAATAATAATCTAACACATGACTCCTCATAAGATATATAATTATATGCACAATTTAAGTATATGATAGGTATAACCCTCTTTCATTAATTTTTTTTTTAATATTCATAGTTGCCCTAGAGGCCCATAAAACACTTGATAATCTCCCATGGACCAATTAAATCTAGACCTTTGATCGTAAGCTGGTAGTCCAGACCTATAGTAGTTTGCATGCAATAGATTAATAGCTTTTTTGACAATATGCTTGAGAAAAATTATAACTCGTGCTGTGCAAGTGCATATATATGGATTCCAAATTTTGTCATCTAGCGAAATGTGACTAGGGGTTTCTTGATATCCTTTCATATGACTTCCACGTTGCATATAGACGATACAAATCTATGAAACTGTATTATTCGTGACTTGATGTCATAGAAATAATAATAATTGTCACTTGCTGAGCCATGATGATTTTCAAGTTTTGTGAATACATGATTTACTTGATGATGATTTTATATGAAGTTAAATTTTTATGAATGGTTGGTTTTCATTAAAGGCTTCATCCTTTATAGGACAGCCGATCATTCTCTATAATTCATGTATGAATTTAGGGTACAATACATATATTAAAATATTTTCATGAAATAAAAATTGGAAACTCATAATGGGCACTTTGCTGCCGGCGCACCAAAAAGGAAAAGAAAACTAACATCTTCCATGTAGTCGATACATATTTATAAAATTGCATTATTCATGACCTGATGTCATAGAAATAATGATTATTATCACTTGCTGAGCCGTGATGTTTTTTAAGTTTTGTGAATACAAGTTTTATCTGATGAATGATCACTGCAAAAAAAGTTGATTTTAGCGACGAATTTTACCACGAAAAATTAGGCAAAATTCGTCGCTAAATGAATTTGCGACAAAATTAGCGACGGAAAAAAATTCATCGCTAATAGGCCATCGCAAAATTTTGCGACAAATTTTTCAATTTTCTTCGCTAAATTGCGACGAAAAAAAATTCGTTGCAAAATTCATCGCTAATTTTTTAGTCGCAGAATTCATCGCTAATTTTTCGTCACAAAATTCGTCGCTAATTTTTTCGTCGCAAAATTAGTCGCTAATTTGCCACGAAATTCTTTTTTTTTTTGGTCAATAATTTACGACAAACTAATTCGTGGCAAAATTTGTCGCTAATTTGCCACGAAATTTTTTTACTTTTGCCACATTGTTCCGGAACGAATTTAGCGACGAATTTTTATTAATTCGTCGCAAATTAGCAACGAACTATAAAAATAGTTGCGAATGTGCAGAAAAAATTTATTACAGGTTGGCCTCCTACTAGTTAAGATAACCATGTGCGTCGTAATCACAACTGGCTCAATGCAAATTGTATCTAATCCACAGCTGAAACCTGGTATATCTACCACAAACTCAGCCTTGCGTAGTTCCTTCTAACCTCTGATATCAAGTACATGAATATTAGCAGCAATAGTTCATGCTTTAATATAAATTCTCAGTAAATTACAGTCTTTCCATGAAACTTCGATAAGAAGACAGTTTGCACAGAAATTACATAGGTTGATAACTTTATTTTATAATGATGAAGTTATGCTGCTGAAGCTAAGCTCCAGAGTATTTTATAGTATAATGACCAGGGGGCCACACAATGCCTAAAGGAATTCTACAAGGCATCAGCAACCAGCAATAATGTTGGGAACCCGCAAGAAGTTAGTCTAGAGGGCCTTGCCTCAGTAGTAATATGACATCAAACAAGTGAAGCTATCACCATGTCAATTGTCAAAACTATCCACATGTATAATCATTCTGCAAGCACATTACACGGCGGCCTCCTTCTCTGCTTCTTATCAACGTCAAATTGCTGCTTAGAAAAAAGAGAAGAGTAAAGATGGTTAACATGTGAGGCGATGTTATGATATGATTCCCTATTCTATTTCATCACCAGTAATAGAATGTAAATACAATGTTTCAAGATACTCTCGTGACATTAATGCTGTTGTCCATCTATTTGCTTGTTATCTAATCAATAATCAGACTTGCTGTTGTCAATTCATTTTCCAATTGCTCACACGAAAGAGAAAAGGAGCTATATCTAAGAAACGGCATTGACATTTACGTTACAACCACTAGAAGATATATAGGTCAAGGACTTCACCTGTTGGCACAGAAAATGGGGAACCCGAACTCTCTTGGAACCATTAGCCAGACGTTTAAAGGGCAAATGGTTTTCCACGGGAAAAGAATCATTGTTGACCTACAAGTACATTCAATACAAATGTTAATGCTTTCCTCAAACCATTGAATCTTTGAGATCAAACAATTTATTTAATATATAAATAAATCTTAAGTTAATGTAAGAAGGACAAAGAAAAGTGGGGGATAGAGCAAGGTATAACTTCTCACATACAGGATTCTCAAGACAAGGGTCTCAACAAGAAAGTGCGACATATAGACGTTCGCGTCAGTAGAATATCACATCAAGTTTCCAGCAAGGTTAACATTGTCTATGAGGTAGGTTTGTTCCGCAAATTCAAGCTTTAAAGTGCTTGATGATGTAATCAACAAGCTAGTATAGGTTAGAGAAGCATATTGACAAGCAGCACAAATTGATGTTAATGCTATATTCTGATTAAATTCAGATCGTACGTGGTTTTGAATAACCTCTATTAACAATTCTTGACAACCTTACACATATACATTCTCTAAACTGGGGCACTGAATTGGCAATCGATCTGAGAATGCAAAGAAAATTAAAGTTAGATTAGGATGCAAATTAGGAAAGCAAGTGAGATGCGTCAATATCCCATTAATTAAAGTAAGCACTCAATCAAGACTAATACATTTTTTAAAAGGTACCAGTGAGCAAATTTTTATAGGCATTGAAATTCAGGTCATTCAACTCTGGGCAGTTCAAATACAAGGCCTGCATTTCAATCAACAAAATAAGAACCACAAGGAACCCATGGTAACAGAATGCAATATACAAATTATAGAATCTGGGAGTCTCACATCTAACCCACTACAACCCCACAAGCTGAGTTTTTTTAATTTACTGTGCTTTATAATAAGCTTCAGGTGTATGAGGTGAAGATTGTTGTTGGGCCTTTTCTCCATCCCATGGTTGATGGCTTCATCAGAGATGAGGCTTTCGTCGTTACTATCACATACAGTCATACCACCGTCCATGAGTTCAAGAAGAGGTAGCTGAGCTGTGGCAAACTGAATTCCACCTGAAATATATAAACAGTTAGTGAACCCAAATAAAATGCAAGAAATGATTTGAATAGATCCACGTTCAACATGACAAACAATGAACCTATTGTGCTAACTGAAAGGAAATGCCATTCATTTACAGAGTAGTCCAGGAAGTTACTTGAAGAGATGTTAGGACAAAGGGCAAGTAGGAGTCTTGATAATGTTTTAGGAAACACATTGCATATCATCCCAATGCCACTGTCACTAATGCTTGACCTGCATGTAATAATAAATTCATGATTAAAAAAGAAGTGCAATTGTTGGGGCTGATGATTAAATTATATTCCTTCATGCTCTAAGCTTCTATGGTCATTACCAATGTGCCCTATTTGTCACACTATTTGAAACCAAATGTGTTTATATCATGTATGGGAACTTTTGCAAAAAAAAAAAAACCATGAATTGACACGATGAAGCTGAATTTTCTATACCACTGTGATATCTCATAAATCAAACAACATAGGACCTCACAGGAGAGCATACCCACTGAGATCAAGCAATTCTAAACCCGAAAAGCTTGAAGCTATAGCAGCAACAGATGCATCAGTGATTTCTGATCCAAGCACCAGTGATAGCATCCGCAAACCCCTGTACAATGAAAAAATTTAGCGGTGGTCATCAAAGCTATATCTAATTAATGATGCTTCGATGCTCTTACGGAAAATTTCGGTCTTTTTTATCTAGGAAGTGAACTTAGGATCTATATGATCACTAGACAGCAAAATATGTGGAACAAGGACTTACAAAGCTCTAGATCTTAAAGGAAATAAATGCCCATTTGAAGCGGTTATCATATGCAAAATGCATGACCAAGTTACAGAACACACCTTAATTTTGAAGCTGTAAGAGATAGTACAACCGCATGAGAAAGCTGAACCGACGCAATGTGAATATTTTGTAAAATTGGACAACTCCTTCCCAGACCATCATCTGTGGCAATCAAATCTGTACAATCATTTCCATTGCGAGAGAATTCCAAGGAGATTTCTCTTAAGTTGGGGCAGTTAAATACCTGTAGGGATGTGAAAATGAGTCAGCATCACTTGTTACATCTATCAAAGACAGGAATAAACATGCAAGATACAGAGGAGAGATCCTAGAACATAAAAAGGCAATGGGATGCAATCACCATCTTTGAGAGGGAGTTTAGATCAGAAAGCCAGAGTGTAGAAAGACTCGATGAGCTGAGAACCAAACCCCCAAGGTTAGAGCAACCTTCCATTTTAAGACACGTTAGGCAACGTTTGTCAGCAACAAAACGACCCAATTCATCTCTGCAGAAGTTTGCACAAGTTAATGTGGTAAATGAAGAATACATTTCCAAGATTTCTGCGTGCACAAATAAGAAAATGGAGATCAAACTGCTTAAATATTACTAAAAACCATTAAACAGACTATGTGATCACCTTGCTGGAAACAAACAAGATGTTATTTAAGTTGTAAAATGGATATTTACTTGCGAAACTAAGATGTTACAAGCATGAGCAACCAAGAGTAAGATCTCAACACGTTGATCTCTTAAATAGTTGGTTCAAAAAGCAGCATAAAAAACTGACAGCTTTCCTCTCCTAGTTCCCACTGCTAGTCAAGGACAAAATAATGATGCACACACCACAATTGGAAGAGCCATCACATTTTCTAGTGGCCTTCCTAGATCATGGAAATGCAAACAATTTTGCAAATCACAGACAGGCGATCAAAACCTTTACAACCAGAGTAGACTCCGCTAAAGTCTATCCATTTCGAACAAATGTTGCTTGCAAATTACATTTGCTAGTGCTTTGCATATAGTTTTCTCAACGAACATCATGCTTGAAAGTGATATCCATTTGCAACCATCAATTGAGCAGTAATACAGGGATCTTAGGGTTCTCCGCAGCCAGAAATGCCTCAATACATATATAACCAAGATCTCATATGAAAGACCAAACCCACAAACCCTGTAATCCGGTTGACAGCATTAGAGGATGTTGAGATCTCCACAGACTCCAGATTAGGGCATGAGAACGCAATGCAAGCCAGCACCGTCGCATCTACATCACTGCAAAAGCCAACCAATAGAACAAGAACCGAATCAGTGTCATAAATCCAGAAAAATTTGACGAAGCTCAAGCACATGATCTCGAACTGGAATTAATTGTGAGATCTAATCAGGATGCTCATAACTGATTCACAAGTTCTAGTCTTTCCTTAAACGGTTAATGTGCAAATCCTGAAACTCCCAAATTCATGAAAGTTTGTCCATAAATGCTAATCAAGCAGCATTTCCACTACTCGCAGCATTCTTTTCTTTTTGTTAATTTTAGCTTCAATTCAATTGATCAAACAGTTCACTTGCAGTTATTAGCTCGTGCATCAACTTCGGTCCTAATTGATAACGCCCAGATGAACCTTGTCTCATCAGCGCATCAACATCAACCGATCCTATCCATCTCGCAAAAAATCATCGTAGATCCGAATCCATGACTGATTACTAACCTTTCCATCCTCAGAGATAGCCTAACGAGCTCAGGGCACTTGTTCAACACCGATCCAACGAAACAGAGCTGAGCTCTCGAGGGAACCCTGAGCTTCAGATCCTCGGCAGCCCTCCACACCCTCCTTGAGGTCTCCCACCACCCCTTGTACACCCGCGCCACCGCGAGCAGCTCCGCCGGCGGCAACCTCCTCAGGACCTCCCACAAGCACCTGGCGGGCAGCCCGCCGGCGTCCGCATCCCCGTCCACGAAATCCCGATCCCGCTCGTCGAGATCCGGGTCCACCTCGTCGATGTCCTCCTCCTCCTCATCGGCCGGGACGTCGAGGTCATCGAAAGGAGAGCGCGCAGCGGAGGTGCGAGATCGGGTGGCGCGGCAGGAGGGGCGGCGGAGGAGAGCGCGGAAGGCACGACGGCGACGGCGGACGCGGAAGCCGCCGAGGCGTAGGATGCGGCGGCGGCGCCGAAGGGCGGCGTGGAGGAGGTGGCGGTGGCGGTGGCGGTGGCGGAGGAGGAGTCGGGGGCGGGGGAGGGGGAGGAGCCGGCGTGGCAGGAGTGGCCCTTCTTGGGGAGGCCGCAGTTGTAGCTGCCGCGCTTGGCGGCGGCGTCGTTGGAGGAGGAGGACGGGGCGGCGGGGCGGCGGGGGAGTCGGATGGGGGGAGGTGGGGCTGGTGGAGGCGGCGGTGCATGGCGGAGGAGACTACAGAGAGAGAAAGAGGGAGAGAAGTTAGAGAGAGAGAGAGAGAGAGAGAGAGAGAGAGAGAGGGAGCGTGGTGGTGGTGGGGGAATGAAAAGAGCGAGCGAAGGGGAGACGATTTTTCGACCCAAAAACAAAAAAAGGGAAGACTATGGCGCGAGAGGGGGAGGCGAGTTCGCGCCTTCGAGTTTCGAAGATTTTTTAATTATTATTATTATTTAAAAAATAAAAATAAATAGGAAAGTATTTATCTTTTTGTGTCCTAGGAAAGTATTATCTAAAAAATGACTGAAAGACAAGTAAGAGTGAAAAAACTCCATTTATCAATTTTAGTACGCATTTCGTTTAATTATAACTTTAATATACGCCATTACGATATAATCTGTGTATTTTAATTGCTAAACTTTCATTTTATTCAGTGAACCTAATAGTTCAATCTTTATTTATTTTTCATGCCATCATTGCATGATATTTTAAAAGATATTTTTAAAAAAACATTAAAAATATGAGAAAGTTCGATGCATAAAAGATTCTAAACATGCATTATTATCATGCAAATGCAAAAGAAAATGCTCCCTAAAACATTATTATATAGAATACTATCTTTGCCTTGATTACATGTATAATTAGCTGTTGACAAAAAACTATGGCAATTGTAATGGCATTATAAGACAACCCATTCAAACTTTTTGCAAACACATATTTTTTTGTCAATTCTAAATGCACCATAATTTTCATTGAATCATTAATTAAAAGAAAATTATCCACTGCAATAATAACAAGTTGCATATGGAGCTTAATAAAAGATATTGTTCATTCAGTTGCTTGGCTCCCCTAAAAAAGGTTACTCTCTTGAAAATTTTTTTTACCTGAATTAGACAATGAAAGTTTTCAATTGCATCAATAAAAAAGTCATTATTCACTTAAAACACATATATATCAAGGAATAATTTTCAACGTTTAGTTCGAGAAGCACCAAATGAACTTATTGACATGATTTATTATTGTGCTCCATTTGCAGTTTCATTATTAGTAGATACATTTAAGCAATTTGGGTCCTTTTCAATATTAGCTTCCAATAAAATATAAGTAAATTGAGTATAATGCATTCATCAAACACAATATTCAATCTTTGAGTAAACTTTCATAAATTTGTACCAAAAATCAAAGTCCAAAAATTCATGATCATGAGAATTATTCGGGGAAATAAAGTTAATAATTGTTGGAATATGTTCAGAAGAAGACATATATGAAGAAAACCTTGCAATGAATGGTTGTGGAAGATGAGGCTAGAGTGAAAAAATTTATTTGAAAGGAATGTCAGTAGTTTTGTCTTTTAATATAATATAAAGCAAAAGAAAAAGAAGAAAAAATGTAAGAAATAATCTTAAATTAAAAGTGAGATCCTCAAAGAATAATGTAGTCAATTCAATGTGATGGAGAATGCTAGAAACCAATTACGGATAAAGAGTTTTGCGAGTGTCACCGAACAATTTTTCCCTCACATGGCAAGGAAGTTAGAATGTTATCATGCAATAGCAGGTTTTCATGTGAGAATGGTATTTGCCTCAATTTGAAACCCAAAATCCATTGATCTACTCTTTCTTAAGAAAAAATTACTAAATAGTTTGTTGAATTTTTACAAAAGAAAACTTGTGCATTTTAACTTATCGAAAAGCTATTCTATTACGTCGCAACATGAGAAAAACTCGTATATCATTCAATGAAGTACAAATTCACTATATTGATAGCAAAACCCAATGATATTGCACAACTAAAATACAAAATAATTCTATGAGTTTATATTGAAACTTGTACCTGAAAACTATAAAACAACAACTAATTACTATATTCTCGTACATTTTTTGTACAAATAATTATCTGAAAGGATCATTTGTCGTATAGTATGCATGAGTAAAAGTTATAATAAGGATATGATATAGTTATGACTTCATATCTCAAGGCTTATCATATACTTTAAAGTTCTCACGGTTCCATCGATTCCACGCATTTCTATGGGTTCTTATGCACACCCTTAGTAGCGGCTCCGATATAATCACGTTCCCAATCCATCCAAACCGTTATAAAGTTATAATAGGATTTCAAACTACAACCCGACTTTGCGATCTCATTTAAAAAAAAAATTGAATCTACCGTTGCTTTTCTAACTTATGTCACTACAAAAAAAGTAGGTTTTAGTGACAAATTTTACCATGAAAAAAATGGAAAAATTCGTTGCTAAACAAGTTTGCGACGAAAAAATTTTTATCGCCAATTCGATGTTGCAAAATTAAATTTTTTGTTGCTAAATTGCGACGAAATATATTCATGGCAAAATTCGTTGTTAATTAGCTATGAACTATATTCGTGACAAAATTCGTCGCTAATTATTCGTAGCAAAATTCATCGCTAATTATTTGTGGAAAAATTCATCACTAATTATTCGTTGCAAAATTTGTCGCTAATTTTTCGTGGCAAAATTCGTCGCTAATTTGCCACGAAATTTTTTTTTTGTTAGTAATTTGCGATGAACTTATTCTTGGCAAAATTCGTTGCTAATTTGCCACGAAATTTTTTTACTTTTGCCACAAACATTGTTCCGAAAAAAAATTTAGCGATAAATTTTTATTAATTTATTGCAAATTAGCAACGAAAATAAAATAGTCAGGAACGTGCCGCGAATTTTATAGTTCATCGCTAATTCCGTCACTAATTTGCAACGAATTTAGCGATGAAAATAAACTTTTGCCGCACATTCGCAACTATTTTATAGTTTGTGGCTAATTTTATCACTAATTAGCAACGGAATTAGCAATGAATTTGAATTCGTCGCTAATTAGCGACAAAATTAGCTACGAACTATAAAAATAGTTGGGAATGTGCGGGGAAAGTTTATTTTTGTTGCTAAATTCGTCGCTAATTAGCGACAGAATTAGCGATGAATTATAAAATAGTCTGTGACGTCCCACCAAAGTTATTTTCATCGCTAATTTTGTCGCAAATTAGCGATGAATATATTTTTCGTGGCAAATTTCGTCACAAGTTAGCGACGAATTTACTCTTCGTCACAAATTCTGTCCCTAATTTGCGACGAAAAAATATTAGTCGCAAATTGGCGATGAATTTGAATCCGTCGCTAATTAGTGATGAATTTTTTTCGTCGCAAATTAGCAACGAATTGTTTTTCTGTTGCTAATTAGCGACGAATTTTCGTTGCAAATTAGCGATAAATTTTTTTCCATCGCGAATTAGCAACGAAATTATTTTTCGTTGCAAATTCCATCGCTAAATAGCAACGAATTTTTTTTCCGTTGCAAATTCGCGATGAATTTTTTTTCATCGCAAATGAGCGACAAGTTTATTTTTCGTTGCTAATTTTCCGTGGCTAAATGCTTGTTTTTTTTTGTAGTGTTTAGATGAATTTTTTTCATAGAAACATGTCCAATCATAGAAAAAAAAATTATATAAAAGATAAAATTTTTATTTTTGCACAAAAAATTTCTTATGACAATTAGTATGTAAACTATCGTGCTTTAGTTTTCGTATTTATATAAAACCATTTCATAATAGAATGATACAATAAAACCATAAAAAAAATATCCGGCTAAAATTTAAAGTTGCATTCATGACTCGCAAAAGCCCAAGCAAAATTACATGCGTATTTGCAAAATAGATCATATAACCCTTGTACCAAACTAAGGAGAGTGACTGTTGCTATTACATCCCTCATGCATTAAAGTAATTTTGCAGCACCTCACTTGTAGAAAATTATGCATGTATACAAATATATCTGGAAAGACGGCATGGAGCACAACGACAAAAATAAAACGTATTGAAAACGGAGCCCGGAAGCCTTGTCATGCGCACACACACGCTTACTCCGCACGTGGCATTTGCCTATGCACGTGCGTACAGTCTTATGCAACCTCTGTCCGGGTCTCTCGACCCAATTTGCTACCCAATCGTGACCCGTTGAAGACCTGGCGTTCAAACACAGCAAATTCGACACTTTTGGAGCGCAATAAGCTCTATTTCGATTTTATTAAATATTAATCATTGAAAATCATCCTAATTAAATTCTGTAGTTCGAAAAAGAGTCTCTGATTTATCAAGATAGACTAATAACCGAAAAACCAGTCAAATGCATCCTTGTGTAAATGCATAATAACTCGAAATTGCACTCAATTAAACCATCATTAAGATCAGAAATAGAATCACGAAGGTTATTCATGCATAATGACGGTCTAATTATGGGGTATTTCTAGTTTCTACCATTAACACTCTGGCAAAATTATGAGGAATTTTGGACATGTGAACAGAAATATGAAATTAAAGGTGCAAAATGACCAACATTGCTGTGGATAATACGAAAATGATGCCAATTTGGACATATGAACAGAAGTCGACATCCAATTTGAAGCCTGTCTACTTGGTCACATGGTAATAATTTATTCCAAAAATTTCTGAAACTTCTAGATCGCAATTCCCACGACCCAGATTATATCACGACATGAAATTAACATATTAGAACTAATGTTCAACATAGAAAAGAACCCCCACATTTATAAAAAAAAAGTTCTAACAAGTTAAGATTCAAAATCACCATCTTCCTGCTCATTTTAGACTATGGTCTTTCGGGCAAATGGTTTAGTATTTTCTATGTTTTACTAGACATGATAATAGCATAATCATTACTAGCTTAAAAGAACACTCCAGTTTCGACATTTTATTACCGGAAGAAAAGAGGTCACTTCATTGAACAATAATGAAAGCATGCCTAGGGAAGAAGCAATCGCCAATTGCCCCTTGACCAAGCAAAACATTGAGATTTGTATGTACTTTTGGAGTCACCGGGTGACTATCTCAACCAATCATGGTTGCCACACGATCGATCAAAATCACTGAGACTTTCTCACGATACTATGATAGGCAAAGTCAACAACTATCAAGACATTAATTGACTTATCAATATTATAAAATCAAGTATTTATGGCATAATCGGTATAAGGGGGAACCTTAAATCCGGTCATTGCAATTATTTGCTAGGAAATTTACACGAAACACACGCAAATCATTATCCTCTTGAGAAAAGTGCCAAAAAAAGCCCTAAACCTTTTGCATTGGTGTCAATTTAATTATAAACCTTTTTTTGGTGTCAATTCAGTTCTAAACATTTTGCATTGATGCTAATTCGATCCAAAACTTTTTTATGGTATCAATTCAGTCATAAACTTTTTATATTGATGCCAATTCAGTCCTTCCGGCTAATTTTGACCGGATTTTATTAACGTGAATGCTAGTCAACCAGCAGCCGATTATCGGCACTAACGTGGATAATTTTAATAATATTTTAATTTTTTTGAATTTTTTTATTCTTTTCTTTTTTTTCCCCCTCTCCTCCCTCCTTACTCCAACCTGTCGCCGGACCGATGACCGGCCAGAGGCCAGAGGCCGGCAAGGGTGGCCTTGCACTGGGTGAGGCCCAACCCTGCCAGATCTAGTGAGGTCGGGCCTTGTAGGTCAGGCCTTGCCATGGTCGAGCGAGACCCAACCTCGCCAAATCTGGTGAGGCTCGCCTTCACCATCGCTGGCGAGGGCGAACCTTGCTAGTGGCCAGTGAGGTTGACCTCGCTAGTGGCTAGCAAGGGCAAGCCTCGCCGGCGCCAGCCTCTAGCCTTTGGCCAATCACCGATTCGGCGATCGATTGGAGGAAGGAGGGAGGGTAGGGAAAAAAAAGAAAAAAATTAATAAAAATTCAAAAAAATATTAAAATATTATTAAAGTTGTTCACGTTAGCAAAATCCAGCCAAAATTGATCGGAAGGTCTGAATTGGCACAAAGACAACAAGTTTAAGACTGAATTGGCACCAATGTAAAATGTTTAAAACTGAATTGGCACAAATGCAAAAGGTTTAAGACTAAATTGGCAGCAATATAAAAGGTTTAGAACTTTTTTGGTACTTTTCCCTTGACCTCTTTATCATCATTAGCGATGACACGTGATAGAGTTCAAAACTCTGGAGCTCAGACATCAATAACACATCAAGAATAACTCAAAGTTCGAAAAGCTCGAACAAAACATAAGCACGATTACTAGATATGTTGATGACAAAAATTAGCATCAGAAAAGTGATGCCTACACAGTTTATGCCGTAAATTATCTTAACAATCTGATTATCAAGTTAAAGCATGAAATAGACTTCTGATCATAGCTGCAACCCTTAGTAAGCACATGAACATCTGGGCAAAAATTGATCCAGACAAGCATCACACTTCCTTTCGTGGGTCCCTTGATGAAATTCTGTGATTGTAAAAGCAGTAAATGACACATGCATTGTCAGCAAGAGTGCACTGAATTTTGAACACTTTTGGGATGCTAAATGTCTAACTACATCCTCTTCCCATGAAAAAAAAATGCGAATCATCATAAAAAATATTCACACAGATCTCTATACTTAAAGGACTGTTTGAACACAATGCGATTATTAAATTTTGTAAGATCTTGAGGCAAAATAATTAATTGTTTCTGATATTACACACAAACGGAAGAGAATCTTATCATGCCAGAATCAGCACCAATGTTGTCACATCTAGATTTGCGCTTTACATGTAGAATACAACGAATTAGAAAACTATAGTTCAGAAGTAATTTTGCAATGAGTTCACCTCAAGAATGGGAACTACCTTGAATTGCAAGTTTGACTTAGGTTATAGTCAAATGAAGAGATTAAGTAACAGGAATAAGAACAATGAACAATATAATCAAAATAAACCAAGAATCAGGAATGAAGAGCATGGATGTTGTCTAACTTCATCTTGAAGACCTTTATAGCACCCTCGTTGTGATTTGACTACTATCATACAAAGAAATTTATAGCTGCAGGCATACTCCATCTCAGCATGAGCATCATATCCTACTGCCATGGCAAGAAACATTGCGACAGCACCCCAATCCATGCCATTCCCTTTCAACAGGCTATACTATAGAAGGTCACACCATGCAGCCCACTTGTTCCATGCACAAGTAATTGACAATCATTCAATATGCAGCAGAGTTGCATCATAATACCATACATGAGGTCCATGATGTTCAGAGAAGCAAGAATCATAATCCAAAGGTCTTACCTAGTTGTTCAAAGCCATGAGAGGATTCAACAGGAAGAAGCAACGCACGCAGATCTAATGAGATGCCCGAGTAACCTGTGACTTCTGAGGCTTTGGACATGAAATCAAAATATTAGCATTCAGCATATATCTATAATACTTAAAGAAATCATAGACTCCACTATGTCATAAACAGAAAATGAATGGAAAAGGAGGGGAATGTGGCGAAGAGAAATGATATTCATGTTGCAGGATTTTATGAAACAGAGAAGAAAATAAAAATTAATTTTATCATTGTGTAGACAAATTATTTCAAGGCCATCTTTTCTGTATGTAATGAGTTTCCAAAGCATACTAATTATCTCAGAATCACGAAAAGGTTATGGTCTGATCAGACTCTTGAAATATTTGTAACTGAATAGCTCATTGGAGAATTGCTTGACCAAGAACCATATATGTTTAGTAATTCATGTTAGGGATCAAGGAAAAAGATACTTCTCCCAACGAGTCTAACCAACAGATTGTCAACTATTAACTTCATATTTTTCCTTAACCAAGGACATGATGTCCCATTTCTCAAATGGCAATCTGGATAAGAATACCCAGTCTAGAGGAAAGCTATATTTGATAAACAAGGCATCTGAAAATTGGCCAAAAGAAAAGATTGGTATATGAAAATCCACCTTCTGTTTAATAGGCAAATTCTACACCTATTTATAGCAACCATTATATGGCTGAACACGACTCCACTGAAGCAACTATACTTAGTGTCGGTCTGGATAGGTGTACCCACCATCCCAAGATGTGCACCTTATCCTTGATGCATCAAACTTCTGAATGGGTCCTTACGCAGCCAACGACCCACTAGTCCTATGCTTCCAATTTCATTATCCTTTATAATTAAAAAAAAATTCAACTGGGCCAGCTTTATTTACCTGGGCTTCGGAGATAATTCTCCCAACCAAGGGTACAACAACATATTTTACTGAAAAAAACCATTTGCATATGGACGAGAGAGAGAGAGAGAAGAGAGAGAGAGAGAGAGAGAGAGAGAGAGAGAGAGAGAGAGAGAGAGAGAGAGAGAGAGAGAGAGAGAGAGAGAGATCTGCAAAATTACCGAAAGCCCCAGCCATAGTTCTCGCTAGCTGGTTGAGAGAATTGATTGAGGAGTAGAAATAGAATTAGGCTTCCTGAATTCTTCTCAATCAATATGAATGGGGATGAGTGCCAGGAAGACTGTAGCATTAGATTTTAAAAGAGATTTTTCGTACGGTCCTTTTGGGAGACGTTGCTAGCAGGCACAATGCTCAAGTTCATTGATTCATGAAGTAAACTTTGGTTCAATAGGTAGAATTGCTCTATTATGCTCATAAAAGCCTCTTAAAGAGTGCATTTAACTATGGATCCATTGAAAAAGTACGATCATTTCCCTTAGGTTATTTAATGTAAATAGATGCTAACTACAGTATTATAACATTCTTTTGAACAAACATTTCAGTTGGTTAAAATGGTTGATCGCTGTTCATACTGTTAGGGTTTCCTCATTAATAAAAATCTCGGATAAGAGAAATTGCTTTTGATGCCATTATACCTCCTCAACATTTGAAACCCTTTGATCCAGAAATTCCATTACAGCAAGAGAAATAGGAAAAAAGTTGGAAACATTCATAAATCAGGCAGACAGTTGAAAGGGGAACATAGATGAATTTTCTGTGAAAGCCACCCAATGTTTCTGATGATTCTGCATTTTTACCTAGCTCATCAGCTTGAAACCCGAGATAGATTCCATTTGCAAAACATGTCCAAATATCAAGCAAGAGATAATTTAACAAACTAATTGACAAAACCCTTTGCAAAAGAAGATACCATCTAAGCAAAAACAAGTTCGCCGATAAAGGAATATGCTTAACTTAGGAAGTTTACATTTAGGTCCTACGAATATCAATTTTAAGAAATGTCTGTACTCCAGGAAACATGTTTTCAGGCAAGCAAATTACCTCTGAAGTGTACCATTTAATTCAATTGACAGTAACTAGGCTCTATAACTTGGCAAACTTCTTGCATCATATTTGAAAGAGGTGTGTTTGGGGTAGCTATGGCTTAAACCTAATGTCCTTGGATAACGAACAATAGCTGTAAACAGGGGATACTTTGAGGCTTTTAATATGGATGAGCAAGTTCTCTTCAGAGAGATTGTGGCACCGGGAATCTGATTGTAAAAAGATTTGCAAATGATTTGTCTAATAATACTGGCCAGGATAAGTTTCAATCAGCTACATCTTTCAAACATTGCGTATGAACAATGCTCACCGTTATAACAAGTCTCATTCTCTCTAACATGAATTAGGGCTAGTTTTTGAGCTCCACATGGTGAAAATTGAGCAAGTTGGTACTTTATCTGCAAGATGCGTCCTCTTGCTTGATCTCCTATTCAAAAAGGCAATGGGCTAGTTCGTGTTTCCCACAATACTTCTGACTTCTAATCAGATTCTTAAGAGCAGCATAAGTATCAATTTCTAGCACTAAAACTCAAGAGTTTCATGGCTTATTTTTTCCCCCTAAAATTTTTCATTCATACTCTTGCTTCTTCCTTATAATCAGATTATTAAGAGCAGCTTAAGTATCAATTCCTAGCTCTAAATATCAGAGTTTTCATGGTTTATTTTTTCCCCTTGCCCCCTAACCTAGATTGGCTATTTTATGTACTGCTCAAATCACAACGAAACAAGTCCTATTTCGCTAAGTTTATACTTTTATATCAACAAAGTCAGAGTAAGAAATTGATGACTTCTGGATAATCTTAGGAAACATGAAATGTTAGATCATGGCAGCGTCGGACAGATGAAAACCGGAAAATCATGCCATACACCACAATTTACCAAGCACATGCCCTCACATATGCAAGAAGAGACAATTCCAACTAATAAACAAGAAAAGAGATTTCCTTATCGAGTACATTACCCATGACATATCAGAAAGCATAATTTCCTCATAGTTAAATCATATTTCTTTGAAGATGCTATATTTCCCGCTTTAAACTTGATAACATTAAAGACATCAAAGAATCTTGCTACAATGGAAAAAAAAGCGAGGAAGATGAGATGAAGAAACAGGGGGGAAAGAGAAATGGAAAGAAAAAACTAATGTTACCTTAACTTGTAGTACTTCCCAGAACAGTAATAATATAAAACTTGACTACGTGAGACCTTCGAAAACTCGACTTTCTTCCGTTTATACTTGGAAAAGGACAGAAAAGGTGAAAATTTGGTTCCATAAACCTCCATTTATTTCATCGTTATGTGTTGCAATATTCAAAGTGCGACATCAAGTAGAATTACTACAAAACCACATCCATTGGTAATATACATAAGGAGTCATAAATCTTCGGTAAGCTTTAGCTGTCAAATATCATGTCACAATTTCAAAGCGGAGCTAAGTAGATACTAAATCAGCAACAAAAGCAAGTTTAGAAACTGACCTAATGGATACCTTGGAGCTACTTGAATGCATCGACAGTATTGAGCCAGAGCCTCCAAATTTATCATTTGCACGGCCATAATATACTCCCTTTATACCTAAAAATGGCTAAGAGTCATCTAATCATTTATGAATAATCAAATTTTATGAAAGTTCAGATTTATTTCAGTACGATCAACAGATGTACCAATGATCGATAATGCTGCTGCACACATTATGCATGGTTCACATATCACATAAAGAGAGCATGCTCAAAACTTCTCTGCAGCTTCTCAATACGAAAATCTAGTCCTCCGCCACTATTCTAAAAGAACATCAAACGATTCTATTTCTGCATGTCTTGTTGCCTAGGAATGCGCAGGGAGAAAAATAAAGAAAGGGTATCAAACTTAGGAGCATTGTCAGAGAGAAGGTTGCTCTTATTGTAGTATCATCATAACTTAGGAAATGCATTTCATGAAAAATATTTTCTCCTTCATGTTTATTTATTTTTTACTCTTGCTTAACATTTGATTCCAAATCTATTTCCTCTTCAAATCGCCTCTTTCGTATCTGCTCCATGTTGACTATAATTTCAAGGCTTGAATTATGTTCATCCTTTGCTCGGTATGCAGACTAAGTGAGGAAAATTACAGTGTGTACATTGTATCCTAGGGACAGGATTTTCATCAGAGCCAATTGCATTAGATCATGACTCCAACTGGAAGAACCACTGTCTTTAAGACAGATTCATCAACACACCTCATCCAGAATTTCAGTTCTTTCTTCAAATACCCACAACATTAAGAGTCTAAGAGAGGATCTTATGCGTGAAGCATGGACAACTCTCGTTGCTCCTCAATGTCAAGGTGTGGACATTGTTTGAAGAGCATTCTTATTTCTATTAGGTATTCAATCTAATATCTAGTACTCATGCATTATATTCTTTGAAATTTTATGTGAAATTGCAGTTATCCTCCCGATACCTGAGATTTCCAAAGTCTCTTAACTCGCTTCCCATAACTTTAGAATTTTGCATCTCTCTCTACATCTTTTTAATCAATAGAGGTGAAGCCACGATAACAACTCACTCTCCTGTAATGTAAAGCAAAAAATACATACCCAGAATAATCTATAAATTTATAATCTGTTTTAGGCAATCAGTATTCATTAACATATTCAAGCGTGCAATAAAACACAATCCATGAGCAGTCAACATTCTGGTCCAGCAGCTTGCAACGGCTTTATATCTTTCAAAAAATAAATGTCATTCCCCTATTTTCCCTCTCCTCATTGAACCTTTTTCTTTGACTGTTCTCGGTCCAAAATTCCGACAGAGCACAGTGGCAAACGAGAAACATGAAACATTGTACATAGTAAACCAAGATTCTTGCTATTGTTAGCTTTAGTCATATTTTATGAAAGAATAATGGGAACAAAACCATTTACAGACTAATAATGCACAGAAAATTCCACTTTTTAACAGATTTGTTCAGATGTACTATTTTATAATATATTATAGAAACATTTAAGGCAGAAACACAAAAAAGGATCAACAACAACTACGAGTGGATAATGTGAGGGTATCAATTCAGAACAACAACAAAGTGCTGCCGGCCAAAATTTATAAAGTGGTGGAGAAGCAATGATAGACATACATTCTGTGTCTCATTAGTCCTGTTTCTTCCTGCCGCAATAAGATGCCCTTCCTCAACAATCACACAGCTGTTCAATCAAAGTATAATTTAAAAAAAGTACAGCGTGAAATCATTTATTAATTAGGACTGAAAATACTAATCATCTTAATTTGAAAATAAAGTAGCATATCTGAGATGCACCTGGTTACTGAAAATCTGTTTCTTACCCAACTGGAACTTCAAAGCTGTCCAAAGCAAGCTTTGCCTTATATCAGAAAAGCAAATTGGTCTTGTTACTTGTTCGGAGGAAAAATATGAGTATAAGAGTTTGAATTTCCCTAGTACGTGCATACAGGCAATTCAAGGGGAAATCAGCATCAAGTTGCCAACAGTAGAAATATTTCAGTATCAGTATGCAGCTACTAATGGAATGAATCCATGTCTCATAGCTATATCATCAAGATCTTGCAGGTCCTGTATAATATACTGGTCACAAATTTCCAAGTAATGATTATTAGTACATACTCATCCTGTAATTCAGATGCAAATTCCACCTAACACTTAAACAACAACGAATTTGAGAAACTACATGTTGCTCATTCCAGTGCATCCTCAGAAGTTTATCTTTCATTAATCAGGTTCCACTAAAACATTCAAGAAGCTTCCGAGAGTTTTAGTTTGTAGCTCAATTTCCTTCATAAACACTGTGGAACATAAGGATAAAAAGAGAACTTTAAACTATTGCAAAGGCCACAGAAATCAGAATTGACAATCAGCTTCAAGTGCTTTTTTTTTTGGTAAGGGTCAGCTTCATGTGCTTTTGTCTCTATTCAACAGAATAATTTATGCAAACTCCGTGTTTCTTGTGATTCTTTCCTTTTTCATATCCACAGTCCACAGGGCGAGAGAAAATAACCACCTAATCAGTAACCAGTTATCCATGGGCACAAACCGATGTTCATATTACTATTGTGCCCTAACTAGAATTGGTTTTATTTCTCCCTAGTTGCCAAAGACAAAAAAGGGGTAAAATGACTCGATTGTCAAGCAACACTTCGTGGTAGCTTGCCATCTCATTGCAACTTCTTCATCCCTCTACAGTTTCGCCTCTTCAAGTGCCTGACAAAACTTAGCCACAGAGTCCTATCCTAGTGATCGAAGTTTCTCAAGATTCAATTGTTGTCACGCCCCGTAACCCACTAGAACGCAACATCTCGTCACGGCCGATTACGGTGCAACGCTCCCAGGAAGCGTCGCCAACCCATGCCCAAAACAGAGATCAAGCACAAGCGGAAGTATTAAATAAACAAACCCAGACAACTTCAATATGAGCCAAGGATAGCCAAACAACAATCAACACAGAAAATATGTACATACTTATATTACTATTTTAAAACTCTTTTTACAGTGTTCACTATAACCAAAAGGAAACACCAACAGGTGGGAATAACTAAACAACCACTTCTGCGCTCTGCTCCGCCTCCACCGGGATGTATGCTCGACGACTGCTGGTTATAATGCGGTATCCCAAAAAGAGGTGGCGACCTCGGCATCCTACTGCTGGGGGTCTGAAATGTTTCGGTTTACACAACCGTGAGATAAATCTCAGTGAGTTTAACCCCTAAACCTAGGCTAGGCTAACATGCAATCTCCTGACCGGAAAATAGATATTTAAATCACAAATCAGCAATAACCAAATCATTCTTAGACCCTGCAGGTTAGACAGATCAATATATATATAATAATCACAGTACATACGTGGCACTCATAATCACATATATGCCAATCACATGCTTATGCACTGATTCTCACATTCTCGCATGCCAGTCTATGTATGTTCATGTATGCAAATGTCATGGACTTGGCACGTGCAATTCCCGGCCCACTGGCCCACACTGGCACACTGGCACATTGCCCAATTTATTATTATTATTACGACTCGAGTCCTCAATTTTTCACGGCCCGGTGCGTCTAGCCTGCTTCAAAGTGCATGAGGCGCAACACTGTTTTCCTTACGAACCAGAGCCTGTTTCAAAGTGCATGAGGATGGTCGCCTTCCGGACGTACCGGGCATTGTCCTGCTTCAAAGTGCATGAGGACGGTATCGACCCGAAGGTCACGACCCGTAGGTCTTCAGGTGATCACACAATTCATTATTATCTGGACCCAGCGTATAACGCTTCAGGGTAATTTAGGTGATCACACACTCATGGCAGGCACGCATTCTCGCACAATTTCGTCACATGCCACACTTTAGGCATACATAATGCGTGTCCATGTTATGCAATGCAATGCACCATGAGTACCAATAAAATTCAATCACAATCAATCATAATTTACGAACAATAAGTCATCTCAATTACACCCGGTAATTTTCCAATGGACATCTAAATTGATCAATTAATCCAATTCTCTCCCCAATAATTCCTCAATGATTTATCCAAATTTTCCGACAATAATTTCTATCGGTCAATTCTCAACCCAATCTAAAATCCACACTAATACTATTTAAGCCAGTCTAAAACATACCGATAATACCTAAACCAGTCCAGAAAAATGCACTATTAGTCCTAATCCGGGTTTAGGAATTTTACTCACCTAATCAAGGGTCACGACGACGGGGAATGACGGCCGATCACTGATAAACAGTGAAACCGGCGGCGAAATTCCCGGCGACGACGGTACGGACGTGAACAGTACCCCCCGCGAACAGTAACCGGTGAACAGTACGGTGAACGGTACCTTCCGTACGGGGACTGTATGGATAGCCGGAAAACGGTGGTCGACGATGCACCGGCGACGACCGAGATGTATACGACGGCGTAAACAGTGATTTCCGTACGGACGTGAACAGTAACTTCAGTACGGACACTGTATGGACTGGGTGCGACGGAGACGTATGGACCTGCTGGACGCCCTGGTGGTGACGGCACAGCGATCGGAGCTCCGACGAAGCTCCGGCGCACTGTTTGCAAAACTGGAAAATGAGAAAAAAAAAAGAAGAGAAAAACAGAGAAAAACAGGGCTGTTTTGGACCAAAACCTGGGCTATTGTGGCTGCACAGAGGTGGAAGGGGTTGCTGGTGGTGCTGGCTTGCCGGGGACAGCTCCGGTCGGTACTGTTTCGGCGTGAACAGTACCGAAAATGCAGAAACGGAAATGGAAACGTGAGGAAAAACAGAGAAAAATTTTGGGGAAATGGCTGAATGTCTGCACGTGAGAGAGAGAGAGAGGGGTTTATCTGGTCAAAGGGGTCAATGGTTAATTTAGTGGAGTCCAAGTGTCAATTTTTTAGGGCTATTGGACAATTTTACCCCTAATCTAATGGCCCAAATTTAATCTAATCCAATAATTTATGGGCAAAATGGTCATTTGCCCCTAACCAAGGGCTGACCAGACCTGAGTTAAGCTAACTCACCTTGGTTAATACCAAAATTAAATCCAAATTTCGGAATTAATCAAAAATGGCCTAGGGGCATTTTCGTAATTTTCCGGTCCCGAACCGAAATTCCAATTTTCATCCATACCGGTCCTATATATTCCTGGTAGACATAATCCGGTGTCGGAATCGAAAAATTCACTTTTTAAGCCCTCGAAAATCGACCGCGAAGTTCCGGGAATAAAATAATATTATTTTTTCAATTTTTGTGGAAATTCCACTTTTTGTCCGTAACGACTCCTGGTATGCGTGGCTACTCAAAAATGATGTCGGCCTCGAAAAATAACCTCAAACGGCCTCAGAATCTTACACCGGCACCCACAGGGGCAAAATAGTCATTTTTCACCCCCGGACTGAAATTCCAGTTTTTACTCGTACTAACCTCAAATGTGTGTGTCCAACGTAATATGACGTCAGATTTCCAAAAATGGTCTCTTAAGCCTTCGAAAATCGACACCGAAATCCAGGCCCAATTTCGTGAATAGAACTTGCTAAACTTTCAATTTCAGGGTCTCTCACTATCGGGCGGCTGTTTAGAAGTTACGCGTATCAACCTAGGGCTATCCCCATCGTAATGGTCTCGATCATTGAGAGAATGAGAAATTATCACTAGTTCCAGAGGTCACGATCGTTTGGTTCAGGTTCAGGACTGGTTGGCCACGTGTACTTTCGGTCTTGCAGAATCACCTGCGTTCCTATTATACATTGTTGGCCTTGGCCAAAACCCAATCCATTACCCTTTCCTACAATTGGCCCACGTTGGCCCAAAATATTCCCTCAACGTCTCTCGTGATCGGTGTCCGTTTCACAATAGGTCCCCGGTCCACGTACCGTTTTCTAGTTAGCCATGCCCCATTGGTTAGTATCCCGAGAGTGATCAGCTCTAGGCGAGACTGGCTAAAATGAAATGCGAATTAATATCAATTTTATTGATCCCGGAAATTACATCGAAATTCAGGCTGTTACAATTGTCCTGGCAAACCTGTCACCAGCTACACATCTTTATGATAGGTACATACTACATTTCCCAGACACGTGAAAAGAACCCCCAAATCTCTCTCTCTCTCTCTCTCTCTCTCTCTCTCTCTCTCTCTCTCAAGAAAAGCTATACCTTCTAGAGATTGTCACGGATTTTGCGGCGTCTAACGTCGATTACCAATGAATTCACTACCAAGCATCCACGGACAAAACTTACAAAGAAACGCTAGTTCAACATCTCCCAAACAAATTCAACGACACATTACTCGGGTCCCCACGCAATAGCAGCACCAAACGAATCGAATTCAAAATCCAGCTCAAGTATCACATCAACTAATACAATTCGGATGTGCCAGGCTTTACCTGATCCATAGCAAGCTGAACAAAGCCCAAAACCTCAGGCGAGAATGGTTCCCCCGAAGCAACGTCATCAGTTTCCATTGATTCGGGTGGCGGTGGTAGTCCATCGCCTCCGCTCGCCGGCCTCCGTCGCCGTGGCTTCGATAAAGACTCTGTTTTAGGACGACGAACTTCTTCTTCTTTTCATCGCCTCCATCGGCAGGTGGCAATCTTACATCCTTCAGGGCTCGGTGGTGTCCGTGGTGTCGATAAATACTTGGTTTTTTTGAATTCGTTGGAAATTTCCAACGAAAAATGTACACAATGAAATAATTGCCTGGAAAATTGAAATTCGTGGAAAAATTTGTTGGAAATTTCCAACGAATTTTGCTACGAAAAAGTTTTCGTTGGAAATTTCCAAAGAATTTTACTTTTCGTTGGAAAATTTGTTGCAAATTTGACACGAAAATTTTTTCGTCGCAAATTTTCGTGGCAAAAATCTAGTTTTTTGGTAGTGATTTTACCGGATACTGCAAGGTGAAATTGTACATAACTCCTTTCGATTTGACCAAAATCAACTACTCCCCATCGTTTAGAAGGTATATATCTAAACCAAATATGATCCGAATCCAACAATCCGAAAGATTGTCCGTCAGCTAGCCGATGTTCATTGTTAACACGAAGTGTAATCTCAATTGAGTCTTGCTTTGTCTCGTTATCAGTTTTAACAACGGCACAGAGAGCAAATCCAAGAAACATGTCGTACAAGTCCTTTGAAGCCATGAAAGATATGAAATCCTCTTTAACAAGGATGACCCACTCCAGCATATCTTCTCCAGGAGCAAGGCGGAGAAACCATAACCATTCTGTTGTGAGAAAAACTGTTAGAATGTACCCAAATTTGTTATTCATAACCAAATAAATGAATTCAATTGGAGTTTAGTAAGCAACCCATTTCGAACTAGAGCTCTAAAATGAGTAGAGATCTACTGATCTGTGCTTGCATTAATGTACAAGTCTCATGCGATAGAAATCATTCCCATAAAAATACGGTAGCCGCCTCCATTTCTTGCTTGTACGTGCAGAACCTCTTTAGATTTGTTTGCTTTTCTTAAGCCTCAAATCTTGCATTTTCTGATTTTGCAATATACAAGCACACACTACAGCCCGCACATACTCCACATGAATGTGCACATGAGAGAGAGAGAGAGAGAATCTAACCTGCTCACATGAGAAAATATGATCCATGGTAAACACTCTTCTGACAAAATCATGAGACGAAGTATATTTTCCAATCTTTTGCAGAGAATCGCAATTAAGTGCCGATAAAAATTCCAAAAATGGTGGAAGCTCGGGAATCTATCGTGATTGATGGCAATCTGGAACTACCAAACAGGTCAAACTATCACGCTTATTGATGGACGTGGGAAGGCTGGTAATTTTGTTCTCCGCCAGAATTAAATGATCCAACAAGGGAAAACATGAAAGATTCTCAAGAAATTTTACTTCAGACAGATTACATCCCCTAATGTCACGCCCCGAACCCCATGGAGCCCGCAACATCCCACCTCCGGTCGAACAGAGTGCGACGTCCCACGAATAACGTCGCCGACCAAACGATCCATCAGAGTTAAATCGCGGCGGAAACAATAAAAAAATCCCGTACATTAAAATTGGAGAACACCAGGAAGGAACAAATTGTCAAACCACCAAGCATATATTACACTTCCAAATATTTACATCATCCGTCAATACAAATCACAAAATAATTTATAAGCACACCGAACTATAAACTCCAAACCACCAAAATATCAAGATCAGCTCTCTAGGTCAGCACTATCCAAAAATGGGGCGCATCCTCCTCCCAGAACTATCCCCTACGCCCTCTCGAAGGCGTCCACTCTGACTCACTGTCCTCGGCATCACCACCTGAATCCTCCGCAACTGTTTGCTCACCTGACGACTCCGAGTCAACCTCAATCTCGACATTCAGGCGGGAGCTCTGAAATGGTTTGGTTGAAACAACCATGAGATCACATCTCAATAAGACACAACCTAAGCCCCACCTAGGCTATCACGTAATTCCAGACACATCCAAATGCGCAACCAAACAACCGCACAACCCGCAATCAAACATTCACACATACCTAGACTCTCTGCACACGTACCATGCACGTTAGCTCACAATCCCAACATACAATTCTTGCACACATGCCATCACACACATTCCATATATCAATACACACGCCAATCATACCACAGCAATACATCACAGCCGCGCGCGTGCCTCGATTATAAAGCAAAACACACTTGGGCACGTCCCATACCATGCCTAGCAGATTTTACCCCATAATCGCGCACTGCATCACGCGATACAAACACACTCGCACACTAACTCACACTATGCATCACTTTCACAATTCTCACATGTCAAGCTAAATCCCGCTCGTTCTCAACCTTTCCACCACTACCGCGCCCGCGTAAAACGCATCAAGCCAACGGTCTTCTGACTTCGTCAGGCATCGTCACCCCGTCGGGCCGGGCATCGTCACCTCGTCAGGGACGGCATCGTCCCACGTAAACGAACACGCCTCGGGACGGAATCCTACACACACTTTCCTTCTACCGCGCCCGCGTAAAACGCATTAGGCCAACGGTCTTCTGACCACGTCAGGCATCGTCACCCCGTCGGGCCGGGCATCGTCACCTCGTCAGGGACGGCATCGTCCCGCGTAAACGTACACGCCTCAGGACGGACCTTACCCCGCGTAAACGAACACGCCTCAGGGTATCACTTTTCCCATCAATCCTACATTCCCGTACCTTCGTTCCACACTCTCCACACGTACCATGTCACCACACAAACACACTACCAAACATACACACTTCGCACACATTTCCCATTTACACAACCTCGTCACACAAACACCACACGAACATCCATGCTTAGCACGCAAACTCAATGCACAATTACACTACCACACCTCACAGTCACACAATCACACATACGAGCTCATTCAAGTATCAAACTACCCGTCAAAATGCCACGATAACACCGAATAATTTTCGAGAGAGAAAAACCGAGAATATGTAAAATCGGGCTAAACTGGGCAGTTTACACAGTGACCGGAATCCAAATAAAATAAATAGTAAACGAACTCCAAACATTCTAAATTTTGGATATGTTATAAAAAAACATCTTGATCAACATTTCTTATGAAGAACACGAAATCCGGTTCAATCTGGAACCATGTCATTTTGTCCCTTGAACTCAGACCAAAATCAGTTCACTCAAATAGGCCGTTTTGTTCTCAAAATACATTTATTTCAATACCCAAATCACCTTAAAAAGATTTGAAATTTTTATATGTTATAGCCACGAATGTACCCAACAACTTTTATGAAGGAAGTATTTTGAAAATAGGCATGGAAAATTTATAAAAATTCGCACAGACCCGAAGGTCGGGTGAACAGTAAATCGGGCAAACCCATTTCGGTCCAAAGATGGACTTCTGAATGGCCTCAAATGATTTCCAAAACTTCCCAAATTAAATTATGTTATGCGTCAAGATGTTGGAAACAACTTTCATGAAGAAACCTTTCTCAAATTCGGCCCACAAAATTCTCTACAAAAATAGAAAATCAGGCGGGTACAGTAACCGCGAATTTGCGATTCACCCCGAACCTCACGAATTTAAACCCGAACCAATTTCTACCGAATTCTAACCGCCAAAACTCAATTCCCGACGTCTAATCCAACCCGCAACAACCACTAAAAGCCATACTTAGCCACAAATAACCATGATCAACCACAAAAACCCATTATCGACACCTTAATCAACCTCTAAATCCCCTAAACCACATCCGAACGAGTCCGAAAATACCCGACGTTCTAAATAGGGATTAGATCGCGACTTACCCGAACTCTAGACTAACTCGGCTAGAGCGGCAAGGGGGATCAGCTGATCGGCATCTCACGGCGGCATACGGCGGTGGCAACTTGCTCCGGCGATGATCGGCGATCCAAGGCCGAGAAGAGAGGAGAGGATTTTTGGTGAGGGAGAGAGGGAGAGAGTTCTGTTGGTAGGGGGGGTGGCGTGAGAAGAGAGAAAAGAATGAGGAGAGAGAGAGAGAAAAAAAAACTAATCTATAATTGGTCTAAGGTTTGATCAATTTTTTTCTTAATACCAATTTTGCCCCTAAAACACTTGGTCCACATTGTTTCAAACCAAAATATCTAAGGGCGTTTTGGTCTTTTCATCCTTGCATTATTGGGCTGATATTTATCCACAATTAATCCCCAAATTTAATTTCCAAAATCCCCAAAATTCGGAATACCCAAAAATAGGCCTAGGGGCAAAGTCGTAACTTTCCGGTCCCGGGCCGAATTTCCATTTTTCGACCATACCAACCCCAAATATCATTGGCCACACTAAAATGATGTCATCCTCGTAAAAATAGTCGTGCATGACCCCGAAAATCGACATCCAAGTCCGGATCCAATTTCGCGATTAAAATCGCCCAATATCAATTTTAAGGTCTCTCACTAACGAGCGGCTGTTTAGGGATTACGCGTATCGACCTAGGGTTATTCGAGTCATGGCGACCTCGATCGTCACCGAAGGTCGACTCATGATCGAGTTCTTAGGTCCACGTACATTTCCCTAGGTAGCCATTCCCTAAAGGTTAGTATCCCGAGAATGATCAGTTCCGGGCGAGACTTATTAAAATGAAATGAGAAATAACATCTATTTCATTGATTCCGAAAATAGGTCGAAATTCAGGATGTTACACCTAAGGTCCAAGTAGAGTACTTTGGAAGTCCAGTCTTCATGTATGGATCAGCTGAATCCTCGTACTTCGGAAACCCGATTAATTTTGTGCAACCCTCAAGAATCAACTTTTTAATGTTTTGTAACTTGTAAATGCTAGACGGAAGACTTACCAAGTTCTTGCAATCACCTACATCCATGTTCTCCGAAGAGACTAGATTTTCTATTGACGTAGGAAGTTCTCTGATAGCGGTCCCTCATAAAGCAAGCTTTTTCAGGCCTAATTTTTGTGGAATATCAGGGAACCTTCCAAGTTTTGGGCAATTTGCAAGATGGAGAGCTTGAAGATTTCTTGACTTGAGCTCATTTGGGAAAACGCTAAGTTCAGAGCACCCCGTTAAAGTCAAAACCTGTAAATTGTCATAATATGTAATCGACTCGTGTGTTTCTACCAAGTTTTTGCAATTCTCGAGATGCAATTCCTCGAGATTTGGAGTACATAAGAGGTCGGGCATACTAACCAGAATCTCACATTCACTTAAATTTATGTACTTCATATTTGGGAAGTCCTGCAAAAACAGCAAAACCAACTTTGTTAAACATTTTAAAGTGATTTTAATATTTTTTTTATTCCTTTCGCCAATTATCCTCAATAACTTATATCACAGACATTATACCCATGGACAAATACGTGAAGTTAGTTATTCTATTTAATCTCTCACGTGATTAAATTAAAATTTGAATTTTCTTATGATCCAATGACCTTTATAAAAAATTTCAAATTTTGAAATATTTTTCTCTTTCGACAAGTTCCTTCGTTCTGTCTATTTTAACAATAAATGGTTTTTTCGATAATCGAGGTGTCCGCACGGCCGGCGAGCTAGGGCTCAAACCAGCGGTGATGCCCGACTAGTCCTCGAGGGGGGCTAGCGCAGCATCCCACCACCACGACCCCCCACTTAAATCACTGATGGGCGAGTTTGAACTCAAGACCTCTGGTGAAAAGAACTGAGTGCAAACCAACGCGACCATCGATGGGTGGGTCTATTTTAACAATAAATGTTTCCATTACATATTTCTAATAAATTTATTTAGCTTAATTTTTCAAATGCCAATTTTGATGCATGTAAAAATATTTCAAACAGCAAGTTATTAGGGTCATTTTGAAAGAAAATAGAGAAGTGGTTTCTAAAACATAGGAATACCACTTCCTTTTGTGTACAAGTACACACGTAACATGCATATACACATACAAATGAAATAAATAATAAAAAGGTCTATGTAGGTAAATCCTCACCTTAAATTGTTTTAGCACTACTATGATGCGGCTTTTGCTCACATCAAGTCCCACTAATTTATTTCGACTAGAGGAAAATTCTGGAACGGAGGGAGCACATCCAGGCCATTCAAACCATCTAAGCTCATGAGAAAGACATAAAGGACCTTGGAAAGAATTATGCACATTGTGCATGATGAGTAATCTCAACCTTCTCATTTTTGTAAAAGCATCAAGATCGATATACATGTCTGTCGGCTCAGGTAGCGCTAACACTATGGCTTTTACAACACAATCTCCCTGTATATACAAGATTATTTAGGTTATGCATTTTTAGTAATTAAAGTCAAAGATAAGAAGCGGCAAAAGTACACTACAAGTACCATAACTTGTGTACGGCGCTCACTTTAGTGCCATAACTTTTTTTTGGATCACTTTAGTACTAAAATTTTTGAAAAACGATCACTTAAGTGCTAAAATTTTTGAAAAATGATCACTTAAGTGCCAACTCCGGTACCGTACACAATTTTTCGTCGGAAATCTGACGTGGCATTTTTTTTATTAATTTCTGAAGCTGACGTGGCTCGCCGGAGTCTCGCCCGAGATTGGCACTTAAGTGATCGTTTTTCAAAAATTTTAGCACTTAAATGATCGTTTTTCAAAAATTTTAGCACTAAAGTGGTCCAAAAAAAAGTTATGACACTTAAGTGATCGTTTTTCCTCCAACTTAGTACCAAAGTGATCCGAAAAAAAGTTATGGCACCAAAGTGAGCGCCATACACAAGTTATGGCACTTATAGTGTTCTTTTGCCGATAAGAAGCACAATTTTGATTGTATTCGTAGGTCTTACCATGTCACGTGACAGAACATCGACAACATCATCATATAGCCATAGCATGGTGCGTCTTCCGGGATCATCGCGACATTCTTGTTTCACAATATTTATACCCATTGATTGAATTAAGTTATGCATTTCTATTTTTTTGGACTCAATTCTTATCAGGGACCTGTTAATAAGAATTTCGAATCCTACGGCTGTTTGGAGATCGCAACTATTGAGAACCTTGTTTGTATACTCTCTTCTCTACCCGTTAAAGAAGCAAGCAATGTGGAGAAAGATCTCTTTCTCATTTTCATCGATCCCATCGTAACTCATTTTGAGCACATTATTAATGGTTTTGTTAGGAATCCCAGAAAGTTTCATTAGTTTACTTTCCCATATATCTTCCGTTGTACCACATAATAAGGAACCCAACACCTCAAGTGCTAAAGGGAGGCCTTTACAATAATTCAGAGCACTATCCACTGGATCTGTTTTGATTTGGGGCATTTGAAAAGCATGCTTACAAAGTAGCTCATGAGCTTGATTGTCATCTAGTGCTTCAACTTCATACACATGATCTTGATTTATCCCGTGACAAGTTAGCAAATGTTTATCTCCTGTAGTAATAATGATCCTACTCTCATTACCAAACCACTTGCCTTCTCCTGCTAAAGCATTTAATTGGCGCAAGTCATCCACGTCATCAAGGATGAGGAGAACTTTCTTGTAACCAAGTCTGTGTTGTATTATATTAATACCTTCATCGACGTTGGACACTTCTAATTTTTTTTTCAATAATAATATATCTTTTAGTAATATTTCTTGCAAATTGACTAGACCCATGCTACCTTTTGAAGTTTCTCGAACATTTGCCAGAAAACATGAACCCTCAAATTGTCTAAATATAGCATTGTAAAGAGCTTTTGCTAAACTTGTCTTCCCTATACCTCCCAGTCCCCATAATCCTGCCATGAGAATACCATCATACTCCAGATTTAACATCGATTTCAACTTAACCACTTGGGAATCTATCCCAACCGGATGCTTAGCAACATGCAAAGGTTTTCGGTCTAGATGATTAGAACTCTCCTTCTCAATTTTTTGTATAAGCTTTGACTCATCTCTGTCAAAAAAGGAAAAAGAAGTTGGAGTATCATTTTTAGCGATTTGAATAGCAAATAATGAACAATCATAAGCTAATAATGATAAAGCAATGCATCACATTTTCAGATTATAGATATATATATATATATATATATATATATATATATATCCACCTAGTTGAATTAGAATTCCAAGAGCTCTACACCAATCAAAACAACCATTTCGGAGTTCAACTTTTAGTCATCCAAGTGATTCATGCTCTTTTGATTTATATATGACGATTTACTTCTTTTGATTTATATATGACGATTTACTTAGTTTTGCTTTTGACTGTTATATGTGATATATCTATACACTTCATCAAAAAGAGCTATTTAGGACTTTGAAAGGTGGTTAAGATTTCGATTTGAAAACTATTAAATACCCTAGAGCACCGTGTCATTGCCTTACATGGCCTATACACACTAATTATCTTGTAACTGACCTTGCAAACTTTCTCACTCCTTCCAAAGAAATGGGGTAGGTGCAATAACACTACTTGACATTTTATCCATTGGTAGATCAAGTATTAACATATTATAGATGACATCATGTGTGTCAATTCATTTATTCTTTTTAACAAACAGTCTTTGTACTTGTAAAGATTGGTTTCTTGCACAAAATATGAACTCCACTCAACTTACCCATCATTCAAATGCCATCGGGATAAGCTACCCACATTAAAAAGAGCTTTCTTCCATCTCTTCACTTTCTTGGAATCCTTTCCAAACTTGGACTCATGCTTAGCTGAAGCTCTCCCATAACTCTCTCTCCCCCTTCTCACTTCTCTTGGATCCACTTTATAAAAAACCGGTAGAACAGTGAGGTCCTTTCGTTCCTTGCACTCCATAATCTTTGCCGCCTTTTCCAAGCACCATCATGAGGAAGCATAATCGTCCGAGAAAATGACATTTGCAATGCATGATTGCTCGATGGCCTTCATAAGCACCGGTGATATGTGATCTCCCTTCCTTAGTTCCTCACTATCGACAAAAGCGTGCATTCCATTTTGCTCTAAAGATTTGTAGAGATGATTGAGAAAGTTGTTGCGCAAGTCTGTACCTTTGAAACTCAAGAAGACGTCGTAAATCCTTTTAGGTTTCGATGAAGAAGCCATTGGATGATGGAGTTCGCTAATCAGCAACGACTATACTATCGATAGTATTTTTAGGTAGTTTGTTCATTACCACTTGATCTTCTTCTTGATTTATTCTTATACAAAGAGGACAGAGATGCATGAATTTTTTTTAGTACTATGACCGAGACATCTAAAGGTGTGAACACTTGGACTTATTTTCACCGAAGACCGCGTACCACCGCTTTATTCGGGTGGTTAGAGCCTCAGAGGACACATGCTTCTCTATGGCCGACAAAAGTAGTGAATATTATAGATCAGTACTCGTCCTAGTAGACTCGATCATTGCACAAACCGACAAGCAACTTTGGAAAAACATGAGCTCCGTAATAAAAACAACTTTGCTGGCTTCCACGAAATTTTCATTCCCAACCTCTGAGAAGTTGTTTTTTCCTTGCTATATAATAATCCACCTCATGGCTAGGGGTGACCATGATGGACCGCCCAAATCGGGACTAGACCAAACCGACCGGTTTGGTCTGGTTCTCGAAAATATCGATCCGGTTCCCGATTCCTAAAAGTGAAACCGGTTACCAGGCGATCCGGTTCCCGATTTTAAGGTGGGAATCGGACCGGACCGGATCGATAAATATATATTTACTTTTTAAATTTTTTGAAGAAAAAAGAAAGCCTAATCTATTCCCTCTTGCCTTTACTAATTTTTTTAAGGATTGATTCCATTGGTTTCATTGGAAAATGGAATTGGTTCCATTGGAGCGTGATTGGTTCCATTTGAAAATAAAAAAATAAATACATTTATTTATTTTAAATAGAAAGCCTAATTTAAAAGTACGTAATCGGTTCCATTGGAACCGGACCGAACCATCGGTCCGGTCCAGTCCTCAATCCTAGAAAATGAGAACCGGTCCTCTTGGTCCGGTTCCCGGTTCTTGGGTGGGACCGCACCGGACTAGAAGCCGCTCACCCCTACTCATGGCCCACTCAAGAGATATATAATCACACGCGGAATCAAGTGTACCAGCAAAAAAGTATTAGACTTATTAATAATAGTAGAACTTTGGAAAAATATGGTGCTTAAATATGGACCAAGATACTTAATAGGTACGAACATATGGACTTATTTTGACTGAAGACCGCATACCAGCTTCGTGGACTGGACACTAATTAATTAGTTAATTGATTTCTTATCATTATAAAAAAAAAGGCGCTATGAAATCTGTGGTGATAGCATGTGCAAAGATATTGGGTTTTGAAACCAAGTATCTTTCTTTAATCAAGAGCCACTTGTTTGTACTCTTCTAGTCTTTATTGCGAAGCGTTTTTAACATTTGTGCGTACATGTGATTTGGCTTGGATTTACTCCACCTCGAATAACGTGATCGTCGACAAGCCATTGGACTGACAAAATTGCGAGAAATGGTGGATCTAGAAACTCAGGTATGTACAGACAAACGCAATATTAGCCTACTGGAAATTTAGGACATGTGAACATTCATGAGAAAATAATTGAATAGTATTTGAACTGTGTTATAATATCGTTTGAACTACCTTATGAAATACCAAAATATATATTTTATGCTGAGGATTGTCACACAATTTTTTTTCTAGTTTCTTTTTTGTGAACTCAAATGGTTTTACGCCCAAAAAAGTCAAGAACTTTTTTTCAAAGCACTCCTAATGGAAAATATTGCTCGGTGACATGGACAAGTTACTGGAATAAAAAATATTGTATATGTATTAGTGCCTTCATTTAATAGTCAAATGTTATTCTTAACCAAAACAAAGCGTGAACCGATGTCGGAATAGACCATAGTTATTGCATCCACAGCTAAAAGTTGTGTTGTGTCATAGCTACAAGTGAAGGATATAGATTGTAGTTAGGTGTAACCCTCTTTCACTTTTTTATCGTAATCATAGCAACCTTGGAGGCTTATAAAACACCATATAAGCCCATGAACAATTTAAATTAGGTTTTTTGAGAATATCCGTTGGTATGACTTTCATGATGCATATTGGCAGTACATAGTTATAAGGCTGCATTACTTGTTACGTAGCGTCATAGTAATGACGCTGAATATTACTTGCTATGCTGCGATTGTGCGTTTCCCTTTTATTTCCATTCTAGGTCACAAGAACGAAAAGAGTAAACGGGGGAATGTGGAGAGTGATATGAGGTGACTTTGAATGACATTTACCAAATGAATTTTAGTAAATTGAGAGTGCAAGTGAATTCCTATTTAAATATTTTTACGTTAAAGGCATAGTACTTTATGGGAAGGCCTATCATTCCCTATAATGTCGGTATGAATTTGAGGTATGATACATATACTAAACATATTTCTCGAAATATAAATTAAAATGCATTAGATTTTCACTAACTAAACGGGTGCCTAGCTGCCAGCCTTCCAAGACGGGGGGAAAAAAGAAACTGACATCTTCATGCTTACCGGCAGAGGTTTTAGATTTTGGTGTCCATTGAAGAACCCTACCTTTTAGTTTATTTCTCCGTCTTTTATCTCTATGGGCCACATGACTCTGTGACATTACCTATACCCACTTTGTTTCCAACGAAGAAGGTTTTATATAAACTTGGTCTGCGCACATCAGCATCATTTGGTATTAGCTACAAAACCAATGCTATTCACGGAAATCTAATGATTATTTTCGGTTATTTCTCAAAAAGTAATGAAAATTATTAACATCTCACTGATATTTTGCAAGTCATTTTAGTAATTATTTAGATAAGAAAATATATGAAGGATAACTTTGGTTAATTTATGTGTTAATTTTTTTAGTAATAAATATTTTATTGCATCATTTCAAAATTATCTAGATTATATATTAAAAATTAAAATATGGAAGTCATGTGAACTTAAAATTACACTAAATTCTTTTTATTATAATATAGAAGATTTACAATCATATCAAATTTCTCAAAGATCTTTTAAATATCTTCCTTACATATTGTAGCTGTCATATTCTTTGTTTTAGGATTTTTCTTTCCTGTGATTGATTTTCATTCTCCTGAAAAGAAGCATTGTAGATTCCCATATTTTATATTGTCAAGCAACCAAACTGTTGTTCAAATCTTGTGAAGTTTTAGGCTTTGTGCATACTAAAAACTACAATATGAGAAAATTTCGCTATTGGTAAAAAAAGAAAATCTCACTGAATAGTTTACATTTTCTTTATCACATAGCTCAAGTCTTTCGGATATTGGAATTACAAATAAGAAAAGTTATATGGACTCATAGTAAACGGTATAATTAAATTTTTAATCACACATAATGTCTTATGTTGAAAAAGCATGGTACTTAAGTATGGACCAAGATATGTTAATAGGTGGGGACACATGGACTTTATTTTCACTACCGTGTTATTCTGATTCTCCGGTTGACACGAGCTTCTTTGTGACTGACAAAAGTAGTGGAGAAACAACATTGGGGTGGTGGATTCTTGTGCGCTGGTCATAAACTCACTAATCAGAAAAACTTTGCTGGCTTCATTGAAATGGCATCCCCAACCTTTGAGTGGTTTCTTCGTTACTAAGTAATAATTTAAAAGATCACTGCTCAAACAATATTACATACATATGACAACAATGCTTACTAATAGAAAGATAATCACAACATTCCTCACCAAATGTCAAAAGACTTGGTCTTTCAAAGTTTATACCTCTAACGTTGTGTTGTTGACAAATAAATTTTTGCTCGAAGACTTTTCATTCACTTCATGAGAAAACTAATAATCGAATATGCCGATAGCAGTGCGATTGGATCCTCAAACAAAAACATTTGCTTAGCTTAATCCTGCACTTGCGTCTTTTATTACATTTCTCTACATTCAGACAATAGACACATTTATGTTTAGGCACAATGCATTTGAATTAAACAAAGCTTGTTTGCGTCGAATAAAATAGGGGCTCGACTACGAACTTCTTCATTTTAATCGGCCCAATGGACGGCTTAACATGCAGGATGAACTAGAATTCACAATTCCATATTCGTTGCAGTTAGCTTCAATTTCGTGATAGCGCGATTGGACCCAACTCCGCGATTGTGGGAGATTGATTGGGTCAAGTGAGCTGGCGAGGGATGAGATAAATAGGGGAAAAGACAGAAAGCGGGTCATTTGGTGATTGATTAACAAAAATCTGACCGTGACCTTTGGAGGACTGAATGAGAAGAGGATTAGGTGGTTCTTTTTTTAAAAAAAAGTAAAACCGATTGTGAGCTTCAATGGGGGATGGCTTTCGGTGGCTGGGGAATCCAAAAAGGGAGATTTTTGAGAGAGAGCTGAAAAGTAATGGAAAATCAGAATCGGACAAGATTAGAAAGAGGTGAGCAGAAGAAAAAGCTTGAGAGTCACAAAAGGTGTAGGATTCATTTTTCACACTATTTTGATATGCAACGTAGTCTGTCTTAATCCCCTTCACATGAACTTGTCTAGGGATGAATCACGTTTGCCTAGTTGTTCCCTTTGCATGAGGGTATTGGACTCAGTATGTTCCAACCATGTTCGGCCCCTTGAAGTATCCCGGAGTGGCCTCGTTGTTTATTTGCGTGATTTTGCTTCATCCAGCATGTGTTTGTTGCATTAGAATTGCATTTACATCAAATTAAGTATGTGTGTAGTTTATTATTTGCAGTTTTTGAAAGTATTCTCATCATGGTTTTTACAGTGTTGGCCTTTGACCTACGCCTTCATCCCACCCAAAAAGATTGGATCTTTTTACCGTTTTGGTCATGCGTATAGCTTTACTTAGCTCATAAGCATTCGATTAGCTCTTATTTTATTCACAAGTACTTAGTTAGATTAAATCATGTTAGTAATGAAAGGAAATCATAAATACACAATAAAAAATCTAGATGGCATATTAGATGATTATTGCATCACAAGATTAGTTAATTCATTATTAATCTGGTTTCATCTAGTGTAGTATTGATCTTTGTCACCAGGAAACTCATATTTATTATTTACTTAATAACGAGACGTTGTACAATGTTGTCCGTTACGGTTTGGGTTATTTCTTTCCTCATCTTTTACTTTCTTTGTTATTATTAAATTGGATTTGTATTTGTTTGAGTATCCGTACATGATTATTTAGATTTCCATTTCTTCTGGAAAAAATTTAAAAAAAATAAGAAAGGGAAGATTGCACGCAAAGCCTTTTATAAAAGGAAAAGGTACCAATGACGAGAGTTACATTTCTTTAGCATATTAATGAGAAGCCAATTTGTCATCGGTAGGGTTTGAGAGAGTTTCTGCAAAGTGTATGTGCCATCTTGCAAGAGGGTTATTTGCACCTCCTCAGCAGTCTATTAAACTCCCTCAGGTTCACCTTGGTAGGGTCACAACACATTGAAACAAAACTAGTTCTTCGAATAAGACTAGGATGAAGTAATGCTTTGTACATATAATAGGAAGACTTTTCTAGAAAATAGACAAATATTTTGGAAAATTCAAGCCACGTGCTTTCTGCAAACATGAATATCGAGTCAATTGGATGAAAGAGAAATGAGGGGTCATAGTTTGGACAAATATATAAATAAAATAAATGATTCTTCAAAGAAAGCGGAAAATCAGTGCCAGGTGGTGGCACGCCTAATAAGAGCGTGTCACATGGCACTTGCAGCCCAAGTCTATGCCCCATGTAGGTTCTTTACTGCCTAGAGGCCCAAGTCTGCTAAGGAGTGAGTCAAGGGCCCTGTGCAATTTCTCTATGATGCTCTGCAATGGTGCAATGGCCTTGGGTAAGGCCCGATGTCCCTTGCACTTGCGATTTTTCCATGTAAATAAGGGGTCAAAACACTTTTTTCTTCAAGGTAACTTCTGTTGATAGAATTCCCTATGTAGTTTGAAGATGACAAAACATTCTATGGGAGCAAATAAGTTTATTTGAGTGTGCAGATGCAGATGATGTTTACAACATGAAGGACTTTCTTGTTCTGCATGTGGGAGAAAAAGATACTAAGTGAAAAGTGTTAGCTTTGAAATAACCTTTGGATTTTGGTGAACAAGCAAGGGACTTGGGATCATCAAGGTGCTTAAACCGACCAATAGAAGGAGAACAACTTGGATAACATGAATATATTAATATGCTTGGAAGGATCTAAGTGTAGAAAGTGAACAAATTGAGATTAGGCGAAAACGCCATGTTTGGATGGATGACGCTGCAGATGAAGTTCATGCCAAGGACAGAACGGACATTACTCAAAGTACCGGGAAACAAAGACGGAGCTCTAAATCGATTTGTATCAAATTCAAATGGGTGCTTTGTAGCCAACTTTTTCAAGCCTTGTAATCCATAGAAAGACTTTGTGGAAAAGTAAGATGGGATTTGTCTTATTTAATTAAGTGGAGGAAGTGTCGAGCAAGTTCTTAGAAGCATTTTGATCTATTTCAGGAAAGGTTCATTAATTAGCTCCAGGTAAATGTTTTGAGCTAAGAACGGCTCTTGAAAAAGGCTAGAAAAGCCCTGACCAATGCACCAGCCAGTCACTAGCTAAGGGTTCACTAGCCCTTGTGACCATGCATGTCGGTGTCGTATTTATTTAAGCCATGAATAATATGTACATGTCTGCACATGTCGCGAAATTAGCTAGTTGCACATCATATATTGTGAACATGTTTCGCATCAAAATTATTTATTCACCCGAACTTGCATTTTATGCCATGGGATTATGTCTTTGATGTTTGGATACGTACTAGATTATTCCTCGTGATTTGATTTGCATGTCATTTAGCATCTGTCAGAATATATATGTTTAGTTCGACATTTTAATTAGATTCCATTTTTTTTTATCAAAACAGTATACATCGGATTCATTCACGCTGTTAAGATTGAATTCATTTTTGTTATTGCAAACATATGCATTGGGTTCATTGCATGCTGTTTTGATTGGACTAAATTCGCTATTGTAAGATGTGTCCGTGTTTATTTGATTCGAATGCATAAGATATGTTTATTGCAATTTTTTCTTAAAAGAACATGGATCACACAAGACGATCAGTTGAGCCCTTAATCGCCCCATGACAAGGTGATTTTATCTAAGAGCAAAAGCAAAGTTTTTTTAATTTTCTAAACATAAAAAGAAAACTAGACGTGTATTACATTAGGAGATCTCATGACATAAGATTATAGTATCAAAATGGCAATGTTGAAGGTGCTAACCTATTCCGGCACGTAATCAAACCCTCAGCCCTTGAAGTTTTATTCGCTTTTACTCTAGTTGACTTTTCTTTTCGGAATCGACCTAAAAAATGATTGGTGGCAACTCTTACAACAATTTAAGAATTTGGATCACAGTGGCTTACCCCGACCTATAGATACTTAGACTTTTGGTGGAACTATCCAATTTCTACTCTAAAAATGTTAACTTTTTCTTGAAAATCCACGGGGTACATGCTATGGTGATTATGTCATATATTTTATGCCACGCCCCAAACCCGACAAGCGTGCAACACCCCTGCTTGGATCAATTATGAATGCAACGTCCCAGGACTCATTGCCGACCCAACCCATACCCTAATGAACAAATGCAAGCGGAAGCAAGTTCGAACACCCTGACAACAAACATTCAAAGAGGGGATAGCAAGAAGGCACATACTCAATACAGCAAATGCATTTTACACACCTGGCAGCTACTTACAACATTCACAAATACACAACCTTAAGATAGGCCACTAACAATAGAACCACGTTCAACAAAAGGGGGGTGGTTGAGTAGCCTAACTTCTCTATACCAAAAAGGGACTTCTCAAAAAGGTCAGCACACCCACATTTAGTCCTCGTGGTACCTTGGCGGCGTCCCAAGGTCAGTCATGTCGTCATCCTCCTCGGACTCCTCTTCGAGCTCCTCTTTGGGTTTAGATTCAAAGGGCTCTGGTAAAGGCTCCAGCTCTGAGTCAAACTCCATAGGCTCCGGCTCGGGGTTGGAGTCTTTAGGGATGATCTCTGGATCAATAACTTCGCCGTCAGGAGGGGCAACCTCCATGGGGTCGCACTCTCCAATCCCTACCGCTGCACCTCCCTGGGGGACATCGAAACCTTGTATCGGGCCCATCAATTCCCCACCCCCAACTCGGTACAGCCAAGCCAAAAAGATATGGGGCTTCCAGTGCTCTAAGCCCTCATCCACATACACCACACTAGCGTGCCTATAATAAATCCTATCCTCACCGACCGGGTATTCAATCACCATGTGGTCAATGTGCTTAGGTATCCCAAAACGCCGAGGCAGCATGGTCATGGTCGGGGGTCTGAAATGGTTTAGAATACAACTATAAGAATAAATCTCAATAAGTAGGCAACCTAAACCCCACTTAGGCTAACATGTACCTCCGGACAAGTATAAGCAAAACATACTCAGTCGACAAGAATGACATTCACAGGCACACTTACCACGTCTCAAGACATACACCACTCTGCATATTAGTCAAATCGTGATACTATGGCAAAGCCCTTAAGGCACATACTTCATGACATGGCCATAGTATACACATGTAATAGTAATATTCCAACTTACTCCATACTCAAACACGACACAATGCATTCGTTAACGCACAACACGCAAACGTGTCAATCCCAATCATTAGCGAACCGCGTTACAAGCATCAGGCCCTCAACATCATACGACGCGCGTAGTAGGTATCAAATCCTCAGCACAACTCGCATAAGACCGCATCAAGTTGGCAATCTTTCGATATAATCAAGCATCGTCCTGCTCAACACGCCTCAGGACAAGTTTACCTCCCCGCGTAATTACGCATCAGGGCATTAGTGACCACACGCGACACACATCTCATCTCATTATGCAATCTCCCCATGCTATGATATTGCTCAAACGTGTTCAATTCCAAAAATTCAACTCAGCAATGCATAGCCTTCACGCCACAATTAATTCAGCCCACCATAAATCACAACTAAAGATCAATCACAGGCAAACATTATACCATACACTAACAAGCCTCACAATAGAACACAATTTCGTGCATCGTTCCACTTCCTTAAGCACCGTCCTTAACCCGGCCCTCAAATTAATGGACACTCATCACAATCAAGCATTCAAATCCATTCATAAGAGCAGCAAACAACTCGGCTACACCCAAGCACCAATCTATCACATTTCAATTCGCAAATCAAGTCATGAGCTCACTAAGATAGCCCACTAATCCCAGCATTCGACTCAACCAAGATCAGCCCCTACAAGGGCCTCTAGATCACCACAAATCATCCACACAACCAGCCATACTCAACTCACTAATCCAGCCACTAGATTAGCCTTAAACGGTCCCTAAACCTTCACAAACAACCCTAAACAAGTCCCTTAACACCCATTATCCTAAGTAAAGATTAGGGAGACCACTTACCTAGGTCCAAAGTAGGGACAAGCCGAGCAAGGTGGCGGCAACAAGCTGGTTGCAACAGCAGCAGCAGCGCCGGAACAGCAGCAGGGGCGGACGGCGGTGCGGCTAGACTGGCGGCCAAGTCTCGGCCACAACCGGGGCAGTCCGGCCAAGGCAGCAGGAGCGCTCGGCTAGGCAACGGCAGGGGCAGGGGCGGCGACGGAGGTCAGACGGGCGGCGCACGGCAGTTCTGGCCTGGCCTCAGCTCCGGGGCGGTAACAGGCCGTGCGAACAGGGGAAGGAAAGGGAGGAGGAGAGGGAGAGAGAGAGCTCGGCGAGGTGGTGAGACGGCGAGGGAGGGGCGGTCAGCAGTAGGGCGACGGCTGGCAGGCGGCGGGCGAGCGGCGGCTCCGGCGGCTGCTGGACGGGCGGCACACGGTGGCTGGGCGACAGGCAGGGAGCGCGCGTGAAGGGTAGGGAAGGGATGATCGGTCGAACCAGCAAGGGGGGATGAGCAGGAAAGAGAGAGAGAGAGTACAAACTAGCCACCCACTCCACTCAAGTTGATCCAAGGGCCGCAATTCATCTTGGGGGACAAGACAAGATCCAAGGGTCCAAACAAATCCTAATTCTAAATTTAAATAAAAGGCTAATGGCGCAAAGAGTAAACAGACAAAGAGGGAGGAATACTGGTCTAATTCTGCACTTGATCTAAATTTCACTTTTACAATAAATCCAAGCAATTTCAATGTTGGCCACTCTTGTTGAGACGTCATCCGATAAATTCATTGCGAACCTTTGGAAAATTCGATACCCAAGTCCGGATTCTAAATAATGTCCAAATCGATCGAATGCAACTTTAGCAAATCTTAATATGACATTCTGAATTTTGACCCATTTTTGGAATTTATAAATATATATTTCATCAACGTGCTTGTAGTGTAATCTCTCCTCGAACTAATCACTCTCGGATTATTAACCATTAGGAAAATGTTAATTGAAAATTAATTACGTGAACCTAAGAACTTGACCATGGTTCGACCGAGGTCGCCATGGCTCAAGTAAAATTTAGATGTGGCTCGATTTCAAATCGGTCACGAGTCGATACGCATAACTCCTAAAAGCCACCCTTTAATTTGGAGATTCACTAAAGTCGTGTTTAATCGAATTTTGTCATTATTTATAGCCCGAACTTGGATGTCAAATTTCTCAAAGCTCGTGAAGAAATTAATTGGACGACGTCAAAATAAGTGTGACCAACCTCGAGATTATCCGAATTTGTCGAAAATTGAAATTTGGATCAGATGCGGATTTAGATCCGTATACCCTTTTAGTCTTTTATTTAAATCTGGAATTGGGATTAATGAAAGCCCTTGGATCTTGGCTTGACTCACAAGATGGATTGTGGATCCTTGGATCACACTTGAGTGGGGTACGTGTGTAGCATGTACCTCTCTCTCTCTCTCTCTCTCTCATTTCCCCTCCTCCCCTGGCACGACCGTCGTCCCCCCTTCCTTCTGTTTCTGCAGAGCGACCCCCTCCGCGCGCGCCCCCGTCCGTCGTCCAGCCGCCGCACGCTGTCCTCCCCGGACCCGACTACTCTTCTTCCTACCCTCCCTTTCGCGGGAGCAGCAGCTCGCCAGCTGCCGGTGCCGCCGTGCCCGCTGCTGTCCGGCGCTGCCCAGCCGCCTGCGACCCCGCCATACCGCCGCCGACCACCGCTGGCCCCGCCATTGCCGCCGCAATTCCTCCGACTCCTCCCCTGCTACCCCCCGCCAGCCCGTCGTCGCGCCCCGCCCGACCGGTCGCCGCCGCTGCTCACACCGTCTCGCCACCACCACCTAGCTCCCCCTCCCGCCTGGTTGCCACCCCTGCTGCCGCCGGCGCCGCTGTGGCCGCTGCCATTGCTGCTCCCCTGTTCCGGCCAGCTGACCCCCCTCCTCTGTTCTCTCTCTTGCTGTCCCTACTCCGACCGTCCACCGCTGCTCATCCTTGCTGTTCAGGCGACGACGCGGCTGCTTCTTCCCTGCCCGCCGTCCTCGCCGTGAACCCCAGCTACTCACCCCCGTGGTCGCCCCTGCCGCGGCCTTGCCGTCGCCGCCGCTTCTGCTGCCGTCGCTCGCCCCTGCTGCTGCCGAGCTACTGCGGTTGCTGTTTAGGCGACTTGTCGCTCTTTCTCGACTTGTTCTCGGCTTAGGAATCGGGTAAGCGACTCCCTAAACCTAGCTTAGGACATTGGGTATATCTAGAGTCGATTAGGGGCTGTTTTGAGGTGCATTAGATGGCGGAATGTGGGCTGATGTTGGCTGGTTCATAGGTGGTGTTATTGATCCTTTATATGTTGAAATGGCGGGCTAATTAGTGACGTTATGTGTGCTGTGATGGGGCTGTTGAATGGTAGAATCGTGTTCAATCATTGACGGGTTATCGAACTGAAGGGTGTCGTGTTTGAAGAGGAAGTGGGGGCAGATTTGGGGCGGTTTATGACCGATTTTGTGGCTGATTTTTTGAGTAAACAGTGCTCGATATTGCTTCGCATTTAATGATTGTTTGCGTGTGATTCAATGTTTGATTGTCAATCGTTCATATTGATTCGTTTGTGGTTGAATTGATGATGATCATGGAAGTTTGGACTTGCAATGATAAATGTGGTGAGTGTGCTAGCTTGATGTGTATACAGTATATGGAAATGGATTGGATTGCGTCGCGTGTGTATTTGTCTAAGTGCCCTGATGCATGTTTACGCGGGGTTTGAAATGTCCTAAGCGTGTTACACGGAACAATGCCCGGATTGATCGAAGGGCAATCAACTTGAGGCGTGTTAATGCGGGTTTTGAGGAAAGACCTAAGGCATGTTATGCCGGTCGTTAATAGTTGGATGGATGCATATGTGTAATGTGTTCGGATGAATTGGATGAATGCACGTGTGTATGGTGCTCGGGTGATCGTGATATGTTATTGGGAGGCTATTGCATTATAGTGATTTGGCTAATATGTAGAGTTGGCGCATGATTCAAGACAAGGTGAGTACTTAGATTGGATTGTGTACTTAGACTTGTCTGGGGCATGCATCAGCCTAGTTGGGCTTTAGGTGGTCTGCTTATTGAGAAGTATTCTTATAGTTGAATTACAAACCATTTCAGACCCCCGACCTCGACCATGAGCGGTCGGCCGCAACATTTTGGGATCTCGAGGCATACGCGCTCGGTGGTCAAGTATTACATAGGAGACGGGGAAGCGTATATTAGGCACTATAGCGTGGTTTGGGTAGACGAGGGTGGACCATAGTGCAAGCCTCATACTTATCTAGCATGGTGTTATCGGGATATGTACGGCTATTATAGACCGCTTCGGACCTTCGACATTCCGTTCGATGGGGTAGGTGAATGGGATTCGATGGCTATTCCCCCTCCTGACGACGAAGTGACTAGCCCAGACACCATTCTCGAGGATTTGGACCCTCAACCGGTAATCATAGAGTCTGACCTCAGGGAGGAGTTTATGGAGTCCGAGCCTGAGGAAGAACCTGAGGAGATCGATCCCGAGCCAAAGCTGATGTAGTTCGACCCTGAGGAGGAACCAATGGAGCTGGAGTTCGAAGAGGAGCCCATGGAATCGAAACCTAAGGAAGAGTCCGAGGAAGAGCCGAGTGAGATTGAGACAGATCCCGAGCCGATGGAATCTGACCCCGAGTCTGCCGACGAGTTATCCGAGTCTTCAGGATCCGATTCGGATTGTGCACCGCCTAGGGCCTGTAGAGATTAGTTGGTGCTAGGTGTTGGAATGCCCTTTTTTTTTAGGTGCCCCTTTTTAGTATAGTATGCTAACCCACTCGAGCCATATGTCCCTTTTTTATGATGGTGGTTCAACCCCCTTGTTGGCCTAGTGTATGCTTGTAAAGAATGGTTGTTGTAAGTATTCTCACTGTATGAAGCTTACTGTTGAAATGACCAAGTGTTTTCCTTACTTCCCTTTTCTTTGATTTTTGTCTGGGTGCTTATAATCGTTTCCGCTTGCACTTATCAATTGAAGCTTGATTGGGTTGGCAATGAGTCCTGAGACGTCGCGCTTGTTACTACCATCGAGGGGTGTCGCGAGTCCGTTGGAGTTCGAGGCGTGACACTCAAATTAACGAGCGGCTTTTAGGAGTTACGCATATCAACTCGTGGCCGATTTGAAATCGGGCCATATCTAAGTTACTCGAGACATAACGACCTCGATTGTTATTTAATTGCGAGGGTTAATTGCTAGTTCTGAATGACGCGATCTTTCGGATTAAGTTTAGGGTCGTTCGTAATTCATACAATGGTCAAGCAGAATCACCTATGATCCAACCATATATTATTAGCGATTAGCCCCTTACCATCTTTGGATGGGTCTATAATAGCCCAAAATATTTCATTGACAATCATTATTATCGAAGTGTCGAGCCATGGTCAAGTTCTTAGGTCCACATACTTAATTCTTAGTTAGCCCTTCCTTAACAGTTAACAATTCGAGAGTAATCAGTTCCGGGAGAGATTTAGCTGTAACCGCAAGGATGAAATACTCATTTTATATATTCCGAAAATAGGTCGAAATCCAGAATATCACATTTTATCAATATTTTGATTTCGTGCACGTTGAATTTGTTAGGTCATTAGTCGAGGCATGACTAATTGAATGATTTCAAATACTTTATGCAAAAGACTAATGATATTTTACGAATAGGCCATGATCCAAAATCTGATGCTCATGGTAATGCAAAAGTATAGCATCAATAATTTTTTTTCATAATTTGACGAGTTCCACTATAAAAAATTGATTGGCAAATTGGAATATCAGTTTCGAACTTGCGATTTTGACAAACTTTTTAATGTATTGATCAAGGCTTTGGTTTAACTTTAATAAGCGTTTTTATATTAAAAACTTTCGATAGATGAGATTAAAAATTTAAAATTGCTTGAAATAACAAGGTGAAGGTGAAGTTTTCAGTATATCATTAGATTTTTTTGGCTAAAACTCACAATGTTTGCACGAAAGATTTTTAGTTTGTCTAGGACTGATAAAATGGGTCATAGATCCATATTTTAATCCATATTTATGAAAGTGGGTCGTATATAGGTCACCATGAAATTAAGATATGGGTCATAAATGGGTTTGAAAAAGAAAAGCCCAAACAAAATGGGTTTTATTTGGGTCTTTTACAAACCCATTTTCAACCTATTGTCGACCCAACTCTCTCTTCCGACGGACCTTCCCGATCTAGCTAAGGGTTCACTAGCCCTTGTGACCATGCATGTCAGTGTCGTATTTATTTAAGCCATGAATAATACGTACACGTCTGCACGTGTCGCGAAATTAGCTATAGCTAGTTGCACGTCGTATATTGTGAACATGTTTCGCATCGAAATTATTTATTCACCCGAACTTGCATTTTATGCCATGGGATTATGCCTTTGATGTTTGGATACGTACTAGATTATTCCTTGTGATTTGATTTGCATGTCATTTAGCATCTGTCAGAATATATATGTTCAGTTCGACATTTTAATTAGATTCCTTTTTTAATTAATCAAACCAGCATACATCGGATTCATTCACGCTGTTAAGATTCAATTCATTTTTGTTATTGGAATCGTATGCATTGGGTTCATTGCATGCTGTTTTGATTGGACTAAATTTGCCATTGTAAGATGTGTCCATGTTTATTTGATTTGAATGCATAGGAAAAGAAAATGGATCACATGACATGATCAGTCGAGCCCTTAATCGCCCCGTGACAAGGTGATTTTACCTAAGAGCGAGTAGCAAAGTTTTTTTAATTTTCTAAACATAAAAAGAAAACTATACGTGTATTACATTAGGAGATCTCATGACACAAGATTATAGCATCAAAATGGCAATGTGGAAGGTGCTAACCCATTCCGGCACGTAATCGAACCCTTGGCCCTTAAAGTTTTATTCGCTTTTAGTCTAGTTGACTTTTCTTTTCGGAATCGACCTTAAAATGATTGGTGGCAACTCTCACAACAATTTAAGAATTCGGATCACGGTGGCTTACCCCGACCTAGGAAGGGAAGAACATAGATACTTAGACTTTTGGGTTGAACTATCCAATTTCTACTCTAAAAATGTTAACTTTTTCTTGAAAATCCACGGGGGACATGCTATGGTGATTATGTCATATGTTTTATCAATATTTTGATTTCGTGTACATTGAATTTGTCAGGTCATTAGACGAGGCATGACTAATTGAATGATTTCAAATACTTTATGCAAAAGACTAATAATATTTACGAAGAGGCCATGATCCAAAATTTGACGCTTATGGTAGTGCAAAAGTATATCATCCATAATTTTTTTTTTTTCATAATTAGACGAGTTCCACTATAAAAAATTGATTGGCAAATTACAATATCAATTTCGAACTTGAGATTTTGACAAACTTTTTAATGGGCAAAAGGACACTATAAGTATCATAAGTTGTGTACTGCGCTCATTTTAGTATCAAAAGTTTTCGCCGGCTCACTTAAGTACCAAATCGAAGGAAAAACACTCACTTAAGTGCCAAAAGTTTTTTTTAGATCACTTGAGTGCTAAAAAATTTTTAAAACGATCACTTAAATGCTAAAAATTTTGAAAAATGATCATTTAAGTGCTAAAATTTTTGAAAAACGATCACTTAAGTGCCAATCTCCGGCGAGCCACGTCAACTTCAGAAATTAATATAAAAAAATGCCATGTCGGATTTCTGGCAAAACGTTGTATACGGCATCGGAGTTGGCACTTAAGTAATGTGTTTTTCAAAAATTTTAGCACTGAAATAATCCAAAAAAAACTTATGGCACCAAAGTGAGCACCGTACACAATTTATGGCACTTATAGTGTTCTTTTGCCCTTTTTAATGTATAGATCAAGTCTTTGGTTTAACTTTAATAAGCATTTTTATATTAAAAACTTTCGATAAATGTGATTAAAAATTTTAAATTGCTTGAAATAACAAGGTGAAGGTGAAGTCTCGGTATATCATTAGATTTTTTTTACTAAAACTCGTAATGTTTGCACGAAAGATTCTTAGTTTGTCTAGGGCTGTCAAAATAGAGACATAGATCCATATTTTAATCCATATTTATGAAAGTGGGTCGTATATAGGTCACCATGAAATTAAGACATGGGTCATAAATGGGATTGAAAAAGGAAAGCCCAAACAAAATGGCTTTTATTCGGGTCTTTTACGAACCCATTTTCAACCCATCATCGACCCAACTCTCTCCTTCCTCTCCTCTACTTCGTCTCCATCTTCCTCGCCCCCCTCTCTCTCTTCTGACGGACCTCTCTGATCTCTGCCCGCTCTTACCAAGACCCTCAAAATGAAGCGGAAGTCCCGGCTCGACTCCGCCACCTCCGGTCAGCCCCACGATTACTCTATGGGGTCCTGGATCTACGATTGGAGCTTCGAATCGGCAAGGTATGACGGCTCTTGTAAGGAGATATTCAAGGGATGGAATCGCCAAATCTTCGGCTCGCCTTCGTCCCCGCCGAGTCCTCCGATCGAGCACGAGCACAATGAAATCTTTGCAGACCCCTCCAAGTTTGATTCTGATTTTCTGCACGTTTTCGTTGGAGATCATTTGCATTGCAGCAATTGCTTTGTGGGTGTGTGTCATCACAAGATTTGAATGACTGCATCAGGATCTTTGACGAAATCGCAAAAATCGAGCCGCTCATGGGACACAGACGAATCGGAGCTCCACCCCCGCGTATCGCTCTATCTCGTGCGCGCTCCGCTCGCTGACGAAGATGGTTCGTGATGAACTCAACAACGCCTTTCGTGGCCGTCAACTACGAGAAGTCCGCCGTTGCTGAGGCTACCTCGTTAGGGTTGCCATTGTCGGCGCCATCGGTCGCTGTCGGGGCACTGTCGGGGTCCAAAACCTAGCGCTAGGGTTTTCATTTTATTTTGCAAAATTTATTTAATTTTGAAGAATTGTTGGGCCTTTTTATGTGTTTTTTAATGGGTTATACGGGTGGGTTTGGTTTGGGCTAGGTTGGGTTGGGTACGGGTCATTTAAATTGCTTAGTAAATAAATGGGTCAATGTAAGTTAAATGAGTGGATTTCGGTCGAATCCATTTATGATTCACCCAAACCTGATCCAACCCACTTATTTGCCACCTCTACCTAGAAATGACTAAAGTCATTCATGATTAATAGAATTGTCAAAAGATTTAAGATCAAATCAAAAAAATTAGGATCGAAATGGCTGATGTACAATGAGTTTAGGACTTTTTGAATAATTATTTCGGGAGATCAACCATAGTGCCTAGTATTTCCTTACATTTATGCAATCAATATTTATTGTCATTTTTTTTTGTTGCTTGTACTGATAAGTGTATAGAAATCAGAGACGGAATAGAGCAAGTAAGTTGGGCGGCCAAAGATACTCTCTAATATGAAATAAGTAGTAACAATATTTAACAAACTTATTTTTTAAGAAAAGAAATGTAATCATTAACAACATTTAAATATTATTATCTCTTTAATTGTTTCATACTGAGACATATATTAAAATTCTTAACTGATGTGACGGAGTATAAGTAATCCTTTAAATAAGTTGATCGCATTTAATGGCCAATAGAGTGTGGTTTATGTCAACGCACTCAGCAGGGTACAAGTGCAATTATAATTTAAAGGGATAAGTGCATTCAAAGTCTTAAAACTTGTCACGAAAGTATAATTGAGTCATAAAATTTTCATAATGTGCAATAAAGTCCTAAAACTTGTTAGGAAAGTACAATTGAGTTATCAAACTTTTAAAAATTGCAAACAAGTCCTAAAACTTGTCACAAAAGTGCAAATAAGTCCTAAAATTTCAAAAAGTGCAATCAATGGAAAGATTTGATTGAACAAATTTGACAAGTTTTAGGACTTGATTGCACTTTCGTGATAAGTTTTGGGACTTGACTGTACTTTTTGAAAGTTTTAGGACTTGATTACACTTTCGTGACAAGTTTTAGGACTTGATCGCATTTTTTGAAAGTTTTAGAACTCAATTGTACTTTTCTAATAAGTTTTAAGACTTCTAGTGCACTAATCCCTAATTTAAATGAATGTGAGGGTTTTGATGTTTAAGAATGTCTGTCATGTCACATAGAGTGTAGATAAAGTGGACCAATATTCATACATTAAAGTTATTAGACAAAAATTAGTGTACTATAAAACAAAGACTCTTATTGAGTTTTGAAACACGGTCCTTTCATTAAATACTAATTTATAGTCTATTAACGAAATCGCTTGCTTTTTTGAGGTTTGGGAAAAGGGGGAATGTTGGGAGAATTAGTATAACTATTCCTACGAACGTTGATACATCAATTATTTAGACAAGTATCATTATAAGTTTTTCCACCGAACCACCCAAAGTCACATGGGACCACAAAGTGAGTGAGAGGACAAAATAGAATATCACATTCGGGATTCTATTTGTCTTCAAAATAATATTTTGGAAGTTCTTAATTTGTAAAAGATGAAAACAATTCAAAATGAGTAAACATAAATGGATATGTGCCATGATAATTATTTTTGGAGGATTGACCTTTAGTAGAGCTGACATTTCATATGATAATATAATCATCTTAAAAGTCGAGCAAAAGGAATAAATTGTGAACAAAAGAATATAGTAGTAGTACTAAATGGTAAAAAGACTTGGTAGGAATTTTTGCAGATATTACTCTTACAAATCAAAGGCTTGTTTTTTTAAAATCTAGTTTAAATAAAAAGAATATTTTCCTTTTCTTATCAAAACTCTAAATATTATCCAAATTTCAAAAAAACATATATGTGAATTTATTTGTAACGTATACTCTGAAAGTTTTGTGAGATTACGAATTGAAAAAATTGAAATGAGAGCATCGCAAAATTTAAAGTTAATGGGAAAATGAAAAATAAATATTGTCGAGACATGTAATAAATTAAACTGTGAAAAAGCTAAATATTAATGAAAAAGAAAATTGCAAGGGGTAGAGTGGGAGACAAAAGCCAGATATTCTGAAAAATGTAGGATCCTCGTCATATAGACTATGGAGAATAGAGTATAGTGAGGGGTCATTAAACTTTCCTTATTCGATACAAATTAAAATCTAAAAATATTGCTTAAGATTGTCCTTCCATGTTGGCCATCTACCACTCCATTCATTAATCGTTACGTATACATAGTGGACCCACTTTCGACCTTTATTCTATACCCTCCGTCAATCTTTCTCCGTTACTATTTCTCTTTGCGCCTTCTCCTCTTCTGCAATCACTCTCCCCATCGAGAATCCATGAAGTAAAAATTTTTTAGAAAATCCGAAGAGTTTATGGACGTGAAGATGAGCCCACATGAATCGGACTCCAAATTAAGGTCGCACCGTAGAGATATTCAATGGCTTCAAGCTTCTGTACAATCCACCACTCGCTCGAAGGAACCTACCTCCACGAGAAGAGCCTTGTTTAGTTCCTCTTTCTCTCAGTATATATGATGTTTGTGGTTGTTTGCTTCCACTACTATGCGGACGAAGAAGGTTCAGATTTCAAGTTTAGCTTTTAGTGTTCTATTTATTTTATTTCTCTTTTTTAATTTACGACATATAAGATTATACACCCCAATTTCTATGTAATAGGATGATACTCAACTGGGAGTGACGTAAAAGAATTTGATATACACTTAATAAAGTTGTAAGTTCTGATCATGTGTGATCTTCACATTCTATATTGATTCTAAAACAAAGGTTGGAACATCATGGTCAAATAATATATTTGGTGACGACGATTCGATTTGAATTTGTTGACTTCAAATTCTTAAGTAATCCAGAAAATCATTACCATTTTGCGATAATATCGAAATGCATTTCACACCGTTACTAGAAAATTTGAAGTTTCCATGTTCATAATCGAACTGTCACACTGACCTTCCAAAAATGCCAAAGCAAGCATAGAAAAATGCAATCTCTACGGCAAACTCAAAAGCTCAATGGATGGAACAAAACATCCATAGAGATGGCGAAGCTCATGACTAACTAGAGTATCATTTTGTGAACGTGCATATCAGCGCTACTTCTACGTCACTCCTAGTTGAATACTATCCAAACACATAGGAATTGTGGGGTATTATAATCACGTCGCCGATTAAAAAAGGAAAAACATAAAGGAATAAAAAGGTAAGTTCCAAAAGCCAAGCCCGCTTCGTCCGCACAAAGGAAGCAACCGCAAACATAAATGATCACAATCATTAAAAAAAAAAGAAAAGAAATGCATAGATAGGAGAGAAGGGAGTGAACAGAGCTCATGCTTGTCGTGGAGGTAGGCGCCAAACGAACACGCCCAAACTCTTCACGATCTCCTTGCCAAAATAATATTGTTTAGCTTGCATAAAGTAAGATCACAAAACCCATAACATTATTGTCAATTCTGTACAAAATCCAAAGGAAGATAAATCCACCGCTTGGACTTACTTGACCAAAATTATTGTATTTCTTTTCAAGCTCACCAATCTTCTTCAGCCTTGGTCTTCTTCAACTTTATTTCTTCGATATGTGAGACGCCGATGAAGGAAGCTCCAGTGTTGAATATCACGGACGGAGAGAGCATCGCGAGGGCTTCTCAGGAGCGACGGAGATGTCGGCTTCGCTGGAGGCTTGACTGGTTGCGGCGACAAGATGTTGGACTGTAGGTACGCTGGCGATTTCATTGCTGGTCGTGGACAAAGGCACCGGTAGACCTGCAAGAAAGCACCGAGAAAATCAAGAGAACTAGCTGGAAGGTTCACCAGCGTTATGGGCATGCGCGGCGGACTAGAGGTGGGGCTGGTTTGCAGTGACTCAGCGCTCCTCGGGTTGATTTGAGCGTTCAAAGATCACAGACACCGGCGTCAGTGCAAGACCGGCTGGGTATTGCGTCGATGCGGTTCGGATGGTGCAAGTGGTGCAGCATGGAGACGGAGGTGAGATGCAGTGTAGCTGCTACTGGAGCCACCACAGCGTCGTCGGGATGGAGGTGGTGTGGGAAAGCCTCGGCAGCCTTGGCTTCAATGATACTCCGTTGAAGAAGTGAAGGCGTGGAATTGGAGTGTGAAGCGTGAATATTTCGAGAGAGATACACTTGGCCTTTTTTCAAGCTTTGAAGTATCCAACTAGGAAACTCTTCTCTTTGTGAAGGCAAACGCTTTCCCCTCTAAATTGTGGCCCGTCTCCCTCCTCCCTTCTCTTTACATAATAGAGTTTATATAGGGCGACATTTAGGGTTTCTTTCAAGAGTAAGAGATATCACTTGTTTCCTAATAATTTGAATTCTAAAAGATATACTCTCTATCTTAAGAGTAAAAAACTCTTCTCTTCTCTTATTGTGATAATATTGAATCAATTTTGCTCATTTATCCCCTTAAGACTTGAATTTTGACAATATCAATACTAATTACCCCTTAGGTTTGATTTTAATAAATTAATTTTCAATTTTGACATTTAAATTATGCAATTTTTGAGTCCATACATCCATGGGCTTAGCCGAAATTTCATGCTCATACGGGCTCAATCCAATTAAGTTCAAAATCATTCATTTAAGTTCATCAATCGTCGGTTCAATTTAAATGGAAATATATACGGGCTTTATTACCACTAATTAAAATGCTCTTGATATCTACATGCAAATTTAATTAATATTTTTGTTTAACGGTCGGAACGATCTTAATTTTTTATTGGTGACCCCCTGGGCTTCATTAATACCTCCATTTGTATTTGTTTGGGCCAACCATCAACTCCTCCTTGAACATACAACAGCTGGATGCTGGCGAACCGTTAACTCCTTCAAAATCACATTTTATTTATTGGAAGTATGTAGGAATAGATTCCATTTTGCGTGAAGACGACTTCAGTTCCACACATCGCTCGCCGCACTCAAAGCATTAATGAGGCTTTGTTATGAGCCCATGCTTTATCCCACCTTTTAAGCACGTGGAAAGGGCACGGGTTTGCTCTTCGTTTGGGCACGAGGGGATCCCAATAAGAGGGATAGAAATACTGGAAAGTATGTATAAATAAAACATCCAAAAATATTCTCACTTTTTTTAAATAAATCTCTTCAATTTATCTATTCAAATTCCTTTATTTTCACAAAGTTTCTAATCAAATCTCTATGATATCAAATTCGATCAAATTGAGCTAAAGTGGCTATTGAACGATGGTATGGATGCCCAAGTGGACATGAGTGAAAAAGTTTAATTAATGTAAATAATGTGGGAGTATGAAGTGGATAAAATTTAGCCAATGTGGATACTCATGTCGTAAAATTTAGTCAGTATGTACGAACGCATTGGCCAAATTTCATTTGCGTTACGGTACAACATTGCTCAAGGGCCACATCAATTGGATTCGACTGAACATGGTGCTGGAGGAAATTGATTGGAATTTGATTTGTGAAGGTAGAATATATGAAATTAGTGGAAGTTTAATTAGACAAATTCAAAGTATAATAAGTCGATTAGAAAAAGCGTAAAAGTATAGGATGCAAAACAGAATTTTCCCTAAAACAAACTTTTAAACCACATAATTAGAGCACCCATGGCCAGTGTATAACCAGCACTATTACTTACAAGGGTGTGCAATGGATGCCTCAAAAGTCCTTATTGCAATTTGCAACCATACATCGTTGTACCCTATCTATAATTAAAATAAGATAAAATCACGGAATAGAATGACTGGGAGTTCAAAACCTCACCCCTACGGGAGGTGTGCATTATTGATGTAACATATTTTCTGCATAATCGTCATAAAATGAAATGCTACATGTACTGATGTAACAAATCCTTTTATCAATATGTCAATTGAAAACCAAAAAACAATAATGACACTCCTTGTTTTTTTTTTCTAAAGAACATTCCATTGCAACTTAACATCAATACATTTAACCGATGAATAATAACTTAGCATAAATATGAGGCATTAGCTTCTCTTTTTTTCGAAGGTTCCCCGGATTTTGCGAGAGATGGGTGCATGTTTCAGAGCAAGCTCCCAAGGTCCGTTTCGGTGACCTCTGGGCTTCATTAACGCCTCCATTTGTATTCTTTGGGCAATAACTCCTCCTTGAACCACAGAACAAGTGCAAATCTCTCTCTCTCTCCTTTGTTTACATTTGTATTCTTTGGGCATTAACTCCTCCTTGAACCACAGAACAAATGCAAATCTCTCTCTCTCTCTCACTCTCTCTCTCTCTCTCTCTCCTTTGTTTACATTGGACTCGCAACAGCTGGATGCTGGTGAACCAGATGTCTTTGTTTTAATGGTTCAGCTCTCTAAAGACTGTGACAATGGACAAAATGTAGAGTTCCCAAAAGTTCTTTAAGACTGCAATTTACTAGGAATGGCCAGGCCGGATTGATAGAGAATCTATCTTAGACTCTCACAAACTTAGAAAAGAATGAAAAAAGGAACAGCTGGGAATAAGAAGGAAATAAGAAAGCATTCAGGAAGGCCGAATGATAGCGATTCAGGTCGTACAGAGAGAAAGGCAAGAGGTGCACAAAAAAACAAAAACAAAAGGATATGATTCAAGTTGGTTTTAGTTTGAATTTTTTTTTTTGGGTCGAGGTTTAAGTTTGAATTGACGCACTATTTTCCTATCAATTTCGTTTTGTTCTGGCCAAGCACAGCTTAAGAAGTATCCAGTTCACAGAAGATTTAGGCCATGCAATCCTCATCCACCTAATTGCCATTGATTGAGATTTCACTTCACGTTCATTAGCTTCCAAGCAAATTTGGCACCAAAGTGAACCCACATTGCACAGACTTCTGGTAATCGAACCTAAAAGCCAAAAAACCGATACTCAAAGATCATATACCAACGAGATAGAGCTCTAAGTCTGAAACATATTCCTCTCTGGATCAAGTAATACCTATTTCCCCACCCTGATGTTCGTCTTCTTCAACAAAAATGTTTGAAGGACCGTCGGGAGACCAACGGATGTTTATGAACCCCAAAGTCCATTCTCAGAAGCCGGACGACTAGCTCCTCCATCACAAAGTTGTTCACAATAACAAGCGAATTCTCACATTAAAAGATACAAACAAGTTCTAAGCGACCGTACTGCAGTTTTTACCGGCTTATCTGCAGCTCTGGCGAGTCGGACCCTTATACCTTTGTTCGGACATAATATTTGAGCGGCATTTAAGGTTTTGCTTGTTGCTTTGTGCTGCAGGAAACTCCTTTTGCAATGCTCGTGGAAATCATGAAGCAGGCAATGGCACATTGCGACAAGAAAGGCGCTTTCATTGTTCGCAGCATGGGTTGTAAGAGATGATGAGAGTTATGCGCTCGGAGCGAGGTGGAAAATTGTATGCGACCGACAATAGGTACTGCATCAAACGATATTGGTATTAACACGCCTGAGTGGAGGAATGAATTCAGGCAGAACCAAATTGACGAAGCGCCAGAGAGAGTAAATCCTTTTCAGGCACACTGGAAATCACTCCGCTAGAACAAAGAAAAGCGACAAAGAGCCACTCGAACAGCTATGCTTTACACCTCGAGCACATCGCATCTCGGCTGTGCCAGAAATCATCTAGGATTCTCGACTAACAGTCATTCCTCACAAAAGAGGGAGCCTCGAGAAGGAAAGACTCCAACCTCACATCATGCACGACCAGCTTTTCAGGAGGAAAAGATGAAGAACAAGAACAAGAAGAACAAGAAGCAATGGTTCTTCTGGGTTCTGGCGTATGATGCTAACTAAGGGAAACGACAAAAGATAAAGAACAGGGAACACTTGAAAATTTTTCCCAGAGAGGCTCCGGCGTCGGCAACATATTAATGGAAAGAGAGCGAGAGGGAAAACTGTACAAACCCTTCTCAAAATGACCATATGTGAACACAAACAAAAGAAAAAACAACAGATCCCATCTGTTTCGCATTATTCTCTTTCTTTTCCATCTGGTTTTTCACATCAGATGAGCATCGATCATGCTTCTTTGATCTTGAAGAATCTAAGGAGGTCCGAGAGATGCAAGAAGATCCGACATTCCTTAGATTTCTCCAAGATCACAGAAGTCTGATAGATGTTCCGGCATTTATCAAGGACTATTCTTGTTGCTAAAAGCGGCATGTGTCGAGAGAAGAATTGAAGGTGAAGTGGAACGGGGTGGTCTCGGCTTGAAGTGGGGAGAAGAGCAGGGGAAGAAGAGAACAAAAAGAATAGAAAATGAGAGGTGGAAGTCACGGGCAATATGGGCCGCGAGGGACATAACACTCTGTCACTTTCTTACCTCAAAATCTAAGTCATCTTAAAAAAATTAAACGGAAATTGAATAATCAGTATGTTTTAAAGACCATAATCATTATGTTGATAGAAAACATAATACTAACACCTTTTATTTAGAAATTGAGCAATATGAAATTCGAAATTCTTCTCAAACCAATAACATCCATGAAAATTAAAAAGAAGATATATGTTCAAATATAATAGAAAAGTTGAGAAGAACGGATGACGGAGATTGGATTGTCGTTCAATGCTTCTCAGAAAATGCTCATTAATTAAATAAGCACAGAACCCAAACCGCTCATCTTCTTCCTCTTAGACATTGATAGACCAAATGACATTTCATTGGTCATCAAATTCTCTAATTTATATGGTTTGTGCAATGGGATCCTTGCCAAATTATTTCTTAGAATACACAAGTAAATAGCAATACAAAATTTACATACTTACAAAAAGAGATAGATTGCAAACTTTTTTCTTTTGTGGATAATGACATAATTTCGTCAATCCGAGCAGGGCCAAGCCACACCAAGCAATCCCTCATGGGGGCACAACTATTCTAGAGTAGTCTTCTCAATGACCATTGAATCGTAACTATTTTTAGAAATGTGGTACCATCTCATGAATGGTGAATGTCTTCTCCTGTTGGGAGCACAAATGCTCATAAAACTTTTTACGGGGGTAAAGGTGCTTGCGGGCCATGGTCGGGCTATATGGGCAATGTATAGGCAATGCACGATAAATGTGGCTTAAGAATGAGTATATAGAATCAATGATTGAGAAAATTGGTCACGAATGATTAAAAGAGCACCTCCAGATAAAGATGGATCCAATCCCATCCATTCCTAATACTCACCCATTTCTTCGATTCTTGCATGTTTAAGCATTGATTTATGATGACTAATAAAGTCTGTTAGTACACCAAGCAAGGGGATTTTGCACTCATTTCGCATGTCATGTCACAGTATCATCTGCATGTGTCCCCTAAAATTTATAGAATTTGGTCAATTATTCTAAGCCTTGCTCATCTTGTTTGACATGCACAACATATGGTCTAAGAATTTTTCAATCCCATATGCTTTTGGAATGTTCACTGCTTCCGTTAAACATGAACTTGGAGGTTGGGTTAGATTCAAAGGGGCCACGAAATAGGGCGTGGGATGGTCAAAAAGCCCCCTTCGGTTCATGCAGAATTGGTCCAACCCAATGTGATTGTTGTAAAACACAAGGGGGACTAAGCAAAAGCCAAAAATGAGCAGCGTCCTCTTGTACCAGTGATAAAGTCTGCTCGGGACCAGTTAGATCCAGAGTTTTTTAGTAAGAGAACCTTTCCGACCTTTCCTGAAAAGAAAAGGTGAAGCGACCAAAAAGAGATGGAAAAGTATCCTATTACTCCCAATCAACGTATAAAAAAAATTTACTTTAAAAAATGAAGAAATCTAAAAACAAGTACAATAAATTTCTGTAAACAAATTAAACTGCACAAACCTTAGCTCCGCATAGGCAGAGAGGCACTTTAGGGTGCTGAAGCTTTTAATTGCAATACCAGCGCAGGATTGTACAACCAAGTCGTACCACGAAGGTCCTCCTGCAAACTAAAAGTTCAATTAAGATGGGGTCCACGATGGGCCTATCAATGCTCTTCCTAACAATCAGAAAGCTTCGAGATGTAATCCCACCAAAATCAAAAAATTCAAGCATGTTTGGACAGTGTGGATTTCCCGTTTCTTCCGCATGTACTCAGGTTTCCTTTCCCGGCGTAAGACTTCAAAACGTCAAGGGATGAGAAACATGGGAATCTCTAACACAATCAAAGGCACGATCATCATTCAGTAAAGCGGAACCCACCTAAGATTTTTCTGGCAACAAATGGTTACCTTTCACCTATGAGTCAATCTTACATACTGCTCTCAGTGCATAGAAAAGCTTGTCGTGAAAAGCAATTTAAGAGAGCTTCCTCACCTATGTGCAAGTGACTTTTTCTTATGCTAAATTGAGGCTAAGAAGAAGCACAAACTTGTCATCCAGGCCCGGCAGGCTGGCTATCACACTGTCTTTCATTTACAATCAATTTTGATCCTTTGGGATTAAACCAAATTGCCTCTATCAAAGACGAGCTGGTAAAAAGATTAACGGGTTCATGAAAGGAGTGCATACACACGGATCATCTTCTGTCATTTCCTCCATCAAAGACATCAAGTAGAAAAATATCTTTATCCTCAGTCATCACTAGAAAAACAAAGACGGTGTTCATTATCGTCTAGTCTTAGCACAACTCACAAGTTGGTCTCCTTCAGGTCGCCCAATAACGACAAACGACTTCATTAAATTTGTCAAGCTAAATCATTTCCGAGTTCTGCTACCCTAAGAGAGAGAGAGAGAGAGAGAGAGAGAGAGAGAGAGAGAGAGAGTGGAGTCACTGAGCCGCTAAAGGAAACAAGCGTTGCAGATCGTCTCAGAAAACGTCTCTATCTCTCTCGTCCAGCCTAATAAAAATCTTCATTCTACTTTCGCACGCCAAATCAAAAGCCTACAAGTATTCACTCTCTTAGATAGTACAAACCGTCCAAACAAGAGAAGATGCGCTAAACAAGGGCAATATGATAAAAGATTTAATGGGGATTTGTAATTATCCCAACTTCTGTCTCGTTTTAAGGACCATAATCATTATGTTAACAAAAAAAAATCCTAGTACAAGCACCTTAATTTAGAAAATTCAGCAATATGAAATTCAAAATTCTTCTAAAACCAATATCCGTGAAAAAAGAAGAAGAAATACAATTAAATAAAAAACAGAAATCAAGACCAAAAAACATATATAAAGTAGAAAAGTTTAAAAGAGAGATCGGACTGGCATTCAATGCTTCTCGGAAAAATGCTCAATGATTAAATAACTCTTCTTCTTCCTCTTAGACTTTTAACTGACCAAATGGTATTCCATTGTTCATTTCTTAAGATAGAAAAGGCACAAATAAAGTGTCAAAGCTGATCTTCTTTTTTGGCCTTTTAGGATGAAAGTATTAATGTTTATTTAAATGTTTATTTAAGTCTCGTAATTACTGTTAGCATCTTCTTTGAGGTTTGTTTTCTTTATATTTGTAAAGAGTCCCATATTTGTAGGGAGGGACTGGCAGGAATTTTTTTTTCTTTTTTGGGGTGATTAAGTGTGCCTTTTTTGCTTAATGCAAAGGAAACAGAGAAAAAGATCATTGAGTCACCACCAAATATCAATGCAAAGTAATTTTTTTTATTTTTTTATTTTTGTTTATTTAAGTCTCTTATTTACGGTTAGCATCTTCTTTGAGGTTTGTTTTCTTTATATTTTTAAAGAGTCCCATATTTGTAGGGAGGGACTGGCAGGAGTTTTTTTTTTCTTTTTCTTTTTTGGGGTTATTAAGTGTGCCTTTTCGCTTAATGCAAAAGAAACAGAGAAAAAAATCATCGCGTCACCACCAAATATCAATGCATATTTCAAAACATGGATACGGACTTAACTAGAGATGGCCACGGTTCGAAACCGACCGGTTCCGGTTCGTGATCAAGAATGAACTGGAACCGTCCAGTTCCGGTTCCGGTTCGGAATCAGAACATAATTTTTTTTTCTTCGGTTCTCACTTCTCACTTCTCAGGGCCGGCGGGCGGGCGGAGCCGCGGAGGTCGCCGGCCTCAGGCCAGCCTCGCCCGACGCCGGCCTGATGCACAAGCAGCACAGCTGCCTACAGTTATTTTTTTTTTTTTGGAACCGGGCCCGGAACCAGCGGCTCCAGGCCGGTTCCAAAATTTGGGGAACCGGAACCGGGCCCGTAGGGCACGGGCCGGTTCCGGTTTCGAACCGCAGGCCCGGGTTTGACCGGGCCGGTTCCGGTCCGGTTCCGGGCCAAAACCGGCCCGTAGCCATCTCTAGACTTAACTGTGCTAATCAATGAAGAATGTAAATGCACCGGGAAAAGAAGATGGAAATTTTTTTTATGATATTGTCCTCGTTTAGCGTACCTTCTTTTGTTATGTTTGGACTATATGTACTGTCCTAATCGCAGGCTTTGCTTGCGAGAGTACATTAAAGATCTTCGCTAAATTGGACGAGAGAGATAGAGACGATTTCTGAGCTGCCGAAGCACCAAATTCTATACATTGCCATCATCATCACCGCCACTGTTCCTTACAGCTGGCTATCATGGCCAAAGGTGTCGCGTAGACATTTTCCCATATAGTCATCGCTAGAGAGAGATAGACAATTGTTGACGTTGACAAGAGGGAGATTCATTAATTCTCTCATTTCACCCGTAACATTTCTTTTTTTTTTTCATTATTCAAGCAATACAACTTTCATCATTCTTAATTTTTTCCAATTATAATTAAGCATTATTCGTGCATTTAGTAGGAAGGTATAGATAACCTCATCATTATATTAAAAAATCATAGTACAAACACCTCAATTTAGAAAATTCAGCAATATGAAATTTCAAACTCTTTTAAAACAAACATCCATAAAAGAAGAAGAAGAAAGCCGTTTAAATATAAACAGAAAAGTTCATATACGTGGTGTGCTTATTATTTACTCTGCATGAACAAAATACGAGACTAGGCTAGGCTGCATTGAATTGGCCCATCTTTTAAATTTCCCACGAAAACCCTTAAAAATCAAAACGAAAAAGAAGTAAGAACACTGTACATCCGATTTGTTGCATAAAAAAATGAAAAAAAAAAGCTGCACAAGGGACAAAAAGGTCGTCGAGAAGCATGGCCTATTATTACTATCATTTATTAATTATATCTTTTTAATTTCAAATGAAGAAATCACGACGGATCAACGTACTTACACGACCTCTCTATCTCTCTTTCTTTCTCTCTCTAAAGTAAAAATTTTGCCAATTCTAGCTAAAGGTTGCCTCTCTTGCACGGCTCAATTTCCAACTTTCACTCTACTTTGCGGTTTATGTGGTTTGTATATGTGACTACTAACCGTCCACATTTATTGTCTCTTTATTCTATGCAGAGAGAGATAGAGAGGGGTCACGTCAATCTATGCTAACAAAAAGAAATACTATTTATAAGAAAAAGATAATATTATAGGACTATTTTGGTAAGAAATGCTTTGAATAACCATTTACAAGAAATACCAGCTACTCATTTATACACTTACCTACCCAACTTTCATTTAGTGAATGAACTCTCAATTCCATCATATAAGCCTCTTTAAAGCTTGCTACCACCAACCTTCTCATTTGATCACCCCCTCTTTAAATCTTGTAATACACTTTTGTAAAAATCGATAGCAAAATTACATATTCTAGGGTAAATGAATAATATTTTCTTAAAGATTGTTGTGATTCTCGTGCATAAATAATAAGCACCACAACTATAAACGACCTTTCCTCTTACTATAAAAAAATACAAGCCCCAAAATCCCAAATCCTTTTGTTCAAGCCAGCCCAAAAATGCCGTCCATACGTGGCGCAGCCTAGTGACCCACTGCCTATGTGGGCCGTGTGTGTTCCGTGTGTGGTCCGTTACTCGACAAGGAAATGCTTAAAGGAATGAAATTTTGTAGAGTTTCAGTAAAATTGCACGCCAGTGATTCATCTTATCACAACTATTGGGCAGAAACCGAGAGGGAAGTTTGATGATTAAACGTCCCCATCAAATCTTTCATCATATTCTCTTGTGTATATTATTCTGTAGGCTAGAAAGTTCTGCTACTCATGGTTGGGGAATATACAGTAAAGCTTACTATCTTCTAATCTGATTTGTCTTCTCGATTTAACAAAGTGAATTTTATATAAATAGATGAGAGGGTCATGGATGTGGCCTCATCTCAAAGAATGAGAAATATAAAGGCTCAAATTAATTTAAGCTCTTTAATTTTTGCTTGTCAAACGTGCCAGCCTCTCTTTCATACAATGTACGAATTGCTAGACCGAAACACAGAAATTGTACTTTTACCCGTGTTTTTTTTTAAACTTTCAGTTGAAGACGTAGACATCATTGGCTTTCTGGATCTGGATATAGTTAATTATCATTAACTTCATCTAGTAGAGCAATGCTAAAGAAAAGATGGTTGCATGAGTCGGTGCTTTGTAGATCCATCAACTGAAGACTATCTTTTAGTTTCTCATTGCCCACATGTGGTTATATTGATCGCATTTATTCATGAGAAATAGGATGGACGTTCCATGTAAATGGAAAAATGTAGATGGAAAATGCCTTGTTAACCGAGCTATTTAATTAGCAACTTATGTGGCTTTGAAAAATGAAAGTAACTGGATGTAAGATTTCATCTTACCCTTATATACTTGTCTTCATTACTAAAGGTCGACTTTCGACATTCAATTTGTTATTTTTTGATGAGTTATGAGCTCAAAAATCTTTTGCAGTGTCCAGTTTGTTGAATGGAATTGACTCAACATCAAAAATCTCAATGAACAACATTTGAAAAACCCCCGGCCAAAAATATAAAAATAAATAAGAGACCTTAAAATGAGGAGTGAGAAAGTGAACATTATTAGCGACATGTCACCTCGGATTCGCACGTGCTACTACCACGGGTTGGTCTTGTGAGCAACGACAAACTCTGTTTTGCTTCCGCAGAGAGCTTTTATGTAAATGTAGTTATAACTTTGGAGGTTCTGCGAAGAAAAGTGACTCTGTTGGGGATTCATTTCTTGATGTATGCACACATGAGGTGGCTTCTTCTATGGACCAAAAGTGAGGTTTTGACCAGCTTGTCAATGCTGCGAGGAAAAAGCTTGTCCTCCTGGTCGAGAAACCTATTGGGCATTACCTGAAACATCGTATGTTACCTATATAAATGGCATGGTTAGACAAAATGAATGGAACAAGCAAATGGCTCAAATTGCATAATATCATTTACGGTTCACATGCTCATCAAATTTTGAGATTCTCACAGCATAGACCAAGTTATAGCACGAAATTTGCAAAGAAGATTCGCCACAGAATGGGTAACTAAGATCCCATATCAATATCGAAAATAAGTAACCAAAAGAATCAAATCCCCAAACTCACCCATAAATCTTGAAATGTAAGAAGTATACATGTAATTGCATCAAGATTATGCACTAATTAGATTCTAAAACCTATATGCATTTGCCCTGATACCACATGTAAGAAATTCAACCATCTAAAACTCATATATAGCACTTAGAATACCTAACCTTAACACAGATACCTAATGTAGCCACTCATCGTCTTTGAACTGATTAATACGAATAAAGCCATACAATTCCAAGACTATGTCTTCCTCTACTTCTCTTCCCCTAGAAGGTCTCTAACGGATAAACCGTAAGCATATGAAATTAGGAGGGGAAAGGAGACCATAGTCTATGGACGTAGCATATTCTAATTGGCTCATCCATCACAAGTCAATGTTAAAATATCGACCTACACTGACTAGCAGATCACATCATTACTGTAACTGAGATGTGCTAAACCCGATAATGTAATCACAACCGTATTTGGGCGATATAGCATTCTCATATATTTTATAAACTTATAACAGCCTATTTTTCCCTAACTAAAATATTATATGATTAACGCTAGCCCCCGTTTTTTTACAAATTTCTAACAGATTGCCGTCCAAAATTACCATCTTCCTGTTCGTTTTAGAATGGGGGTCTTTCAAGCAATTGTTTTGGCACTTTCTAATGTTTTACTAGATTTGGTTCTAATATAATCATTACTAGCTTAAAAAAATAATTAACAAATTTCGACACCTTATTATCGGAAGAAAAAGAGGTCACTCGTTCATGATTGAACAATAATGAAAGCACGCTTAGGGAAGGAAGAAGCAATCGCCAATTCCCTCTTGACCAACCAAAACACTGATTAAATCACTGAGATTTTCTCACAATAATATGCTAGGCAAAGTCAACAATGTTCATGACATTACTCTACAATACTATAAATTCAAGTACTTAGATAATAATTGGTATAACCACGAAGCTTAAATCCAGTCAACACAATTTTTTGCCCAAATCTCCGCGTGAATCACATGTAAATCATTTACCTCTTTTATCATTATTAGGGATAGCACATGATATAGTCCAGAACTATGAAGCTCAGACACATCAATAGCATGCCTGGAATTACCTCTAAGTTTGAAAAACTCAAAAAATCAAGCTAGATTACAGAATATGTGTGATGACAAAAAACTTAGCATCAGAAAAGTGATGCCTACACAAGGTTATGCCGTAAATTATCTTAAACATCTGACAAACAAGTTCAAGCATGAAATGGACTTTGATCACAGCTGCAGCCTTTAGTAAAACACATGAACATCATAGCAAAAACTGAGCTGCACATGCACTATGCTTCCTTTCTCGGGTCCCTCGATGAAATTTTGCGAATTGGGAAAGCAGTAAACGGCACATGCATTGTCAATCAGAGTGCACTATATCATTTGAAGACACTTTATAGAATGCTAGATGTTTAACTATATCCTCTGACCATATATTAGAATACTAATCATTATAAATTACTGTTTGAGAGTATTTGGCCGATGGGGGCATATTAGTCTATTTCCTTTATTATTTCATGTATGGCGGCAATAAGGGTGACATTGTAATTTCTGCTTCTTTGCTTTATTATAAATAGATAGCTTGGGGTCACATTGACTTAAGCTAAGTATTCAGTTCAGTTTTTTTGTTTCTTAGCATGGTATTAGAGTTGGAGCTGAACTGAAACCCTAACCCCAATCTCTTCTCTGCGCAACATTTCTTTCTCTCTCTCTCCTCTTGCCTTTTCCCTCCACTTATCAGCTTAAGCTTTTGGGTTGAATCAACTTGCTGATGTCACCATGCAGACCATTTGTTATATGCACAAGTAACTGATGATCATTGAATATGCAGCAGAGGTGCATCATAATACAATACACGGTGTACATGATATTCATAAAAGGAAGGATTCAATTGTTCAAAGGTCTTACCTAGTTGTGCAAAGGTATGAGAGGATTCAACAAGAAGAATCAATGCATGCAAATCGAATAAGCAGCCTGATGATTAACCCATGGCATGTGAGGCTTTGGAGCTGAACATCAAATAGAAGCATTCAGCATATCTATAAAATACTTAAACAAATCATAGATTCACAGTGTCATTAATGGCAAATGAATGGAAAAGGAGGGGAAGAAAGGCAAAGAGAAATGACACTCATGTAACATGTTTCTACAAAACAGAGAAGAAACATGAAACCAAATTGATTTTATCATTGCGAAGACAAATTATTCCAAGGCCATTTTTTCTATATGTAATTTGTTTCCAAAGTGTACTAATTATTTCAGAGGCATGAAAAGGTTATGGTCTGTCAGTCCCTTGAAATATTTGCAACTAAAGAGCTCAAATTGGAGAATTGCTGGACTAAGAACCGTATATGTTTAGTAATTCAAGATAGGGATCAAGTAAGAAGATATTTCTCTTAAATGAGTCTAAACAATGGATTCTCAACTATTAAGATACTGTACTTCGTCTTTTTTCTTAACCAAGGACATGAAGTTTTATTTCTCAAATGGCAATCTGGTTAAAAAATACCCAGTCTAGAGGAAACCTACATAGGATTAGCCAGGCATCTGAAATTTGGCCAAATGAATTGACTGGGAATCTGAAACTCTACCTTTTGCTTCCTGGGCAAATTCTACACCTATTTATAGCAACCATTATATAGCTGAACACCAGTCCACTCAAGCAACTATACTTAGTGTCAGTCTGGATAAGTGTACCCACCATCTCAAGACAAGCACCTTATCCTTGATGGAGAAAACTTCTGAATGGGTTCTAATCCAACCAATGGCCCGCTAGTTCTATGCTTGCAATTTCATTAAACCTTTGTCATTACAAACATTCCACTAGGCCAGCTTTATTTACCTGGGATGTGCAGGTAATTTTCCAGAGCAAGGATACAACAACATATCTTTACTGCAGCAACGATTTACATTTGGACAAGAGAGAGAGAGAGAGAGAGAGAGAGAGAGAGAGAGAGAGAGAGAGAGAGAGAGAGAGAGAGAGAGAGAGAGAGAGAGTTGTTCAGTAAGATCTACAATCACCGAAACCCCCAGCTACAATTCTTTCTCTAGCTGGTTGGAAGAATTGATTGAAAGGTAGAAATAGAAAGAGGCTTCCTGAATTCTTCCTAAACAATATGGAAATGGATGAGTGCTCGGAAAACCATTGTATTAGATTTTAGAAAAGAACTTTTTCCGGGACGCTCTTTCAGGGAGATGTAGCTAGCGGGCACAATGCTCTACTTCATCAATTGATAAAGTAAATTTTGGTTCAAAATGTAGAATTGCTCTATTACGCTAGTAAAAGCCTCTTAAAATGTGTAGTTAACTATGGGTTCATTAAAAAAGAACTATCATTTTCCTTAGGTATCTAAAGTAAATAGGTGCTGACGAAAGTATTATAAAATTCTTTTGAACAGATGGTTCAATCGGTGGTTAATCGCTATTCATACCATTAGGGTTTCCTCATTCAAAAAAATCTCGCAGAAGAGATATTGCTTCTGACGCCATTATACCTCCAACAATTGAAACCCTTTGATCCAGAATTCCCATTATGGCAAGAGAAACAAGAAAAAAGTTGGAAACATTCATAAATCAGACAGACACTTGAAAGGGGGAACACAGATGAAATTTCAGTAGAAACCAGTCAATATTTCCGATGATTCTGCATTTTTACCTAGCTCGTCAGCATGAAACCCGAGACAGATTCCATTTCCAAGACATGTCCAAATATCATGCTAGAGATAATTTAGTAGACTAATTGACAAAGCAATTTGCAAAAGAAGGTATCATTTAAGCAAAAACAAGTTCGCCAGTGGGAGAATATGTTTACTTTAGGAAGTTTATATCTTGTTCTTAAGAATATCAATTCTAAGAAATGTTTGTACTCCAGGAACATCATGCAAGCAAATTATCTATGACCTGTACCATTTGACTCAATTGACAGTAACTAGGCATTGACCTTGGCAAAATTCTTGCATCAAATAAAAAAGAGTGTTTTAGGGGTAACTATGGCTTAAATTTTTTTACTTTCACGATGCCTTTGGGTTGTTCTATATTTTCTCTTTGACATGGAACCTAATGTCCTTGGAGGACAAACAATATGCTGTAAGTAGGGTGATACTTAAGAGGGTTTTAATTTTGATGGGCAACTTCTCTTCAGAGAGATCTTGCAACAGTGATCTGATCGAGAGAAGATTTGTGGATGACTTGTGTACTAGTACCGGCTAGGATGGGTTTACATCAGCTACATCTTCCAAAAATCGCATAGGAACTGTACTCACTGTTATAACAGTCTCGTTCTCTCTATCATGAAACTATGCAGTAATGGGCTAGTTTTTTAGCTCCAGAGAAAGGAAATTGAGCAAGGTGGTCCTTTATCTGCGAGATGAGTCCCCTTGCTTGATGTTGTATTCAGAAAGGTAATGAGCCAGGTCATGTTTCCCACAATACTTTTGACCCATAATCAGATTATTAAGAGCAGCATAACTATGTATTTCAAGCTCTAAAAGTCAGAGTTTTCATGGTTTATTTTTTTTCCGCTAAACTTTTTGTTTAGATGCATCCTTAGTATATCTCATGCTTCTCACCCCCGTACTTGAGCTTTTTCTTTCAGAACTACTACTTCAACAGAAAGACAATGTCATAATCTAGATTAGCTACTTCATGTACTGTTCAAATCACATTGAAACAGATCTTATTTCACTACTACGTTTTAAGTTTTATGTCTGCAAAGTCTGAAGAAAAAGTTGATGAGTTCTGAACAAGCTTAGCAAACGCGAAATGTTAGATCATGCCAGCATCAGACAGATGAAAAATCATACTAGAAACACAAGCCATCCACCACAATTTAGCAAGCACTTGCCCTCATGTATGCAGGAAGATCAAGCACATTGCCCACGGCATCTCAGAAAGCATAATTTGCTCATAGTTAAAAAATCATATTTCTCTGAAGATACTATATTTCCCAATTTAAACTTAATAACATTAATACAGCAAAGAATCCAATTACAGTGAAAACAAATGAGGAAGAAGAGATGAAGAAAAAAAGGGCAAAGGGAAAAGGAAAGAACAAACTAATGTTAGCTTAACTTGTAGCACTTCCCAGAACTGTAAATTTTTTAGGGGGAAATTAAAAAGAAAAATGTTCAACCAGTCACAAAGAATTTAAGAAAAGGAAATAAAGCGAGGATAGAAAGAATTAATATAAACTCGACTTCTTGACGCTTGGGGAGACTCCACTTTCTTCCATTTAGACTAGGAAAAGGACAGAAAAGATGAATAATTAGTTCCATAAACCTTTTTCTATTTTCATGGTTATGTGTTGCAGTGTTCAAGGTGCAACAGAAAACAGAATCACTACAAAACTGCATCGATCAATAATCAACATAAGGAATCATAAACCTCCAGTAAGCTTGAGTTGTCAATTGTCATGGGTCACAATTTCAAAGTGGAGCTAAGTAGATACAAAATCAGTAACAAAAGCAAGTTCAGAAACTGACCTAATGCATGGGGCGGAGGTACTTGAATGCAATGACAGTATCGATCCACAGCCTCCAAATTTATCATTTGCACAGTCAAATTATACTTCCTTTATACCTAAAAGTGGCCAAGAGTCATCTAATCATTTATGAACAAATAAATCTTAGGAAAGTTTAGTTTTATTTCAGTATAATCAACAGATGTGCCAGTGATTGATAATGCCACTGCATACATTATGCATGGTTCACATGTCACATAAAGGGAGCATGCTGAAAACTTTTCTACAACTTCTGCAGCCAAAAATCCTGTCCTCTGCCACTGTTCAAGAAGAACATCAAGAACGTCCATCTCTACATGTCTTGCTGCCTATGAAAGCGCAAGGTGAAAAATAAAGAAAGCATATCAAACTTAGGAGCTTTACCAGGGAGAAAGTTGCTATTAGTGTGTAGTTTCATAAAAAATTTAGGAAATGCATTTCATAAGAAATGTTTTCTCCGACAAGTTATCTGATTGAGTATATACAAGATTGATCAAGGCATATACTACATGATATCAACAAGTTTTGCTCACTTGAAGTTGCTGATAATTTCACATGAAAAAGAGGCTTCTTATTGGATTGGCCACCTCCACCTTTTCTAACATTATTTTTTATATACCCCTATAGCAAGGTGCCTTTGTTTTTTCAATATGCTCCACAAGATACTAAAAGGGCCAAATATTTTTCACATCAACTATTTATTACTGTCCGCAAAGTCATTTATAGTAGTGTCTTGTCACCACATAACTATAAATGGTTCAAGGAATAGACTATTAGATAAGAGATTATCTCTACCAGAGACCAGGCCTAAACTATTTGGGTAGATGTGGCCATTGTGTGAAAAAAATGTGCCCAAGAAGCAGGTTCTTACGTCTTAAAAGGCAATACAATGTTCACAATTCATTTTATATGAAATAAGTATACCAAAGTTTAGCTAACATATTCTTATCTTACCAAAAAACAAAAAGTTTAGCTAACATATGGTATAAGGAAACAATGTTAGGAACTTCACAAAAGCTGATAAAGACCATAATATGGTTCCAGACAGAGCACAATGGTAAATGAAATACGTAAAACATCGTGCACAATAAAGCCAGATTATTGCTAGTGTTAGCCGTAATCATATTTTATGAAAGAATAATGGGAACAAAACCATTTACAGCCTAATAATGCATGGAAAATTCCACTTATTAACAGATTTGTTCTGACAATTCTTTAATCATCTATTAAAGAAATAGTCATGGGAGAAATATATAATGATCAACAATAACTGTGAGTAGATAATTCAAGGATATCAATTCAGAACAATAACAAAGTGCTGTTGGTCAAATTTATACAAGGGGGTGGAGAAGCAATGACAAACCATACGTTTCGTGCCTCATTAGTCCGATTTCTTCCTGTCATAATAACGTGCCCATCCTCAACAATCACACAGCTGTTCAATCAAAGAGTACAATCTGAAATCAATCACTAATTAAGACTGACATACTAATCATCTTAATTAGAAAATAAAGTTGTATATCTGAAATGCACATGGTTACTGAAAATTAGTTTTTTACCCAACTGGAACTTTAAGGCTGTCCAAAGCAAGCTTTGCCTTATATAAGAGTAGCAAATAGGTTTTGTTACTTGTTAGAAGAAAAAACTATGAGTATAAAAGCCAGAAATTCTCAAGCATGCATGCATGTATACAAGCAATTCAAGAGGAAATCAGCATCAAGTGTCCAGCAGTAGAAATATTCAGTATCAATATGCAGCTACTAATGGAATGAATGCATGTCTCCCAGCTATATAATCAGGATCCTGCGGGTCCTGTGTAATATACTGATCACAAACTTCTAAACAATGATTATTACAACATATTCATCCTGTAATTCAGATGTAAATCACACCTAACTGTTAAACTGATATGGCTCTAACCACACTAAAGCAGAAACAGCAAACAATTTGAGAAACTGCAAGTTGCTCATTCCAGTGTGTCCTATCATTGGTACCTCAGAAGCTTATCTTTCATTAAATAGGTTTCGCTCAAACATTCAAGAAGCTTCCATGAGTTTTAGCTTCTCGGTCATTTTCCTTCATAAAAGCTATGGCATATAAGGATAAAAAGAGAATTTTAAACTGTTGCGAAGGCCTCATAATTCAGAATCGACATCAGCATCTTGTGCTTTTGTCTCTATTCTACTAAATAACTTACATAAACTCCGTGTTTCTTATGATTATTTCTTTTTCATATCCACAGTCCACAAGGCGAAAGAAAATAACCACCTAACCAGTTATCCATGGGCACAACCTATGTTCATATTACTCTCACACTCCAAGTAAATTTGGTTTTCAATTCACCCTCGTTGCCAAAGTTAAGATGTAGTTAAGGGACTCGACTGTCAAGCAACCTTTCCTGGTGGCTTGCCATCTCACTGCATCTTCTTCATTCCTCTATGGTTTTGCCTCTTGGAGCACCTCACAAAACATAGAGACAGAGCCCTATCCCAGTGATCGAAGTTTCTCAGAATTCATTTCTCTTGGCAAACCTATCACCCGCTGCACATCTGTATGATAAGTACATACTAGATACATCCACATTTCCTAGACACCTCAAAAGCTCCCAAAGCCATTCCTCTCTCCCTCCCAACCCACAGCACCCGGATTGGCTCAGTATTTTGCCTGAGAAGGGGACTGAACCAACCCATGTACACCCTACTTCCCATTACTTCACTCTCCCTTTCTTGTTTTTCCTTTGAACCTAGACTTCATCTAATTCTTTCTATAAATTGCCACCGATGAAAACAAAACAAAAAAATCTACACATTCCAGAGATTGTCGCTAATTTTGCAGCGTGTAATGCCGACAAACTATGAATTCACAATCAAGCATCCACAAACAAAACTTACGAAGGAACATCGATTCAGCGTCTCTCGAACAAATTCAACGACACATTCTTCAAGTTCGCGCGCAATTGTAGCACCAACTGAGTCGAATTCAAAATCCAGCTCAAGTATCACATCAACTTATTAAGATTCAGATGTGTCACGCATTACCTGATCAACAGCAAGCTGCGCAAAGCCCAGAACCTCAGAAGAAAATCGTTCACCCGAAGCTACGTCAACAGTTTCCATGGCTTCTCGGCGGTGGTAGTCCGTCACCTACGCCGGCCGGTCTCCGTCAACCGTCGTCGACGAACTTCTTCTGTTGGTCACCTCCGTCGGCAGGTGGCGATCATCCATGCGTCAAAGCTCACTGGTGGCGTCGCCTTGGAAGATGAGGAGTGGTGATGCGGAAAGTGGGGGTCGATGAAGTTTGAAGAAAGAATTACAGAATTCTATTTGGGAATAAAGTTAACTAACTTGGGTTAATTAAAGGGGATTTGAGCAAAAAAACAAAGGTGATTGATTATTTTAAGTAAGCGATCATCAAATATATATTATATTTCTACAAGGATGGAAGGGTACTTCGACAAAGACAAAAAAACAATTTTGATATGCTCATTTCACAAAAAATTTGACATTGATAATTTTCAAAAAGTCGTTTCCAGAAAAATAACATAATGGGGCAGCTACGTGATCAAGGCTTCCGACAATTTTTACGAGTCATGTGTTCAAAATCTGTTTATGGTGATAGTTGTTGAGCAAGGGAGAGCGACCAAGACACTTCCTTGATTTCATACTCGAGTATAAAATGTGTGAATGGGGCATGGATTGAGGGGTTGAATCGACGTGAAACCAATAAGCCCGGAGAGAAAAGTAGATGCATTGGAATTGAAATTATATTGCAAGGAACTAAATTTTGAAACGAAAATACATGGAAATGAAAGTGGCAAGAAATGAAGGTGCAAGTAAAGAAAAAGTAAAAAAAAAAAAGAAAAACAAAGATACCTTTGCATGCTTTCTTGGTCGAACTAATTTTCTTGATATTAAGTTGAGAAGTAGGGCGACCTTCTCTCTCCTTGTGGAGGGCTCTTTGGGGATGATTATTTCCATTGTTGTAGCTAGCAAAGTTAAACGCTAATTAAAATGGACACGTAAAGCACCTCAATGTTAATAAATGGGTAAAAGCGGGTGCTAAGAGCGGGTTACAAGTTTTTTTGAGAAAATTAAAGGAGAAGAACAAGAAGAAAGAATGCATTTTAATCGAGATAGGCGAGTTCACTTACCTAGGAATTGCTTCCTTAGCAAGTTTCGATCATTCTAACAACAAAAGCTGCAAGCCAACACTACCATCCTCATCTTTGCCAGTCGAATTGGAAGTCGGCATAGTCTTGGTTCGCATTCCATGAGGGAGAATAAGCTTAGGATTTCCCTTGGATACTATTTGACTATGTTCCTCACTACTCCTTTGACAATCTTGCAAGTCTTTTTGTAGATCTGTTTCGATCAAACTATCTTTGTGCGTAAGTGGACTCTTAACTTCTAAATCTGTTGATTCAAGAACAACCTCGCATAGTAAAGCTAGATCGATTAGCCGATTGTCTTGAATCCCAACCTTTAAATCATCATCAAGTGGCTTGCATATTATTCGGAATCCCTGCTTTTTTGCCTTTGTAGCCGATAGTGTAAGGCTAAAGTGTACATAACTCCCATCAATTTGACCAAAATCGACTTCTCCCCACAGATCATATGGTGTGAAATACCAAAGCAAGATTTGATCCGAATCCAATGCCAAGAAAGGTATTGCTCGTTTGCAATCCCGCATTTCTCCATTCACATGTGGTAAAATCTGAAATATTTGATTTTGTGCCTGTCCATCACTATTGAAAACGGCACAAATAGTCAATCCAATAAACTTGTCATACAAGTCCTCTGAAGCCATGAATGATACGAAACTCTCTTCAATAGGGAGGACCCACTCTGGCATCTCTCCTCCAGGGAGCCAAATTGTGTAATCAGGAGGCGTCTATTATAAAGATAGACCATTAGAAAGTACCGAAGTTTGTTATTAGTAGTACTAAAATAAACAAATTCATTTTGAGTTTAGTGATTAATCCTAGTGAATTCCACTTCAAAACTAGAGCTCTCTAAATGAGTAGAGATTCAGTGACCCTTGCTTGCATTAACATACAACTCTCATGCGATAGAAATCATTCCCGTAGAAGTACGGTAGCCAACTTTATTACATGCAAAAAAGTGCAGAATCACTTTATATTTGTTTGCGTTTCTTGAGCCTTTGCATTTACTACTATTCCAATATACAAGAACACAATTCATCCAGCATATACTCCGTGAGAGAGAGAGAGAGAGAGAGCCTAACCCGGTCCAGAGAGGGAATGTCAGCCACGGTCAACACTCTACAGGCAAGAAGAGGAGATGAAAACAAATCTCCATTTTTTTCCATAGATTCGAAATTATTAGCTGAAATATGCTTCAAAAATGGTGGAAGCTCGGGTATCTCTTGTAATTGACGGGCATATGAAGTTGCATATACGGATAAATGATTAAGCTTACGAATAGATGTGGGAAGGCTAGTAACATTGCTCTCCGCCAGAATTAAATGTTGCAAGATGGGAAAATAGGAAGGATTCTCGAGAAATCCTATTCCGGACAAATTACATCCCCCAAGACATAAATAGAGTAAATTTGGAAGTCCGGTCTTCATGCACGGATCAACTGAATCCTCATACTTTGGAAATCCTGTTAAATTTGTGCAAATCCCTAGTTCCAAGATTTCAATGTTTTGTAACTTGTAAATGCTAGACGGAAGACTTACCAAGTTCTTGCAATTACTTAAACTCATTATTTTCAAAGAGACAAGATTTTCTATTGATGCAGGAAGTTCTTTAATAGCGGTCCCTTGTAAATAAAGCCTTTTCAAGCCTTTGAGTTTACATGGAATATCAGGGAAACTGTCAACCTTTCTACACCCGTTTAAATTCAACAACTGTAACTTGTCGTGATAAGCAATAGACTCAGGGGCTTCTACCAAGTTTTTGCAATCACCGAGAACCAATTCCTCAAGATTTGGAGTATAAGAAAGGTCGGTCATATGAACCAACGATTCACAGTTACTGAAATTAATGAACTTCAATTGTTGGAAGCCCTGCAAAAATAGCGAAACCAACATTTCATTAAAAGTTACTATAAATTGATTTTCTGAGAATTACATATTGTATTGAGAAATTAGTAAACAATTAGAAACTTTACTAGTAATTACAAATCTATATGTATATACCATAAGGGATTGAAATATAGAGATGGTAAATCAAAAAGCTAATGGATATTGGTTGGATGCGGGCCACGTGGTAAAACTATGCCACATGTCATGCCATGTGGCAATTAGAAAAGTGGTAGAAGGACACCAAAAGTGCTCAAAGTTGTGTACGGCCCTCACTTTATTTCAAAAGTTTCTTTCAGATCATTTAAATGCCACTTTATAAAAAACAATGATCACTTAAGTGCCAACTCTGATCTCGAATACTGGAAATCCGATGTGGTAATATTTTAATATTTTTTCCATTGACATGGCTCGCTGGACGTCTAAATCAACATAAAAAAAACCCGAAACGACGTTGTTCAACAAGTTTCACCTGCCTGCACGACCCAAAACGACGTCATTCAGCAAGAAAAATCAATTCCTTGCTGAACGACCGACAGAAAGGGGATGCAAAGGGGGGAAAAGGGAGCATAGTGAGAGAGCGAAAGGGAAATTCTCTCCGGCTTCTTGTCTGGGCAATTCATCAAAACCACCTCAAAGTATGCTGTCAACGGAGCTAATTCGTTGAAGAACCTGGCTGCAAACCGAAGGCTCGGCCATATCCATTCTCAGCCACGCATGGTGAGGAGTTCGAATCGCGGTTGGTGTTGCCTCCTTCGCCAACCAAGTCCCTTGAGGCGGTTTCTAGAGCCATTTTGTTCCGATCTACCCAGCAATTGCGTCCGGCGACTTTCCCTTCACAAGGTACGCCCAAGCTCCTCTCTTTTCCCTTGTTTTGTCGAATCGGCGAGCTGGGGCTCACCGGCCCTGATTCTCGCACGTTCCGAACCTGCTCATACCTTTCTCTGTGTATTCCTAGTGTTGTTTTATGGTTATGGTTGAGTATGGTCTGAGTTTGCGCCTCGATTGCTTTCTGGTTGTCCCCTCGGCCGTTATACCTTAGGTGTTCGATGAAATGTCTAGGTGAGGTTTGTGCACTTGTTCTTGGTTTTCCGTCCAATCTAGGCGTTCATTGATTGCTGGATGTATTTCATGGCTTTCTAAATTGATATCACGCCAGTGTCTTTCATATTTCGTCGAGTCTGGTTCGTTCGGAGCGATTGCTCTTCCCCTCTCTCTCTCTCCTCCATTTCTTTGACTGAGCTCTGCAACATGAGATGGAAACCAAGTGATCTCGACTGAACAGCACTCTTCTCACATATCTGAACCATGTCGTTCCTTGCCCTCTCTCTCCAATCTATCAACGAATCTGACATCCTCCTTTAGACCCATGAGTGGTTCCCGACTGCTCGCACCTTCGTTGCTCTCTCCACCTCACGCCACATCCGCTTCTCCTATGCCAAGCCCTTCACCGCTCCCTCCTCCTCCTTTGATCCTGACCCCACTTCCACCTTCTACTTTATCAGTGATGACCCCCTCACCGCCTCTTACGGCCTTGCGATAGCCATAGAAGCCTTGGTTTCCCTTAAAATCGCCCTTGGAGAGAAGGAGGTGGCTTGGCGTCGTTTGTTGAGGTTGGGGTGCAGCTCATAGGTCTAGGTGGTGATGGGTGAGCGTCGGAGAAGCTATGGCCAAGTAGTCATAGTGTGAAGCAACAAGGGTGCAGAAGGGAGAAAAGAGAAGAAAAAAAAGAAAAAAAGAAAAAATGACATGGAGGGAGAGGAGGAGAAATGTACACATGGAAATGCCATGTGGACCAATTTTTTTATTTATAAAAATTCTAACTTATATAAAAATTTTAATTATAAATGCCACGTACTTATTTTGGTCGGAATTTCTCACTGGAAGCACTTAAGTGATTATTTTTTATTAGATTTTGCACTTAAATGATTCGGTGAAAACTTTTGGCATTAAAATGAGCGCCGTACACAACTTTTGACACTTCTAATGTCTTTCTCCCCAGAAAAGTAAAATGAAGTGCCAAACGACAACCATGCGAATGTGGGCCACGTGACAAAATTAAGCGACATGTCATGCCATGTGCCAATTAGAGAAGCAAAGTTATTGTCACGTGGCGAGCACCGGAGTGAACATTTTTTTATTCTAATTTAGACTATTTATAATGGCTTAATGTCAAGACTATATTCTATCACAATGAAAGTTTTCAAAAAATAAATAAAATTTTAAATTTCTTTGAAACCATGCAAAGACAATGAAACCAACTTTGAAAAAAATTATGAAGAAAAAGAATTCAGATATATAATTCAATATCTAGCTTTGAATTTTGATTAAGAAACTAGTCGTATGCCACCACTAGATCCCATTATTTGTAAACGCATTACAACATTATTGGCAAAGCTTCTAATAAATATTTTATTATGTTTGCTTAGAAATGTTGCTCTTTAAGGACTGACTTAAGTAATTAATAATGCCTTGTTTTACAGCACAATGCATTCAAACCTTTGACAGAGTTAATTCTATCGATGCAGGACAAATCTCATTGTTAGGTACGTACATTGGGTAAGGCTCTATCACTTGATAACTAACTGGTCTCTTAAGGTTACTTTCAGTTGGAGATGTCATGACTAGGATATCTAATTTACCACATCCAAATCAAGCATTTAGCCACTTAGCCAGCTACTGCTTGGGTGTTTTCACTTTTATACACAATATCAACAAATTCATTCTTTATATTATTGTTTCCTCTATATTTGCTCATTATACAAATTTTCTGTAAAAAAAAAAGGTTATGTGTAAACAACCGACACAATTAGAATAGGTTACGCAGCTCACACTAGCACATTTGCATTCTTCACTAGGTAGATTTGATTTGATTTTGAAATATAACTATGTCAATTGTTAGAGACATTGGATTTAAAAAGTATTTTACCTTCATCTATATTATTATATAAAGTAAAGAAAGGACATCCTACTTTTAAGGGATTTCAATTTTCTTTTTAATTCTTTCCTTCAATTATACTCAATTACTTATTTTACAAATATTATACTCATGGACGGATATGTGAAATTGGTTATTCTCTTTTATCTCACATACTTTATAATTATGTCTCAAGTTTGAGCCTATATATTGAACCCGACCTGATTGGAGGATGGGGACCTTCGTATTGCATGAGGCGTAAAAGAAAAGTCCAAGTTGGACTTTGACATGGTGTTGCATTCTTTGGATCATAATCTCGTATTATAATTTGTTTTTCTTTGTTGGATATATGAACCAACATTCGGTCAACCGACAGGGTTTCTTCATATCTATCCAAGGTATGAGACCAAGAGTTGAACTCCTCTGATTGCCGCCCGGTTGACTTTCCTTTAAAAGGCCGCGCAAGAGGAAACAAAAAGGAATACTCTGAAGAAAGTCTAGGTGGGTTCCAGAGATAGAAATAAAGTGTGGGTTCTATTTCGATCTCCCTGCAGCTGCAACCGCACAAAGGAGAAACAAGGGGGAAGCTCTTCTTTGGCCGGGCACAAGAGCGGTAACACACGCTGATATATATGCAATGTAGTTTTACATCCAGATTTATTTGTTTCTTTGTGAGCACTATGGGTTTAGGTGTATCTAGGACTAGGAAGCGCTTGAGTGTGTAAGCGATTGTAACTATAAAATTCTCTGATTAATTAATGGAGTTTTTGGTGCTGGCTCTCTCCATGGAGTAGGTACCAATACTAAGACCGAACCACATAAATATTTCGTGTTTTATTGTTATTTCTGTAGTCATTTTGTGTTGATGTAATTGCAAGATCCGTTAGTTTCTGTATTATTTTACTAAGATTGGTATCAGAGCTATTGCTAAAATCTTTTGGATTTGATATGGGAATTTTGCTTGTCTGATTGTTGTCTAGAAATTTTATTGTTACAGTTATGTGTGGAGTGAAAGTAAAAATTTTGAGAAATTTAACGGAAGGAACAATTTTGCGTTGTGGAGCATTACGATGCATGCTCTATTAACAACCTAAGATTTGGCCAAGGCATTGGATGGCAAGGCTAAGTTGCTAGAAATGATGAAAGATGCCGATAAAGGTGAGTTAATTGAGAGAGCGAGGAGTATGATTCTATTGAATTTATCAAATGGGGTATTAATAATGGTGGCCGAAGAGAAGGATGCTGTGGGTAAAACTTCAGGCACTCTATGTAAAGAAGGGTTCGAATATCGCTTATACATGTTGAAGATGATGTTTCAAGTTTGTTATACTAAAGATACTTCCATCAAATCCCATTTAGATGTGTTTAACAAACTCATAATGGACTTGAAGAACGTTGAAGAGACCTTAGATGATGAAAAATAAGGCATGATATTGTTGGCTTCTCTACTAGAGTCATGAGAGTACTTTACTAACTCAGTATTACAGGGGCATACTACAATTACCTCAAAAGAGGTAGAATCTGTTTTGTTCTCTAAGGAGTGGTAGAGAAAGTTGAAAGATGAGGATCTAGTACAAGAGGTGGCGTGAGGACTAGTGATTCGAAATAGAGATCAACATCAGAGTCTAGATGCAGAGGTAAAACCAGATCAAAATCTCACAATAAAAAGTCTAAGGGTTGCGTGATGTGCTTTGACTGTCATGAGGAGGGGCACATGAGGAAAGATTGCCTAAAGCTAAGAAACGGAGATATGCCAGTGCAAAAATAGAAAGAGTCGTGCCCTTCAAAGTTGAAGCATCCTCCCTAGATAAACTATCCACCTTGCAGTGTCCCCCTCCTGAATTCTCGATGCGGTGGTTAGGCATAGTAGGCAAAATACCTCAAGTAGTGTAGTGTGGCGAACGTTGTTGAGGAAAGCACCAATAATGCAAAGGCTGTCTTGAGTGTGACTATCGACTCATCAAGAGATGTGTAGTGCTAGAATTTGGGGTATTCTTATCAAATGATGCTTCATAGAAACTGGTTTACTACTTAATAAACTGCACATGATGATAGAGTTATGATGGGGAATAACGTAGCCTACAAGATTGTCTGGATAGGGACACTTCGAATTCGGATGCACGATAGGTAATGCACATATTGATGGATGTGAGGCATGTACCGAAGCTTAAGATAATCGTATTTCTCTTGAAACACTCAATAACATTAGGTGTAAGTACACGGCTGAAGAAGGAGTGCTGAAGATCTCTCAATGTGCCATGACAGTGATGAAGGGAAAGAAGGTGAATTCTCTATATCATCTACTAGGAGAGACCATAACCAGATCTTCTATAGTTTCGTCAAGCGAGTCAAACTCAAACTTAATTAAGTTATGGCATATGCCATTAGGGCACAAGAATATGACAAGTATGACGATGCTGAGTTAGAGTGGATTGCTCAATGGTCAAAAGATAAGGAAGCTAGACTTGTGTGAGTAATGCATCTTTAGGAAGCAAAGCCGAGTTAAATTCACTACAGCTATGCATTCGACCAAGCAACTGATTGGTTATATTCATTTAGAAGTCCAAGGCCCATCTCCGATTTCTTCGAAAGGAAGAGCTCGATATATGTTGATATTCATCGATGATTATTTGACAAAGGTATGGATATACTTCCTAAAGCACAAATCTGAGGTGTTCAATCAGGTCAAGAAGTTTAAGGCACTCATTGAGAAGCATTCAGTAAACAAATTTAGTGCCTTAGGATCAATAACGACATAGAGTTCTATAGAAAAGATTTTGCCAATTTTTGCAAGGGAGAAGTGGTTTTGGGACACCACATAGTGCCCCGGACACCACAGCAGAATGGTGTCATAGAATAAAGGAATAGAACTTTGATTGAGTGAGCTAGGTGCATTCTTTTGCATGCAAGACTTGGCAAGGAATTTTGTTTTTAGCTAATAGTTAATGGTACAAAAAAATAGTAAATGACAAAGTTTGTGTATAACTATAGAAATGAATTTTTTAAGTTCTAGTCCTAGAGAACATTTAACTAACACCCTTTCACATTATCTTTAACAAAATATATGTTGATGGAGGAAAATGGAGCCAATGATTGTGGGACGCATGATATAGCCATAGCACACTATTCTATCCAACTTTCCATTACTGTATCAATATGTATATAATCCTAAAGCTACGTTTGGTAGTTGGAATAAACTTCAAAATATGATAAAATTTGTCATATCTCATGTTTGGTGCCTATTCAAGATATGATAAAGTCGGACATATGAGGGATATAACCCCGATAAAATTATCCCATGGGAGAGGTGGAATAAAGGTTGATAGGATTTCTAATATCCATAATATAAAAGTTATTTTTCTCGAATAACAAACTTATTAAATTAATAAAATTAAAATAGTATTTGAATATAAATAATATTTGAATTTTAATATAAAAATTCAAAATAACAAAAAAAAGAATAAATTCGTTTTTATTTATTCTTATTTTCATTTTTATATTCAAATTTCTTTATATCTTATGATGTAAATTTCATATATATATACACACATTTAATATTTATATTTATTACATATTTTAGGCATATTTGTATAGTTTACTATTTAATAAAATTTTATTAGAGAATGATGGAAGGGGAAGAAATAAAAAAGAAAATAATTAAAAAAGAGAGGGAAAATAATTTAAAAAAATGAAATAGGCAAGAGTATCGTGAGAAATTTTTATCATCTTCATTTGTGTAATTTTTATGTTCATTTACACTGATATAATGCTCATAGCAAATAATGGATATAGAAATATGTGAAAATATCCAGCTTTATTATTGCAATTTACCAAACAATAAATAAGATATAGCAAATCCTTGACTATTATATAATCTATATTGACTGGGTGAACACTGAATATGTCCTTATTACATATCCTTAGGCCACAACACTCTTCATGTGGAAGGAAGCAAGGAGCTTCGGTAGATCAGACAACACGGAACCTACTATTCAAGTTTCTGAGTGAATTTCTTAACGTATTAATGAACTTTTCATTCAAAGTTACTATAAACTGATTTTGTGAGTATTAAATATCACATTGATACTTTACCAAAAAAAAATATCACATTGAGAAATTACTAAACACTTTGAAACTCTACTAGTAATTATACAAACATACTTATATATGTGTGTGTGTGTGTACATTTTAGTAACTCAGAGTTAACTCTTATCATTTGACATTTTAGATATTATTTGAAAGAATTGAATAATATATAGACACACGATATAAAAAATGTTCACAAGTAAAATTGGGGTAACAATTATTAGAAGATTAGAATAAGTATAATTAAAAATCCCAAATCAACATGCAGATTTACCCCTTATTAATTTTCGTCTTACAAAAATCCTACACTGGTACAATTATGACACATTTATCAAAATCCAATTTTCGTTTAATAAATCATCCCATACCAGTACTCCTCACCCAAATCTACTCTCTATTTGTAGATGAAAATTAGTTTAGGATAAAACGGTGCCATGTGTCATGCATGTGGCAATCCTAAAATCTAAGTGAAGGGTCACTTGGCGAATATGCGAATGTGGGGCATGTGACAAAACTATGCCACGTGTCATGCCATGTGACAATCATAGAAGCACAGGAAAGTGCCACATGGCGAGTGTGGATGTGGGCCATGTAACAAAATGATGCCACATGTCAAGTCATGTGACAACCATAGAAGCAAAATGAAGTGTCACGTGGAGAGCACAGGAGTGAACACTTTGTCGGATTCTGGCTCTAACTATATATAATAGATGAAGGTCAAGAATATATGTTTTATCACAAAAGAATTTCCCAAAAATCAATAAAATTTAAAATTTGTTGAAGTTTATCAAAGACAATGAAACCAACTTTGAAAAACATGGGAAAGACAATACAAATTTCATATATTGAATTCAAAAGGGCTAATGTAGGTAAATGCTCACCTTAAATTGATTTGGCACTACTGTGATATTGCAATTGCTCATATCAAGTCCCACTAATTTCTTTCTACCAGAGGAAAATTCTAGAATCCGAGGAGCACATCTATTCCATCGAAACCATCTTAGCTCATTAGGAAGCCATATAGGACCTTGGAAAGAATTATGCACATTTTGCAAAATGAGCATTCTCAAACTTCTCAGTTTTGTAAAAGCATCAGGACTGATACATATTTCTGTTGGCTCAAGTGGCTCCACCACTATGGCTTTTACAACACAATCTTCCTGTATAAACAAAACTATTTGGGTTATGCAAGTTCAGTAATTAGAGTAAAACAGATAAGGAGCATAATTCTGATCATATATGCAAGTCTTACCGTGTCACTTGACAAAACATCGACAACGTCATCATACAACCATAGTCTGCTGCGTTTCCCGGGATCATTGCTTTCTTGGTTCACAATATCCATACCCATCAATTGAATCAAGTCATGCATTTGTATGTTCTTGGACTCAATTCTTATCAAGGACCTCTCCATGAGAATTTGTAATCCTATTACTGCCTTAAGATCACAACTGTCAAGAACTTTCTTTACATACTCACTATCCCAGCCCTTAAAGAAGCAAGCAATGTGGAGAAAGATCTCTTTCGCTTTTGGCTCTAGTCCATCATAACTTATTTTGAGCACATCATTGATGCCTTTTTTAGGAGCTGTAGAAATTTCATCTAGTGCACTTTCCCATTCATATTCTCTTCTACCGCGTAAGAAGGAACCTAGCACCTCAAGTGCTAAAGGAAGGCCTTTAGCATGTTTTAGAACACTATCCACTAGATCTGTCCTGATTTTAAATTTTTGGTGTGTCGGAAAAGCATGCTTACTAAATAGCTCACGAGCTTCACTGTCATCCAGTTCTCTAACCTCGTACACATGATATTGATCTATCCCGAGATAAGTTAGTAGATGGCTATCTCTTGTAGTAACAATGATCCTGCTCCCGTTATGAAGCCACTTACCTTCTCCTACTAAAGCATGTAATTGGCGCAAGTCATCCACATCATCAAGGATGAGGAGAACTTTTTTGTGACAAAGTCTTTCTTGTATTAGATTAATACCTCTATCAACATTGGACACTACTAATCTTTCTTTCAGTGCTAATATCTCAAATAGTAATTTTTCTTGCAAAGTTACTAAATCCTTGCAATCTTTTGAAACTTCTCGAACATTCGCCAAAAAACATGAATTCCCAAATTGATTGAAAATATCATTATAAACAGCTTTGGCTAAAGTCGTCTTTCCTATGCCTCCCTGTCCCCACAATCCTACCATGAGAACATCATCATTAGACTCAAGGTTTAACATCGATTTTAACTTAACCACTCGGGAATCTATCCCAACTGGATGTGTAGCAACATGCAGAAGTGTTCGGTCTAGGTGAGTAGAGATTTCCGTCACAATTCTTTTTATAAGCTCTGACTCATCTCTGAAAAAAAGAAGAAAAAGAAGTTGTGGCATCATTTTAGCAATTTGAATAAGCAAATAACAAGCAATTACTAGCCAACGATGACAAAAGCAGTGCATCACATTTTTACATAACCATAGCCAAAACAAAATGTATTTCTACCAAGTCGAATTAGAACTCAAAAGAGCTCCACAACAATCAAAACAAGTTCAGGTTCAACTTTTAGTCTTCCAAGTGATTCATGTTCTTTTGATTTATGCATGATGATTTACTTTTTTTTTGTTGAACTATTATATGTGATTTATTTATACACTTAATAAAAAAAACTTGCCAAGCTTAATTTTCTTTTAATTATCAAATTTTCTTCAATTTTTCCAAATTTCATTTTTCTTTTTTAACTAAATCTTAGGTTTACCAACTCTTATATGAGATTACTAAATTTAACTTAAGCCACTAAAGAATTTTCAGAAACCAAAAGATGACGCATCTATACATGTACTTACAATCATGTGTGTGCAGATTTTTTACAAACAATCTTTGTACTTGTAAAAATTGGCTTCTTACACAATATATGGACTCCACTCTACTTACCCATCTTTCAAATGCCACCCGAACAAGTTAGCAGCATCGGAAAGAGCTTTCTCCCATCTCTTCACTTCCTTCGAATCCTTTCCGAACTTGGACTCATGCTTAATCATAGCTTCTCTATACCTCTCTCTTGGTGTTTTCACTTCTCTAGGTTCCACTTTGTAAAACAAGGGAAAGACCAAGAGAGCTCTTTCTTTCTTGCAGTCCATGATTCTCGCCACCTCTTCCAAACACCACCATGAGGAAGGGAAATCCTCAGAGAAAACAATTAACGCGATCTGTGATTCATCAATTGCCTTCATAAGTGCTGGTGCTATTTGCTCTCCTTTCCTGAGCTCCTCGCTATCAACATAAGTGTAGATTCCTTTTCGGTTAAGAGCTTCGTAGAGATGACCGAGAAAGTTGTTCCGAATGTCCTCACCTCTAAAACTTAAGAACACATGGTAAATCCTTTCAGGTTTTGATGAAGAAGCCATTAGATGATGGAGTTCAACCATCAGCAAAGAGTATTAGCTTAAGATTTGGTAGTGTGTTTTCAGGTAGGTCATTCACCATTTGATCTTCTTGTTGATTTTATTCTTATACTAGAGGATAGAGGTGCATGGCTTTTTTAGGGCAAAGTCAATAAAAAAATAATATTAGAAATTTGGAAAATGATGGACTAAGATATCTAATAGGTATGACCACATGGACTTATTTTTTTTCAAGAAAGCAAATCGCGGGGTTACTCCGATTGGCTGGCAAATGGATAACAAAGGTAGAGAATGGTATAGATCACTACTGGTCCCAGTGGACTCAATTATTGCACAAACTGATAAAGAAACTTTGTTGGCTTCCTCGAAATCACATCCACAACCTCCGAGTAGTTTTTTGTAACATCCTCAATTTTAGTCCCTAGGAATTGGCCATGGAAATAGTGTATGGACTGATCCGAGGGTCGGTTATAGATCATGCTAGTATGGTCAATCGTTCAAGGCACCTAAAATCTTGATTACCTCAGTTCTTTGCCAAACCAAATTTAGTGAAATTTGGGATCCGAAGAAGGAAGTGCCATTAGAACTAAGCAAAGGGATGAGACTCATTTCTAAGCCCTCCAATCTTACCCATGATTTTGCTAGAATTGAGTTTTATTAAACCAAATTTGGTGGTTTTCTCATTTGGACTCAATTCTTGATCTTGTTATGGAAAAACCTAGATTCGAATCCTCTATACCTCTTCGTTTTGTTATTTTTGTAGAAACTTTGTGGACCAAATTTCCTAAAATTTTCTTCTTCAAAGTTGTTCCAAATATCTTGAAGTTTAACATATTTTAATTTCAGAATTTTTGGACTTAATTGGGTTGGACAATCAGCTCATTTTCGGACCAAATAAAACTGCTCAAAATAGGTATTTCTCTGATGTTTACACTTTCCTGATTTACTACAAACTTCGGTGACTCTCGAGCGATTCTTGGCGTGTTGCTTGAGCACGTGGAAGGTGGGTTCTCAACCTCGAGCTCTCTAGTTGTCGAACAACAAGAAGAGGCATGGGCTAGTCGGTGAGCTCTTTATGTGGCCGCACAACAAGGAAGACGAGGGCTAGGTGGTGAGGCTCTCATTCTCTCTTTCACTTGGTGTGAAAACAAGAAGCAAGGAACCAAGAAACAAGATGGTGATGGCTTGAGAGTGGCATGAGAATGGAGGATGGCGTGAGAGAGGAGGAGCAGGGGGCCGACTTCACGTGAGGCTTCTCTTTCTCTTCCTCTCTATATATTGCAAGCCAAGGTCAAGAGAGACAAAAATGTCATTTTTACTAGGGTCCCTAAAGTCTTATGGCCATTAATGTGTGTCATGATGGAGGGGTCCCTAAAGTCAAAAATCATTTAAGGCTTGTCATGATGATGTGCCCCAAAGTCTAACTTTAATTAATACAAGTCATTAATGATCCTTATCTCTTCCTCTCTTTCTCTCTCGGCAACTCTCTCAGCCGACTCTTGTCTTGGCCGACTTTAATCTCTCTCTCTCTCTCTCCCTATTTCTGTGGCTCTTACTTGAGTCATTAAAAGGAAGAGATAAGGTGTCATCATGAAAGGGTCTCAAAAGTCTCATGTCATTAATTTAGGCTTCTTGAACAAGCTTCGTTCTTGGTCATTCAACTCCCAACTTAGGCTTCAAGTTTTGACTTCTCTAGAATCCTCCAAGTCCAAGCTTGCTTCTCTCTTTTCTCTCTCTCGGTTTCACCCTAGGCCGACGTCCAATCAAAGCATAACATGTCTCATTTGAAAGCTCGGAACGTGTAATTTAAATCACCAGAAGACATCAAGTCAAAATTCCAACGTTCTTGTATAGAAAATGCTGAATCTTTAAAATCTGACAAAACCGGGCAGTTTTGCACTATTCACGAAATCGGACTTGAAAACATAGTAAATGGACTCCCAAAATTCTCAAATTTCAATATGTCATAAACAAGGCCTTAACAAACATTTTTCATGAAGAGCACGAAATCTCAATCTCTGCAAACACCATTTTTAGTAGCTGAAAGACAGACTAAAAACAGTTCACTGGAACAGAATTCTTGTTTCTAAAAGTAAGCTTTGTCCAGAATCCAAATTATCTCAAAAAATTCCCAAATTTATTTACATTAGAGAAAAGGAAGTTCTCAACAACTTTTGTGAAGGAAACTTTTACAAAATCATCCCAGAAAAGCTTGTACAAAATAAAGAAAGGGTGAACATCACTGAAATACCCATTCTAGGCAGTTTTATACAGTCCGAAAATCAGGCCATCATACCACTCATATCAACTCCAAAAATTCTAAAATTAAAGTATGTAAAACTTCAAGATGTTTGGAGAAACTTTCAAGAGTAAAGTGTTTGGAAATTTGGATCACAAAAGTCTCCCCAAAAATAACAAAATGAAGGGGTACAAAGGATCCGAAATTGGGTTTTCCAAAACACGAGTAAAAATTTGTTTCAATTGAAAAACTACCAAACTTAAACCATAGCCATTTCCTAGGGACTGAAATTGAGGATATTACAATTCTTCACCTTCCACGTGCTCAAGCAACACACCAAGAATCGCTCAAGAGTCACCGAAGTTCATGTCATCAAATTGAACTTCATCAATGGAAGATTATAAATTCTCAATATAAATTCTCAACCTTGAATTTCTTGTCATCAAATTCAAGTCAAGTTTGAACGTTTTGAGTGTACTGTCAATCCTACTGCGCATCCAGCAAGGCTTTCTCCACCGTGAGACAAGTCATCTTCTTTTTCTCCAAGCACCAAAAGAAAAGAAGAGTGAGGACTTTTAAGTCAAGCCTAGGAAATTTTTCTAAAGCGGAGGGAGAAAGTTTTCAGCTTTACTAGTCAAAGGGACGACGCTTCGAGATAGTTATGAAGAAAGGGTTTATGCGAGAATATGTTTTTCTTTCCTAATATGCCATAGGTGAATAGTCTGATATATCCCCATTCGAATGCAGAATAAAAATCTGAAGGCAAAAAGTAGCGGGTCCCAATTCCAGAGGCAATTTTGAAGACGAGCAAAGCAGCAAAAATAGAGTGGCTGTTTCAAGTTTAAGCAGGAGGCAGTGTCTCAACTCTGGATTTGTGGCAGAGGCGACATAATTTATTTAAGATGATTTAGAGAGTTTCCAATTTAGATCAATCAAACAATTCACCCATCAATTGCGAGATCGGCAATCCCTCTTCCATTTGGGATAGTCATAAATCCACCATGGTAGCATTTGAGTCAGTATTCAGCCGGTCGAATGGAGATTTCGGAGAAATCTCGACCCCTCACGTGTTTCTTTAACTCTGTTATCCAACATGAAAAGAAAGAGATGCGTGACTTTTCTTAGAACTCGGGTAAATGATGGTGCATGATCCAAGACATCTAAAGTGTGAACACATGGACTAATTTTCACTGAAGACCGCATATCTGTGGCCGACAAGATTTGTGAGCAGTGTAGATCGGTACTGGTCCTCGTGGACTCGATTATTGCACGGACCGACAAACAACTCTAGGGTGGTGGATTCTCGTGATGTAGGTCACGGGCCCGCTGACAACTTTGGTGGCTTCCACGAAATTTCATCCCCAACCTCTGAGAAGTTCTTTCTTTGCCACATAGTAATTTACTACATAACCACTCAAGAGATATACAACTTACACGCACAATCAAGTGTACCGGCAAAAAAATAATTTTACATCTTTTGATAAAATAGAACTTTGGAAAAAGATGGTGCTGAAATATGGGCCGAGACATGTAAAAGACGTGAACACATGGACTTATTTTCACTGCAGACCGCACATCAGCTCTAAGGAAATGGCTTTGATCTGTTTAGTCTTCATTTTTCTTTCTGTAATTGAAGTACTTCATGTCATTAGGTTAGCTTTTGTCAAAGGCTCTAATAAATAAAATAAAAAAACTTTTCTGGCTTCCTTGAAGGGGCATTCCCAACCTCCAAGGTCTTGTTTTTTCTTCGCTAAATAAATAATTTTACACATGACTACTCAAAAGATATAAAATTATATTCACAACTAACTATATATGTCTAAGCCTATTTCAATTTTTTTATCCGCATAATTACCAGCAGCCTGATTACCCTAAAAACCCGTAAAAAAAAATCTGCAAATCCTCTGAACAAATTAAGTTTTGGCCTTGACCTGGAATAGCAATTTTGATATAGAGTAATTTGTACAAAATAGCGTTTTTACGACAATGTATCATTGAGAAAAACACGTTGCTTAAGTATGGACCAAGATCTGTCATAAGTGTGAACATGTGGACTTATTTTCACCACCGTGTTATTCGGAGTGTCTGATCGACACAAGCTTCTTTGTCGCCGACAAAAGTAGTGGAGAAACAACTTTGGTGTGGTGGATTCTTGTGCTCTGGTCACAGGCTCGCTAATTAGAAAAAATTTGCTGGCTTCCTTGAAATGGCATCCCCAGTCTTTGAGTGGTTTCCTTTTACTGAGTAATAATTTAACACATGACTACTAAATGACATATAAATCACAAGACAAATATGCATTTTGTATATAGTCAGATAATATCAACATTCCTCGCCAAATGTCAAAAGAATCAGTTTTTAAAAATTTATACGTCTTAACTTTGTATTGACACATAAATTTTTGCTTGGATACTTTTCATTCATTTCATGAGAAAACTAATAAGCGAATTTATCGATAGTGGTACGATTGGATGCTTAAACAAAAACATTTGCTTAAATTAGTCCCACACTTGAACTTCTTCATTTTAATTGGCCTAATGGACGGCTCGACATACGAGATGAATTAGAATTCATAACTCTAAAATCATGGCAGTTAGCTTCAATTTCATGATAGTGCAATTGGACCCAACTCCAGGATTGCGAGAGATGGTCTTAACTCTAAGATAGCAGGATTGGACATGATTCCAAGATAGTGGAATTGGTCATAACTCCTTGCTGTGGATTAAGATATGATTCGGACAAGTTGGATCACGATTCCAAGAATTGTGGAAGTTTGGATAAAAAACTATCAAGATGAGGATCAGATGAGTCAAGGAAGGCCAAGAGAGCGGACTTTGATGAAAAAACAACCTGTTTTTCTAGAGGATTTTTTAAGGAGCAAAATACAGTCAAGAGATTTGGATTGCACAAAATCCAATATGGTCAAACCCTCATGGAGGACCCTTTGCCCAATGAACAAGGCTTTCTTCACCATGAGACACGGCATCTTCTTTTTCTCTTAGCACCAGAAGAAAAGAAGAGTGACAACTTTTAAGTCAAGCCTATCAAAATTTTCTCATGTGAAGGGAAAAAGTTTCCAGCCAAGAGATAAATAATTACACGCACAATCAAGTGTGGACAAATCACAAACTTCGTGGTCTTCCTCGAAATTTCGTGCTCTGATGGCCACAGGCTTCTTCGTGGCCGACAAAAGTAGTGGAGAAACAACTGCGGGGTGGTGGACTCTTGTGATCTGGTCATAGGCTCGCCAATCAGAAAAACTTTGCTGGCTTCCTCGTAATGGAAATGGCATCTGTCTCTTTGTTGGATGATTTGCCTTTCATATGTTAAAATCTGCGAGGGATTTGCAGTCTTAAAAAAGAAGAAGCAGTATGTATTCCCATATTGCACGTGATCAAGCAATCAAGTTGATGTTCAAGCCTTGTGAAAATTCAGGCTTCGTGCATATTAAATATATACGACATGGCATCAAGTTTTGTATTGGTTTTTAAAAAAAAATCCCATTAGAGTTGTCTCCATATGTGGTGTTTAAATAGTTTTTTTTTTTTGGTAAAGGTAAGAATATGTATTACTTTTCAAACTACCAAATACAACCTAAAGCCTAAACCAACTCCTGGTTGTGGTGTTTAAATAGTTTTTTTTTTGATAACCCAGGGAACCCCTGCACGGCCGACAGCCGGGGAATTACGTTTGCTTTATCACATAATTCAAATCTTTTGGAGATTGATATTCCAAATAAGAAAAGCACTGTGGACTCATGTAGAAAATGGTAAAATTAAATGGTTAATCATGCATAATGTCTTATGCTGAATTATGTGGATCAATAATGTTGACAATCTATAGTTTATACTCCCGATTATATTTAGATTATCCATTCTTAATCATAGAAAAGTAATGGTTAAGAAGTTAAGAAGATAAATCAGATTTATATAAAAGTGACACATATTGATACTCCCGATTAAATAAATGAGCCAGCAGCCGCTCATCCACAATTGTTTTTTTTTTGTTGTTGAGAAAACGTTAAGATGCTTTCAAAGCATTGTGTCATCAATCAGCAAACTAATTATTCAATATCAAGTTTTATGAATTTTTGACTTTCCTCTAAAGCAAAATATTATGAACGAATAATTATGTGGTGGTTTGGGAACACCTAACCTTCTCTCTGTTGGCGCATGCTGCAATTGTTCTATCGCTTCAATATGGCTAAGGAGCTTGGTTGATTGTAATTTATAACCTCTCATCAATAGTGCCACTTGACTTATATGTTGGTGATATATGCCACTTACACAATGTGTTCTTGAGAAGTGGTTTTAGAACCGAAAGCTGGAGTCTACTATATTCAACAGTTCAAGTTCAATTTATCTTCTTTTCTCTTTTAGCACCGAAAGAAAAGAAGAGTGATGACTTTTAAGTCAAGCCTGTGAAATTTTTCCAAAGTGGGCAGAAAAAGTCTCCAGCTTTATAGTTAGAGGAACCACCCTTCAAGATAGTCATGAAGAACGCACATTTATTTCTCTTAAAATTCTATCAATTATTATGTGTGCAATTGTCACAGCGTCAATTACTAGTACGTTAGTTATTATGCATACGAACTGTCCTTTTTAGAATTCGATGGAAATAATATCACCTGTCTAATCTCGATTCGCTAAATCTCCTATGTTGAAAAGATGGACATCGCATAAGACCCACCTTATGTAATGTGTACGATCCAATCATCCTTTGTAAACCAAATTTATTAAATGAATTTGTGAAATAAGGGGAATGATCATAATGTTGCAAGTGGATCAGGTTTTTAGCCATGTTCCTGATCCCTCGATCGCAGTTGATGATATTGTGGCCTAAGAACGAGTTCTAATTCTCATGATCTATTTATAGGTGTAAGAGGAATTTGGTCAGCAAGTAGCACAAACATTGAACTTAATCAATGGAAGATTATAAATTCTCATTATAAATTCTCAACTTCGAATTTCTTGTCGTCAAATTCAAGTCAAGTTTGAACGTTTTGAGTGTACTGTCGGTCTTGCTGCGCACCGAGCAAAGCTTTCTCCACCGTGAGACAATGCATCTTCTTTTTCTCTTAGCACCAAAAGAAAAGAAGAGTGACAACTTTTAAGTCAAGCCTATGAAATTTTTCTAAAGCGGAGGGAGAAAGTTTTCAGCTTTACTAGTCAGAGGAAAGACGCTTGGAGATAGTTATGAAGAAAGGTTTTATGTGAGAATAAGTTTTTTTTCCTAATTTGCCATAGGTGAATTGTCCAATATATCCCCATTCGAACGCAGAATAAAAATCTCAAGGCAAAAAGTAGCGGGTTCCAATTCCAGAGGCAATTTTGAAGACTAGCAAAGCGGCAAAAATAGAGTGGCTGTTTTAAGTTTAAGCAGGAGGTAGTGTCTCAATTCCGGATTTGTGGCAGAGGCAACATAATTTATTTGAGATGATTTAGAGAGTTTCCGATTTAGATCAATCAAACAGTTGACCCATCAACTGCGAGATCGGCAATCCCTCTTCCATTTGGGATAGTCATCAATCCACCATGGTAGCATTCGAGTTGGTATTCAGCCAGTCGAATGGAGATTTCGGAGAAATCTCAACCTCTCACATATTTCTTTTAACTCTGTTATCCAACATGAAACAAAAGAGATGCGCAACTTTTCCTAGAAATCGGGTAAATGATGGTGCCTGAGTATGGTCCAAGACATCTAAAGTGTGAACACATGGACTAATTTTCACTGAAGACCGCATATCTGTGGCCGACAAGATTAGTGAGCAGTGTAGATCGGTACTGGTCCTCGTGGACTCGCTTATTGCAGGGACCGACAAACAACTTTAGGGCAGTGGATTCTCGTGATCTAGGTCGTAGGCCCGCTGATAAAAACAACTTTGGTGGCTTCCACGAAATTTCATCCCCAACCTCTGAGAAGTTGTTCTTTCCTTGCCATATGGGGATTTACCACATAACCCACTCAAGAGATATACAAATTACACGCCCACTCAAGTGTACCAGGAAAAATAATTTTACATTTATTGATAATATAGAACTTTGGAAAAAAAAATAGTGCGGAAGTATGGACCAAGATATGTAAAAGGTATGAACACATGGACTTATTTTCACTGAAGACCGCATATCGGCTTCGAGGAAATGGCTTTGATCTGTTTAGTCTTCATTTTTCTTTCTGTAATTGAAGTATTTCATGTCATTAGGTTAGCTTTTGTCAAAGGCTCTAATAAATAAAATAAAAAAACTTTTCTGGTTTCCTTGAAAAGGCATTCCCAACCTCCAAGGTGTTGTTTTGTTTTTCGCTAAATAAATAATTTTACACATGACAACTCAAAAGATATAAAATTATATGCACGACTGACTATATATAGGTCTAAGCCTATTTCAATTTTTCTATCCGCATAATTACTAGCAAACCCATGAAAAAAATCCGTAAGAATTAAGTTTTGCCTTGACCTGGAATAGCAATTTTGATATAGAGTAATTTGTACCCAATAGCGCTTTTACGACAATATATCATTTAGAAAAACACGATGCTTAAGTGTGGACCAAGATATGTCGTAAGTGTGAACACGTGGATTTATTTTCACCACCGTGTTATTCGGGGTAGCTGATTAACACAAGCTTCTTTGTGGCCGACAATAGTAGTGGAGAAACAACTTTGGGGTGGTGGATTCTTGTGCTCTGGACATAGGGTCGCTAATCAGAAAGACTTTGGTGGCTTCCTCGAAATGGCATCCCCAGTCTCTGAGTGGTGTCCCTTTTACTAAGTAATAATTTAACACATGACTACTCAAATGACATATAAATCACAAGACAAATATACGTTGTGTGTATAGTAAGATAATCACAAGATTCCTCACCAAATGTCTAAAGAGTCGGTTTTTAAAAATTTATACCTCTTACTTTGTATTGACACAAATTTTTTCTTGGAGACTTTTCATTCATTTCATGAGAAAACTAATAATCGAGTTTGTCGATAGTGGTGCGATTGGATGCTTAAACAACAACATTTGCTTAGCTTAGTCCCACGCTCGAACTTCTTCATTTTAATCAGCCTAATGAACGGCTCGACATGCAAGATGAATTAGAATTCATAACTCCAAAATCATGGCAGTTAGCTTCAATTTCATGATAGTGCGATTGGTCCCAACTCCAAGATTGCGGGAGATGGTCTTAACTCTAAGATAGTGGGACTGGACATGATTCCAAGTTAGTGGAATTGGTCCTAACTCCTTGCTGTGGATTAAGATATGATTCGGACAATCATGATTACAAGAATTGTAGAGGCTTGGATCAAAAACTACCAAGATGAGGATCAGATGAGTCAAGGCCGGCCAAGAGAGCGAACTTTGATGAAAAAACAACCCGTTTTTCTAGAGGATTTTTTAAGGAGCAAAATATGGTCAAGAGATTTGGATTGCACGAAATAAAACATGGTCAAACACTCATGGAAGGCCCTCTGCCCACTGAACAAGGCTTTCTTCACCACAAGACACGGCATTTTCTTTTTCTCTTAGCATGAGAAGAAAAGAAGAGTGACAACTTTTAAGTCTAGCCTATCAACTTTTTCCAATGTGGTGGGAAAAAGTTTCCAGCTTGACGAGTTAGTGGAACAACGCTTCGAGATACTCATGAAAAAATGTCAATGACCAGGAGACGACTAGGAGAAGACCGGGAGCCAACGCTTCTAGCTTTGTTACAATGAAAAGGTTAGGCCAACAATGGTAAGGAAAAGCATTGAGAAATAAATGCAGCATAGATTTCCACTTATACGAGTGAAATAATTCAACTTAGGTCTTATTTGTTGGCTGTGGAATCAGACTACCTAATGAATTGGAGATTCAAAATTTTGGATTTTTCATTTGGAAAGATATTTTTAAACTTCGAATTGAATTACCAAGCAACACTTGTTAATGAAATTTTACTACCACCGTAGTTATACTACATCACCATCAAAATCATGGGACAATTGAGTCACCAAGGACCTCAAGGCTAGCTTAGTGTTAGTATATTTGCTTCTCTTCACCCCAATTGAGATTGACTATAAGGTTTTGTGAGAGAGACATTAAGAATATTATACTTTGCAACACCTAGGACCCAAGGATCAGGCTCATAAACTCGACAATCTGGTTTGGGATCCCGATCTTTTTTGTGACCTTGACGCTTAAGCCCAAGAGCCCGGCGGTTGGCCTAGTACCTCGGCACTAGCGGCCAGGACCAATTGGTCAATCGAAGATTATGTTTAGGTATGAATGGATTCTTCTACAACTATTGTTGGCACTGTCTTGCTCCATTCCTCTATCTATATTATTATATAATTACAATCAAACTAATCTAGTTTATTATCCTCAAATGGTAGCCTTTTGGATTGCTAAAAGTTCATGAAATAGCTTCTATTATTATGGAAGTGACTTTCTAGGATTCTCCTTATTTTCTACAATTTTCCTAATTGCCTCAAGGAATTTTCTATATTTTAGGTAATAAATTTGTTCATTTTCTTCCTTGCCCCTTTCTCTTTCCATTCATCTATATCATCCATTAATACTTAATATTTCTTAATACTTATCCAAACAACCCCTACAGAGACGCATCAGATATGGGAAGTTGGTCACTTTTTCTTCCTCATCAAGTGTAGTACGGGAGGATATATCTCTTCTTCCAAGGAGCTCTTCTCGAAATCGAGAGCGAAGCCAAATCTATAAAGTTGTACATCTAAAAGTTCATTGTCATAGACCCATGGTGGCCTTCAATTACTATTGCGTTCTTTACTATTTGCTTTGCATGAGTTTTTAGATTTTCTGAACGGATACAAGTACTTCTCTTTGAAATTATTATTGTAGGCGGCCAATTTTTGTACTAATACTTAACCACACAGACTATTCTCTGATAGCACTTGCTCCAGTAGAAAATTTCTCGACGTCAAATGTATCGAAGCCTTGAGCATTGAAAAAAAAAATTTAGTTGAAATAATGATCAATTGGTGTGATTGGGCTATGCTTTGCAAGATCAACAACGCCCAATTTTCCCACTCAGAGAGGACCCTCGGTTGATGGCCAAAAGAGAGAACAAACAAGGCTATTTGGAGTTTGAAAAGATTGATTGGGTCAAGTGAGCTGGCCAAGGATGAGATAAGAGAGGAAAAATAGAAAGCCAGTCATTTGGCGATTGATTAAGAAAAATCTGTCCGTGAGCTTTGGAGACAGAATAAGAAAAGGATTCGGTGGTTCTTTTTTGAAAAAAGAGATAATTACGAGAGATGAGGACTCTTTACAAAAGTAAAACTGATTGTGAGCTTCAAGGGGTGATGGCTTTTGGTAGCTGGGGAATTCAAAAAGGGAGATTTTTGAGTGAGAGTTGGAAAGTAATGGAAAATCAGAATCAGACAAGATTAGAAAATGGTGAGTGGAAGAAAAAGCTTGAGAGTCGAAAGGCATAGGATTCGTTTCTCATGCTACTTTGATATAAAATTCGTTGTCTTTAATCCCCTTCGCATGAACTTGTCTAGGGATGAATTATGTTGCCTAGTTGTTCCCTTTCCATGATGGTATTAGACAGTTTATGTTCCATCCATGTTTGGCGCCTTGAAGTATCCCGGAGTGACCTCGTTGTTTGTCTGCATGATTTTGCTTCATCCGACGTTTCTGTTGCCTTAGATTTTCTTTTACATTAAATTCAGTATGTGTGTAGTTTGTTATTTATGATTTTTGGAAGTATTCTCATCGTCGTTTTTACGTAGTGTTGGCCTTTTACTTGCCCCTCCAATAACCCAAAAGGTTTGGATCTTTTTACCGTTTTGGTCATGCACATAGCTTGACTTAGTTCATAAGCATTCAATTAGCTCTTCTTTTACTCACAAACACTTAGTTCGATTACATCATAATAGTAATGAAAAGAAATCTTAAATATATAATCCAAAACTCTAGATGGCATATTAGATGATTATTGTTTTACAAGATTAGTTAAGTCACAATTAATCCGGTTTTATCTAATGTAGTATTGATCTTTGTCACCCAGATTAGGAAACTCATATTGGTTATTTACTTTAGCGCACATTAATTTTTATCCATAGCTCATAGGGATCTTGTCTCAAAACTTAATACGGTTCGGGTTATTTCTTTCCACATCTTTTACTTTCTTTGTCGTTATTTAATTGGATTTTTATTTTTTTGAGTCTCCTATACATGATTGTTTAGATTTCCATTTCTTCTAAAAAAAAAAAGGAAGATTGCATGCAAAGCCTATTATAAAAGGAAAAGATACCCATGACCAGAATTGCATTTTTCTAGCATCACCAAGTCCCTAGGCTTATGAATCTCTAATTCGTAGAAATAAGTGGTCTCCTGCATCTTACTCGGCTCCTAACCTTAGTGGCGACTCTAGTTAAAATCGATCAAATAATTAACGAGAAACTAATTTCCCATCAGTAGGGCTTGGGATAGTTTGTGCGAAGCATAAGTGCCATCTTGCTAGAGGGTTATTTGCGCCTACTCAACAATCTGTTAAACTCTCTCGGATTCACCTCGGGAAGTTCGCAACACATTGAAACAAAATCACTTCTTAAAATAATACCAGAATGAAGTATTTTTTGTACTCAGAATAGCAAGACTTTTCTAGAAATTTTTTTGGAAAATTCAAGTCATTATCTTTTCGCGAATATGAATATCAAGTCAATTGGATGAAAGAGAAATGATGGGTCTAAGTTTGGACAAATATATAAATAAAATAAATGATTCTTCAAAGGAAGGGAAAATTGGTGCCAAGTGGTGGCATGTAGAGATGGCCACGGGCCGATTTTGGCCCAGAACCGGACCGAAACCGGCCCGGTCAAACCCGGGCCCGGCCCGTTGACCGGGCCCGCGGTTCGGAACCGGAACCGGCCCGTGCCCTACGGGCCCGGTTCCTGTTCTCGAAATTTTGGAACCGTCTCGGAACGGCCGGTTCCGGGCCCGGTTCCACCCAAAAAAAAAAAAAGCTGCAGCTGTGCAGGCTAGCAGACCGGCGAGGTCGAGCCTCGCCAGATCTGGCGAGGGTTCGACCTCGCCAGCGTCGGGCGAGGTCGAGCCTCGTCGGCGTCGAGCAAGGCCCGCCTCGCCAGTTGCAGGCGAGGTCGAGCCTCGCCAGCGTCGGGCGAGGCCGGCCTCGCCAGTTGCAGGCGAGGCCAGCCTCGCCCAACACCGGCGAGGCTCGCCCTCGCCAGATCCAGGCGAGGGCGAGCCTTGCCGGCGTCGGGTGAGGCTCGCCCTCGCCTGGATCTGGCGAGGGCCAGCCTCGCCGGCGTCGGGCGGCCTCGCCTAGCCGAGGCCGGCGGAGGAAGAACGAGAACCGAAGAAAAGAAAAAAAAAAAGAAAGAAACGGAAAAATAAAAAAAAAGAAAATTATGTTCCGGTTCCGGTTCATTCTTGGCCACGAACCGGAACCGGTTGGTTCCGAACCGTGGCCATCTCTAGTGGCATGCCTAATAAAAGCATGTCACATGGCACTTGCAGCCCAAGCCTCTACCCCGCGTTGGTTCTTTACTGCCTAGAGGCCTGAGTCTACAACGTAGTGAGTTGAGGGCCCTGTGCAATATGACTACGACGCTTTTCAATGGCCCTAAGTAAGGCCCGAGGTCCCTTGCTCTTTCGATTTTTCCGTGTTAATAAAGGGGTCGAAACACTGAATTCTTCAAGGTAACTTATGTTGGCAAAATTCCCAATGTAATTTGAAGATGACATAATATTTTATAGGAGCTATGTGTATTTGAGTGTGCAGACAAAATATTCTCTACATTTATAAGTTTATATGTAGGTGATGTTTTACAACATGAAGGACTTTCTTACTCCACAAAACTGAGTGAAAAGTGTTAGAATTGAAAGAACCTTTGGATTTTGATTAACAAGTGAGGACCATAGGATCATTGAGGTATTTGGATAGACCAAATAGAAGGAGAACAACTTGGATAGCATTAATACATCAATATGCTTGAAAGTAGGGGTGTGCAAAAAAATCGGAAACCGTCTGGACCACTCAGGACTGCTCGGAACCAGTTCGGTTCCCTATTCCAATTTTTAGGAACCGGTGGATACTGATTCGATTCCCAGTTCTAGGTGTAGAATTGCCCGCCCGCTCCCACCCCCCCCCCCCCCGAACGGGACATGTAATATAATATAATATAATATATTTATTTATTTATTTTTAATTTTTTTTAAAAAAAAGAAAAATCCTAAATCGCTATATTAAACCTAACTCACTCAATGCTCACGGCCTCACATTGAGCCGAGAAATACCTTATTTCTCTTTTGCTTCACGCTCACTCTCATTCTCTCACTCTTCTCGATCAATGTTCATATTACCATCTTTGATTCTCTATCTCCGTCTCCGTCTTCATCTTTCTATCTCCATTATTGGCTAGTGAGACCGGTTCCATGGACCCACCTAGGAATTGAACTGAACCAGTAGTCCGATTTCCAGCTAGATTCATGGAATCAATAGGTGGTTCCCGATTCTAATTTTTCAGAACTGGTCCTTAGTGGGTGGTTCTCAGTTCTGGGATGGGAACCGCTCACTCGGACCACGCTTACCCCTACTTGGAAGAATCTAAGTGTAGAAGGTGAACAAATTGAGATTAGGCAATCGCGTAATGGGTTGGTTCACAAAATATTCACAATCTCACCACAAGTCAATGTTCGATGCAGACACACTAGTCTAAAACAAAATGTCGTTAATTTATAAATGGCGCAAGACTGCACAATGTTAATATTTTTTTTTAGGGATCAAATTCTAATGCTATCAATGGATTCGATCCCTAATTTTTCTAAAATGAATGAGAGACCTCTGGGTGAAAAATTTAAGTGTCAACACACTTTAGTGAGACAAATAAAATAGTAGTACCTAGAAAGGACTAAAGCTTTAACTTTTCTCTTTGCATAACCATTCTAGATTAATAAAATCGTCAAAATGTTTAGGATTAAATTGACTAAATTGAAAGTTTAAAACTCTATTGATTGCCGTATAATAAATTTAGGACTTTTTGGACAATTATTCCTAAAAATCTACTACAGTTCATAGTCCTTCCTTACATTTAAGCGATCAATATTTTTTGCCATTTTTTTTTTGTTGCTTGTTCTGATAATTGTACATTAATTGAGAGACTCATAGAGGAAGTGTGTTGGGCGGCCAAACATACTCTCTGATACGGAATAGATAGTAAACAATGCTTAACGAACTTAATTTTATTTTAAGAAAAGTAATGTAGTTATCAACAATATTTAAACATGATATTAGCTCTTAATTCTTCAAGATTGAGACATAACTTAGAATTATTTTTTTTGAGTGTAAGCTTTGTAATGGGTGATAGAGTGTGATCTCTTGTATGACATAACAGAGTTTGAGCTTTGTAACGGGTAATAGTTATCACCGAAAATACAAGGTTGCCAAGTATGTGAAAGTATCTCAACCTTGGAAAAAAAATTGTTGACTTCACCTAATATTAGCTATTAGAATCAAGGGTAAATTACTTGGACACCCTCTTGTTGACACCCGAATTTTCGTCGACCATCCAAGCATCAATATCTTTTGCAAAACTATAAAAAAATATAGAAATTTTCGGAAAAAAATATCCATTTGGGCCTATTCTTTCCTTTTAGATTACAGCCCATCCTTTCCTTTACTTTTATTTCAATTCAGCCCATTTATTTTACGGAAGCCCAGCCCATTGGTTCTTTTCCCCATCTCTTCCTAACGCTCACGTTTGTGAGCCTGGAACAGGAAGGTGACGAACAGGGTCGGTGACGGACGCCCTTCGTCCGTGAGCGAACCGGAGATGATCAAAGCAAATCCAATGGAGGTTCTAAAAGATCTGTGGTTTCTTTTCAGAGAAGGGAGCGCCTCAGTCGTGTGGTTCGTGTGAACGACAACCGGGCAAATCTCTTCCCCCTCCCGCCGCTCATTCGCTCGTTCGTCATCGCCGGAAACCTCTGATTGTGGCTGGCTGAGATCATCCCCGAGAACTCCCCATTTCTGAAATTCGCTTGTCCTGACATCAAATCACCGAGGAAATCAAGTTTCAGTCGCTGTGAAGGGTCGAGCCCAGCCCAGTCCTTCGCTAACGTCGTCTATTTCACGCCCTTTCTGAACCAGGTTTGCTTCTCTCTTTTCTACTTTATTTTCCTCTGTTTTGGCCGAGGATGAACTGTTGAATTCAATCAGTGAAACAAACGGAACGTTGATTTTTTTTAAAATAATTATCCACTAGATTTGTATTGCACGGAATCGTTTTAGCAATATAATTTACAATATGGATCAGATTGGGTATGGGTCGAGTATGAGTGGTATGAGTCCATAAATTTACATTATGAATAAATGAGTTGTAAATGAATTAATGAGTCAATTTGGATTAGAACATTTTATGACCTGACCCAACCCACTCATTGAACATATATAATCACATGTAGGTTGAGAAGCGCATTGAAGTCAAGTTCAAAGCTTAAGTTTTAAGATGCCTATCAAGTGTTCGACGAAATGTTTAAATGAAAAACCGAATTGATTTTTTGCGAAACTGGTGCCTAAAATATCGTTTTATTCTTGATTTTGTTCTTAGATTGTTTTACTAACGCTGCACCTATGTTTTCTATGTGATTTTGTGGCATTCGCACATCACGGTTCACCCATGGACGGAACCTCCACCTGAAAAATATTCCCCTCATCAGAGATGTGCCTGCGGTTAGAGGCCGCTCTAGTCATTCCGACTCTCACTCTTTGATGTGCATATATGTATTCTATGTGAAAGAATCAATCGAGTTTCGGTATATATGATTTTTGAGTTTGAGAATCTCTCGCCTCAATTGGTCAGGCAACATAGAAACCGTTGGCCAACTAGTGGCCAATGGTGACTTGGCGTCAGTTGGAATAGCCAATTGACAGAGTGTGGTTCGGCGATGGTCTGAACTTTGGTGGGAACTCGTAGGAGAAATTGTTGAAGTTCTTAGTAAAAGAAGAAGCTAGAAGAGCCGGCGCACAATGCCTAAAAAGTAAAAGGGTTGCTAAGTTTCATCCGCAGAACTTCATAGCCAAATTGATGGAAATTGTACTTTGTTTTCTCAAAGCTTTGTAAGTTCAAGGTTTTTTTTTTTTTCCAGGTAGACTTCCTCAGGTGAAGATAGGAAGTCATTTGTTTAATCCCTAAACTTGCAAAGCCATCATGAAGTTTGAAGAAAATGGTCGATACCCAGTTGAATGAAATGACCGAGTATTCCCCATTTTAATGTTTAAACAACAAGAAAAGAGGCTGATCTTTATAACTGTCAATTACAAAGGAATTCACCCTGAATTGATAACATTGTCTCTTTGGTTGCTCTCACATTTTTTTGTTCTTAGTCCTGAAACTTGAAAAGCGTGATCTGACATTGAAAATAATCTTGTTAATGGGCATGAGGCATCAAGACAGGGTTGCCCTTGTTATGCAATTCAGATAGATTTCCTGACTGGGATGGTCAGAATCAATAAATTGACATGATTGCAAGGCATCTATGATCAGGAAAGTCATTTCACCAATAGAAACTACAACATAGAATTGACTGTTAATTCTGTTCTCTTGAGTTCGTTCTTTGATTAATTGCAATTGTGAGTACAGGGGTACCTCACAGGACACTTTCATCATCAACAAAACAGAGGATCAATTATCCTCGAGAGATCTGCAAAGGTGTGGCATTTACGGATAATAGGTGTCATTGGCAACTTCATTCTTTCTCCTATGCGTCTTAACACAGGGTTAGGCTTTGGATTGACGAATTGAAAGACACCTTAAGATGTAGTAGCCATACTGCTTGGTGGTGGAATATAACCATGCAAGGTAAGAAATCATGTATTAGCGAGACTGCAACGATTGTTGAGTTATGTGAACTCATCATATTCAGGTCTGCACATTGATATTCTTAGTGCATGACCTCATTCTACTGCGTACGTTCAGTATTATCCTATGTTTGGTAATCCTGCATTGCATTTCTATGTTCTATAAATAAATGTCCTTTGAGAAGAAATAAGAAAATAGCATCTCAATACATGCAAACATGATTTTATGGTATTGTATGCAAATTGATGTACTTTGTCATGACACGAAGAAAAACTAATTTTCAAAATTTTGAATAATTTGTGAGAGTGAATTGGAGGAAAAATAAAAATTTTCTTCACCCACCTCCTTTTTCTTCTTTCCTTCCTCTCCCAAACAAAGCATTAAAATAGTATCAAAGATCATGCCTCGCTTATGTCTAAAAGTTTCAAAATAAACCGTATATTTTACTTGATATTTTCAGATAACAGATGGCGTGTAAGTCCTTTAAGCTAGCTTTTTTTGTACACTAATTGTACATAAATTCTCATTGTATTTTAGTCTGTGATAGTTATATTTTTGCATATCACCGCATTGTGATTTTAATCTATTTGAGTGTCGAAAAAACATAAGAAATCATTGCAGAACATATGAGTGGACTTATATAACACAATTTCATGGTACTGCGTCAAAACTGATGTACAATGTTGTCACATGGATAAGGAGTTGTTTTGAGGCAAGCTAGTATTTGTTTTGATCTTGTTCCTCAAAACTATATGTCAATTTTCCTATGATCGTGACTCGTGCGATGAACAAGGTAGTTGGAGGAGAAGAAGAAGGAGGGAGGAAACAAACGAAGAAAAAATTAAAGCTCAATTTGTTCGCGGAAAATGAATGATTTGAAAAAAAAAATTTCCTAAAAATAATTACTTGCATTGATTGAAATAATTAGTCAATGAAAAAATATATATTATCGTCAATAATTTACGTTTATATATTTTTATGGATGATGAAAATATTTTTCTTTCACTCATTTTTATAAGCGATACAAGTAATCAATTTTAGGATAGTGTTAACCAAATTATTCATTTTTCGTGAAACAAATGGAGCCTAGAAAGTCCTTACCAAAAAAAAGAAAAAAAACGGAGCCTAGAAAGAAAGATGGAGTGATGTGATAGGGAGAGAGAGATGGATTTGTTTGTTAATAGATGTGGACCCAACAATTACGCGGAGAAAGAAAGATCAAATGCATAAAACGATACTTCAAATCTTTTGTGGAGGTGATTATAGGGGGTCTCAATCAGGGTTGGCCACCGGGCTGTGCCCGGGATTCCACTAATAATGGAACTTCAGCTCACCTCTTTAATTTCTTGACTTTGAGGGCATTTGTTTCGTTGACTTGAGCTAGTTTAACTCAACGGTGATTACTTTCAAGATTGTCTTCTTCTAGCTCTTAGACTAATGCTGCGTCCTTGTATTTCATATGGTTTTACCCTCTTGCATCCTCCTTCAACAGGATAAACTAATTGGTAAGAGAGCAAGGACAAAAATGGTGAGGGCAGGTGACAGACATCGAGAATTTCCCTCCCTCATTATGTGATTTAGGGGAATTTCAATTAAGAAGCTAATAATAACATGTGATCTAGCTACGTAATGGGCTACTACTGATGTATGATTTGTCGATAACAAGGACTACCGGTTTCAACTTATGAATTTATTTTCATAGAAAACATATATGTATACGTTTTACAAACTAGTCACCATGTGTTTATGCGAGAAACAACTTTTATCAAAATGGAAAAAATGAAGGTCCTAGATGGAACAATTCTATGAAGTTTATATTTAAAAGAACTCATATTCCATTTTCAAAATTTACATGAAGCTATTGACAAGTAACAAGATCTAAAAAATTTCCTCTTAATGATTATCGCATGATTATAATTGACGGGCTTGTAGAATTTCGGTGCACTTTAATGAAACTTTATCAACTTGGCCTATATGCCCAAAATCAGCGATGGAAGGGGGGGAGGTGCCCCCTCCCCTAATTTGTGTACCCTGTGTATATATGTATACATATATATAGAAAAAGATAAAATTATAAATCACTACTATATAGAGATTAATGTCATCTTCAGTTTGATGCCCAAACTATTTTTTCAAAAAGTTCTATAAAAATCCTTGTAAGTTTAATTACTTGAGGCAGATCACAACTGTTGTACACCTTATATGTACTGACATTGTCTTATCTCTTTGTTCGAATTATTTTTCATGAAAGAAATTGCGATTTCTAATTAACACTATATGTACACCTTGTATGCAAAATATATATTGTTTAGTTATATCTTTTAAAAAAATTTAATATAGACGAAGCTGACCTTAAAAAATAAATCTAAGATTTATAATAATTTTAACCTTCATCAAGTATTCTCTTGTCCCGGTACTTATTTAGGTTACCATAAAGAATCAAGAACAAAATCTACAAAATTTTGAATTGAACTTGTATTTTCTTTTTTTTTTTTTTTGGTAAGGTGAACTTGTATTTTCTTGAACTTGTTAATGACTAATATACACTCTATATAGGTTCCTTTTATGCACAATTCTCGAGTAAAAAAAATTGAACTTGCATTTTCCCGACAAGCGCTCGCACCTGTTGTTATCAGTGACTTTGAAGTCTTCTAAAAAAGCCAAACTGTTGAACGCGCTATATGATTCTCTTCAAAGATAGTGGGGGAATTATAAAGTTCCAATATTTTACTCTAACGACTTGCAGAGAATTTTCTTCAATAAAAATAGAATACAGTGGATAATTCTTTCGGTTTCTTAACATTTTTTTCCTTTGAACTGAATGTATGCAATCCTTAATTATAGGATGCATTCGATTCTTGACTCACATGGATTCACTTTGATTCAAAGTTTGCAATCGAACCTTAAGATAGCTTTCTTATGATATTAGAAAATAGAAAACTCAATAACAACATAAATATCTTTGGGAATTTGAAATAACTTACTTATCTAAGAAAAATCTCCAAAAAAATGAAATGATGTCATTGGACGGATAAATATATGAGTTGTCAATTGTGATGTTTTATTGCTAGAAAGAAATGGTGATGATGTTGGGTTCTACTCAGTGCCTCTGTAACATTCTCGACTTAATTGACTTTGTTTTATCGGTTGACATGGACTTTTCAATAGACAACCCCAAGTCTTCATATTCAAAATCTCTCTCATTTGCCATTGTTACATATACATCTTATCCTTGTTGATCCTCCACCACATATCAAGCCCTAAATTTCCCTTTCTCACAGGCTGAGAGGGACATGATTTTCCTCTCAATTCCACACTAGTGTACCTTGTGTCATTGGTCTTTCTTGTTGTGCTACTAGGGACATGTAATGCCTAGAATGAATCACCTTATTCCGCTTCTCTTGCGGCGAAGTTCACAAGATAAGCTATCCCTTTAGATTGAAGAGTGACCCAAGAGAATATGGTGATTCAATGAGCTAGTGTGTGAGAAAAATCCTAAATAGATCATCAAATCCATCTATAAAAAAAATGACACTGTCAATTATGTCGATATCCTTGTGTTTAATGTAAGATTGCAAAAGGGTAACTGCTCATTTCCCCCTATTTATTTATCGACAAACTCTAACTTCAGCTATTAGAGTTATCGTGTTTTTGGTAAATCAGTCATTTTTGTGATGTGCTATTTACTTATTGCTTTCTCCTTTATATATTGCAGAGCATATTCTTCGGACATATCGTCTAAAATAATCTAAAATGAGTGGGTATTCATGGGGTTGTCATAGATGAAAACGCATTAGTTAAGAAATCTTGCATCGTCACCCATGATGACATGGGCATGTTTTGATCGTATGCTTCAGCATACGAACAACTCCATAAGCAAGTATAGTTCTTCTTGCCACGTGCATATACAACTATGGATATGATTTTTCTTTTAAGCGGAGTTTAGAAGAGGGTATTTTATGCAACTACTATGCACATAAACTATTACAAATCTATACATTTTAACTTCCGCTCAGGATTTTTTCATATTTACTCAACAAGACACGCAGTCATTCCTGACTAGGCCGACGATGGTGTCGTGCAATGTAGGGCTGTCAATAAAGCCCGGCCCGCCCCAGACCGGCCCAAACCGACCCGGCCCAGTGTCACGTCCCGGTCCCCACCGAGCCCGCGACATCCCGTTCACGGTCGATCGTTTAAACGCGACGTCCCAGGACGCGTCGCCGACCCAAAAGAAATGCGCAAGCGGAAGCATGTAAAATAACCCCGGCAATAAAAACAAGACGAAGGAATAGACAACGAAGTATAATAAGTACTAAACATTTTAAATCCTCCAATATTACAAAAAAGGCAACCCGGCTTCCAAAATTAACCACAGTTTTCAAAAGAGGACGGTGGTTGACAGGCCTATCTTCTCTACAAAAGGGTACTCAAAAATTTACAGGGCAATTGATCTGTCCTTCAATCCCTGTAGTACTCCGGCGGTCTCTCCGAATCGGTCACGGTCGCAGATCTGAAAGTGGTTATATAATAACCGTGAGACAGAGTCTCAATAAGCAACAACCTAAACCTAACCTAGGCTAATGCGTACCCAGACCAGTCTAACATGCGCACTACCAGTCAAAACAGTCAATTGCACATGAAAGGTTTACCTCGCCTCGAACCAGTGCCAATCCTGCATATTAGTTCAAGCATAATAATGCAAGTATAAATCACCGCCACGTCACAATCACCAGCACACACACGCCGCCACATCCCAATCACCAGCACACACACACCACTCGAAATTAGTCAACCCAAATAAGCACCCAACCCATCCAATCAATCATCCACACGCACCAGTAGTCAATTCAGTCATACTCTCAACCAACTAATCTAGTCACACGCTCAATCAGCCAATCAGTCACACGCTCAACCAGACAATCAGTCACATGCTCAACCATCCAATCAGTCACACACTCAACCATCTAATCAGTCACATGCTCAACTAGCCAATTCCCATCGCACGCTCAACCAGCCAATCAGTCACACGCTCAAATCGCATGCGTGAACGCACATCTTTCTCACAACTCGCGCCACTGTGCCTCAAGTTCATTCTCACTGGCTCACAAGCCACGCAATTCGATCAATTTCAATGGCCGCCGTCCGCATGTCCCAAGCCACGGTAATCATACAATTCCAACGACCGACGTAAATACGTCCCGGTCCAATCACACCTTTAACGGGCCACCGTCCGCACGTCTCAAGCCCGCATCCATTTGGCATACCAGCCAGTTAAGCCTTCACACGGACCGCCGTCAACACGTCCTAAGTCCGTAGCCCTCCGATTGATCCGGGCTTTATTCCTCTCAGACAGACACACGCCACTTATTTAAATCGGATTCACACGTCACTTAATTAAATCAAATTCACACGCCACTGAATTAAATCAAATGCACGCCAAATCACATCAAATCACTCATACCCAACATTCAGTCTGAATACACAGTTCACCACCTCATCCACCAACCCGGCATTCAAGTCGGTCATGCATAATTTCCCAAATTAAGCACACTAACTAATCCAATTTAAAATGCATAAATAAATCACCAAATCACTAAATTAATACTCGCCCTAGCCGTTCTAGCCCAAAACTAGTCAATGAAATACCCAAAAGACTAAGTAGGGTCTAGGAAGTTGCTTACTAAATTTTGGCCCGGGAAAAGTCGGCTCGGGCTCAAAATGGCCCGGGTGAGAAGTTCTGACTGGGCGCGGGCGCGGGCCACACGAGCGCACTGACCGGCCAAAGTGGGCACAATGGCCGATCGGCGTGCCCGGTGCGCGGGCGCGGCGAACGCGCGGCGTGCCCGGGGAGCACGGGTGGGCGGATGGGTAGTGTGCCCGGGCAACGGACCGGCTGAACAGGCAATGTGCCTGGGCTTCGGGCGTGGGCACGGGCAAGGCGACGGGCACTACCACGGGCGCGCAGCTTGCGCGCGGGCAACGGGCTCGGCCACGGCTCGGGGCGACTTGGCCGTGAGCCAAGCTGGCTGGCCGGTGGGGCTGGCTGACTGGCTGGTTGGCCGGCCGGCGAGCTGGCTGGCCGGCGACGGCGACGGTAACGGCGACACCACGGCGACGGGCAGCAGCTGGTTAGGGGCTGGGCGAGCTGGCCGGCCGGAGCTGGTTGGCCGGCGAGCTGCAGCAGGTGGCGGCGGCGACGGAAGGACGGCGAGTGGCGGCGAGCTGGTCCCGGCGAAGCTCGGAGGGGAGAGAGAGACAACCGGGGTGGCGAGGGCGAGGGGAAGAGAGAGAGGCTGAGGGCGGCGGCCGGACGGGCGGACTGGCCGGCGAGCTGGCCGGCGGAGCAGCACGGCGCGGGACCGGCGGGACGAGCCGGCGAGCAGCGACAATGGGGCGGCTTGGGCTCGGGCTCGAGCTGGACGGGCCGGAGGCGGCCGAGGAAGAGAAAGGCAAGGGGGGCAGAGCTCGGTCTGGGGCGGGGCAGCTGCGCCGTCGCCGGAGCAGCAGGCGGCGGCGAGCTCCCGGCGGCCCGGCGAGCTGAGCTCGCGGCTGGGGCGAAGGGCTGAGAGAGAGAGAGAGAGAGAGAGAGAGAGAGAGAGAGAGAGAGAGAGAGAGAGAGAGAGAGAGAGAGAGAGGGAGCAGTCGCGGGATGGGAGTCGGCGATGACGGGGCGGGGCGGAGGCGGCGGGGCTGCTGGCGACGGCGGCGCGGTGGCACGGCGAGCTCGGGACGAGCAGGGCAGACGCCGGGGGGGGACGAACGCGAACCAGCAGAAAAGAAGAAGAAGAAGGAGGGGAAGGAGAGAGAGAAGAGAGGAGAGAGAGAGAGAGAGAGAGGAAAGAGAGAGAGGGGACAGGGGGTGGCGCATGCAGGCGGGGGAGGGGACATGCATGGGGAACACGCGCACGCAGGGGGGAAAAGGGGGAGAGAGAGAGAGAGAGAGAGAGAGAGAGAGAGAGAGAGAAAGGGAGAAAGAGAGAAAGGAAGAGAGAGAGGGGGGTGACGTGCGCGGGGAAGGGAACCGACAGAGAAGAGAGAGAGGGGAGAGAAAGAGAGAGAAAAGAACAAATTCGAAATTTAAGCGCGAACCAAAGGATACGGTCCGAACTAAAAATCGACCTATCGGTCCTGATTAAACTCGGGAAAAAGGCCTAACGGTCTCCGAAAAATCCCGACAATATTCTAGGGCACACGGCCAAAATCAAATAACTCAAACCGCTCTACGAGAGAGGTCTACCAGTCCAAATCCGCACCCGATCCAAAAATCCACTTTTCCGCCATTCCTGACAATCTCGATGCTAGCCACAATAATATCGACACCGTCCAATTTATTTCGTCCCGAAACTTCCGGAAATCGACCGCCAAGTTTAGGGTATAAATAACGGCCAAATTCGATCGAATGCGATTCTAGCGGAATTTCTATTTTTAAAAACAAGAACCCGAGAGTGATCAGTTCTCGGGCGAAATTCCATTATAAGCGCACTGCCGAATTACATGTTTTATAAATCCCAAAAATGGGCCAAAATCCGGACTGTCACACCCAGCCCCGAAATTTAGGGCTTTTTCGGGGCAGGCCTCATCTGGGTCGGGAATAGTTTTAAATTTTGGATATTATCTTTATTTCGGGCCGGATCGGTCCGGGCCGGGCTTTTATGATAACCGGCCCATGACTTAAAAAACCCTAGCCCATCCTCATCCTCCTCTTCTCTTCCCTCTTCTTCTTCCTCCTCCTCCTTCACCAGACCATCGCAACCTCTCTCTCTCTCTCACCATGGCGGAGTAGGCCGAGTCAGAGGAGGACTGGTGCGGCTTTATGGCCAGGGCGTCGGCGGGAGCTGCTGCTCATCAAGCTATGACCGATCGAAGAACACGCACGTATCTTTCCGCGCAACTCGAGCCAGATGAGAGAGAGACAGAGAGAGAGATTACCTTAGATGTGGAGGCGCAGCAAGCTGGAGTCGTCGAGCCCATCGACGGTGCCGGAGGAGGAGGCGGTCCCGGCGCTCCACGAGAGCGGGGTCGTGGGGCTATTCCTCGCCGAGTCGCCGCACCTCTTTGCCGGCGATGCGACGTCGCACCAGAACGAGGACCCTTCAATCGCGGCTGCCGGATCCCCCACCCCGGCAGTGTGGCAGGAGGGACGCCGCCGCCGCCGCCGAGAAGGGGGAAGCGGATGCGGCGTGATGGTGGTGGGGATCCCGCCTAAGGCAGATTAGGAGCTCGGCCACCATCCTGTCCTCTGCCATCGGCGTCCTTCGCCGCCATCGCTGCCGGCGGCCGAGAACCCAATTTACCCACCTCCTCCTGCTCTGGGGAGGCGCCACCGCCAGCACCGCCGTTCTCTCCCTCTAGTCACTCCCCACCTCCTTGTGCTCCCCCAACTGCAAACCCGAAAACCCGGACCGACCCGCCTCGGACCGACTCAGATTTTCGCTTCGGGTTCTATGCATTTTGGGTCGGGTCAGGTCAGAGAAAGCATGCGCATCTCGTGATTCAGGTCGGGTCGGGTATCATAAAAACCCGACCCGACCCGACCTATTGACACCCCTAGTGCAATGTATCATTGTAATATGAGATACTTTTCTTATATTGATTATTTATTTCATGAGATGATTTGACTGTGTAGCAAATTGAATTACGTCTAAAGTTTGTGACTTAATTTAGCAAATATGGAGTAAAACATTCAAAGAAGGTGGAGACGAAGAAGCAAGGAGGAAAAAAATGAAGAAGAAAATTGTATATCAGAAGAAAGTGATGGGGAGAGAGAGACACCCCTTCACCCAAAAAGTTATAGAACTCTATTTTTAGAAATCAATCTCATCTTTAGTTTCATGCTCACACTTAAAAAAAAATCTATCAAAATCCGTGTCAATTTGGTTAAGGTAAATTGCAAAATGTTGTATTCCGTGGGCCAAGATGTAATTTTCATCTAAGAAATTGTGATTTTTAATTAACTCTATATATATACCTTGCATGCAAAATATACGTTCTATAGGTATATCTTTTAAAAACAAATATGGATGAAGCCAACCTTTTTTGATGGGAAAAGATGTAATTTTCATCTAAAAAATAGGTATATCTTTTAAGAAATTGTGAATTGTAATTAACTTTATTTAATATTCTAATAAAAAATTTATAGTTAAAAAATAATTTTTAAAATGCGAAATAATTAATAACTAAGAGTCATCGACAGAAAAGTTCTCTTGTCCCGGTACTTATTTAGGTTCTTATAAAAGAATCAAGAACAAAATGTAGAATTGAACTCGTATTTTCTTAAACTTATTAGTGACTAATATACACTCTAATTATGTAATTACTATGCACATAAATTGTTGCAAATTTTTACATTTTTACTTTAGGCTCCGTTCGTTTGGCGGAAAATATTCTCCCGAAAAATATTTTCCGGGTTTTCCGATGTTCGGGGGGTGGAAAACGTTTTCCGTGGGAAAATATTTTCCTTCCCCCCCTCACAAAATAGCTTAAGTTTATGGAAAATGACTTCCGCTTCTTCAAAAGCGGAAATCATTTTCCGGAGCTTCTTCTTCTTCTTCTTCACTAAGGTCGCCGGCCGCCGCCGCCGCCGGACGCCGATCGCCTCCGCCGCCGGACGTCGATCGCCTCCGCCGCCACTGTTGGCCGCCCGCCCGCCGCCGGCCGGCAAAATATATTTTCCGAAACTTTTTCATATTGGTCGCCGAACACCGGAAAATTATGTTCCGGAAAAATATTTTTCAAGAAAATGATTTCCGGGAAAATATTTTCCAAAAGGAGAATATCTTTCTCCAAACGAACGGAGCCTTAGATATGGATTTTTTTTTTCAGATTTGTGTAAGAAAATATGTAGTCATTTGTAGCTAAATCAATGATGACGTTGTGAAACTTATGTTAGTCATATACGATACTTTTCTTGTAACGATTTATTCCATAAAATGATTCGAGCATGTATGTAATGGATTATGTATGAAGTTTGTAACTTAATTTAACAAATATGAGGTACATATCGAGTGATAAAGTGCCAACGATTGAACAGAAAAATCTTCAAGGATGACGGAGAAGAAGTTTCGAGGCAAGCTAGTTTTTATTTTTGATATCGTTCCTCAAAACCAGATATCAAGTTTCCTGTGATCGGGACTCGTGGGGTGGAGAAAGAAGATGGAGAAGATGGGAGGAGGCAAAAAACAAAGAAGAAAACAAGAAGGAAGATGGCGTATCAGAAGGAAGTGATGGGGAAAGAGGGAGAGAGCGGAAGAAACTTTTGAAATTTCAATGGGTGTAAATTTCGTAGATGGCGGTGTATGTGGAGGTCATTAAGTTTGGGTCCACCTTAATTTCTTGACTTCCATGCATATGTTCCGTTGACTAACTTGGGCTTCTCTATAGTACAAGGCCACTCCAAAGTCTCCAAACAAACAAGGATCGTCCCACCTTTTTCCATCTTTTTATACTGTGCGTCTACTCCACACGCACCAAGCAATTCTTTACCAATTTCTCTTTCGACCAAAGATGAACAGATACATGATTACTGCTCTCAGCTCCATGAATGTCTATCTAGTGTTTCTACTTGTTCTTGTTCTATTGCAAGCGATGGCCAGCGATGCCGGGTTGAGTAATCCGTGGTGCATTGCTTCATCATGTGGTGACGTTCGCTATATAAGCTACCCATTTTAATTGAAGAGTGACCCAAAGAAATGCGGTGACCCAAAGAATGAGCTAGTTTGTAAAAATAATCGCACCGTTATGTATTTGCTTGATGGCCGATTCTATGTGCAGTCTATTAATTATTCCCTACCAAATCATATTAGTCGACGATGGATTGCAAAAGGATAATTGCTCGTCTCTCCCCCATTATTCACGGCGGCTCTATGACTTAAGTATCGATCCAAACAACCTATATACCTTGCATGAAGAAGCTATGTTGGTCATTGTGAACTGCTCAAAGCTGGTTAATTCTCCATTTTACATCTCTACTTCTCCATGCATTGAGGGGTCATACTCTTCCAATGCATCGTCGAATTGGAACTTGTATGCTCTGCAAAATCCCAATGCATTGGATGTTAGGGATTTTTGCACCATTAGTAGGTGGACACAAGTATTGGATGATTTTGGGCCTTCTGTGGGGGTTAATATTAGCTTCTACAACTACAAGCTAATCCACAAAATCATGGCCGATGGACTTGCTCTCTACTTTGATCGACCTTCAGTGAAGAAAACTTATTTTGTCTGCTTGGATTTCTATGGCTACTTTCATTTCGATTGCCACTTTTATTCCTATAGATTTGACGGGTATAACTTCTCCGGAGGTCCGGTTTGCGGATTCAAGCTCTACTCTGGCGGTAAGCATTGGTTGGCAATGAAAACAGTAAGTTTGCATGGTTCTCTGCAAACTTTCACTTGCTACTTTCTCTTCAAAACTAGAAAATGAAACGGTATCTAATTTCCAAGAAAATTATGACAAAATATAAATGATAGTGTACGTTAAAGTTGTGTATTTGAAAGGTTTCGGGAGGTTAGCATTACTTATTAATATCAAATTGAAGGAGTTTCAAGATTCGCAAAACAATTGAAAAAGTGATGGTAGAAGCCAAACAGACCCACATCAGCTGCACATATACATGTGCCTAGATTATAACTCCTTTCCACAAAAGGGCTACGACTCCCACTCTAAGAAAGAAAAAAAGAATTATTGTGAGAGCACCCAAATGACTAGTTTTTTGTTCGCATAGAATTTACATTTTCTTATTTTCTTAATTAGTTCTTCAATTAGTCACTTAACTAATAATTCAAGAGACACTCATAAACATTCCTTAACGAACTGTGTAGTTGTGTATTGGTAGGAGGAACAAAATTATTAATTAAAAATGAAATTCATTGTTTCTCTATATTTGTTGACCACTAACAATGCGAAATGAGTTTTTGTATTGTCTATCATCTATGTCAAATGAAGCTTCTTATATCCATTTATTTGCAAATTCACGCATCCCACTTCTTATATTCTTTTGAACAAAATTCAACTTGTGCAAAGTAGCTTGCTACTATTCTCTTTTCTCGTGAGTTTTGTTTGCATACTTCTTTTCCTTCAATTCCTTTTCACACCATTCATTCCTTCTATAGGTGTCCCAGATGATATTGCAATTTGCATAGCTTGGGATTTTCCAGTATTACTATGTAAGCTGCAATGATTTGTTCTTAACATTAATACACAAGAAACTTATTCTAACCTAGCAAAATTTTCTTCAGTGCTTTTCTGTGTAGTGAAATTCGTAATCGGGGTGCCATTTGTTTCGATATTTCTAATCTACAAGTACAAAAGAAGGCACTTAGCAATGGACAAGAACATTGAGGAGTTTTTGCAAACTCACAGCAGCTTCTTGCCCATAAGGTACTCTTACTCGAATATAAAAAAGATCACTGGAAACTTTAAATACAAACTAGGTGAGGGGGGATTGGTTATGTGTACAAAGGAATGCTCAAAAGCGGCAACGAAGTGGCCATCAAGATCTTAAAGAAGTGCAAGGCCAATGGCCAAGATTTTATTAGTGAAGTGTCTACTATTGGAAGAATTCACCATGTTAATGTTGTGCAACTAATCGGTTTTTGCTTTGAAGGCTCGAAACAAGCTCTTGTGTATGATCTCATGTCAAATGGATCTTTGGATAAGCACATTTTTAGTGAGGAAGGTGATAAGTTTCTTGATTACAAGAAAATATATGAGATCGCTCTTGGGGTGGCAAGGGGTATTAAATACTTACATCGAGGTTGTGACATGCAAATACTGCACTTTGATATCAAGCCTCATAACATTCTTTTAGATAAGAATTTCACTCCAAAAGTTTTTGACTTTGGACTAGCGAAACTTTATCCCACAGATCATAATATAGTTTCATCAACTGCTGCAAGAGGAACCTTGGGATATATGGCGCCTGAATTACTCTATAAAAGCATTGGCGGTGTATCTTATAAAGCGGATGTTTACAGCTTTGGGATGATGCTCATGGAATTGGTAGATAGAAGGAAGAATATAAATGCAAATGTAGAACACTCAAGCCAAATTTATTTTCCTTTGTGGGTATACGACCAAGTCAGTGAAGGTACAAGTGTTGAAATGGAAGAAGTTGTAGAAGAGGAAAGGAAGGTGATAAAAAAGATGATAATAGTTGCACTTTGGTGTATACAATTAAACCCCGATCATCGTCCTCCAATGAGCAAAGTCCTAGAAATGCTTGAAGGAGATATTGGTAAACTTCAAATGCCTCAAAAACCGCTTACTTACCCATCGGATGTGTCCTTTAACAATGACATAACCGAGATGGAACTAGAAACATTCTCAACTTCTTCGAGCGCTCCGATAATTTCAGCTAATTTTCCTTTTAGAGATAGCAATGATGTCTAGAGAAGCATGCACAATTTGATTGGAAAAGCTTTGTGTATTTCGCCACAATCTAGTATTATGTTGGGAGGGACTTGAGCTAGTCTAGCTCAATACTAATTACTTTTGAGATTGTCTTCTTGTGGCTCTTAGCTTAATGTTGTTTTGCTGTATTTCATATAGTTTTACTCTCTTGCGTTCTCCTTCAAAAGGATAAAAAAAATTTTGTAAGATAGCAAGGACAAAAACAGAGGAGAAGACGATGGACATCGTGAACTTTCCTCCCTCATTACGAGATTTTGGGTAATGACAATGAAAATGCTAACGATAACCCGTGATCTTGCTCCTTAAACTGTTACTACCAACATATGATTTCTTGATATCAACAACCGATTTTGACTAGTGAATTCATTTTCAAAGAAAATATGCATGTATACATTTTACAAAATAGACCCATTTGTCTATGCAAGAAATAACTTTTGTCAAAATGGGAAAGATTAAGATCTTAGATGAAACAATTCAATGAAGTTTATATTATAAGAACTTATATTCCGTTTTAAAGTTAACATGAAATTGCTGATGAGTAACAAGATTGAAAAATATCAATTTCCCCTTATATCACTCGATTACGGCAATTTTTTTTTGGGGTAAAAAACTAGTATATTTATTTAATTATAAGAAGTTGGAGGATACATTCTATGGGCTTCAGAACACAGTAAATCCCAAAGACCCTGAAGAGGATAAAGAACCCAATTACTCGGTAAGCTATTTTTCCTTTGGGCTTTAGCGACCCAATCAACCACCCTATTGGCTTCTCCACTGATATAGGCCAAATTTAGCTTTAAGTAGGGCTTGCGCAGCTGTTGGACTTCGCTGATAAGCAGATGGAGCTCCCAACTGATCTGTCCATGATCCGCGAGCCCACTCATCATATCCAAGTGATCCGTTTCAATCTCCACCTCTTCTCCCGATCGAACGAGAGAGTACTTTCGGGTTTGTACCAAGGCTGTCGCTTCTGTCATTGCCGCCGATGAAGCTTTGATCGATCGAGCCAACCCGTCCACCAGGCGCCCACTGTGGTCTCTACAGATAGCAGCAGTAGCTCCTTCGCTCGTTCCTTCCAGATAAGCACCGTCTTATGTTGATTTTTAGTTTTCCTCTCTCCGTTGGTCGCCACTGCTGAGAAGGAATTGCTGATAATGCTTCTTCTTTTTTACTTCCCAGGAAGCCATCTCGTGCAATTTCGAAGTAACGAGCGAGCATTCTCCACCGTACGCTCGGGATCTGGTTCCAGTGACCGAAAAATGCCGTTGTTTCTCGCTTTCCAAATCTGCCAGAGGACGTTCGCCAACAACTCGAGAGGAATGCAGGTATGTTTGAATTTGGCAAGCCGTTCATCAAATCTTGATAGTCCATGAGAGGATATGTGTATTTGCAGGGAAGGATGATCCCATACCTTCTTCGTCCAGGGGCATAGGAGGAGGGTATGGTCCACAGTCTCTGGGCTTTGCTTGCGGATGCTACAAGTTGGATCAGGTATGATTTGCCTCCTAGATAAGTTTTCTCTGGTAGCCACAGAAAAAATTTAATTTTAGGCATTGTGTGGGATTGCCAGATCTTCATCCATAGGGATCGAGGAGTTTGATAGGATGATGAGGCTAGTGTTGGATTGAATATCGCGGATGCCTCTCTGATTTTGTTGTAAGCACTCTTCACCGTATAATCCCCGGTTTTGGAATTAGTCCACACCATTCTATCTTTTGTGTCCGGCGAGCTCAATGGGACTACAGAGATATCGGCCACAATGTCAGGTCGAGGGGGTCATATAGCTGTTGTTCCTTCCATTTTACCGCTCTCTTGTCGATCAAATCAGCCACCATTCTAGGATCATCTTTATTTGCTGGTCCCCCGATCAATCCCCTTTTTAACCACCTATCCTCCCTGATTCTGTTACTCTCTCCATTCCCTACCACCCATTGGATCGAAGGACTAATGGTTTCTCTACCCATTAAGATGCTTTGCCAGCCCCACAAGGGTCCGCTCCCTTTGCTTGCATGCCAAAAGTCTCCTTCAAAAAAATATAATCCTTTAAGAACCTTGCTCCAAAGAGAGGAGGGATTTTGAAATATCCTCCATGCCTGTTTTCCCAACATAGCCTTGTTAAAAGAAATCAAATCCCGAAAGCCAAGGCCTCCATTATCTTTTCTGAATTTCAGAATTCCCCATCTCTTCCAATGCATACCAGCCTGGTCGCTGCCATTTTTCCACCAAAAGGCTGCCACTTTCTTCTCAATCGCTTTACAAATGGATACTGGTATCTTGAAGATCAACATAGCATATTGAGGAATGGCTTGCACCACTGCTTTAATTAAAATCTCCTTTCCTGCTTTGTAAATCAACTTTTCCTTCCATCTGTCAAGCTTCATATTAACCCTTGCAGTGATCCAAGCAAACATTTGCTTTTTCGTTTCTCCCCAATCAGATGGGATGCCCAAATATTTGTCGGTTTTCGCAATTTCTGGAACTCGCAATTCGTATGACATATTCCTTTTTAAACTCCATGGACACTCCCTGCTGAAAAAAACCCCTGATTTGTTTCTATTAATTGCTTGGCCTGAAGCACAGCAATATTGATTCAAGATAGCTGAAATGTTTTGGCATTCTCTAATGCTTCCTTCTAAAAAGAAAATCGAATCATCCGCAAACAAAAGGTGGGATAAAGTGGGGCAGGATCTATTCATCTGGATCCCTTGAATACTCCCATTCTCCAAAGCATGTTTCAGCATGAAGGATAGACCATTCACTACTAGAATAAACAAGTACAGGGATAGTGGATCGCCTTGGCGAATGCCTCACGAAGTTTGGAAATAAGGCTGGGGCTCTCCATTGATTTTGACACTAAAAGTAACTGACGAAACACATTGCGTAATCCAATTCACCCATTTTGAGCAGAATCCCAGTTTCAACATATTGGCCTCCAAAAAATCCCATTCCACTCTATCGTAAGCCTTTTGCATATCTGGCTTTAGAAGCGCCTAAAATTTCTTCTTTCTTTTTCGTACTCTCAACTGGTGGAGCACCTCTTGGACAATTAGGATATTTTCTTGAACATGTCATCCACATATGAAGAAATGATTTTATGGGCAAAGTTACACAAATTGATAGGTTGAAACTGCTCCAGTTTTTTGGGGTTTGGGACTTCTGTGATCAGGGTAATATGTGTTCTATTAAGCTCAGGGTCGAGGTACCCATATGTAAAGAAATTCTGTATCTTCTTAAACATATTGAGCTGGACATCTTCCCAATGACGTTGAAAGAATTGTCCATTCAAACCATCTGGCCCCGGTGCTTTGGTGGAACCTAGCTAGTGAACCGCCATCTTCACTTCCTCCAAGGATAAGTCTGCTATTAAACTGTGGTTTATTTCCTCCTCGACTAAACACGGATAGTTTTCCAAGACTGGTTGAAAGTTTCGAGAGCCGCAAGAACTGTAAAGGTTTTGGAAAAAACTCACTGTCATTTGCTTCAATTGGTTGCTGTCCCGCACCAATTCATTGCTGGAGTTTTTTAACATCATTATCCTGTTTCTTTGTCTCCTTTGATTCGTTGTTGCATGGAAGTATTTTGTATTTTTATCCCCCCACTTTAACTAGTTTATTCGCGATCTCATTCTCTAGTACATCTCCTCTTGTCGCCAAAGTTTTTCAATCTCCTCATTTAGAGAAGCAATTTGCTCTCTTTCACCACCCAAACCTGGGTTATTATTAATGGACATGAGTTCATTTTTCAAGGAGTTTATCTTCCAACGAGCATTGGTGAACTTTTTCCTACTCCATTTTTCCAACTCCCTTGCAACCGTTCTTAGTTTTTCCAGCAAATCAGCCTTAGAAGAATGCCAAACATCTCTAGTAATATGCCCACATTCAGCACCTTCGTGCCAAAAGGCTTCAAATATGAATTCTTTTATCCTCTTGATTAAATCTGGGAATAAAGATATCATAATGGGGCTGTGATTCGAGCCTAAGGCCGGTAATGCTATAACTTAAGCCCTTGGGAAAGTAATCCTCCACTCTATAGTACTAACTGCTTGATCTAGTTTTTCCTTAACATATGCACTCCCTTCTTTATTGTTGGTCCGTGTGAACGCACACCCTTTACTCTCCAAATCCATCAAGTAACAAGCATCAAGACAATCCCTGAATGCTTGAATTCTGTAGTTTTCAGCCATACGCAAGTCTCCAAAGCCAAGGGAGTTGATTCGCTATGCTGATTTGATACAGTTCAGCCCATAGTTGTAGCCTAGAGTGGAAGTTATTTGGAGCATGGACAAAAATGATTTGCATTCTTTGTTTGCTTTCTGTAATCTCACACACAAGATTCAATAGATGCACGGAGTATGAATCTATTGTGATCGACATAGTTTCATTCCAAAACAAAGCCATTCCCCCCGCTATGCCAACAGGATTCACTATAATGCGCTTTTGGAACTGCAGCCTTCGCTTCAAACACTGTACAACTTCTTCTTGATTTTTAGTTTCCATTAAAAACATTAAAGAGGGCCTCTCCTGAGTCACAAGAATTCTCAAGGCTTGATTTGTCAGGGGTGTGCCCAACCCCTGACAATTCCAACATACAAACTTCATTTGTAACCTAGTGGCTTATTAGCAGTAGCCACCAAAGCCCATATTTTCTCCTCTGACAGCAACTAAATAGGAGTATCAAGTAGCTAAGTTTCATCCAAAACGGGCATATTAGAACAGTTCTTCCCATAAGGACTGAAGCATTTCACTTTTTTACCTGCTAGAATCTTCTATCCTCAGCTTTTTCTTGTGCATTTCCGCAGGTTTTAAAGCTTCAGCTGACCAAGCGACTTCTATCACCAAGGCAAGTGCATCAACAGCCATTTGTTGACTGGCAAAAATTGTCAAGACCAAGGACACAGAGAGAAGAAGAAAGAGCTGGTAGGGTTTGTGGGTAACGGGGGAAGGGGTTTAGGGTTTAACAGGGTTTTGGGTTTCTGATGTAAAGGGGAAATGATTTTTCCACGAAGAAGTGGAAAGATTGAAAAAAAAAAAAAAGGGAAAGCGGATTGACATAGGAAAGGGATTAGGGTTAGAAATTTGGATTGAGATTGAAGAGAGCCACCACAAGAAAGAGAAGCTCTCATGACGAGAGAGAGAGAATTGGAGCCGATTCCATAGCTTGAAAATTTTTCGGCAATTTCAATCGACGGGTTTTTAGAGTTTTAGGGCATTTTAATGAAACTTCATCAATCTGGTTATGTACCCGACATTGGCCATGGAGGGAAGAGAGAGAAGGGGAGGTGACCCGTTACCCGCAAAAAAAAGTTACAAATATCTGCTATAGAGAATTTAATCTCATATTTAGTTTCATGCTAAAAAAAATTCAAAAAATTACATCAAAATCCATGTCAGTTTGCTTAAGGTGATGAATTCCAGAGTTTGACGATTTCTTAGTTTTTGGGAAAATTATCAAAAAAGTTTTAAACCTATTGCAATTATGCCAAATCAGTCATAAATCTTTTTTTTGTCAATTTAGTCCTAAATCTTTTGCAATTGTGCCGATTCAGTCCATCCGGTTATTTATAACCGGAAAAGTCTGATGTGGCACCCTAATTAGCATCGGCAGTGTTGCCGAAGCTGACGTGGCCGCCGGAGAGCTTTAAAAAATAGAAACCTTAAAGAAACGGTTGGGCATGGCTAGAGTTCCGAAATTGTTTGGATTTCATTTCCAAAATGAGCGAGGGAACCCTAAATTGAAATCTTCCCCAAATTGATCTCAAATTTGGGCCCCAAATCTGAGTTGACGCTTGGACAATGCCTTCGTTTGATGCTCACCTGATGCTTTCGTTGGACGCTTGCTCGAGGCTTTGCCTAGATTTGCTCACTCGACGCCTTCGTCTGATGCTCGTCCGACGCTAGGTCGACACCTTTGTCCAACCCTCTAAATCGCGAAGGCTTGATTTGCCCACGACTAGACCCGATCGATTTGCCCACGACCAAAGCCCGATTTGTCCATTCGCAGCAAACATGAGCAATTTAAGTGGTCCCCTTTTGATTTTGTTGTTGGCAAGTGTTGAGCAAACACGACAAATCTACGTGGTGGTCCCGACCTCAACGAAGAACAGTCAAAAGGTATATTGTCATGATCCCAAAATAGTGTTTTACTCTTGTCTTCTTTTATAATCCATTTGCCTTATTACGGTTCAATTTGAAACTGAAAGTAGATGCACGTGGGATAATTTTTTATCCTTCCCCATGATTGGCAAACTTGAAAGCAAACTGACTGTGCTGAGCAAACTGATTATTCACCTCGAGCTCTTGGATCAAAGGGATTAAATTTTAGTTAGTAGACTAACATAGTTAAATTCTCATAAATTAGAAAGGACCATTCATACTTGCAAAAAATTAGTTAGTAGAATGACCTAATTAAAATTTTGTAAATTAGAGAGCAATTCTGTTTATATATACATATTGGTAGCACTCTAGACCGCTTAAAGTCAAAATCTTCACATATCGGTAGCACTCTAGGTTGCTCAAATTAAAATCTCCATTATGTGGCTATTTACAACATACAATATGTTTTTTTTGTGTAGGGTGAAGATGAACGACAAGTCAGCATGGGATTGCGTTTTCCATGGTGGAAATTTTTATCATCGCCCACTGCTTGAATATGTAGGGGGAAGATTGATTTAGTAAAGGTTGATATCACTTCAAGGAGCTATGAAAGCTTTATCACAGACATCAAGAATGTGGTAAATAATACATTTGAAAAGCTTTATTTTAAGTTTCCTGAAAAATCTCTAGAAGATGGATTGAGATATTTATGGAATGAGAGTAGTGTCGTTGATCTACTTTTTAGTTATTTGGATCTCCATATAATTGAGATATATGGAGAAAATTTTGCAGCTGATGAGGCATCTAAGGGTGACAATCAGGATGTTGATGTGGGTGAAGGAGTTGGTTCTAGTGAGGATGTTGGTCAGGGTGTCGGTGTGGGCGTGGGTGAGGGTGTTAGTCGGAGTAAGGGGGTCGGTGAGGGTGTAGGTGAGGGTGAGGGTGCTGGTCCGAGTAAGGGTGTTGGTCAAGCGGTCGGAGAAGGTGCTCGTGATGATGTTGGTTTAGCTTATGAGACAGACATAGGTGGTTTAGATCCTGATGACTCAATTGATGAAGGTGATCATATTGGTATAGAGGGTGATATTATGGATGATGACGATGACGATGAGACAGATTTTCTTGGTGATGTAAGATTCTCGACTGATGATGATGATTTTGATAATGAGGAGCTTTTAGAAGCAAGAAAGAACATGACCAAGTTTCGTGGGAAGGCAACAAAGGATCTAATTATAGGAGAACCATCCACAACATTGGTACCATCCCAACCATTGGATGTGGACAGTGTTGTTGATACTCAAACTGGTTATGAAATGGAATACTATGAAACAGATGCAAATGACAGTTTGGGATCTGATATAGAGGGAGAAGATGGCGATTTTACTAGAAGGAGAAGTCGGTTTTCCAAGATATGATTCAAATTGTGTAGTGCCCGTGTTTACCATGGCTATGACATTTGATAGCAGTAAGCAATTCAAAGATGCTCTGAAAAAGAAATCGATAGCTGAGCGTAGGGAGATAAAATTTATAAAGAATGATAAGAAGTTTGTTAGAGTAAAATGTGTTAATAAAAGTTGTCCTTGGAAGATTTCTGGATCCGTTGATGCTCATAGTGAATCATTTCATGTGAAGACCTACCATTCATAGCATACATGTAGCATTAGCTTCAAAAATAGAAGGGTGACAAGTTCTTGGTTGACAAATCACTATCTTCCTACGATAAAAGCAACGCCAACTATTAAAACTATTACTTTTAAGAAGCTTATCAAGGAACGGTTAGGCTTAGATGTAAGTATAGTCCAGTGTACAAAGGCTAAGTTGTTTGCTTATAAAGTGTTGATAGGAAACTATGAGAAGGAATATGCAAAACTATGGGATTATGCGGAGGAGCTTAGGGAGAGAAATCCTGGGAGTAATATTACATTGAAAGTTGAAAAGCCGGATATGCAATCTAAGGCATCGTTTGAGAGAATGTACATTTGTTTTGCTGCTTGTAAGAAAGGATTCCTTGGTGGGTGTACGAAAGTTGTGGGATTAGATGGTTATTTCTTGAAAGGAATTTGCCAAGGCCAAATCATGTGTGCTATTGGAAGGGATGCAAATGATCAAATGTTCCTAATTGCTTGGGCGGTTGTCAGAGTTGAGAGCGGAGACACTTGGACGTGGTTCCTAACAAATTTAATGTATGATCTCAACATTTTCCACACATATGGATGGGGTTGGGTTGTAATTAGTGACAAACAAAAAGTAAGTTCCTTATTTAATTTTTTATTTGTTATGCCTATTAGATAGTCAGACTTGTAACATATGTTTTACATTGTAATAATCTTTTGTAGGGCCTTTTAGGAGTTGTGGCTGATTTGCTACCTGTAGCTGAGCATAGGATGTGTGCTAGACATATCTATGCCAATTAGAGTAAGAAGTATAAGGGGATACAAATGCAAAGATTATTTTGGCAGTGTGCTAAGAGCAGTACTATGATAGAGTATGATGAACACTCTCAAGCATTAAAGAAAATTAGTCTTGCTGCATATCATGACTTGGTGCAAACAGAGCCAAAGCACTGGTGTAGGGCTTTTTTCACCACTGATGTGAAATGTGACATTGTTGATAACAACTTATGCGAGGCATTCAATGGAAGAATTACACATGCTAGGTGTAAGTCCATTTACTGTATGTTAGAGGACATGTGGCTAATGATAATGACAAGAATGCATACACAGAGGGATGCATGTGCTAAGTGGAGAAGGGACTGTGGTTAAAGAATCATAAGAAAGTTAGAAGAAAATAGAGTTGGTACAACGTATTGCCAAGTGATATGAAATGGTGATACCGGATATGAAGTGATGGATAAGGGTGAAAAGTATGTGGTGGATATATTCAAGAGAGATTGCTCTTGTAGAAGATGGCAGCTTACTGGCATTCCTTGTCCCCATGCTATTTCGGCTATAAATCATAGACAAGAAGATGCATATGACCATGTTGATGAGTGCTATAAGAAGGCCAAGTTCTTAGCTGCATATGAGAACATGATGATGCCGATTTCGGGAGAGAAATTTTGGAAAAAGACTAATAGGGAACCACCTGAACCACTTCTAGCTAGGGTGAAGCCCGGTAGACGTAAATAGAAAAGATTAAGGGAGGAAAATGAGGTGGCAAGTGGAACTAGAATGTCAAGGATAGGAATGAAGATGACATGTCGAACTTGCTCGAAGATGGGACACAACAGTTCAACATGTCCAATTAAGAAGACTGCTCTACATCTTTGCAAACACAATTTTCAAGGCAAAAAATTTCGGTTAGTACTTCCATTTCTATTATGTCATGCTTGCTTCGTCAATATGACTTTAAACAAATATACTTTTTACAGGTTTAAAGACATACAAGTAAAGGTGCAAGTGGCAGTGGTGGTGGCCATACTAGTGTGAATCCTCTTGCTCAAGTAAAGAGTACAAGTGCTAGAAGTAGCTCGAAGAAGCAAAAGCAATGAGATGTGGGGGTGGCAGATGTGGGAGTGGGTTTAGTATTGACATGTTATGGTTGTATTTTTGTGATAATGGGTTAAGCGAAGTGGTATTGATTTATTTGTTCTTTTTTATCGATGATGGAATTAGTGAAACAGGGTTGTGGATGTACTTTTTTTATGGCTATTTGTATAGCAGATGGGATTGGTGAAGTACTATGCTTGTGAACCGTCTTTTTATTGCAATGAAATGGGTTTGTGCATTTGTCATTTGCTTGATTACTATATTGTAGTTGTTTGTTCATGAAGTAGTGAAATTGTGCATACTATCGTTTGCTCTTTTATACTCATTGGACAAGTACTTCTTTATTCATAATAGTAGGTCAATCCTCTGGGCGATGCAGGTATGTGGTGGTCCATCCTTTGCACACCGCATAGCTCGATTTTCCTTTGGGGCTCTATGTCACATCATTTGGACCGAAAGGAACAATGCCATTTTCAGAAACAAAACTATTTTCATTCCGGGCATGCGAAAGCACCTCATCAAAGTGGTGAAGGACAAAGTCGCATCTATGGGGAGAATTGATGACACCTACAAGAACCGGCTTCTTCAGGAAAAGTGGGACCTCCCGGTGTCGATATTTTCATCTCGGGAAGCTCATGCTTGACCGGGTTGGCTGTTCGGAATATGTTTATTTTATGCTGCTGTCGCTTCGTGTATTCAGGTTGACTAGGCGGTCCGGCTATGTTCGGCATGGGTCCTTGCGGTGGTGATTCTCCTAGCTGAGATTCCTTCCATGCCACCATCCTTCTTTGCGGGTTTTTGCTGCCTTCGCGAGTGTTTTCCACGGGTTGCATCAGCGATTGTGGGTATCGACGGCTGCTTTGGCGGGGTCGAAACGACCTTAGGTTGCCTCCCCCTCGACATGCTGTTGCTTCTTTGGGCTGCCTCGGTTTGATCACGCGGGTTGGCCCCTCTCTTCCTTGCCGTCCGTGTGCTGATCCACTATTCAAGGGGGGTCGTTGCCAAGGTGCCCTTGCTGCGGTGATCTACCTAGCTGGTATTCCTTCTACGGCACCCTACTCTCGTGTTTTCCAGGTTGTATCAGCTTTGATGGTCTCGGTGGTTGGAGTGGCGGTCCTCTCGCTGCGGTGTTCTCCCTTGCTGGTATACCTTCCGCGGCTCCCTCCTCTCGGTTGCGGTTGCTTATATCGGTGGGTGGACGGGCGGTTTGGAAAGGACCTTAGGCAGCTCCCCCCTCCTCATGATGTTGCTTCTTCGGACTGTTTCCGACTGATCAGGCGGGTTGTAGCATCGGTTGGTTGTATCGATGGCTTGAGTGGCAAACTCCTTGTTGCGGGTTCTTCTTCGCTATTTGTATCAACACTTGATTGCCTTGGTGGTCGGAGTGGCGATCCCCTTGCTGCGTTATTCTCCTTCGCTGGTAATCCTTCCGCGGCGCCCTACCATCGTCTCCTGTATCGATGTATGGAGGGGCGGATTGGAGAAGTCCTTCGACAGCTTTCCCTCTTGTCATGCTAGTGCCTCTTCGGATCAGGCGGGTTGACCCTCATTATCTGCCGTTTGAGAGCTGCTCCAGAAGTCTTGTACTTTGCAAAGTTCTCTGTTGGCTTGTTTTTCTTTGTTTTTCGGTCCTTGCCTCTTTTGTCTTAGTTGGCTGTTGGCCTTTTCTCTAGCTCCTGCTGAACCTTTCCTGACCATGTATGGACATTGCTGTGTCTTTGTATGGTCGGTTCTTGGTTCGAGCTTAGATTGTATTTGGTTTTATGTTTAGTTATATAAATTCTTACCTTACCAAAAAAAAAAAAACAGCAGAAATTATATGTCTATCATGTTGTGGTTGAGAAATAGATTGCATATGGAACAAAGGAGATTGCAAACAAAACAACTTGCATTTCATTCATGTTCATACTCCATGTGGATCGATACAAAACATCTACTAAAACAGCTTACATAACATAATCGATGTTAACAGATCTTATGGTAAGGTCATTACATCATTCATCTTCAAATTTTTAAATAACATGCTTCCTAGAATTGCAAAAAATAGCCACGACAAAACCAACATTGTCTTCAATGTCGAAATTTGTTTCTTTAACTTTGTTGCATCTTGTTTGATACATTTCAGTTGTCCCTTGAGAGCTTTGACTTCAGCGTCCATTAAATTGCCATCATCCACATTATGGCTCGACATTGGTTTTTCTTCGACATTGCTCCAATGCATATATTTTGACACACTTCTTTCCGATTGACTAATTTCAGCATCAAGCCAACTAAAAAAACCACAACTTTCCCCAATTTTATATTTTGGGCAATCGTGATATCTTCTACCTCAATTCTCCTTCGTCTTTGCTATTTGCAGAGGACATTTCAGGCCACAATAGCAAAACACATATGTATCGTTGTTGATTAGAGGAAACGATGTCATCGATTGTGACGAATTCAATGATGTCTTCATTGATTGTCAGACACAGGAACCTTAAGAGCCTTTGAATCTATAGTATTAGATTACACCTAAAAAGATGTGGATTTGATGGTCAACATACAAGGGTGAGCACCAGTATATCGTACTATACACAATACATTTCCAGAATAAATAAGACAACAATAGAGTCAACATGCTATCTTATTCCTATATACAATGGTGAGCACAGTACAAAGAAATAAGACAATATTAAAGTGAAGTCTAGTTTAGCTAAGGCAAAACACCAGCAGTAACCCATCATCTTTATCTTGGATCTTATAAGAAAAAATGTGAAAAAAATGTGCTATAGTGAATGACATGTCACAGTCAAAGTTCAACAAGCAACTGATGCCTATTATGTTTTCATAAACTCATGGTCATCAACCAAATTGCACAATAGAAGATGAATCTTTTTTAAATAGGTCAGGAAATCCATTGTACGTAACAAACTTTATTGATTATGAAATTCCTGGAGATACATCTAAGAGGGTAGCAGCTCCAGGGAGGATATTCTTCCCAAATGAACCAAAGGCAGCAACTATATGCGAGAAATTCTCTCTCTGATGAACTAGTTGTATCAGTCTTGTCCAAGGTTCTACAAAAGGATGTATAAATTAATTTGATCAGAAACAAGCACCAACATAGTATAAATCACCATGCAATAATCAAATAATTAGTTGATATCTTTAGGTTGTCCTACAGTGTAAGAAGTACAAATGCAGAGTTAGACTGCTGTTATATCAATATAAGCTATAACTACATAATAGCATTTTGACGCCTCTTAGCCAATATAAGATAGTGCCAATGAAAGATAAAGACAATCAGTTCAAACGAGCTATGACCATCAATGAAAGACAGAGTCGTTCATGAAAGACATTTTCTCTCTTTTTTGTATGCACCATCACTATCAATGAAAGACAAAGACATTCTGGGCGAGTCAACAATTTCAAACAAGCTGTGACCATCCACAAACCCATGTTATGTTAGCAATTTTCCCAGCAATTTCAAACGAACCAGTTCAACAACCACAAACCCATGATAGCAATAAACCCATGTCAACGAAATCTAAAGACCTGTGATCATCCATATCCAACCCAAGAAATAAAACCCCAACGAAATCAATGAAGCCTCGTCGTAAATAAAAAGTACCACAATCTCAAGAAACAAGACGACGAAGGTGTTGAGCAAGCGTAGAACGAGTGTTAGGTGCTAGTCGACGGGTTTGGTCAAGCATAGATCAAGAGAATCTGGGCAAAGCCTTGAGTGAGCATCTGGCGAAGGCAGGGGTGAGCGTCGGACAAAGGCGTCGGACGAGAGTAGGATGAAGGCGTCGAGCGAGCGAATCTGGGCAAAGCCTCGAGCAACCGTCCGGCGAAGGCAACAGGTGAGCGTTGGACGAAGGCGTCGGCCGAGCATCAACTTAGATTTGGGGCCCAAATTTGAGATCGATTTGGGGAAGATTTCGATTTAGGGTTCCCTTGCTCATTTTGGAAATGAAAGCTAGCCAATTTCAGAACTCCAGCCATGCCCGACCGTTTCTTTAAGTTTTCTATTTTTTTAAAGCGCTCCGGCGGCCATGTCAGCTCCGGCGACGCCGCCGGTGCTGATTAGGATGCCACATCAGACTTTTCCAGTTATAAATGGCATGATGGACTGAATTGGCACAATTGCAAAAGGTTTAGGACTGAATTGGCAAAAAAAAAAGGTTTAGGACTAATTTGGCATAATTGCAATAGGTTTAAGACTTTTTTGGTAATTTTCCCCTTAGTTTTCTCAAACAGATCATCTCATAAAATCGTGAACTCACTTCTTCCTCACGGCTGTTCAGAATCACAATGCCGCGCAACTCTGGTCGCGGTGAGCACGTTCAGGTTCCCTTCCCCGCCACTCTATTCCTCTCAGTGGCGGTGGTTGCTTCTACTTCCTGATGGCCAATTGTGCGAACCGACGAATTTCGATGAAAAATATTTGGTTAAGATTTTGTTGCAATGGGACTTTATTCGAAGTGGGGAATGCAGGAGGCGACAAAGGAACTGAAAGGGAAAACAGGAATTTAAGGAGATTGAGTTCGGTTCCACTCTTCCATGAGCGAATCAGCTAACTGTTTCATTCTGTGGGAAGATCCTTCGAGACCGGTTAAAAATTTTTAGAGCCTCGATAAAGCCAGTTGAAATCATGCTTTCTTCCTTTGTTTTCTGCATTTTCTCTACTTGGTGAGTTTTGCTGTCATTGGAGATCGAAAAACATCAGCACAATTTTTGGGAAAAAGTTGCTGAGGATATTGTTATGGTTTGGCGATTGCAATAAGCTTGTCATGCTAGCATCAGACATGCTGAGCTTTGAGACCAATTTTGGCATCTTGCCGGCGCTTTTGTTTCTTGGCCAATTGGGGGATTCCTAAATCCCCATGCAATCACAACTCTTTCCAAAGGCATAAAATCTGTAGGAGCTTGAAACAAATTGAATGATCTTGATTTTCACTAATTACTTGATACAAGAACTTAGCAGTTTGGCAATTGTCTTGGACCTCTTGGTTATAAAGGTGATCACTTAAATTAGAAAGCACAAGAGTAACCGATTTCATGCCTTTCTAGAGAATGCTATTCTTAGATTAATATGAAATTGAGAAAAATGATTCAAATAGCCAATCCACCTAGTGGGATGAGGTTTAGAATGCACATCTCTCTAATGAGGTGGCGAGCAGCAGTGGAGGGCAGTAGCAAAACTTGATTTACGTGTTTGGTTGAGTGGGTGGTTTAAGATTATGTTTTTTTATGGGCTTTCATATATAGGAAGGTATTTTAGTTACTTGAGTCTTGCAAATAGGGAATTGAGATGTGTACTTGCATTTCTAAAAAGAGATGATGCAAAGTGCCCCTTTTGCCCCGGAGAGAGAGAGAGAGAGAGAGAGAGAGAGAGAGAGAGAGAGAGAGAGAGAGAAACCATACACGTTACTCAATCCACTATCCTAAATTCAATGCTACAATCCTATTGGTAAACACACATGAGCACGATATAGTCCTAGCTCATAAAACCAAGTTGCTGACCCGCATCTTCGACACGTTGCAAGTAGTAACTCATGATTTCGAAGTCCGTTCGTATCAAAATATCTTTTAGCAAAGGCCAAAAAGAGAGAAGCATAGACTTTTATGCCTGAAAATGTGTTGTTACATGTCAGAATTACATCTTGTGCATATCATACATTAGTTTAACTCAAGCACAAAGCTACATTACATGAATATGCCGAATGCAAAAGAAAGATAGGCTAATTATATGTTGGAAATTAGGTCATATTTTGTTTCAAGTAGTGTACCTCATGTTCTTTCCTGTTTTCTGAGAAATCGCAACATATATTAGAGTATAAATTTGATTATGTTAATTAATAAGAAAAGTAAAAAGCAAGTAAAAACAATGCAAAGAAAGTAGGGAAAATACCAAAAAACATGCCTCACTTTCACCAAATGGCCATTTACATACCTCAACTTTTGAAAAGACTAATTTTATACCCAACTTTTACCTTTGAAAACTACTTTATACATTCACATCAGTTATCATGGTGTCACTATTTTTTGAGAGGTAGATGAACGGTATTTGGAAAAACAGAGATATGTAAGTGGTTAATGGGTAAGAAGTTAAATATTTTTCTCTAAAAAGTAATTATATGGTCATACCAAAAACATATATGGAAAAAGGTAAAAAAAAATTACATAAGAAAGGAAAATTAAATTGGAGTTGCCCAGTAATCGAAACTTGGAAGATTCTCTAATAGTTTTAATGTATTTGCTTCGATTTGATTTGACTAGAAGTTCAAGGATTTTGAATTTATGCATGACATATGGCATATAAAATGGAAAACATGCAGTTAATCTACCCAACTAAAATAAGACATGATGCCACAAAAAAGACATGATGCAAAGAAATAACGAATATTTTATAACTTATATAAAAAAATTATAAAAAACTTTATTACAAAAAATTTGAATACTTATTGGATAAATATCAATATCTGTCAATTTTTAAATGCAGTGTATGTTTGGCCTTCTTTGTAAACTTTAGCCTCACTAAATTTTCCATATTATAATCTTGATTACTCAGACTATGAAAAGACCAAATGACATTAAAAAATGAAAAAATTTAAAATTTACACTTACATTTTACATTTAAATTTTTGAAAAGAAAAATTTTAAAAAAGCATATTAAAAGTTCAAAATTTTTATGCATGGAAGGCAGTCGAGTGACGGGCCTTTTGTGTTGCCAATGAGCTACAAAACTTTTCAAGTGATGCAACCAAATAATAATTATTATTTTCTGAAAGTACAGTCGAGTCTATCTAGCCATCACTTCTCCATTTCTTGTATATTTAAATCTCTCACACTATCACTTGAGCAAAATATTGTACTTCTACCCAGTAAACTTCATCACATTTAGAAAGAAGGAAATATAAGCTTAAACCGCACGCGCAAAGGAAATTAGACACAAGGGGCCTTATCTGCCATTGGTTTTAGGATCATTACTACTCACTCTCATAAATTAATGGTGGATTTGACCCCTTGTGTAAACTTTTTTTTACACTCAAAGTGCATGCTATAATTACACTTCAAAGAGTAAGACTTGACAACATCAAATAAATGATTAATGACAGATTGCATTTTACACATAAGGTCTAGAACTTCCTATGAACTTTTTTCATTGAAGCACATCCAATCATACAAAACTTTACTTCATATAATCGCGCTTTAGTTCTTTTATTTATATAAAGTCTTGTCTCATTATAGTGCGATATCATGAAATCATAAAATTGTATGGCTAAAATTACTCGTACCCTTGCTATATCGACAACACTGATGAAATGCTCGTGCTTTGTCTGACCGGATCATTTGCCCATTTGTTAATGTCAATTGGTAGGGGTGTCAAAAATACCCAAATCGCCCCGACCCGACCCGAACCGACCCGATCCGAAAATTCAAGGTATTTTCGGGTCAGGTATCATTCCTGTTCGGGCAGTGAGAGAAACAATGGATATCTTGACAATTCGGTTCAGGTCGGTTTGGGTCGGTTCGAGTACCCTAATGACCCGAAATATATTAAATATAAATACTAAATAGGAAACTCCTCCCTCCTCCATCTCTTTTCTCACGTTCCTCAACAAGCTCTCCTTAGCCTCCATCGCCACCTTCACCTTCCTCCTAACCGCTGCCGCCGCCACTACCCCAGATTCTCCTGCGACTTCGGCTGCTGCGCGTTCCTCCCCTCGACAAGAAAGAACAAGCGCCTCTGGTCCTCCCACGCCTTCTGCGGCTTAGTCCAGCACTTCTTTGACTCGATCCCCGATCTAAGCCTCCTCCGCAACCACTCCAAGGTCCTCTAGGTCTCCGCCGGAACTGGCCACGAGGTCATGGTGTTGTCCGAGTCGGGCGTTGCCAATGTCACCGGGGTTGACTCGCCGCCTCTGGTAAGCCGCGTTGGTCTGCACAATTTGCGCATCTTCAATGGGGTTTTCGATTTGGCGTTGAGTGAGTATTTGGAGGAGGCTCTGTTCCTATCACGGTTCGCAGCGGAGATGGAGATGACAATGAGGGTCGGCGGGGCTTGTGTGGTGATCGTTGAGGAGTGCAGTCACGTGAAGGTGGAAGAGATTGTGGGTTTGTTTAGGAAGTCAAGATTTGTGGGTGTTGTTAATGTTACTTTGATTGGATTGAAGATGGCTAAAAGCATTTTGTAAATGGGTTAAAGCTGATTGCTCTCTTTTACTGTAATCTTCTACTTGAAAAGTCTCAGTATCATGTTCCCATACTTGTAAATTTTGATGTTTTTGTTTAGTCGAATTTGGATCGACCGCTAGGTGTATTCATAAGAGTGAAAATGTGGCTCTTCTTTTCCTTAGATATCAAGATCTAGTTCGCTATGGAAATCACAATAGAGAAATTCTTTTTAATCAAAGTACGAAGGGATCGTGACAAATTTAGATATTTGAAGTTTGTTTGAATTGGGAATGTTTCCATTTCATACTTTTTCTGTGAGCCTGGAAACAGAGGGAGGTGAAGGGATGAAGAGGGAAAAAAAAAATACCCGAAACCCGACCCGGACCGGCCCGACCCGACCCGATCTTTTGGGATGTATATCATTCGGGCCTCGGTCCGGTTCGGGTCAGGTTAAGCACATTCCCGTGAGTTTCGGGTCGGGTCGGGTATAATGAAAACCCGACCCGACCCGACCCGACCCATTGACACCCCTATCAATTGGGCTGGTTCATCAACGTTATTGTCTTTTGATTGTGGTCCACAATTATATCTCTGTTTTTGGCCTACGAGTGTTAGGCGGATGTTTTTATGTTCCTAGTGAGTGAGATTATGAATATAATACAATTTGGGAAAAGTGCTAAAAAAGTTTCAAACCTTTTTTACTAGTGCCGATGGAGTCATGAAGCTTTTTTTTTATGCAAATTGAGTCCTAAACCTTTTATTTTTATGCCAATTCAATCCTTCCGGCTAATTTTGGCTGAATTTTAATGACGTGGACGCTGGCTAGCTGGCAAGTGGCTGTCGGCGCTGACGTGTACAACTTTTAATAATATTTTGATATTTTTGAATTTTTACTTAGTTTTTTTCTTTTTTTCCCTCCCCTTTCTCTTTCTCCAGCCAGTCGTCGGACAAGCGATCGGCGAGAGGCCAAAGGTCGACGAGCCATGCCGGCCATTGGCAAGGCTCGCCCTCGCCAACGACGACAAAGGCAAGCCACGCCATGGCTAGCCAAGGCTCGCCTGGCCCTCGTCGGTAGTTGGGTGAGGCTCGCCCGGCCCTCGCCAGAGACCATGAGGTCGTGACCTTCGCCCTTGCTACCTTTGGCAAGTGCTCAAGCCTCGCTAGCGGCTAGACGAATCTGGTGAGGTCAAGCTTTGCTCATGGCCAACGAGGCTTGACCCTCGCCAGCCTAGCATGAGACTACCCTCACGGCCATCCGGCGAGGGCGAGCCTCGCTAGTGGCTGGCGAGGTCGACCTTGTTGGCCTTTGGTCTCTGGTCGATTGCCAGTTCGATGACCGATCGGAGGGGGAGGGAGGGGAGCGAAAAAAAAAAATAAAAAATAATTAAAAATTCAAAAAATATATTAAAGTATTATTAAAAGTTGTACACATCAGCATCGGCATTCACGTTAGCAAAATCCGGCCAAAATTAGTCGAAATGACTGAATTGGCATAAAGACAAAAGGTTTAGGGCTCAATTAATGCTAAAAAAAAGTTTAAAACTTAATTGGCATCAATGCAAAAGGTTTATGACTTTTCTAACACTTTTCCCAAAACAATTTTTTTAGCTTAGGAAGAGAACTAAAAAATTCAACTTTTTATACCAATAATTCGATTTGCAATAAAGAATGAATGGATTAGTTATGAGAACTATGTATGATAATAAATGATATTTAAGCAAGGCAAAAAACAGAAAAAAAAAAACAGAATATTTTACCACGGTGACATATGTAACACGGGTTTTCAAACTTGCCCAAAAATTGCATGAGATGTTATTACTATGACAAAATAACAGCATTCTCTAGTCTTTCGTCCATTCTTTCGGCTATTTTGTCCACGTGTTAGCCCACCTGACTCTCCTACATTGATAGCGAGTAATGACTAGTACCGACACATTCTCAATCCCCCCAATACAGTCCACTTTCATCTTGATATGGATTTTATGGTATCTCCACAACACTGCTCATCACTTCATTTTCTCTAAACAAGTAAAAAAAATTCCCTCCTCATAAAATAAGTAGACAATTTCTTTTTTCCAAATTTGGATCTTACGGATAGAGGTGTGGATATTCTGGTTGTGGACCAAATACTAATAGTTGTTATTTTGATCACATAGGTCAAACAATGTGCGATTTTTTGCACGCTGGAGAGGTCATGTTACCAATGGAAAATGTCGTGCTTTTTATTGGTACGTTAAAAAGGCCATGACAGGTTGGTTACAATAATAAAAAGTTGTGTTTTTTTTTCTGCACTTGGCCTATTTAAGTATCTTTAGAAAATAAAGGGTCGCAAAATTATTCTATTGGACATCATTCTGGATTTTAAAAGAAAATTGAGATAGAAAGCTCTGTAAATAGTATGATCAAAATTGCAATCAAGAAGAAAAAGGAATCGCTGTGGAATGGATGAATAACATCTAATACAAACATGATGAAGTTTGTGAATGTTGCGGAAACCAATCGATCGGACAATAAATTTAACAGAACAAGAAAATAAATCGGATACCAGATTTACATGGTTCGATTGTAATGACCTACATCCACGGGGAAAGCAGTATAGAATTCCACTATAAATCAAGTGATACAACGAAAATTACAATCACACTCAAGTCACTCAAACACTCTAAGTGTTTCTCAAGCCCTAATTACATCAAATAGCTCATGTAGTGTTTAGCCTCGCAATTTCTCATGAAATAATCTCTCAATCTCGTGAAGAAATTGTATGCAAATTTTGCCATAAGATTTACTTGGCTTGAATACTAAATTATTGATGTAATTGCACGAAGGAAACCAATGCCAAGAGCTCGCAAGAAAAAAGGGCACTTCAAAGACTCTTCACGTCTTCAACTGTGCACACCAACAATGGCACTCTTCAAGCACTCATAGAAGCGGCGCTTCTATTTGTCTCTGTGCCTCAAGAGCAACCCCACAGTTCCACAATCAGCATTATATACCCCAAGAAAAGAATATGAAGTTGCCGGCTCCAGCTTGAAAAGAAGGAAACCACGTAAGGAAATTGACTCACGTAATTTCTTTTTTCTGTTTCGCTTGAGGGACACTATAGGAAATCCTTCACTTGGACTATACAAAATAAGAAATATAATTTCCATAGCATGCCACCACAGACGTCCATAAATATTCAATTTATCTCGAGTCGGGTTTTGTACAATGAGCTCAAACTCGAGATATGATTTAATAGTGGATAAAGACATGTTTAATATTTAACGGTTGTAATGCTTTCCCTTACTTGTAAGTTGTGATTTTATCTAACACTGAAGGATAAAAATATGTAAGTGGAAAGAGGCCCAAAGAGATTTGGGCATAAAATTTCGAATGCCCAATTTTGGCACCATGAAAAGTTTTATAAGACCACTTTCAACCATTTTAGAAGTGTAAGTTATTAGATGAATGGGCGTTTAACATATAAATATTGTAACAAAGAGTTCATATTAATATATCTTACTAAAAATTTTAGAATTAATTCTTCGTTATACTAAAATTTCTGTAGTTACATGTCTTTCCCTTTCTATATAACATGCACGGTGGGTAGCCAAGGTAGTACATATGTAATTCCCAAAGTGCAATAGGGATCACTCGTGTCAAAATTCGCGTTTGAGATCGCATCCAATTGGCCATGAGAAATAGGTAGAACTTCAATCGAAGGATACAACCTCCACAAGCACAACTGTCTAGTTTACTACCTGATGGGTAGGATCTCATCGAAAAAAAGCTCGATCAGAAACGAGCCCCGGCCGGAAACGAGCCCAAAGTACCACCACCATCCTCTCCTCCCTACTTCCCCGAAATGAACATGCCCAACTAATGTCAACAAGTCTCCCTGGTACCTGCCAACGCTTAACATGGGCTCTAGCACTTCCTCTTTGATGGAGCCCACAATGGCTTCGTAGCGCGTGAACCACTACGCGGCCGTGGCCGCACCACAACAGACCTTCGCGCCACCTAGTGACAACGCCATGTCGACCGTGGTGGTAACAACAGCTGACATATCATCAAACATGACCATAGCTGTGCGAGTTTCCGATTTAGCTCAAATAAAACCCGAGTTTCCGATTTAGCTCAAATAAAACCCGATTAAACTTGACTAACATATGAACATATGAACTGGATCCAAGGATAGAGTGTCCCTTATTTGAGTGGGGCCTCAAATTTGTATATTTCATATTATGTATCCATAAATTTTCACATGCGGTAAATATTTGTCTCTTTTGTAGACTTTGGACACATTAATTTTTTTTTTAAAATTACAAACTTGACCCCATAGAAAATGAAAAGACCAAATGACATCAAAGAAAGCACAGAACTTTAGAATTTACATTTGTATTTTTCGGGAAAAAAATAGATAAAAGGCATGTTAGAAGTTCGAGATTTTTATGTATGGAATGCAGTCAAGTGATAAGCCTTTTTTTTGTTGCCAATGGGGTTATGAACTTTTCAAATGAAGCAACCAAATCCTAAGCTTTTCTTTTTTTTTTTTCCTGAAAGTGCGATCTAGGCGATTTGGTTATCATTTCTCCATTGTCTTGCACATTTAAATCTCTAACCCTATCACTAGAGCAATTTACAATCAATACCCATTAAACTTCATCACATTTTAAAACGAGGAAAAATAGAGCAAACACCACCAATGTAAAGAAAATTTTACACAATGCACCTTATCCCCCATTGATTTTAGGATTATAACTACCCACTCTCTTAAATTTATGATGGATTTAGGCTGCTTGTGTAATTTTTTCATTGCACTAGATAGTATCAAATGAATGATTTATGATTAAATTGTATTTCATGCTAAAAGTTTAGAACTTTTTTATTCATAAGAACACGTCCAATCATAAAAAAAAAACTTTATATAAACGATAACAATTTTACTTTTGCACAAAAAATTTCTTATGACAACTAGTATGTAAATTATCGTGCTTTAGTTTTTGTATTTATATAAAACCATTTCATAATAGTATGATACAATAAAACCATAAGAAAGTATCCAGCTGAAATTTAACGTTGTATTCATGACTCGCAAAAGCCCAAGCAAAATTACATGCGTATTCGCAAAATAGATCATATAACCCTTGTACCAAACTAAGGAGAGTGACTGTTGCTATTACATTCCTCATGCATTAAAGTAATTTTGCAGCACCTCACTTGTAGAAAATTATGCATGTATACAAATATATCTGGAAAGACCGCATGGAGCACAACGCAAAAATATAACGCATCGAAAAAAAAAAACGTACGGAGCCCGAAAGACTTGTCACGCGCACACACGTACACGCTTCTTCCGCAAGTGGCATTTACCTTTGCACGTGCGTACAGCCCGGGTCGCTCGACCCAATCTGCTACCCAATCGTGACCTGTTAAAGACCCGGCATCTAAGCACAGCAAATTCGACACTTTTGGAGCACAATTAAAGCTCTATTTCGATTTTATTAAATATTAATCATCGAAAATCACGCTGATTAAATTCTATAGTTCGAAATAGAGTCTCTGATTTATCGGGAGATAGACCAATAATCGAAAAGCCAGTCAAATACATCATCGTGTAAATATATAATAACTTGAAATTGCACTCAATTAAACTGTCATTAAGATTGGAAATAGAATCACGAAGGTTTTTCATGCATAATGATGATCCAATTATGGGGTATTTCTGCCATTAACACTCTGGTAAAATTATGAGGAATTTTGGACATGTGAACAGAAATACGAAATTAAAGGTCCAAAATGACTGACATTGCTGTGGGTAATACGAAAATGAAGCCAATTTGGACATATGAACAGAAATGGACTTCCAATTCGAAGCTTGTCTACTTGGTCACATGGTGATAATGTATTCCAAAAATTTCTCAAACTTCTAGATCGCAATTCCCATGATCCAGATTATATCACGACATGAAATTAACACATTAGAACTAATGTTCAACATAGAAAATAACCCCCACATTTATAAACAAGCTCTAACAGGTTACGGTTCAAAATCACCATCTTCTTGTTCATTTTAGACTATGGTCTTTCGGGCAAATGGTTTAGTATTTTCTACGTTTTACTAGACATGACAATAACATAATCATTACTAAACCTCAAATTTTGACATTTTATCACCGGAAGAAAAAAGGTCACTTCAAGATTGAACAATAATGAAAGCACACCTAGGGCAGAAGCAATCGCCCATCCTTGACCGAGCAAAACATTGAGATTTTCATGTACATTTGGAGTCACCACGTGACTATCTCAAACAATCATGGTCGCCACGTGACTGATGAAATCACTGAGACTTCCTCCACAATAATATGCTAGGCAAAGTCAACAACGATCAAGACATCAATTGACTCATCAATATTAAAATTTCGAGTATTTATGATTGGTATAACCAGGAACCTTAAATCCAATCATTGCAATCTTAAATCCAATCATTGCAATCTCTTTGCCAGGATATCTACACGAAACACGTGCAAATCATTGACCTCTTTATCATCATTAGGGATGACACATGATATGGTCCGGTACTCTGGAGCTCAGACACATCAATAGCACACCTAGAATAACTCAAAGTTCAAAAAACTCGTAAAAAAATAAGCTAGATTACAAAATACGTTAATGAAAAAAATTAGCATAAGAAAAGTGATGCCTACACAGTTTATGCCGTAACTTATCTTAACAATCTGATAATCAATTTAAAGCATGATAAGGGCTTCCAATCACAACCACGACCCTCTGTAAACACATGAACATCCGGGCAAAACTGATCTGGACAAGCATCACGCTTCCTTTCACGGTCCCTTGATGAAATTCTGTGATTGGAAAAGCAGTAAATGGCACACGCATTGTCAGTCAGATTGCACTGAATTTTGAAGACATTTTTGGGATGCTAGGTGTCCAACTACATCCTCTTACCATGAAAAAGAATGCGAATCATCATCAATAATATTCACGCTGATCTCTAAACTTAAAGGGCCATCTTAATTCACTGCGATTATTAAATTTTGTAAGATCTTAAGACAAAAATTAACTGTTTCTAACATCACACACAAACGGGAGAAAATTTTTATTATGCTGGAATCAGCACCAATGATGTCACATCCAGATTTGCACTTTACATGTAGAATACAAGGAGTCAGAAAACTATAGTTCAACAGTAATTTTGCGATGAGTTCACCTCAAGAATGGGAACTACCTTGAACTGCAAGTTTGACTTAGGTTATAGTCAAATGAAGAGATTAACCAATAGGAATAAGAACAATGAACAATATAATCAGAATAAACCAAGAATCAGGAATGAAGAGGAAGGATGTTGTCTAACTTCACGTTGAAGACCTTTATAGTGTCCTTGCTGTGATTGACTACTATCATACAAGGAAATCTATAGCTATAGGTATACTCAATCTTAGCATGAGCATCATATCCTACTGCCACGGCAAGAAGCATTGCCACAGTGACCTAATCCGTGCCATTCCCTTTTAACAGGCTATACTATAGAAGGTCCCACCCTGCAGCCCACTTGTTCTATGCACAAGTAATTGCCAATCATTCAATATGCAGAAGAGTTCCATCATAACACCATACATGATGTCCATGATGTTCAGAGAAGCGAGAATCATAATCCAAAGGTCTTACCTAGTTGTGCAAAGCCATGAGAGGATTCAACAGGAAGAACCAATGCATGCACATCTAACAAGAAGCCTGAGTAACCCCTGACCTGTGATGCTTTGGAGCTGAAATCCAAATATTAGCATTCAGTATTTATCTATAATACAGTAAACAAATCATAGACTACACAATGTCTAAACAGCAAATGAATGGAAAAGGAGGGGAAAATGGTGAAGAGAAATGATATTCAAGTTACAGGGTTCTATAAAACAGAGAAGGAAACCAAATTCATTTTATAGTTGCACAGACAAATTATTTCAAGGCCATCTTTTCTGTATGTAATGAGCTGTCAAAGCGTACTAATTATCTCAAAAGCATGAAAAAGTTATGGTCTAATCAGTCTCTTGAAATAAATGCAACTGAAGAGCTAAAATTGGAGAATCGTTCAACCAAGAACCATGTATGTTTAGTAATTCACAATAAGGATCAAGAAGATACTTCTCTCAACGAGTCTAACCAACAGATTAGCTATAAAGATACTGCACTTTGTCTTTTTCCTTGACATGTCGTTCCATTTCTCAAATGGCAATCTGGCTAAGAATATCCAGTCTAGAGGAAATCTACATTTGATAAACAGGGCCCCTGAGAATTGGCCAAAAGAAAAGACTGGGCATCTGAAACTCTAATCTTTGTTACTGAGCAAATTCTAAAGTCAAACCCTGCAGCCCACTGGTTCTATGCACAAGTAACTGCCAATCATTCAATATGCAGAAGAGTTGCATCATAACACCATACATGATGTCCATGATGTTCAGAGAAGCGAGAATCATAATCCAAAGGTCTTACCTAGTTGTGCAAAGCCATGAGAGGATTCAACAGGAAGAACCAACGCATGCACATCTAACGAGAAGCCTGAGTAACCCCCGACCTGTGATGCTTTGGAGCTGAAATCCAAATATTAGCATTCAGTATTTATCTATAATACCTTAAACAAATCATAGACTACACAATGTCTAAATGGAAAATGAATGGAAAAGGAGGGGAAAGTGGCGAAGAGAAATGATATTCAAATTACAGGGTTCTATAAAACAGAGAAGGAAACCAAATTCATTTTATAATTGCGTAGACAAATTATTTCAAGGCCATCTTTTCTGCATGTAATGAGTTGTCAAAGCGTACTAATTATCTCAAAAGCATGAAAAAGTTATGGTCTAATCAGTCTCTTGAAATATATGCAACTGAAGAGCTAAAATTGGAGAATTGTTCGACCAAGAACCATATATGTTTAGTAATTCACAATAAGGATCAAGAAGATACTTCTCTCAACAAGTCTAACCAACGGATTAGCTATAAAGATACTGCACTTTGTCCATTTCCCTAACCAAGGACATGTGGTCCCATTTCTCAAATGGCAATCTGGCTAAGAATACCCAGTCTAGAGGAAATCTACATTTGATAAACAGGGTATCTGAAAATTGGCCAAAAGAAAAGACTGGGCATCTGAAACTCTAATCTTTGTTACTGAGCAAATTCTACACGCATACCGCTCCACTGAATCAACTATACTTAGGGTGTGTTTGATCCAAAATTTCCATTACTGCAAGAGAAACAAGAAAAAACTTGGAAACGTTCAAAATCATGCAGACACTTGAAAGGGAAAACAAAGATGAAATTTCTGTGGAAGCCACCCAATATTTCTGATGATTCTGCATTTTCACCTGGCTCATCAGCTTGAAACCCAAAACAGATTCCATTTGCAAAACATGTCCAAATATCATGCAAGAGATAATTTAGTAGACTAATTGACCAAGCACTTTGCAAAAGAGCGTGCCATCAAAGCAAAAAAAACAAGTTCGCCAATAAAGGAATATGCTTAACTTAGGAAGTTTACATTTAGGTCCTAAGAATATCAATTTTAAGAAATGTTTGTACTCCAGGAAACAGGTTCTCGGGCAAGCAAATTATGTCTGGAGTGTACCAATTAATTTATTTGACAGTAACTAGGCTCTACAACTTGGCATACTTCTTGCATCAGATTTAAAAGAGGTGTGTTTGGGGTAGCTATGGCTTAAACCTATTGTCCTTGGAGAACAAACAACACGCTGGGCAAGTTCTCTCAGAGAGTTATTGGCACCAGTGATCTGATTGAGAGAAGATTTGTGGATGACTTGTAAACTAATACTGGCTAGGATGGGTTTCAATCAGCTACATCTTCAAAACATTGCATATGAACCATGAAATCAGCCAGTTCATGCATCCCACAATACTTTTGACTTATAATCAGATTATTAAGAGCAGCATAAGTATCAATTTCTAGCTCTAAAAGTCACAGTCTTCATGGCTTTCAACCCCCCGCCCACCCCGCCCCGGGGCGGAACTTGAGCTTCTTCTTTCAAAACTAATAATTCAACTAAAAGACATTGTCTGTACTGCTCAAATCACAATGAGACAGATCCTATTTCACTACGTTTTAACTTTTAAGTCAACAAAGTCTGAGTAAAAATTGATGAGTTCTGGACAAGCTTAGGAAACATGAAATGTTAGATCATGGTGGCATCAGACAGATGAAAAATCATATGGGAAACCCATGCCATACACCACAATTTAGCAAGCACATGCCCTCATGCATGCAAGAAGAGACAATTGAAACTAATAAACAAGAAAAGAGATTTCTTTAACGGGTACACTGCCCATGGCATATCAAAAACCATTATTTCCTCATAGTTAAATCATATTTCTTTGAAGATGCTATATTTTTCGTTTTAAACTTGATAACATTAAAGACATCAAAGAATCTCGCTGCAGTGAAAAATTAGTTCCATAGACCTCCATTTATTTTCATGGTTATATGTAGCAGTATTCAAAGTGCAACAACAAACAGAATTACAGCGAAACCACACCCATCAGTAATCAACATAAGAATACATAAACCTCCAGTAAGCTTTAGTTGTCAATTGTCATATGTCACAAAGGGGAGCTAAGGAGATACGGAATCAGCAACAAAAGCAAGTTCAAAAACTGACCTAATGCATGCCTTGAAGCTACTCGAATGGATCAACAGTATTGAGCCACAGCCTCCAAATTTATCATTTGCACAGCCATAATATACTTCCTTTTATTCGCTAAGAGTCATCTAATCATTTATGAATAATCAAATTTTACGAAAGTTTAGTTCTATTTTGGTATGATCAACAGATGTACCAATGATCGATAATGCTGCTGCACACATTATGCATAGTTCACATGTCACATAAAGAGAGCATGCTGAAAACTTCTCTGCAACTTCTGCCAACGATAATCCAGTCCTCTGCCACTGTTAAAAGAGAACATCAAAAGCTTCCATTTCTGCATGTCCTGTTGCCTAGGACTGTGCAAGGAGAAAAGTAAAGAAAGCATATCAAACTTAGGAGCCTTATCAGAGAGAAAGTTGCTCTTAGTGTAGCTTCAACATAAATTAAGGAAATGCACTTCAGGAAAAATATTTTCTCCTTCACGTTTGTTTATTTTTTACTCTTGATTAACACTTGAGTCCAAATCTATTTCCTCTTAAAATCGCCCCATATCTGCTCCATGTTGACTATACTTTTAAGGCTTGATCGTGTTCATCCTTTGCTTGGCAGACTAAGTGAGGGAGATTAGAGTGCATAGATTGGATCCTAGGAACAGGATTTTCGTCAAAGCCAACAGCATTAGATCATGAATCCTGTTGGAAGAATCAGTCTTTAAGACAGAATCATCAATACACCTTACCCGGAAATTTCATATCTTTCTTCAAATACCCACAACCCTGAGAGTCTACAAGAGGACCTTATGCGTGAAGCATGGACAACTCTCTTTGCTCCTCACTATTAGGTTTTCGATCTAATTTCTAGTACTCAAGCATTACATTCTTTAAATTTAATGTGAAATTGCAGTTATCCTCCCTATACTTGAGATTTTGCAAAGTCTCTTAAATCGCTTCCCAAAACTTTAGAATTTTGCATCTCCCACTACACCATTTTAATCAAGAGAGGTGAAGCCACCATAACAACTCGCTGTCATGTGATTTAAAGCTATAAATACGTATCCAGAATAATCTATAAAATTATAATCTGTTTAGGCAATCAAGTACTCATTAACATATTCAAGCATGCAAAAGAGCACGATCTATGAGCACTGAACATTCTGGTTCAGCAGCTTGCTACAGCTTTATTTCTATCCAAAAAATAAATATATTTTATTCCTCTATTCTCTCTCTCTCTCCTCATTAAAGCTTTTTCTTTGACTGTTCTCGGTCCAAAATTCAGACAGAGCACAATGGCAAACGAGAAACGTGAAACATTGTATATTTGTTAGCTGTAGTCATATTTTACGCAAGAATAATGGGAACAAAACCATTTACAGCCTAATAATGCATAGAAAATTGCACTTTTTAACAGATTTGTTCTGATATACTATTTTATCATATATTAAAGAAATATTTAAATCAGAAACACAAAAAAGATCAACAATAATGAGTGGATAATGTGAGGGTATCAATTCAGAACGACAACAAAGTGCTGTTGGCCAAAAATTATAGAAAGGGGTGGAGAAGCAATGGTAGACATACATTCCATGTCTCATTAGTCCTGTTTCTTCCTGTCGCAATAAGGTTCCCTTCCTCAACAATCACACAGCTGTTCAATCAAATTATAATACAAGTTAAGTACAATGTGAAATCATTTACTAATTAAGACTGAAAATACTAATCGTCTTACTTATAAAATATAGTAACTCTGAAATGCACTTGGTTGCTGAAATCAGTTTCTTACCCAACTGGGACTTCAAGGCTATCCAAGGCAGGCTTTGCCTTATATAAGAAAAGGAGAAAAAAATAAGCGTACAAGAGTCAGAATTTCTCTCAAACGTGCATACAGGCAATTTTAAGGGGAAATCAGCATCAAGTTGCCAGCAGTAGAAATATTTTAGTATCAATACGCAGCTACTAATTGAATGAATCCATGTCTTATAGCTATATGATCAAGATCTTGCAGGTCCTGTATAATACACTGGTCACAACTTCCAAATAATGATTATTAATACATACTAATCCTGTAATTCAGATGCAAATCCCACTAACACTTAAACTGATATGGCTCTAACAACTCTAAAGCAAAAAAAGCCACTAATTTAAGAAACTACATGTTGCTCATTCCAGTATGTCTTATTATTGGTACCTCGGAAGTTTATCTTTCATTAATCAGGTTTTACTCAAACATTCAAGAGGTATCCAGGAGTTTTAGCTTCTCAGTCAATTTCCTTCATAAAAGCTATGGCACATAAAAAATAAAAAGAGAATCCTAAGCTGTTGCGAAGGCCTCAGAAATCAGAATCGACAATCAGCTTCTTGTGCTTTTGACTCTATTCCACTGAATAACTTAAGTAAACGCCGTGTTTCTTGTGATTTGTTTCTTTTTCATATCCACAGTCCACAGGGCGAAAGAAAATAACCACCTAACGAGTTATCCATGGGCACAACCCATGTTCATATTACTCTCAAGCACCAAGTAAATTTACTTTTCAATTCTCCCTAATTGCCAAATTAAACAGGTGGTAAAAGGACTCGACTGCCAAGCAACCTTTCCCGGTGACTGCCATCTCACTTCTTCATTCCTTATGGTTTTGTCCATTCAAGCACCTCATAAAATTTAGTGACAGAGTCCTATCCCAGTGGTCAAAGTTCCTCACAATTCAATAAGCACCCAAGCCCTCTCTCTCTCTCTCTCTCTCTCTCTCTCTCTCTCTCTCTCTCTCTCTCTCTCTCTCTCTCTCTCTAGATGGTTGTCCACTCCATTGCCTGGTTTCCGGTAAGGGAATTACCAACCTATAGCACCTGGATTGGCTCAGTTGTTCGCCCGAAAAGGGGACTGAACCAACCCATGTACACCCTACTTCCCATTGTTTCACTCTCCCTTGCTTGTTTTTCCAATTAAACCTAGACTTCACCTACTTCTTTGAATGCAGTGCTACCCATCAAAAGAAAGAAAGAAAAGCTATGCCTTCTAGGGATTGTTGCTGATTTCGCAGCGCGTAACGTCGATTCCCAGTGAATTCACTACCAAGCATCCACAGACTAAACTTACTAAGAAACACTCGATCAACGTCTCTCGAAACACATTCGACGACACATTCTTCAAGTTCCCACGCACTTGTAGCATCGAACGAACAGAATTCAAAATCCATCACAAGTATTACAAATAAACTTAATACACGTCGGATGCGCCAGGAGTTTCCTGATCTATCGCGAGCAGCACGAAGCCTAGAATCTCGGGAGAGAATCGCTCACCAGAAGCTACGTCATCGGTTTCCATGGCTTCGGACGGGGGCGGCAGTCCGTTGCTCCCTCGGCGGCCTTGAGGGTATCGTATCATGTAGATGAACTTATCGACCGGATCGTATCCGTCGGCATGGTGCCATCTAAAACTAATCAACCTCCCAAGACCCCGGTCGCGTCGGTAGAGTTCGAAGTCCTACGGCGGAGAAAAGAGGATTTAGCAGGAAAAAAAGGCCATAAAAACCAAAACTATATCTACACATTTCCCCTATACTATTTTTTGTGAATTCAAAAACCTAAAGCTATGTCCACCATAACATTTTTACCCCAAACTTATTCTTATGACATAAAAAGCCCTAAACTTTTACCTATGTAATACATTTACCTTCCGTCGAGGTTCTGTTAGATGATTGTTTAGCCAAAATAACGCCATTTTTTTTACTTAAATCACGTGGGCACTAGTTAGCATTGTTTTCTTTCTGGCGTCTATGTAGGTAAATTTTTAATAGTTCATATTAATTGAACTTTGATGGAAGGTAAATATGTCGTACAAGTACAAGTTTGAGATTTTTAGTATCTCGAAAAAAATATATATGATAAATATGTTATGATGGGCATAGTTTAGAGTTTTTGGTTGCCTTTGCTAAAAAAGAAAACAAAATATATATAATACTTGGGTATAATACCCAAAGAAAGCCTCAAAGGAGAAGACCTGCTTTCTCTTTAATTCTATTTGACTATGTTCCTTAGCACTCCCCAGACAATCTTCCAAGTATTTTTGTAGATCTGCTTCGCTCGAACTATCTTTGTGCATAAGTGAAATCTCGGCTTCTAAATTTGTTGATTCAGGAACAATTTCGTAGAGTAAAGCTGGATCCATTAGCTGATTGTCTCGGATAATAACCTTTAAATTGTCCTCTAGTGACTTACATATTATTCGGAATCCCCACTTTTTCACGTTTTTACCTGAGAGTGTTACGCTAAATTGTGCGTAACTCCCATCAATTTGACCAAAATCGACTTCTTGCCACAGCTCAAATGGTTCAAAATACTCAAGCCAGATACGATCCGATTCCGACACAGAGCGTTCGAAATATGATACAAGGTAACTCCGAGGATCACCATTAACATGTGGTTGAAGCATAAAAGGGCAGTCGTCTGTCTCTTCACCATTACCGAGAGAAATATAAAGAGCAATCCAAAAAACTTGTTATACATTTCCTCTGAAGCCATAAAAGATACCGAATCTTCTTCAATAGGGAGAACCCACTCTGGCATCTCTCCTCCTAGGAGAGTGATTAGGTAACCAGGGTAATCAAGAAACTTCTGTTATAAAGATAGACCATTAGAAAGTATTGAATTTGTTATCGGTTTCCAAATAGAAAATTCAATTTGAGTTAGTAAGTAATTCTAGCGAATTCCACTTCAAACAAGAGGTGTATAAGTGAGTAGAGATCCAATCCTTGCTTGCATTAACATACAAGTCTCATGTGATAGAAATCATTCCCAAAAGTACAGTAGCCACCTACACTAATTATTCAAGCCAATGACATGCAACATTTTCCTTGTTAATGCCCATCTAAAAACAATTAATTAATGAAGTTTTTCTGGGCAACGTAATAAGTAAATTTCTTATGTAAACTACCTTTTATATATGGTAATTTGCTATGTAAGTTAATTATGCCGCTGTGTTTTCTAACCTTATTTCATTTTTAGTTAATAGTTAATGGTAAAAAAAATAGTAAATGACAAAGTTTGTGTATAACTACAAAAATGAAATTTTCAAGTTCTAGTCCTAGAGAACATTTAACTAACACCCTTTCATATTTCCTTTAACGAAATGTAGGTTGATGGAGGAAAAAGGACCCAATGATTGTGCGACACATGATATAGCCATAGCACACTACTCTATCCAACTTTTCATCACCGTATCGATATGTCTATAACCCTAAGTTCAAATTATTTTTACAAGTTCAAATCACCACATTGGCACATTTTCTCTGTGCTACTCCCAGTAACATAGACCTGCATGTCCTCAGTAATTACCCCATGTCGGTGGGTTCGGCCAGAGGGGGGGGCTATCTCATCTAGTGGAGATTAGTTGGGTACTCAAAAGATTATGGGCTATCACATTGATATAAAGAAAAAACTTTTACATTATTTTGATAATTTCTTTTGTGAGAACGCGCATTGATATAAATAGTTTGACCTCACTTTATATTTGTTTGCTTTTCTTAAGCCTCCACTTGCATTTTTTGCTATTGCCATATACAAGCACATACTGGATCCAGCATATACTCCACATCGGTTTATGAGAGAGAGAGAGAGAGAGAGTCTAACCTGGTCAAGTGGGGAAGTATTAGCCATGGCCAACTTTCTACGGACAAGATGGCGAAATGAAGTTGTATCTCCAAATTTTTGCAGAGATTTGCAATCATCTGCCTGAAAAGAATTCAAAAGTGGTGGAAGCTTGGGAATCTCTCGTAATTGACAGCATTTTCTAACATTCAGCTGGCACAAATGATCACGCTTAGTGATGGATGTAGGAAGACTCACTACAAAAAAACACGCTTTTTCCAACGAAAATTTCCAACGAAAATTCTGGAAAATTCGTTGGAAAGGGAATTTCCAACGAATTTTCCAACGAAAAAAAATTCGTTGGTAATAGGTTGTTGGAAATTTTTCCAACGAAAAATTTTAATTTTCGTTGGAAATTTGCGACGAATTTTCCAACGAAAAAAAATTTGTTGGAAAACTCGTGGCTAAATTCGTTGGAAACGAATATTTTTTTCCGACGAATTTTTTTCGTTGGAAAACTACAAATTTTTTTTTTGGTTGAAAAATAGTGAAATTTTTTTTTCCATTGAAAAAAAATTTTTGGTGAAATTTTTTTTTCTGGCGGAATTTTTTTTGTGGTAAATTTTTTCCTTTTTTGGTCCAAAAATCGCCCTCGCTGGCCTCGTCGCCGGCGAGGGCGGAGCTCGCCGGCGACGGCCGAGCTCGCCCAGATCTGGGCGAGCTCCAGCTCGCCGGCCATGGCGAGCTCGCCCCTCGCCATGGCCAGCGAGGGCCAGCCCCCTCGCCGGCGACGAGCTCGAGCTCGCCCAGATCTGGGCGAGCTCGGCCCTCGCCGGCGACGAGGCTCGGGGGCGTCGGGGGGGGTCTGGGCCGTCGGGGGCGTTGGGGGGCGTCGGGGGCGTCGGGGATGTCGGGGTGGCGTCGGGGGCGGCCCATGGTGGCGTCGGGGGCGTCGGGGGCTGCCCTGATGGCCGCGGCGGCGCCTTTGGGGAGGGAGTCGACGTCGCGGAGGAGGAGGGGGGCAGCGGAGTCTTGGTGTCCATGGTGCCAGAGCCGGTGCCGGAGCCGGAGGAGGAGGGGGAGCAGCGGGGGAGGAGGCAGAGGGGGAGGCGGAGGGGGAAACGCAGGGAGAAGTGAAGGCGAAGGGGTTGGACGCGAAGGGGAAGACGCAGGGAGAAGGTGAAGGCAAAGGAGAGAGAGAGAGAGAGAGAGAGAGAGAGAGAGAGAGAGAGAGAGAGAGAGAACGAATGTGAAAATTGACCGAGGACGAAAATGTTGAATAAGAAATAAGTAGGTTTTTCGTTGGAAAATTCGTTGGAAATTCCAACGAATTTTCCAACGAAAAATGTACACAATAAAATAATTTCCGAAAAATTTAAATTCGTTGGAAAATTCGTTGGAAATTTTCAACGAATTTATTTTCGTTGGAAATTTACAACGAATTTTCCAACGAAAAATGTACACAATAAAATAATTTCCCGAAAAATTTAAATTCGTTGGAAAATTTGTTAGAAATTTCCAACGAAAATAAATTTGTTGGAAATTTCCAACGAATTTTCCAACGAATATAAAAAAATGCCAAATTACACCGGGTTTTTTTGAATTCGTTGGAAAATTCGTTGTAAATTTCCAACGAATTTTCCAACGAAAAATGTACACAATAAAATAATTTCCGAAAAATTTAAATTCGTTGGAAAATTCGTTGGAAATTTTCAACGAATTTATTTTCGTTGAAAATTGCCAACGAATTTTCCAACGAAAAATGTACACAATAAAATAATTTCCCGGAAAATTTAAATTCGTTGCAAAATTCGTTGGAAATTTCCAACGAAAAAAATTCGTTGGAAAATTTCCAACGAAAAAAAATTTGTTGGAAAATTTCCAACGAATTTTCCAACGAAAATTGTACACACTAAAATAATTCTCCGGAAAATCAAATTTGTTGGAAAATTAGTTGGAAAATTTCCAACGAATTTTTTTTTCGTTGGAAATTGCCAACGAATTTTCCAACGAAAAATGTACACAATAAAATAATTTCCTGGAAAATTTAAATTCGTTGCAAAATTCGTTGAAAATTTCCAACGAAAAAAAATTTGTTGGAAAATTTCCAACGAATTTTCCAACGAAAATTGTACACAATAAAATAATTCCCCGGAAAATCAAATTCGTTGGAAAATTAGTTGGAAAATTTCCAACAAATTTTTTTTTCGTTGGAAATTTTCAATGAATTTTCCAACGAAAATTGTACACACTAAAATAATTGCCGGAAATTCAAATTCGTTGAAAAATTCGTTGAAAATTTCCAACGAATTTTCCAACGAAAAATTTTTCGTTGGAAATTTCCAACGATTTTTGTGACTAAATTTTTTTCGTTGGAAATTTCCAACGATTTTTGCGACGAAAAATTTTTCGTTGGAAATTTCCAACGAATTTTATTTTTCATTGGAAAATTTGTCGCAAATTTTCCAACGAAAATTTTTCGTCGCAAATTTTCGTGGCAAAAAACCGATTTTTTTGTAGTGACTAGTAAAATTGTTCCTTTGCAGATATAAACATTTCAAGACAGGAAAACAGGAAAGATTCTCAAGAAACTCTACGTTGGACAAATTACATCCTGAGAGGTCTAAACTGTATAACTTTGGAAGTCCAGTCTTCATGCACGGATCAGCTGAGTCCTCATACTTTGGAAACCCAATTAAATTGGTGCAAGAGCTAACTTCCAAGCAATGAAGGTTTTGTAGCTTATAAATGCTAGATGGAACATGTTCCAGGTTCTTGCAATTTTGTATGTACATTTGGTTTAAAGAGACAAGATTTTCTATTGATGTAGGAAGTCCTTTAATAGCGGTGGTTTGTAAATAAAGCTCTTCCAAGCCTTTGAGTTTATGTGGAATATCAGGGAATCTTTCAAATTTTGTGCATTTTTCAAGATGGATACGTCGGAGATTTTTTGACTTCAACTCATTTGGAAAAACACTAAGTTCAAGGCACTCCCTTAAATCCAACACCTGTAATTTGTCATGATATGCAATGGACTCATGGGCTTCTACCATGCTTTTGCAATTATGCATATACAATTCCTCGAGATTTGGAGTAAACGAGAGGTCAGGCATGCGAACCAACGAGTCGCAGTAACTGAAATTCATGTACTTCAAATTTTGGAAGCCCTGCAAGAATAGCAAAATCAGCTTTGATAAATATTCTGAAAAGGAAAAAAAGGGGTGTTTGTATGATGATGTTGCTTCCTTACATTTAAACCGTGGAATTCCCGTTTGAGAATAGGTTGCTACTGAGGCATACCAGGTGTTAGTCTTTCAAGAGATTATTATATTTTAGACTGTCAATCGTAAATTTTGAGCAATTTGTTTATTTAATATAGAGGTGATATGTTGCAAAGTCCACAAATAGGCCTATGCTAGCTGTTGTACGTAGACGGGGAAGTCAAACTCGTGAAATGATGGTAATTTAATATCGGATATCATTCATGTTGTCCATGATTTTACATGTTTTTTTTTTGGTAACTGAGGTGTCCGAACCAGCTTGCGCACACCTCAACTATTCCTTTGGGAAGACTAGCACAGCAACCCATCGCCATAGCCCCCTCACTTAAATCACAAGTGCTCAACTGGGGAATCGAACCTGGGACCAGTGCGCCTAACCACACAATCTCAAGTACGCCCTAACCATCTGAGCTACCCATGGGTGGGTCCATGATTTTATATGTTGATCATTAATAATATCATAATTTATTTGTAGGGGCTTAGCTTGATTGATGGTTATAAAATTGCCTCCACAACACACGGGGGAGATTGGGTTTATCAGGGGAAAGAACACGTCACAATTACATATCCTTAACTGTTATATAATCTATATTGACCGGGTGAACACTGAATATGCCCTACCGACCAACAAAAAAAAAAAAGAACATGAATATGCCCTTATTACATATCCTTAGGCCACAGCACTCTTCATGTGGAAGGATGCAAGGAGCTTCGGTACATCGGCCAACACGGAATCTACTATTCAAGTTTCTGAGTGAATTTCTTAACTTATTAATTAACTTTTCATTCAAAGTTACTGTGAAGTGATTTTGTGAGTATTAAATATCGCATTGAGAAATTACTAAACACTTAGAAACTTTACCAGTAATTATACATACATACTTAGATATATATGTACATTTTAGTAACTCAGAGTTAAGTCTTATTATTTGACATTTTAGATATTATTTTAAAGAATTGAATAATATATAGACACACCATATAAAAAAAGTTCACAAGTAAAATTGGGGTAACAATTATTAGAAAAGATGAGAATAAGTATCATTAAAAATCCCAAATTGACATGCAGATTTACCCCTTATTAATTTTCGTCTTACGAAAATCCTACACTAGTATGATTATGACACATTTATCATAATCTAATTTTCATTTAATAAAACATCCCATACCGTTACTCCTCACCCAAATCTACTCTCTATTTGTAGATGAAAATTAGTTTGGGATAAAATGGCACCGCGTGTCATGCAATTGGCAATCCCAAAATCTAAGTGAAGGGTCACGTGGGAAATATGCAAATGCGTGGCATGTGACAAAACTATACCACATGTCATGCCATGTGACAATCATAGAAGCATAGGAAAGTGCCACATGGTGAGTGTGGCTGTGGGCCACTTAAAAAAACGATGCAACGTGTCAAGTCATGTGACAATCATAGAAGCAAAATGAAATGTCATGTGGTGAGCACAAGAGTGAACACTTTGTCGGATTCTGGCTCTAACTATATATAATAGATGGAGGTCAAGAATATATGTTTTATCACAAAAGAATTTCCCAAAAGTCAATAAAATTTAAAATTTGTTGAAGTTTATCAAAGACAATGAAACTAGCTTTGAAAAACATTGGAAAGAAAATATAAATTTCATATATTGAATTCAAAAGGGCTAATGTAGGTAAATGCTCACCTTAAATTGATTTGGCACCACTGTGATAATGCAATTGCTCATATCAAGTCCCACTAATTTCTTTCGACCAGAGGAAAATTTTGGAATCTGAGGAGTACATCCATCCTATCGAAACCATCTTAGCTCATTAGGAAGATATATAGGACCTTGGAAAGAATTATGCACATTTTGCAAAATGAGCAATCTCAACCTTCTCATTTTTGTAAAATCATCAGGACCAATACATATTTCTGTCGGCTCAAGTGGCTCCACCACTATGGCTTTTACAACACAATCTTCCTGTATAAAGAAGACTATTTGGGTTATGCAAGTTCAGTAATTAGAGTAAAATAGATAAGTAGCAGAATTTGATCATATATGCAAGTCTTACCATGTCACTTGACAGAACATCAACAGCGTCATCATATAGCCATAGTCTACTGCGTTTCCCGAGATCATCGCTTTCTTGGTTCACAATATCCATGCCCATCAATTGAATCAAGTCATGCATTTGTATGTTCTTGCACTCAATCCTTATCAAGGACTTCTCCATGAGAATTTGTAATCCTATTACTGCCTTGAGATCGCAACTTTCGAGAACTTTCTTTACATACTCACTATCCCAACCCTTAAAGAAGCAGGCAATGTGGAGAAAGATCTCTTTCACTTTTGTCTCTAGTCCACCATAACTTATTTTGAGCACATCATTGATGCCTTTTTTAGGAGCCGTAGAAAGTTCATCCAATGCACTTTCCCATTCATATTCTTTTCTACCGCATAAGAAGGAGCCTAGCACCTCAAGTGCTAAAGGAAGGCCTTTAGCATGATTTAGAACACTATCCACTAGATCAGTCCTGATTTTAAATTTTTGGGGTGTCGGAAAAGCATGCTTACTAAATATTTCACGAGCTTCACTGTCATCCAGTTCTCTAACTTCATACACATGATATTGATCTATCCCGAGACAAGTTAACAAATGGCTATCTCTTGTAGTAACAATGATCCTACTCCCATTACGAAGCCACTTACCTTCTCCTACTGAAGCATGTAACTGGCGCAAGTCATCCACATCATCAAGGGTAAGGAGAACTTTTTTGTGACATAGTCTTTCTTGTATTAGATTAATACCTCTGTCAACATTGGACACTGCTAATCTTTCTTTCAGTGCTAATGTCTCAAATAGTAATTTTTCTTGCAAAGTAACTAAATCCTTGCAATCTTTTGAAACTTCTCGAACATTTGCCAAAAAACATGAATTATCAAATTGTCTGAAAATATCATTATAAATTGCTTTGGCTAAAGCCATCTTTCCTATGCCTCCTTGTCCCCACAATCCCACCATGAGAACATCATCATCGGACTCAAGGTTTAACATCAATTTCAACTTAACTACTTGGGAATGTATCCCAACTGGATGCTTGGCAACATGCAAAGGTATTTGGTCTAGGTGAATGGAGATTTCTGTCACAATTCTTTGTATAAGCTCTGAATCATCTCTGAAAAAAAAATACGAAAAAAGTTGTGGCATCGTTTTAGCAATTTGAATAAGCAAATAACAAGCAATTACTAGGCCAACAATGACAAAAGCAGTGCATCATATTTTCACATGACCACAGCCAAAACAAAATGTATACCCACCAAGTCGAATTAGAGCTCAAAAAAGCTCCACAACAATCAAAAAAAGTTCAGGGTTCAACCTTTAGTCATCCAAGTGATTCATGTTCTTTGGATTTATACATGGCAATTTACTTATTTTTCTTGTTGAACTGTTACATGTGATTTATTTATATGCTTAATTAAAAAAAAACTACTCAAGACTTTGAACGATGGTTAAGATTTTGATTCGAAAACTATAAAAATACCCTGAAGCACGATGTCATTGCCTTACATGGCCTGTACACACTAATTATCCTGTATCAAGCGTTGCAAACTCTCTCTTTCCTTCCAAAGAAATGAGGCAAGTGCAATAACACATACTTAACATCTTGTCCATTGATCGATCAGGTTTTAGCATTTTATATTGTTCAAATAAGTCAGTAAAACTTTCAGGCGATGAAGTCCTATTGTCAATTTTTTTACGGAAAAAGCCACGTGTCTATTCTTTGGTTTGCTACATGTGATTTTTCAAACTCAAAATGCCATCGGTAACAAGTTTATTACTCGGTTGACGAAAGTTGAAAATTTCTAGAACTCAATTAACCAAAATGAAATGTGAAAAACTCAAATAGCCTACAAACAAAACATTTAGAACTTTTATTATACTTCGAGGAGGGCAACAAGGATCCAAAAGAAAGATCTCCGAATGAAACAAGGCTCAGCAAAAGCCAAAGGCAGAATTCTATTGTTTCGTTACAAAAATACTGTTTTTTTTGTGACGGCGAATTTCAACAAGTGTTTGTAAGTATCGCAAGCTGTCGGTGAAAAAAAGATGAGTGACTTTTCCGTTTCCATAACTTGTTAGTACCTACCAACGATTTTATGAAATTACCAATCTTTTTTATAATTAGTAAATAACTAATTTTTTGTACTAACTTACCAAAATTCATTTGCATAACTTACGGCCTTGAACTTACTAACTTTCATATGAAATTATCGGTACAAATTTGGAGTGACTTATCAGTATTCGTTATATTAAATAATTACCTACTAGTTTTGGCTTACCAACTCTCACTTGTGCACCGTATGTTCTTTTAATTTACCATCTTATTTATTCAGTTATCAACTCTCATTTGATTTACTTAACTAATTTTAGAAATAGCCGATCTTAATTAAAGTGACTTGCCAACATCTCTACAATTAAGTTACCAACTAATTTAGGGTTATCAATTATTGTTTGAGTTACTTGCCAAGTTTATTTTTCTTTTAATTATCAACTTTTCTTATCTTTTGCCAAATTTTATTTCTTTTTCTTAACTAAGTCTTAGATTTACTAACTCTTATATGAAATTCCTAACTTTAATTTAAGCCACTTAAGAATTTTCAGGAATGATAAGATGAAGCATCTATATATATACTTTCACTCATGTGTGTGCAGATTTTTTTTGTTTTACAATCTCTATACTTACTTGCAATATAAATTCTTACAGAAAATATGGACTCCACTCTACTTACCCATCTTTCAAAGGCCATCCGGACAAGTAACTGGCATAAAAAAGAGCTTTCTCCCATCTCTTCACTTCCTTTGAATCCTTCCCGTACTTGGACTCATGCTTAATCATAGCTTCTCCGTACCTCCCTCTTGGTGTTCTCAATTCTCTAGGTTCCACTTTGTAAAACAAGGGAAAGACCATGAGATCTCTTTCTTTCTTGCACTCCATGATTCTGGCCACCTCTTCCAAACACCACCATGAGGAAACGTAATCCTCAGAGAAAATAATTATCGCGATTTGCGATTCCTCGATCACCTTCATAAGCGCCGGCGGTATCTGCTCTCCTTTCCTGAGCTCCTTGCTATCAACATAAGTGTAGATTCCTTTTTGGTCAAGAGCTCTGTAGAGATGACCGAGAAAGTTGTTCCGGACGTCCTTGCCTCTGAAACTTAAGAACACATGGTAAATCCTTTCAGGTTTCAATAAAGAAGCCATTAGATGATGGAGTTCAACAATCAACAAAAGAGTATTAGCTTAAGATTTGGTAGAGTGTTTTGAGGTAGTCCGTTCACCATTTGATCTTCTTGTTGATTTATATTTGTACTAGAGGACAGAGATGCGTGACCTTTTTAGGGTACGGTCAACAAAGAATAATATTAGAACTTCGGAAGATAATGGTGCTTAAGGATGGACCAAGACATTAAATAGGTGTGAACACATAGACTTATTTTCACTGAGGACATATCACGGCGTTATTCGGATTGGCTGAATGACACTAGTTTCTCTGTTTGATGTTAAATTGTTGATAAACTTGACAAGTAAAAAAGCCAAATGGCCGGCAAAGTAGTGAATATTATAGATCACATGGCACAAACAGACAAACAACTTTAGAGTGGTGGAGAGTGGTGAATTCTTGTGATCAGGGTTATAGATTCACTAAAAAGTAATTTTATTGGCTTCCTTGAAATGGCATCCCCAACCTCCCAGCTGTTGTATCTTCTATGCTAAATAATAATTTAACATTAGACTACTCAAAGATACATAATTATATGCGTAATCAACTATATCAGAAAAGAATAATATTAGATCTATCATTGATAGCAGAAGTTTGGAAAAACTCGGTGCTTAAGTATAAACAAATGTTTTTGATTAAAAAAAAGTATAAACAAATGGACTTATTTTCACTTAAGACCATATATCGTAGCGTTATTCAGGTTGTCTTATTGAAACAAGTTTCTTTACTTGATGTTGAATATATTCCTAAATTGTTGATGAGTATGACGTTCAACATAAGACAAAGTTTTTACCCACCTGCGCGTGGCCGAGTTGGTGGGCGCTTTCCTTCCCTCAGAGAGGTTCTGGGTTCAAATCCCTGCTCGATTCCGTAATTTAAGTGGGGGGCTCTGGCGGTGGGTTGCTAGGCTAGTCTCCTTCGAGGTATAGTTGCTCCGATTACCTGTGCGGACTCGTTCCCAGGAAATGGTGGCGGATCCTCAGTTACCAAAAAAAAAAACATAATACAAAGTTCACTACAAAAAAATCAGTTTTTTCCGACAAAATTTCCAACGAAAAATTCTGGAAAATTCGTTGGAAAGGGAATTTCCAACGAATTTTCCAACGAAAAAAAATTCGTTGGTAATAGGTTGTTGGAAATTTTTCCAACGAAAAATTTAAATTTTCATTGGAAATTTGCAACGAATTTTATATCGTTGGAAAACCCGTGGCTAAATTCGTTGGAAAATTACAAAAAAAAATTTTCGTAAAAAAATCGTGGAAATTTTTTTTCCAACGAAAAATTTTTCGTTGGAAAAAAGTTCGAAAAATCGTGGAAATTTTTTTTCCAACGAAAAATTTTTCGTTGGAAAAATTACAATTTTTTTTTGTTGAAAATCGTGGAAATTTTTTTTCCCACGAATTTTTTTTTTTGAAAAATCGCCCTCGCCGGCGCCTCGTCGCCGGCGAGGGCGCCGGCGAGAGGCGAGGGCCGAGCTCGCCCGTCGCCGTCGACGAGCTCGAGCTCGCCCAGATCTGGGCGAGCTCGCCTCTCGCCGACGACGAGCTCGAGCTCGGCCCTCGCCAGCGACGAGCTCGAGCTCGCCCAGATCTGGGCCAGCTCGGCCCTCGCCGGCGACGAGGCTTAGTGGCGTTGGGGGGGGAGGGCGTCGGGGGCGGCCGATGGTGTCCTCGGGAGCGTAGGGGGCGTCGGGGGCGGCCGATGGTGTCCTCGGGGGGGGGGGGGGGGGCGTCGGGGGCGGCCCAGGTGGCGTCGGGGCGTCGGGGGCGGCCTTGGATGGCCGCGGCGGCGCCGCGGGGAGGGAGCCGGAGGAGAAGGGGGGCAGCGGGGACGAGGCGGACGGGGAGGCGGAGAGGAAGAGGGAGGGAGAAGCTGAAGGCTAAGGGAGAGAGAGAGAGAGAGAGAGAGAGAGAGAGAGAGAGAGAGAGAGAGAGAGAGAGAGAGAGAGAGAGAGAATGAGAGAGAATAAAAGTGGAAATTGAGAAATAGGAGAATAATGAGCGCGAAAAATTTGAATAAGGAAGAAGTAAGGATTTCGTTGCAAAATTCGTGGGAAATTTCCCACGAATTTTGCAACGAAAATTGTACACACTAACATAATTGGCCGGAAAATTAAAATTCGTTGGAAAATTCGTTGCAAATTTCCAACGAATTTTGTTTCGTTGGAAATTTCCAACGAATTTTCCAACGAAAATTGTACACATTGAAATTAATTGGGCGGAAAATTAAATTTCATTGGAAAATTCGTTGGAAATTTCCAACGAATTTTCCCACGAATATAAAAAAAGCCGAATAGTACCGGGTTTTTTTGAATTCGTTGGAAAATTTGTTGGAAATTTCCAACGAATTTTTTTTCGTTGGAAATTTCCAACAAATTTTCCAACGAAAATTGTACACACAAAAATAATTACCCGGAAAATTAAATTTCGTTGGAAAATTCGTTGGAAATTTCCAACGAATTTTCCAACGAAAATTGTACACACTCAAATAATTATCCGGAAAAAATTCGTTGGAAATTTCCAACGATTTTTCCAACGAAAATTATACACACTAAAATAATTACCTGAAAAATTAAAATTCGTTAGAAGATTCGTTGGAAATTTCTAACGAAAAAAAATTCGTCGCAAAATTCGTTGGAAATTTCCAACGAATTGTAGATCGTTGGAAATTTCCAACTAATTTTCCAACGAAAAATAAAATTCGTTGGAAATTTCCAACGAAAACAAAATTCGTTGGAAATTTCCAACGAATTTTGCGACGAATTTTTTTCGTCGCAAATTTCCAACGAATCTTCCAACGAAAAAAAATTTGTTGGAAATTTCCAACGAATTTTATTTTTCGTTGGAAAATTTGTCGCAAATTTGCAACGAAAATTTTTCGTTGGAAAATTTTCGTGGCAAAAATGTGTTTTTTTTGTAGTGGTTTAAATTAATGAGCCGACTTCGAGGGAATGACTTCATCTGTTTAGTCTTCGTTTTTCTTGTTCTTTCATGTATAATGAAGTATTGCCACGTGTTTGTTCTCTTTTAGTCTTTATTTGGAAGAATCTGGGAATGCTGTATTAGGTGCGTACATGTGATTCGGCTTGGATGTACTCCACCTCGAGTAATGTGGTCGACGACATGCCATTGGACCTATAAAATTGTGAGAAATGGTGGATCTAGAAAACCATGTGTGTATAAACAAAAACAACGTTAGCCTGCTAGGAATTTAGGATATGTGAATGTTCACGAGAAATTAGACGAATAGTATTTGAACCATGTCATGATAGCATTCTAACTACTCATATATCTCATACCGAGATTCGCCACACAAATATTTTTCTACAAAAAGTCGAGGATTTTTATTAAAAGCTCTCTTAGTGGAAAATATGGCTCATGGTAACAATCATGAATTGAGTAGTTTCATTGACACATACAAGTTACCAGAACAACAAAATCCTATACATATTAGTGCATTGATCCTGGTAGTGAAATGATATTTTAATGAAAAGAAAGCCTTATCCGATGCCAAAGCAGATTGTAGTAATTACATCTAGGACTCGAACTTGACCAAGTGAAGTCATTATATCTACGACAAAAAGTTGCATTTGTGTGTGTGTGTGAGAGAGAGAGAGAGAGAGAGAGAGAGATTACATTAAAGTAATGTGATTTTAACTTTTGGGATAAGTGCATCAAAAGTCTTAAAACTTACTATGAAAGTGAAATCGAGACTTAAAACTTTCAAAAAATGTAATCGAGTCATAAAACATGCACAATTAACTTAATCAAGTACTTTTGTTAATTCCGTCTAATTTGAGTAGTAAAAAATATCGATGTGGCATTTTTTAATATAATTTAGAGACACATGGCATCAACCTGGCACAACAAGTGTTGATGCAGGGAGAGACTTGCAACTGTAGAGATAGAAAGCAGTGCAATCACCATGGTCAAAGGTGACGGCCAGCGTAGTGTAATGGTTGGGCAAGGGTCGACCGGGCCTTGCCGGCCGTGGGTCACCCCTTCTGATTCCCCTTCCCCCATCCTTCTGCTCTCTCTTCGTGTTCCATTTTGTTTTTGTTGTTCTCATTTTTTGGCTTTTTCTTTCTTTTCTTTTTATAATTTTGTCCTATTTTCTGATATGGTGCCCATTAAGCGCTAGGTGTCCTCAAAATATATTAATAATTCCAAGTCAGCAATTTCCGTTACTTGAATCTGACGGAATTAACGAAAGTACTTGATTACACTAATTGGACAAGTTTTAAGATTTGATTGTACTTTTAGGACTCGATTGTATTTTTGCAACTAGTTTCAAAACTTTTGGTACACTTATCCCTTAACTTTTTATATTCATTAAAAGAGGTTTAACCCTCTTTCACAATTTATATAATCATGGCAAATTTGGAGGCTCATAAAACACCTTATAAGCCCCATGAACCAATTAAATCTAGGCCTTTAACCTATGTGCTGGTATTCCTGACTTACAGCAATTTGCACACAATAGCTCAATGGCTTTTACGACAATATGCCTAAGAAAAATCATAAGTTGGGTTGTTCTAGATATATGGATTTCATATCTATTATATGATGAAAAACATGGGGTTTCTTGACATGAGTGGTTGACATTGATATTTGCTGCCTACTATAGGTATTATGTGATTGATGCATATTATGTGATGCATTAACTTGTGGAGAATAAGAAAAAAACTTATGGAGAATAGATGGAATATTCATGTTACTTAAGAATATCTATTTGTATAACTTCGACAATGCATTACGTCAATTTATAAAGATCGCAGTAATCATCATTCGGTCGTATAGAACTAGTGATGATTGCAATTGCTTATCGCCATTCTATATCAGAAGGACGAATAAGAGTAAATGGGGGCACATAATGATGTAATGGGGGTGACCTAGAATGGCATTTACTAGATAAATATAAGGAAATTGTGAGTAAATTTGAATTCCTTTTGGACACGGTTTGGGTATTTTTAAGTTTTGTAGATACAAGTTTTAACTGATGAATGAATTGGCGTGAAGTCAAATTCTTATGAAACGGTATTCATCAAAGTCTCCGTCCTTTATAGGACAGCTGGTCACCCCTATAATTTCGGTATGAATTTGGGTTATGAAACATATATTAAACATATTGTCAATAGATAAAAATGAATACTCATAAAATTTTCACTAATTAAATGGGCAATCCGTAGCCGGCCTACCAAAAATGAAAAAAGCTAACATCTTCATGCTTAGCCGGCAAAGTTTTCAAATTTTAGTGCTAATTAAAAAACCCAACCTTCCCGTTTGTTCCTCCGTCTCTATCTATGCGGACCACAGTGATCTTCTTGTTGATTTATTCTTGTACTAAAGGACACATATGCACGACTTTTCTTGGGGTAGGTTCAACAAACAACAATAAAATGTCTATTAATAATATTAGAATTTTGGACAATGATGGTGCATAAGGATGGATTAAGATACCTAATAGGTGTGAACACTTGACTTATTTTCACTAACGACGGCATACCACAGCATTATTCGGATTGTCTTATTAACAAAAGTTTCTTTGTTTGATGTTAAATTTATTGTTAGATTTTAGATAAGTATGACGTTCAACATAAGATAAAATTTTAATTAATGTGCTGGCTTGAGGGAATGGCTTTCCCACCTGTTTAGTCTTCGTTTTGCCTTCTTCTTATATGGAAAATGAAGTATTCGCTGTCATTAGGTTGGCTTTTGTTATAGGGTCACTAATAAGACAAACTTTTACTGGCTTCCTCGAATTGGCGTTCGCGACCTCTGAGTGGTTGTTTTCACTTTGCTAAATAATAATCTAACACGACTCCTCATAAGATATATAATTATATGCACAATTTAAGTATATGATAGGTATAACCCTCAATTTAAGTATATGATAGGCATAACCCTCTTTCATTAATTTTTTTTTATATTCATAGTTGCCCTAGAGGCCCATAAAACACTCGATAATCTCCCATGGACCAATTAAATCTAGACCTTTGATCGTGAGCTGGTAGTCCAGACCTGTAGTACGTAGTTTGCATGCAATAGACTAATGGCTTTTTTTTTTTGGTAACCTAGGGAACCCCTGCACGGCCGATAGCCGGGGAGTAAACCCTGGGGGCGACACGTGCTAGCCACCACACACGTGCCACCGGTTAAGTCACCCTGCAGCGCCCGGGATTCGAACACTCAACCTTTTGCGAGAGGAAGAGTGCGCGTTCCAGCAGCGCCACCCAGACGGGTGGTGACTAATGGCTTTTTTGACAATATGCTTGAGAAAAATTATAACTCGTGCTGTGCAAGTGCATATATATGGATTCCAAATTTTGTCATCTATCGAAAAGTGACTAGGGGTTTCTTGATATCCTTTCATATGACTTCCACGTTGCATATAGACGATACAAATCTATGAAACTGCATTATTCGTGACTTGATGTCATAGAAATAATAATAATTGTCACTTGCTGAGCCGTGATGATTTTTAAGTTTTGTGAATACAAGATTTACTTGATGATGATTTTATACGAAGTTAAATTTTTATGAATGGTTGGTTTTCATTAAAGGCTTCATCCTTTATAGGACAGCCGATCATTCTCTATAATTCATGTATGAATTTAGGGTACAATACATATATTAAAATATTTTCATGAAATAAAAATTGGAAACTCATAATGGGCACTTTGCTGCCGGCGCACCAAAAGGGAAAAGAAAACTAACATCTTCCATGTAGTCGATACATATTTATAAAATTGCATTATTCATGACCTGATGTCATAGAAATAATGATTATTATCACTTGCTGAGCCGTGATGTTTTTTAAGTTTTGTGAATACAGGTTTTATCTGATGAATGATCACTACAAAAAAAGTTGATTTTAGCGACGAATTTTACCACGAAAAATTAGGCAACATTCGTCGCTAAATGAATTTGCAACAAAATTGGCGACGGAAAAAAATTCGTCGCTAATAGGCCATCGCAAAATTTTGCGACAAATTTTTCAATTTTCGTCGCTAATTTGCAACGAAAAAAAATTCGTCGCTAATTTTTTAGTCGCAAAATTCGTCGCTAATTTTTTATTGCAAAATTCGTCACTAATTTTTTCGTCGCAAAATTCGTCGCTAATTTGCCACGAAATTCTTTTTTTTTTGTCAATAATTTACGACAAACTGATTTGTGGCAAAATTCGTCACTAATTTGCCACGAAAATTTTTTACTTTTACCACATTGTTCCGGAATGAATTTAGTGACGAATTTTTATTAATTCGTCACAAATTAGCAACGAACTATAAAAATAATTGCGAATGTGCAGAAAAAATTTATTATAGGTTGGCCTCCTACTAGTCAAGTTAACCATGTGCGTCATAATCATAACTGGCTCAATGCAAATTGTATCTAATCCACAGCTGAAACCTGGTATATCTACCACAAACTCAGCCTTGCATAGTTTCTTCTAACCTCTGATATCAAGTACATGAATATTAGTAGCAATAGTTCATGCTTTAATATAAATTCTCAGTAAATTACGGTCTTTCCATGAAACTTCAATAAGAAGAGAGTTTGCACAGAAATTACATAGGTTGATAACTTTATTTTAGAATGATGAAGTTATACTGCTGAAGCTAAGCTCCAGAGTATTTTATAGTATAGTGACCAGGGGGCCACACAATGCCTAAAGGAATTCTACAAGGCATTAGCAACCGGCAATAATGTTGGGAACCCGCAAGAAGTTAGTCTAGAGGGCCTTGCCTCAGTAGTAATATGACATCAAACAAGTGAAGCTATCACCATGTTAATTGTCAAAACTATCCACATGTATAATCATTCTGCAAGCACATTACACGGTGGCCTCCTTCTCTGCTTCTTATCAACGTCAAATTGCTGCTTGGAAAAAAGAGAAGCGTAAAGATGGTTAACATGTGAGGCGATGTTATGATATGATTCCCTATTCTATTTCATCACCAGTGATAGAATGCAAATACAATGTTTCAAGATACTCTCGTGACATTAATGTTGTTGTCCATCTATCTGCTTGTTATCTAATCAATAATCAGACTTGCTGTTGTCAATTCATTTTCCAATTGCTCACACGAAAGAGAAAAGGAGCTGTATCTAAGAAACGGCATTGACATTTATGTCACAACCACTAGAAGATATGTAGGTTAGGGACTTCACCTGTTGGCACAGAAAACGGGGAACCCGAACTCTCTTGGAACCATTAGCCAGACGTTTAAAGGGCAAATGGTTTTCCATGGGAAAAGAATCATTGTTGACCTACAAGTAGATTCAATACAAATGTTAATGCTTTCCTCAAACCATTGAATCTTTGAGATCAAACAATTTATTTAATATATAAATAAATCTTAAGTTAATGTAAGAAGGACAAAGAAAAGTGGGGGATAGAGCAAGGTATAACTTCTCACATACAAGATTCTCAAGACAAGGGTCTCAACAAGAAAGTGCGACATATAGACGTTCGTGTCGGTAGAATATCACATCAAGTTTCCAGCAAGGTTAACATTGTCTATGAGGTAGGTTTGTTCCGCAAATTCAAGCTTTAAAGTGCTTGATGATATAATCAACAAGCTAGTATAGGTTAGAGAAGCATATTGACAAGCAGCACAAATTGATGTTAATGCTATATTCTGATTAAATTCAGATCGTACGTGGTTTTGAATAACCTCTATTAACAATTCTTGACAACCTTACACATATACATTCTCTAAACTGGGGCATTGAATTGGCAATCGATCTGAGAATGCAAAGAAAATTAAAGTTAGATTAGGATGCAAATTAGGAAAGCAAGTGAGATGCGTCAATATCCCATTAATTAAAGTAAGCACTCAATCAAGACTAATACATTTTTTAAAACGTACTAGTGAGCAAATTTTTATAGGCATTGAAATTCAGGTCATTCAACTCTGGGCAATTCAAATACAGGGCCTGCATTTCAATCAACAAAATAAGAACCACAAGGAACCCATGGTAACAGAATGCAATATACAAATTACAAAATCTGGGAGTCTCACATCTAACCCACTACAACCCCACAAGCTGAGTTTTTTTAATTTACTGTGCTTTATAATAAGCTTCTGGTGTATGAGGTGAAGATTGTTGTTGGGCCTTTTCTCCATCCCATGGTTGATGGCTTCATCAGAGATGAGGCTTTCGTCATTACTATCACATACAGTCATACCACAGTCCATGAGTTCAAGAAGAGGCAGCTGAGCTGTGGCAAACTGAATTCCACCTGAAATATATAAACAGTTAGTGAACCCAAATAAAATGCAAGAAATGATTTGAATAGATCCACGTTCAGCATGACAAACAATGAACCTATTGTGCTAACTGAAAGGAAATGCCATTCATTTACAGAGTAGTCCAGGAAATTACTTGAAGAGATGTTAGGACAAAGGGCAAGTAGGAGTCTTGATAATGTTTCAGGAAACACATTGCATATCATCCCAATGCCACTGTCACTAATGCTTGACCTGCATGTAATAATAAATTCATGATTAAAAAAGAAGTGCAATTGTTGGGGCTGATGATTAAATTATATTGCTTCATGCTCTAAGCTTCTATGGTCATTACCAATGCGCCCTATTTGTCACACTATTTGAAACCAAATGTGTTTATATCATGTATGGGAACTTTTGCAAAAAAAAAAAAACCATGAATTGACACGATGAAGCTGAATTTTCTATACCACTGTGATATCTCATAAATCAAACAACATAGGACCTCACAGGAGAGCATACCCACTGAGATCAAGCAATTCTAAACCCGAAAAGCTTGAAGCTATAGCAGTAACAGATGCATCAGTGATTTCTGATCCAAGCACCAATGATAGCATCTGCAAACCCCTGTACAATGAAAAAATTTAGCGGTGGCCATCAAAGCTATATCTAATTAATGATGCTTCGATGCTCTTACGGAAAATTTCGGTCTTTTTTATCTAGGAAGTGAACTTAGGATCTATATGATCACTAGACAGCAAAATATGTGGAACAAGGACTTACAAAGCTCTAGATCTTAAAGGAAATAAATGCCCGTTTGAAGCGGTTATCATATGCAACATGCATGACCAAGTTACAGAACACACCTTACATTTGAAGCTGTAAGAGATAGTACAACCGCATGAGAAAGCTGAACCGACGCAATGTGAATATTTTGTAAAATTGGACAACTCCTTCCCAGACCATCATCTGTGGCAATCAAATCTGTACAATCATTTCCATCGCGAGAGAATTCCAAGGAGATTTCTCTTAAGTTGGGGCAGTTAAATACCTGTAGGTATGTGAAAATGAGTCAGCATCACTTGTTACATCTATCAAAGACAGGAATAAACATGCAAGATACAGAGGAGAGATCCTAGAACATAAAAAGGCAATGGGATGCAATCACCATCTTTGAGAGGGAGTTTAGATCAAAAAGCCAGAGTGTAGAAAGACTCGATGAGCTGAGAACCAAACCCCCAAGGTTAGAGCAACCTTCCATTTTAAGACACGTTAGGCAACGTTTGTTAGCAACAAAACGACCCAATTCATCTCTGCAAAAGTTTGCACAAGTTAATATGGTAAATGAAGAATACATTTCCAAGATTTCTGCGTGCACGAATAAGAAAATGGAGATCAAACTGCTTAAATATTACTAAAAACCATTAAACAGACTATGTGATCACCTTGCTGGAAACAAACAAGATGTTATTTAAGCTGTAAAATGGATATTTACTTGCGAAACTAAGATGTTACAAGCATGAGCAACCAAGAGTAAGATCTCAACACGTTGATCTCTTAAATAGTTGGTTCAAAAAGCAGCATAAAAAACTGACAGCTTTCCTCTCCTAGTTCCCACTGCTAGTCAAGGACAAAATAATGATGCACACACCACAATTGGAAGAGCCATCACATTTTCTAGTGGCCTTCCTAGATCATGGAAATGCAAACAACTTTGCAAATCACAGACAGGCGATCAAAACCTTTACAACCAGAGTAGACTCCACTAAAGTCTATCCATTTCGAACAAATGTTGCTTGCAAATTACATTTGCTAGTGCTTTGCATATAGTTTTCTCAACGAACATCATGCTTGAAAGTGATATCCATTTGCAACCATCAATTGAGCAGTAATACAGGGATCTTAGGGTTCTCCGCAGCCAGAAATGCCTCAATACATATATAACCAAGATCTCATATGAAAGACCAAACCCACACACCCTGTAATCCGGTTGACAGCATTAGAGGATGTTGAGATCTCCACAGACTCCAGATTAGGGCATGAGAACGCAATGCAAGCCAGCACCGTCACATCTACATCACTGCAAAAGCCAACCAATAGAACAAGAACCAAATCAGTGTCATAAATCCAGAAAAATTTGACGAAGCTCAAGCACATGATCTCGAACTGGAATTAATTGTGAGATCTAATCAGGATGCTCATAACTGATTCACAAGTTCTAGTCTTTCCTTAAACGGTTAATGTGCAAATCCTGAAACTCCCTAATTCATGAAAGTTTGTCCATAAATGCTGATCAAGCAGCATTTCCACTACTCGCAGCATTTTTTTCTTTTTGTTAATTTTAGCTTCAATTCAATTGATCAAACAGTTCACTTGCAGTTATTAGCTCGTGCATCAACTTCGGTCCTAATTGATATCGCCCAGATGAACCTTGTCTCATCAGCGCATCAACATCAACCGATCCTATCCACCTCGTAAAAAATCATCGTAGATTCGAATCCATGACTGATTACTAACCGTTCCATCCTCAGGAATAGCCTAACGAGCTCAGGGCACTTGTTCAACACCGATCCAACAAAACAGAGCTGAGCTCTCGAGGGAACCCTGAGCTTCAGATCCTCGGCAGCCCTCCACACCCTCCTTGAGGTCTCCCGCCACCCCTTGCACACTCGCGCCACCGCGAGCAGCTCCGCCGGCGGCAACCTCCTCAGGATCTCCCACAAGCACCTCGTGGGCAGCCCGCCGGCATCTGCATCCCCGTCCACGAAATCCCGATCCCGCTCGTCGAGATCCCGCTCCACCTCGTCAAAGTCCTCCTCCTCCTCGTCAGCGCGGACATCGAGGTCGTCGAAAGGAGAGCGCGCGGCGGAGGTGCGAGATCGGGTGGCGCGGCAGGAGGGGTGGCGGCGGCTAGAGAGGGCGGGCGGCGGAGGAGAGCGTAGACGGCACGAAGGCGCCGGCGATCGCGGAAGCCACTGAGGTGGAGGATGCGGCGGCTGTGCTGACGGGCGGCGTGGAGGAGGTGGCGGCGACAGAGGAGGAGTCGGGGGTGGGGGAGGGGGAGGAGCCGGCGTGGCAGGAGTGGCCCTTCTTGGGGAGGCCGCAGCGGCCGCAGTTGTAGCTGCCGCGCATGGCGGCGGCGTCGTCGTCGTCGGAGGAGGAGGGGGCGGCGGGGGAGTCGGAGGGGGGGAGGTGGGGCTGGCGGAGGAGGCGGTGCATGGCGGAGCAGCAGCGGAGGCTAGAGAGAGAGAAAGAGGGAGAGAAGTTAGAGAGAGAGAGAGAGAGAGAGAGGAGTGAAGGGGAGACGATGGCGCGAGAGAGGGAGGCGAGTTCGCACCTTCGAGTTTCGAAGATTTTTCAATTATTATTATTAAAAAAATAAAAATAAATAGGAAAGTATTTATCTTTTTGTGTCCTTGGAAAGTATTATCTAAAAAATGACTGAAAGACAAGTAAGAGTGAAAAAACTCCATTTACCAATTTTAGTACGCATTTTGTTTAATTATAACTTTAATATACGCCATTACGATATAATCTGTGTATTTTAATTGCTAAACTTTAATTTTATTCAATGAACCTAATAGTTCAATCTTTATTTATTTCTCATGCCATCATTGCATGATATTTTAAAAGATACCTTTAAAAAAGCATTAAAAATATGACAAAGTTCGATGCATAAAAAATTCTAAACATGCATTATTATCATGCAAATGCAAAAGAAAATGCTTCCTAAAGCATTATTATATAGAATACTATCTTTGCCTTGATTACACGTATAGTTAGCTCTTGACAAAAAACTATGGCAATTGTAATGGCATTATAAGACAACCCATTCAAACTTTTTGCAAACACATATTTTTTTGTCAATTCTAAATACAACATAATTCTCATTGAATCATTAATGAAAAGAAAATTATCCACTGCAATAATAACAAGTTGCATATGTAGCTTAATAAAAGATATTGTTCATTTAGTTGCTTGGCTCCCCTGAAAAAGGTTACTCTCTTAAAAAAATATTTTACCTGAATCAGACAATAAAAGTTTTCAATTGCATCAATAAGAAAGTCATTATTCACTTAAAACACGTATATATCAAGGAATAAGTTTCAATATTTACTGCGAGAAGCACCAAATGAACTTTTTGACATAATTGATTATTGTTCTCTACTCGCAGTTTCATTATCAATAGATACATTTAAGCAATTTGGGTCCTTTTCAATATTAGCTTCCAATAAAATATGAGTAAATTGAGTATAATGCATTCATCAACCACAATATTCAATCTTTGAGTAAATTTTCGTAAATTTGTACCAAAAATCAAAGTCGAAAAATTCACGATCATGAGGATTATTCGAGGAAACAAAGTTAATAAAATTCATGATTATGAGAATTATTTGGGGAAATACAGTTAATAATGGTTGGAATAAGTTTAGAAGAAGACAGACATGAAGGAAACCTTGCAATGAATGGGTGTAGATGAGGCTTGAGTGAAAAAAATTATTTGAAAGGAATGTGAGTAGTTTTTTCTTTTAATATAATATAAAGCAAAAGAAAAAGAAGAAAAAGTGTGTGAAATAATCTTAAATTAAAAGTGAGATCCGCAAAGAATAATGTAGTCAATTCAATATGATGGAGAATGCCAGATACCAATTACAGAGAGAGAGTTTGCATGTGTCATCGAACAATTTTTCCCTTACATGGCAAGGAAAGTTAGGATGTTATAATGTGATAGCAGGTTTTCATGTGAGAATGGTATTTGCCTCAATTTGAAACCCAAAATCCATTGGTCTACTCTTTCTTAAGAAAAAATTACTAAATAGTTTGTTGAATTTCTACAAAAGAAAACTTGTGCATTTTAACTTATCGAAAAGCTATTCTATTATGTCGCAACACGAGAAAAACTTGTATATCATACAATGAAGTGCAAATTCACTATATTGATAGCAAAACCCAATGATATTGCACAACTAAAATACAAATAATTCTACAAGTTTATATTGAAACTTGTACCTGAAAACTATAAAACAACAAGTAATTACCATATTTTCATACATTTTTTGTACAAATAATTATCTAAAAAGATCATTTGCCTTGTAGTATGCACGAGTAAAAGTTATAATGAAGATATGATATAGTTATGACTCCATATCTCGAAACTTATCATATACTCTCAAGTTCTAATGGTTCCATCGATTCCACACATTTCTATGGGTTCTTATGCACACCCTTAGGAGCGGCTCCGATATAATCACGTTCCAAATCCATCCAAACTCTTATAAACTTATAATAGGATTTCAAGTTGCAACTCAACTTTGCGATCTTATTTAAAAAAAAATTGAATCTTCTGTTGCTTTTCTAACTTATGTCACTACAAAAATGTAGGTTTTAGTAATGAATTTTGCCACGAAAAAATGGAAAAATTCGTCACTAAATGAATTTATGACGAAAAAAATTTCGTCGTCAATTCAGCGTCGCAAAATTTAATTTTTCGTCGCTAAATTGCGACGAAATATATTCATGGCAAAATTCGTCGCTAATTATTCATAGCAAAATTCATCGCTAATTTTTCGTGGCAAAATTCATGGCCGGTCCAGATCAGCCTTGGGCTTTCAGCATTCCACGAATGCTACTGTTCACTTCCTTTTTTTTTTTGAAGCTGTCATCTTCTTCACTAGAAGGGCCGGCGAGGTCGCCTGGGGTCAGGCGACCCCTGGAGAGCCAGATCCGCCGCCGTCGGCGGTCGCTTGAGGCCAGGCGACCCTCGGAGGGGGTCGTGCGACCCAGGCGGCGGCCGCCCGAGGTTGCGCGACCCAGGCGACGGCCGCCTGGGGTCGCGTGAGCTCAGGCGGCCATCGCCTGGGTCGCGCGACCCCCGCCGAGGGTCACCTGGCCTCAGGCAACCGCGGGCGACGGTGGCCCGCTCCAACAATGGGTAGGTTTTATTTATTTTTAAATAAATAAGATAATTCTCAAAATCCATTTGCAAAAAAAATTCACTAAACATTATATTTTGGACAAAATAGCTTTACAAAATATTTTTACCAAACACCATTTGCCTTTCCCTAATGGGCTTTTACGCAAAGGTATTTGTACTCCCTCAAGTAGCATTTTTCAAAGTTGAACCAACAGGCCCATAATATGCTCACAATCATAAAAAGAAAAGAAAAGATAGGGAGAGAAGGGGACTGAGGCGCCAAGCGAGTTGGGGCATGTTTGGTAACGTTTCTGTTTCTCTATTTTTTTATTTTTCTGTTTCCTGGAACAAAAAAAGAACAAAAATCCGTTTGGTAACGCATTTTATTTTTCTATTTCCTGGAATAGAAAAGTGGCCAAGAAATAGATTTAGAGTAGAAATAAGAAGTAGAAAAAATCTACTTCTTTGTTCCTAGAAATAGAAATAGAAATAGAAAGGTCCGGTCCTCAAGCCGCAACCTCAGCTCCTCCTCCATCCTCCGTCGTCTGCAAACCGTCTCAAAACACCGGTCCGGTCCATTCTCGGTAAAAATAATAAAAAAATTAATTAAATTATAAAAAATTAAAAAATTCCAAAATTTCATAAAAATCAGAAAAATTCTCAGAAAATCCATAAAAATTAGAAAAACTTAGAAAATCCATAAAAATTTGCAAAATTCCGAAATTGAAAAAATTAAAAAAATTCATAAAAAGCTTTCTCGAAAATAAAAAGAGACAAATTTCGGGAAAGTAAAAAGTTTTAATAAAATTTTCCCCAAAAAAAATAAAAAATAAAAAATTCACATAATGGCTTAGAATAAATTAAAAAATTCCGAAAATTCATAAAAATTAGAAAAATTTCAGAAAAATCCCATGAAAAATTAGAAAATTAAAAAATTCCCAAAATTCATATAAATCAAAAAAATTCTCAAAAGATCCATAAAAATCAGAAAAACTCATAAAACCCTTAAATATTTGCAAAATTCTGAAATTGAAAAAATTAAAAAAAATTCATAAAAAATTTTCAGAAAAATAAAAAGAAACAGATTTAGGGAAAGTAAAAAATTTTAATAAATTTTATCCCAAAAAATATAAAAAAATTCACATAATGGCTTAGAATACCTGTAGCCACTTACTTTGAATGAAATTTAAATTTTTGAGGTGCCCAAGTGGTATTTTTTAAGATTCCTTAGTTTAGGGATTAAAAGGGGTTTTAAACCCCTAAAAAGGATTAGACAAACCAATAAATCATGCTTATTGGTTTTTTTTTCACTTATAACTTGCACTTATAGTTAAATAAAAGATATAGATTTAAATGCAAAAAATTAAAAATAAAAATTTTATGCAGTTACCAACTGCATTTCTGTTCCTTTTTCTATTTCAGGAATAGAAATTTTGTGTAGTTACCAAACGCATTATTTTGCTCAAAAACTCTTCTAAGAAATAGAAATAGAAAAAACTATTTCTGAAAAGAAATTGTTCTCAGAAATAGAAACGTTACCATACGCACCCTTGGTGGCGGCGGGTACAGTCCACCTTAAATGTTGTCTTATTCTTCCTCCGAAGAATCTGCCCGTCGCTACACGCCCAAACTCTTCACGATCTCCTTGCCAAAATAATATTTTTCTTGCTTGCATGAAGTAAGATCACAAAACCCACAACATTATTGTCAATTCTGTACAAAATCCAAAAGAAGATAAATCAACCGCTTGGACTTACTTGACCAAAATTATTGTATTTCTTTTCAAGCTCACCAATCTTCTTCAGCCTTGGTCTTTTTCAACTTTATTTCTTCGATACGTGAGACGCCAGTGAAGGAAGCTCCGGCGTTGAATATCACGGACGGGAGAGAGCATCGCGAGGGCTTCTCAGGAGTGACGGAGATGTCGGCTTCGCTTGAGCGGCAACAAGATGTTGGACTGCAAGAACGCTGGTGATTTCGTTGCTGGTCGAGGACAAAGGCGCCAGTAAACCCGCAAGAAAGCACCGAGAAACTCAAGAAAACTAGTAGCTGGAAGGTCCGCCGTTGTGGCTACACGCGGCCGACTAGAGGTGGGGCTGATCCCCTGTGGCCCGGCGCTCCTCGGGTCAATTTGAGCGTGCGAAGATCCTGGCAACCGGCGTCAGTCCAACAAGGAAACTCTTTCTCTTTGTCAAAGCAAACGCTTTCCCCTCTAAATTGTTGCTGTCTCCCTCATGAAGAAACAATAGCCCTCCTCCCATCTCTCTACATAATAGAGTTTATATAGGGCTGTTAATTAGGGTTTCTTTCAATAGTAAGAGCTATCCTTTTTTCCTAATAATTCGAATTCTAAAAAGATATACTCTATCTTTACAATAAGAAACTGTCCTCTTCTCTTATTACGATAATATCAAATCAATTTGCTCAATTATCCTCTAAGATTTGAATTTTGATAATGTCAAGATCAATTGGCCCCCAAGTTTGCTTTTAATAAATTAATTTTTCAATTTGGCACTTTAACTGTGTAATTTTGACTCCCTAGCATCCATGGGCTTGGCCAAATTTCATGCTCTTGTCGACTCAATCTAATTAATCAAATTTAGTTCCAAACCATTCATTTAAATCCATTCATCACCTGTCTACAATTTAAATGCAAATTTATGCTAGCTTATCAATACTAAGTAAAATGCTCAAAATATTTATATGCAAATTTAACTAATATCTTTGTCTATGAGCCAACAGTGATCTTTAATTTAATAATTAAATAGGTCACCAAAATTTATGTGTTAATATTTTTTTCGAAGGTTCTTGAATATTGCGAGGATGGGTGCATGTTTCAGAGGAAGCTTCCAGGTCCATTTCGGTGACCCCTAGGCAGTATTAATACGGGAAAATTACCAAAAAAGTCCTAAACCTTTTGCAATTGTGCCAATTCAGTCATAAACCTTTTTTTGTCAATTCAGTCCTAAACCTTTTGCAAATCAGCCGATTCAGTCCATTTGGCCGGTCGGCGCTGACGTGGCAATATTTCAATATTTTTTTTAATATTTTCGAATTTTTTTTCCTTTTTTCTTTTTTTTTCCTTCTCCCCCTGGCCTGTTCGGCCAAGGGAGAGGCTCGCCGGCGAGGGCCCAGCTCCGACGAGGCGAGCAGGGCCCTTGTAACATCCCGAATTTTGACCCGAATTTCTAAATCAAAATTTTGAGGGTAATTTCGACTATTTGGCAAGATGAACGTTATTTTAGAGTAGCGACACAAACTTGGGACGAGAATGGCTGAAAATAGAAATTTTTGACAGAAGTTAGGAAAATTTGCAATTTAGTCCCTGAGGACCTCGATGTCCGTTTCCGAGGCACAAACAACATTATTTTTCAGAATCGATGCTATTTTGGGGGCAACCACACATATCTGGAGTGCATTCGATCAAAAACTGGAATTTTGACGAAAATTGGAAAATAATATTATTTTATTCCCGAGACTTTGCGGGCGATTTTCGAGGGTTTAGAAAGCGAGTTTCGCGAATCCGACACCGGATTATGTCTCCCAAGAATATTTAGGACCGGTATGGGCAAAAATTGAAATTTCGGTCCGGGATTGGAAAATTACGAAAATGTCCCTAGGTTGTTTTATTTGATTCCGAATTTTTAATTAATTTGGGGCTTAACTAGGGTTAGTTGGGACCAAACCAGATCTGGTCACACATTAGTTAGGGGTGTTTTACCTTTTTGCCCTTGCTTTATTAATGGGGTTTGAATTTAAGCCCTTAGATCAAAGGGCAAGTTGTCCTAAGCCCTAGATTGGTGACATGTGGACTCCACTAACTCATATTTGACCACCTTTTTGACCCACTCTCTCTCTCTTCAGCCTCTCTCTCTCCCCGATCGTCTTCTTCACGCTTCTTCCTCGCCGGTTCTGGTTCTGCTCCGCCAGTTCTGTTCACGCCGGGAAGGCCGTCTGCGCCGGAGCAGCTGAGCTCGGGCCGCCGCTCACCGGCCCCTGGCGCCACCCCAGCCCCGTCGCCCAGCCTTCCCCTCGGTTTCGCCGCCCTTCAGCCGTTGTTCTGTCCAGGCGGAAAGGGGGGAGAGCAGCGTTGCCGGACTCGCCCGCCGGTGCCGCGCCGTCGCCGTGCGTCGCCCCCCGACGACCGCCTCGCCTTCTCAGCTCCCTCTCTTCCCGTCCACAGCCTCCTCACCTCAGCCCCTCCCCTGTTTTGGCCGGATTGAACCTTGAGTCCGCCGGAGTCGCCGTGACCGCCGGCTTGCCCCCGGAGCGCCGCCGTCGACTCTCACCGCGCGTCGGTAGTCGACTGCTCGCTCCCGTCATCTCAAGATAATTTGAGGCGAGTAAAATCCCTAAACCCCGAATTAGTTTAATTGTGCAAATTTTGGGGGTAAATTTTAGGGTTAATTAAGCCTAATTGTGGTCTAATTAAGTATTTATGTATGTGGCTGATTAGGGGGCTTAATTGGGACTTAATAGGATTGATTAAGTGTGATTTGGTGACTAATTGTGGGCTGTTGGGCACTGTTCATGATAGGATCCGAATTTGGGATGATTTGCCTAAATTGAGATTAATTGGGCTCTTGTATGATTGTCTAAGTCGGGTAATCCAATACTTAATCGGGACTTAATAAGGTCGTTTAGGGCTGATTTAAGGCTGGAAATTGTTTGATGTTGAGCATTATTTATGGAGGTCCGAGGTGGCGCTAAATTGCCTAGTTTGAGCATCAAATGGCCTATAGAGTAAGGGCTCGAAAATTTGGCGTTGTTAAGGCAATTTAGGACTTGTTGGAATGCTTGTATTGCGCCACGTTCGAGGACTTAATGGCTAAGTTTGATTTGGACATGGCGGGCCTTGGTGTATTGAATTGATTCGGAATAAGTGCGTGAAGTGATCGTCGGTTTACTTGGGGTTAAATGGAAAGGATTGATCGTACCTTTATGGCGTTGAAATTGATAAATTCGCGTGTTGTTCATTTGGCCTTGGCATGAGTAGTACAATTAATTTTATCCCCGTGTATGTGAATGGCTTGTGTGCTGGTTGTTAACCGGATTAGAGTACATGAGTATGCGTGACAAGCCTTTTTAATGGGCCTACGGGTCGGAACAACTTGTGACCTTCGGGTCGGGCCTACGGGTCGGAACAACTTGTGACCTTCGGGTCGGACCTACGGGTCGAGACAACCTGTGGCCTTCGGGTCGAAATGGTTGTGGCCTTCAGGTCGGGCCTTCAGGTCGAAACAAGTGGTGGCCTTCGGGTCGGGCCTTCGGATCGAAACAAGTGGTGGCCTTCTGGTCGGGCCTTCGGGTCGGAATATATGTGGCCTCCGGGTCGAGGCCTACGGGTCGGTTCAACTGTTGTGGCCTTAGGGTTGTGGCCCTCGGGTCGGCATAACTGCTTATATGTTATAATGATATTAATTGCCTAATTTGCAGGGCGAGAATAGTGAATTGGGATGTGGGCCCGGGAGAATTTATATTGATTGTTATACTGGCTCGGTGAATTATGTATTTTATTTACCTCTAAAGGTGCACTTTAGCCTAGTTTAGGATTAGGGGTTGTTACTTGCTGAGTTTTTCTCACAGTTGTGGTTAAACCGATTTTTCAGATTCCCGGCCATGAACTTCGATGATGCACCTCTATGCTTTGGTATTCCCCACCAAATAGAGCGTTCTCTGACCGTGCACCCCGTGGGGAACGGGGAAAAGTATATTAGACACTATACTTTAGTATGGGTAGATGTAGGTTTGCCTTACTATGAAACTCACGAGTACCTATCTTGGTGTTTCCGGGACCGTTTTGGGGAGGAGTTTGGTCCCATTAGGTCTGCCGATGTTCCGTTCGTGGGAGAGGGCCAGTTAGATATACAGTGTCCGGATGGCGATGTGGTGGACGTCGACATGGAGGGTGATACTGATTCGGGGATGGAGTACAAGATCGTAGAGGACGAGGAGGAGCACGAGGAGCTAGGTGGATTAGCCTTCGAACCGGAGATAGTAGACCCCGTTCCAGAGCAGGCGGACCCCGATACCTCTGAGCCCATGGACATAGATGAGTACAAGGAGCAAGATCCTGATCCAGAGACTGATTCGGAGGCTATGAGTTCCGAGGGGGACCATGAGTCATCAGAGAGCTCTTTAGAGTCGTCGGGTTCTGATCCCGACTGGGTATTGTAGGTTGGATACTAATGTGAAGGTGAGGGCTGCCACTTTTTTACTGTAGCTCTCCAGTAGATAGATTGATATCCCTGGCCACTGATCCCTTTTTGCTTCGTGGCCCTTTTGATGTATCTTTTTGTTGATCGAAAGGATATTCTACATGGATTTGTAATAGAATGTATATTTTGGCTTAATAGATGGAAGTTTGTTGTCACACGTTACTCGTGGTTGCGTGCTGCATTGTCTGGGTGTATATATGTATGTAACATATATGTATACGCCGTTTCCGCATGCGATGTACTTCTCTCTGATTGGTTTCGTTCGGGTCAGCGACGCATTCTTGGGAACGTTGCACTTTTCTCGACCTAAACGCGGATGTCGATGCTCCGAGGGGGTACCGGCGTGACAGCCCTTGCCGTAGCTGGGCGAACTCGCCCAGCAGCGGCGAGGGCCCAACTGGCCCAGCCATGGCGAGCTTCGCCCTCGCCCAGATCTGGCGAGGCGGAGCTCGCCTAGCCATGGCGAGCTTCCCCTCGCTGGATCTGAGCAAGCTCCGCCTCGCCGGCGAGCCTCCCCCTGGCCAGACAGGCTAGGGGGAGAAGGGAAAAACAAAAGAAAAAAGGAAAAAAAATTCGAAAATATTAAAAAAAATATATTAAAATATTACCACGTGGATGCCGGCCATCGGCCACGTCAATGCCGGCCCCCAAAATGGACTGAATTAGCTAATTTACAAAAGGTTTAAGATTGAATTGACAAAAAGAAAGTTTAGGACTAAATTGGCATAATTGTAAAAGATTAAGGATTTTTTTGGTAATTTTTCCGTATTAATACCTCCATTTGTATTTTTGGGGCCAACCATTTTCTCCTCCTTGAGCCACAGAGTCTCTCTGTCGTGCAAATCTCTCTCTCTCTCCTCTGTTTACATTGTACACACAACAGCCGGGCGCTGGTGAACCAGATGTCTTTGTTTTATGGCTCAGCTCTCTGAAGGACTGGCAATGTACAAGATGTAGAGTTCCCAAAAGTTCTTTAAGGAAGCGGTTTATTCGATAATGGCCCGGCCAAATCGAAAGAAAATCTATCTAGACCCTCGCAAATTTAGAAAAGAAAGACAAAAGGAACAACTGGGAATAAGAAAAAAAAAAAAGCATTAACGAAGGCCGAACGATGGCGATTCAGGTCGTACAGAGAGGGAGGCAGGAGGTGCACCTAAAAACAAAAAATACAACAGGATTTGCTTCAAGTTTGAATTGACGCACTACGTTTTCTATCGATTTCGTTTTGTTCTTGCCGAGCACAGCTTAAAAAGCATCCAGTCCACAGAAGATTTCGGCCATGCGATCCTCATCCACCTAATCGCCATTGATTCTCAGATTTTACTTCACGTTCATTAGCTTTCAAGCCAAAAAAATCGATACTCAAAGATCAAATACCAACCAGATAGAGCTCTAAGTCTGAAATCTTGATACTCCTCTCTGGATCAAACAATACATATTTCCCCGCCCTGATGTTCATCTTTCTTTAACGACAATGCTTGAAGGACCGTCGGGAGACCAACGGACGTTTATGAACCACAAAGTCCATTCTTAGAAGCTGGATGACTAGCTCCTCCATCACAAAGTTGTTCACAATAACGAGCATATTCTCATATTAAAAGATACAAACATGTTCTAGAGCTCTGGAGAGTCAGAGCTTTACCGGCTTCTAAGTTTTTACCGGCTTTTACAAAGTCCTGCAGTTTTTACCGGCTTATCTGCAGCTCTGGAGAGTCAGAACCTTATACCTTTATTCCGACAAAATATTTGAGCGGCATTTAAGATTTTGCTTGTTGCTTTGTGCTGCAGGAAACTCCTTTTGCAATGCTCGCGAAAATCATGAAGCAGGCAATGGCACATTGCGACAAGAAAGACGTTTTCATTGTTGGCAGCATGGGTTGTAAAAGATGATGAGAGCTATGCGCTCGGGGCGAGGTGGAAAATTGTATGCGACCGACAATAGGTACTGCATCAAATGATATTGGTATTAACACGCCTTAGCGGAGGAAGGAATTCAAGCAGAACCAAATTGACGAAGCGCCAGGGAGAGTAAATCCTTTTCAGGCACACTGGAAATCACTCCGCTAGAACAAAGAAAAGCGACAGAGCCGCTCAAACAGCTATGCTTTACACCTCGAGCACATTGCATCTCAGCTGTGTCAGAAATCATCTAGGATCGTCGACTAACAGTCATTCCTCGCAAAAGAGGAAGCCTCGAGAAGGAAAGACTCCAACCTCACATTATGCACGACTAGCTTTTCAGGAGGAAAAGAAGAAGAACAAGAAGCAATGGTTCTTCTGGGTTCTGGCGTATGATGCTAACTAAGGAAAACGACAAAAGATAAAGAACAGGGAACACTGGAAAATTTTTCCCAGAGAGGCTCCAGCGTCGGCAACATATTAATGGAAAGAAAGCGAGAGGAAAAACTGTACAAACCCTTCTCAAAATGACCATATGTGAACACAAAAAAAAGAAAAAACAACAGATCCCACCTGTTTCACATTATTCTCTTTTTCACATCAGATGAGCATCGACCATACTTCTTTGATCTTGAAGAATCTGACGAGGTCCAAGAGATGCAAGAAGATCTGACATTCCTTAGATTTCTCCAAGATCATAGAAGTCTGATAGATTCTTAACCGGTGGCACGTGTGTGGTGGCTAGCACGTGTCGCCTCAGGATTTACTCCCTATTATCGGTTGTGCGAGGGTTCCCTGGATTATCAAAAAAACAGAAGTACGATAGATGCTCCGGCATTTATCAAGGACTATTCTTCCTGCTAAAACCGGCATGTGTTGACAGAAGAATTGAAGGTGAAGTGGAAGGGGATGGTCTCGGCTTGAAGTGGGGAGAAGAGCGGCGGAGAAGAGCGTGTGCTCGTTTGTGTAGAAGAAGAGAATAAAAAGAAAAGAAAATGAGAGGTGGAAATCACGGGCAATACGGGCCGCGTGGGACATAACACTGTGTCACTTTCTTACCTCAAAATCTATATCATCTTAAAAAAATCAAACGGAAATTGAAAAGTCAGTATGTTTTAGAGACCATCATCATTATGTTGATAGGAAACATAGTACAAACAACTTTTATTTAGAAAATTGAGTAATATGAAATTCGAAATTCTTCTAAAACCAATAACATTCATGAAAATTAAAAAGAAGATATACGTTCAAATATAATAGAAAAGTTGAGAAGAACGGATGATGGAGATTGGATTGTCATTCAATGCTTCTTGGAAAATGATCATTAATTAAATAAGCACAGAACCCAAACCGCTCTTCCTCTTCCTCTTAGACATTGATAGACCAAATTGCATTTCATTGGTCATCAAATTCTCTAATTTATATGATTTGTGCAATGGAATCCTTGCCAATTTATTTCTTAGAATACACAAGTAAATAGCACTACAAAATTTAAATACTTACAAAAAGAGATAGATTGCAAACTCTTTTCTCTCGTGGATAATAATATAATTTCGTCAGTCCAAGCAAAGCCAAGCCACACCAAGCAATTCCTCATGGGGGCACAACTATTCTAGATTAGTCTTCTAAATGACCATTGAATCGTAACTCTTTTTCAGAGACGTGGTGCCATCTCATGAATGGTGAATGTCTCCTCTTGTCAAAAGCACAAATGCTCATAAAGCTTTTTACAGGGGTAAAGGTGTTTGCGGGCCATGGCTGGGTTATATGGTCAATGTATGGGCAATGCATGATAAAATGTGGCTTAAGAATGAGTATATAGAATCAATGATCGAGAAAATTGGCCACGAATGATTAAAAAAGCACCTTTAGACAAAGATGGATCCAATCCCATCCATTCCTAATACTCACCCATTTCTTCGATTCTTGCATGTTTAAGCATTGATTTATGATGACTAATAAAGTCTGTCAATACACCAAGCAAGGGGATTGTGCACTCATTTCGCATGTCATGTCACGGTATCATTTGCGTGTGCCCCCTAGAATTTATGGAATTTGGTCAATTATTCTAAGTCTTGCTCATCTTGTTTGACGTGCACAACATATGGTCTAAGAATTTTTCAATCCCATATGCTTTTGGAATGTTCACTGCTTCCGTTAAACATGAACTTGGAGGTTGGGTTAGATTCAAAGGGGCAATGAAATAGGGCGTGGGATGGTCAAAAACCACCCTTCATTTCATGCAGAATTGGTCCAACCCAATGTGATTGTTGTAAAACACAAGGGGGACTAAGCAAAAGCCAAAAATGAGTAGCGTCCTCTTGTACCAGTGATAAAGTCTGCTCGGGACCAGTTAGATCTAGAGTTTTTTAATAAGAGAACCTTTTCGACCTTTCCGAAAAGAAAAGGTGAAGCGACCAAAAAGAGATGAAAAAGTATCCTGTTACTCCCTATCAACTTATAAAACAACTTTACCAAAAAAAAAAACTTATAAAACAAATTTACTTTAAAAAATGAAGAAATCTAAAAACAAGTACAATGAATTTCTGTAAATAAATCGAACTGCACAAAGCCTTAGCTCCGCATAGGCAGAGAGGCACTTTAGGGTGCTGAAGCTTTTAATTGCAATACCAGCGCAGGATTGTACAACCAAGTCGTACCACGAACGTCCCGCTACAAACTAAAAGTTCAATTAAGACGGGGTCCATGATGGGCCTATTAATGCTCTTCCTAACAATCAGAAAGCTTCGAGATGTAATCCCACCAAATTCAAAAAATTTAAGCATGTTTGGACAGTGTGGATTTCCCGTTTCTTCCACATGTACTCAGGTTTCCTTTTTTCCGCCTAAGACTTCAAAACGCAAAGGGATGAGAAACATGGGAATCTCTTACACAATCAAAGGCACGATCATCATTCAGCAAAGCGGAACCCACCCAAGATTTTTCTGGCAACAAATGGTTACCCTTCGCCTATGAGTCAGCTTTACATACTGCTCTCAGTGCATAGAAAAGCTTGTCGTGAAAAGCAATTTAAGAGAGCTTCCTCACCTATGTGCAAGTGACTTTTTCTTATGCTAAATCGAGGCTAAGAAGAAGCACAAAATTGTCATCCAGGCCAGGCAGGCTGGCTATCACACTGTCTTTCATTTACAATCAATTTTGACCCTATGGGATTAAACCAAATTGCCTCTATCAAAGACGAGCTGGTTAAAAGATTAACGGGTTCGAGAAAGGAGTGCATACACACGGATCATCTTCTGTCATTTCCTCCATCAAAGACATCAAGCAGAAAAATATCTTTATCCTCAGTCATCACTAGAAAAACAAAGACGGTGTTCATTATCGTTTAGTCTTAGCACAACTCACAAGTTGGTCTCCTTCGGGTCGCCCAATAGCGACAAACGACTTCATTAAATTTGTCTAGCTAAATCATTTCTGAGTTCTGCTACCCTAAGAGAGAGAGAGAGAGAGAGAGAGAGAGAGAGAGAGAAGGAGTCACTGAGCCGCTGAAGGAAACAAGCGTTGCAGATCGTCTCAGAAAACGTCTCTATCTCTCGTCCAGCCTGGTAAAAATCTTCATTCTACTTTCGCATGCCAAATCAAAAGCCTACAAGTATTCTCTCTCTTAAATAGTACAGACCGTCCAAATAAGAGAAGATGCGCTAAACAACGGCAATATGATAAAAGATTTAATGGGGATGTGTCATTATCCCAACTCCTATCTCGTTTTAAGGACCATAATCATTATGTTAACAAAAAATCCTAGTACAAGCACCTTAATTTAGAAAATTCAGCAATATGAAATTCAAAATTCTTCTAAAATCAATATCCATGAAAAAAGAAAAAGAAATACAATTTAAAAAAACAGAAATCAAGACCAAACATGTATAAAGTAGAAAAGTTTAAAAGAGAGATCGGACTAGCATTCAATGCTTCTCGGAAAAATGCTCAATGATTAAATAACTCTTCTTCTTCCTCTTAGACTTTTAACTGACCAAATCGTATTCCATTGTTCATTTCTTAAGATAGAAAAGGCACAAACAAAGCGTCAAAAGCTGATCTTCTTTTTTGGCCTTTTAGGATGAAAGTAGTAAATATTGCTGTATAAACAATAAATGTTTATTTAAGTCTCTTATTTACTGTTAACATCTTCTTTGAGGTTTGTTTTCTTTATATTTGTAAAGAGTCCCATATTTGTAGGGAGGGACTGGCAGGAATTTTTTTTCTTTTTCTTTTTGGGGTTGATTAAGGCTGTGCATGGCAACTTGCTAAATAGTGTTTGATTTTGTTATTTTGTTCCCAGAATCAGTTTGAAAATAGAAATCCGTTTGTTTAATTTTTTGATTCTGGGCACAAATTCTTGCAAATTTGTGCCCAGAATCAGTTTTGGAGCAGAATCAAGAATAAAAAAAAAGTAGTTTTTTGATTCTAGGAACAAAAATGAGAATCAATTTTTTTTTCTTCTTCTTTTTTTTGGTTTTTAATATAGCTTCTAATGTCCGGCGCAAGGGCCACCCTCACCGCATCTGGCGAGATTAAAATATTTTAATAAAAAAATATTATTAATAAAAAAATTTACCGGCCATGGAAAAAAATTTAAAAATATATTATTAATAAAAAAACATTTACTAGCCATGGCCAGCGACTAGGTCATGGCGAAAAAAATAAAAAAAATATTATTAATAAAAAAAGTTTTATTGGCCATGGCCAGCGACCAGGCCATGGCAAAAAAATAAAAAAAATTTCAATAAAAATTATTTATAAAAAAATATTTTACCAGCCAAGGCCAGTGACCAGGCCATGGCAAAAAAAATAAAAAAAATAATTTCAATAAAAATATTTTTCATTAAAATATTCTTAATTAAAAAATATTTTACCGGCCATGGCCAGCGATGAGGCCATAGCGAAAAAAAAAAGAAAAAAATATTTTCAATATTTTTTTAAAAATTATAAATAAAAAAATTTTATAATAAAATTTTTTACCGGCCATGGCCAAAAAAATAAAAAATTTATTTTTAATAAAAGTATTATTAATTAAAAATTATTTTACCGGCCATGGCCAAGAAGGAGAAGAAAAAAAGAAAAGAAAGAAATATTAAAATATTTAAAATGTTATTAAAATATTATTAATAAAAAGAAATTTTACGCCATTACAAAACGCATTTCTGTTCTCAGGCACAGAATTTTGAACCGTTACCAAACGCCTTTAAATACTCATAATTAATTCTCGGGCACATAATAAAAAAGAATTATTTCTGATCAGAATTTGTTCCCGGACACATAATGGTTGTCATGCGCAGCCTAAGTGTGCCGTTTTGCTTAATGCAAAAGAAACAGAGAAAAAGCACCGAATATCAATGCATATTTCAAAACATGGACATGGGCTTAACTGTGCTGATCAATGAAGAATGTAAATGCACCAGGAAAAGAAGATTGAAATTTTTTTTATGATATTGTCCTCGCACTACAAAAAAACATGTTTTTTCGAACGAAATTTCCAACGAAAAATTTGGAAAAATTTGTTGGAAAACGAATTTCCAATGAATTTTCCAACGAAAAAAAATTCGTTGGTAATTTGTCGTCGCAAATTTTTCTAACGAAAATTTCAATTTTAGTTGGAAATTTGCAACGAATTTTTTTTCGTTGGAAAATTCCTTAGAAAACTCGTGGCTAAATTCGTTGAAAACGAATTTTTTTTTCCGACGAATTTTTTCGTTGGAAACTACAAATTTTTTTTGGTCAAAAAATCGTGGAAATTTTTTTTCCATAGAAAAATTTTTTTTGGTCAAAAAATCGCCCTAGCCGCCGGCAAGGGCCGAGCTTGGCCCTCGCCATGGCCGATGAGGGCTAGCCTCGTCGCCGGCAAGGGCCGAGCTAGCCCAAATCTGGGCGAGCTCGAGCTTGTCGCTGGCGAGGGCCGAGCTCGCCGGCCATGGCGAGCTCGCCCCTCACCATGGCCGGCGAGGCCCGTGAACCGGCGAGCGGCGGTTCCAAGTAGCCCACGCGCCCGAGAAAGGAAGAGAGAGATTAGGTCGGTTGGACGGTGGCGGTGAGGCAGGATGGGTGGCGGCCTCGCCGGCGACGAGCTCGAGCTCGCCCAGATCTGGGCAAGCTCGGCCCTCGCCGGCGACGAGGCTTGGTGGCGTCGGGGGCGGCCCATGGTGGCGTCGGGGGCGCCAACCACCGCGGAGGCCTGGCTCTGGATGGCCGCGGCGGTGCCTTTGGGGAGGGAGCCGACATCGCGGATGACCCTGGATGACCGATCTTGGTGTCCATGGCGTCGGAGCCGGAGCCGGAGGGGGGGCGGCGGGGGAGGAGGCGGAGGGGGAGGCGGAGGGGGAGACAGAGGGAGAAGGTGAAGGCGAGAGAGAGAGAGAGAGAGAGAGAGAGAGAGAGAGAGAGAGAGAGAGAATGTGGAAATTGAGAGTTGTGGGAATAATGAGCGCGAAAATGTTGAATAAAGAAGAGGTAGGGTTTTCGTTGCAAAATTCGTGGGAAATTTCCCACGAATTTTGCAATGAAAATTGTATACACTGAAATAATTGCCCGGAAAATTGAAATTCGTTGGAAAATTCGTTTGAAATTTCCAACGAATTTTCCCACGAATATAAAAAATGCCGAATAGTACCGGGTTTTTTTGAATTTGTTGGAAAATTCGTTGGAAATTTCCAACGAATTTTCCAACGAAAATTGTACACACTGAAATAATTGCCCTGAAAATTGAAATTCGTTGGAAAATTTGTTGGAAATTTCCAACGTATTTTCCCACGAATATAAAAAATGCCGAATAGTACCGGGTTTTTTTGAATTCGTTGGAAATTTCGTTGGAAATTTCCGACGAAAAAAAATTCATTGGAAATTTCCAAGGAATTTTCCAACGAAAATTGTACACACTGAAATAATTGCCCGGAAAATTGAACGAAATTTCCAACGAATTTTCCCACGAATATAAAAAATGCCAAATAGTACCGGGTTTTTTTGAATTCGTTGGAAATTTTCAACGAAAAAAAATTCGTTGAAAATTTCCAATGAATTTTCCAACGAAAATTGTACACACTGAAATAATTGTCCGGAAAATTGACATTCGTTGGAAATTTCCAACGAATTTTCTAACGAATATAAAAAATGCCGAACAATACCGGGTTTTTTTGAATTCGTCGCAAAATTCGTTGGAAATTTTCAACGAAAAATTTTTTGTCGCAAAATTCGTTGGAAATTTCCAACGAAAAATTTTGCGACGAAAAATTTTTCGTTGGAAATTTCCAACGAATTTTGCTTTTCGTTGGAAAATTTGTCACAAATTTGCGACGAAAATTTTTCGTCGTAAATTTTTGTGGCAAAAATTCAGTTTTTTTTGTAGTGTCGTTTAGCGCGTCTTCTTTTGTTATGTTTGGACTATATGCACTATCCTACTTGTAGGCTTTGCTTGCGAGAGTACATTAAAGATCTTCGCTAAATTGGACAAGAGAGATAGAGACGATTTCTGAGCTGCCGAAGCACCAACCTCCATACATTGCCCTCATCATCACCACCACTGTTCTTCGCAGCTAGCTATCATGGCGAAAGGTGTCGAATAGACATTTTCACAAATAGTCATCGCTCGAGAGAGAGACAGACAACTGTTGGTGTCCACGAGAGGGAGAGTCATTAATTCTCTCATTTCACGTGTAACGTTTCTTGTTTTTTCCCGTTATTCAAGCAATACAACTTTCACCATTCTTAATTTTTCCCAATTATAATTAAGCATTATTTGTGCATTTAGTGGGAAGGTGTCGATAACCTCATCATTATATTAGAAAATCATAGTACAAACACCTCAATTTAGAAAATTCAGCAATATGACATTTCAAACTCTTTTAAAACAAACATCCATAAAAGAAGAAGAAGAAAAACGTTTAAATATAAACAGAAAAGTTCATTTACTTGGTGTGCTTATTATTTACTCCACATGAACAAAATACGAGACTAGGCTAGGCTGCATTGAATTGGCCCATCTTTAAATTTCCCATGAAAACCCTTAAAAATCAAAACGAAAAAGAAGTACGAACACTGTACATCCAATTTATTGCATAAAAAAATGAAAAAAAAAAAGCTGCACAAGGGACAAAAAGGTCGTCGAGAAGCATGGCCTATTATTACTATCATTTTATTAATAATATCTTTTTAATTTCAAATGAAGAAATCACAACGAATCACCGTACTTACATGACTTCTCTATCTCTCTTTCTTTCTCTCTCTAAAGTAAAAATTTTTCCAATTCTAGCTAAAGGTTGCCTCTCTTGCACTGCTCAATTTCCAACTTTCACTTTGCTTTACAGTGTATGTGGTTTGTATGCGTGACTACTAACCGTCCACATTTATTTTCTCTTTGTTCTATGCAGAGAGAGAGGGGTCACGTCAATCTATGCTAACAAAAAGAAATACTATTTATAAGAAAAAGATAATATTATGGGACTATTTTGGTAACAAATGCTTTGAATGACCATTTACAAGAAATACCAGCTACTCATTTATACACTTACCTACCGAACTTTCATTTAATGAATGTACTCTCAATTCCATCATATAAGACTCTTTAAAGCTTGCTACCAACAACCTTCTCATTTGTAATAGTCTGAATTTTTTTTATCCTTTTCCCGAGATTTAAGAAATGAATTTGACCAATGCACTATAGTGAGATCTCACCCGGGACCTGCGCGTTCACGGGATGCTAACCTTAGGGGTAGGGCTATTATGGGATTGAGTTCGCACGACCAAAGAACTCGACCTTGGTTCAACCTTCGACCATAAGGATTGACGAGAAAATGTTTTGGGCCAACAGAGACCGATCTATTTGATTGATCGTGTTCGAAGGGCATTAGCGACAGACCCTCGCAATTATATGACAATCAAGGTCGTCCCAGGTAGAGTAAACTTACACGTGATTTAACTTGGTATCGATCACGGGTAGAGAGCGCGTAATCCCAATGAGCCACCTGTTAGCCAGAGATAAGCTAAAGTCGCGATTGTTCGATTCTAGTCATTTCTTGAAATTCGGGCTCGAGAATCGAGAATTTTGAAAGTGACAATTTTGAACGGCCGATGACATTTTTGGCTTGGCCAACCTTGGGGCCACCCATTTCTGCAAAAAAATGGATTTCAATTCGGAACCGGAAAAATTACGATTTTGCCCCTCTAGACCCCGACATTGATTTTTGAGGTCGTTTGAGGTTATTTTTCGTGGCCGATGTCGTTTTAGGGTGGCCACGCACATTTAGAGTTGTTACGGTCAAAAATTGGAATTTTGGCTCAGAAGTGAAAAATAATATTATTTTAATCCCAGGACTTTGCAGTCGATTTTCGAGGGTTTAAGAACTATTTTCACGATTCCGACGCTATATTATGTTGGCCACACATATTTAGAGTTGATTTGGACAAAAATTGAAATTTCGCCCCTGGATCGGAAAATTACCATTTTGCCCCTAGACCCTGTATTGGGAATTCTAAATTTTGGATAATTTTGGGCAATAATTGAGAACTAAAATAAGTGAAAAATAAATTGGAATTATTGAATTACCATCTTGCCCCTGAATTATTTGGATAAGATCAACCAAGACAGTCGGATCAAGGGTAAAATGGTCAAAATGGGTAGGATTGCGACACGTGGCGCCCTTTAGCCATCATCTTTGACCAGCTTGGACTATTTCTCTCTCTTCTCCCCTTCATTCAGCCAACTCTCCCGTGTTCAGTCTCTCTCTCTCTCTCTCTCTCTCTCTCTCTCTTACTCTCTTCATCTTCATTTCCTCTCATCACCGTCGGCGTTGCTGCTGCTGCTATTGCTGTTGTTTCGCCCGTTTCAGCCACCCATCTAGCCCGTTCGTCTCACTTTTCTTAGATAAGTGACTTCCCCAAACTTTCCCTCGGACCTCGGGTATTGTTAGACACGTTTAGGACTCGATTTAGATGAATTTAGTGGCTGTGTTTGGGACTGTGATGAGGGCTGAGTATTTGGTGGTTGATCATGGTTATTGGTGGCTGAGTATGGCTGTTAGTGGTTGTTGCGGGTTGAATTAGACGTCGGGAAATGAGTTTTGGCGGTTGGAATTCGGTAGAAATCGGTTCGGGTTGAATCCGTGAGGTTCGGGGTGAATCGTGGATTCACGGTTACTGTACCCGCCCAGTTTTCTATTTTTGTAAAGAATTTTGTGTGCCGAATTTGAGGAAGGTTTCTTCACAAAAGTTGTTCCCAACATCTTGAAGTATGACATATTTTAATTTGAGAATTTTGGAAATCATTTGATGCCATTCGGAAGTCCATCTTTGGACCGAAATAAAACTGCCCGATTTACTATTCACTCGACCTTCGGGTCTGTTTGAATTTTTATAAATTTTTTCAGGCCTATTTTCAAAATACTTCCTTCACAAAAATTGTTGGAGACATTTGTGGCTATAATATATAAAAATTTTAAGGCTTTCTAAAATTATTTGGATACCAAATGAGTTGTATTTTGATGGCCTGAGGGGCTGTCTGTGCGAACCGGATTTCGTCTGACTTTGAGTGTTAAAATGAGGTGCTTACGGTTTGAACTGGGTTTCTGGTTCTTCACGGGAAATGTTCATCGAGATGTTTTGTACAATGTATCCAAATTTCAGAATTTTTGGAGTTCGTTTACTATTTATTTGAATGGGATTTTGGTCACTGTATAAACTGCCCAGATTTACTTTGATGCTATGAATTGAATTGTGTACGTGGTTGTGTGATTTGTGATTGGGGGCTGATTTGGATTGTGCTTGGGCCGAATGTGATGTGGTGCTACGCTGTGTGTATGTGGTTGTGAGATGTAGGGGTGTGGTCGTGTGAATATGCATTGAATTCGCGTGCCAAGAATGTGATTGGGTGGCGTGTTCGTGTGACGAGAATGTGCATTTGTGGAGTGTGGGTAAGGCGTGAGGTTGGGTATGACCGTGGGTGTGGTTGGCCGTGTGTATGTATGGTTTGAGTGGAACGAAGATACGGGAATGTAGGATTGGTTCGAAAAGTGAGACCTTGAGGCGTGTTCATTTACGCAGGGTAAGGTTCGTCTTGAGGCGTGTACGTTTACGCGGGACGGTGCCGTCCCTGACGAGGTGACGATGCCCGGCTCGACGGGGTGACGATGCCTGACGTGGTCAGAAGACTATTAGCCTGATGCGTTTTACGCGGGCACGGTAATTAAGGAAAGGGAAAGGTAGGATTCCGTCCTGAGGCGTGTTCGTTTACGAGGGACGATGCCGTCCCTGACGAGGTGACGATGCCTAGCCCGACGGGGTGTCGATGCCTGACGAGGTAGAAGACCGTTGGCCTAATGCGTTTTACACAGGCGCGGTAGTAGTGGAAGAGTTGAGAATGAGTGGAAATTGGCTTGAGGTGCGAGGTTTGAGAAAGTGACGCATGGTGTGAGTTAGTGTACGAGTGTGTTTGCATTGTGTGATGTGATGCTTAATTATGGGGTAGAAATTGCTAGGCACGGTATGGGACGTGCCTAAGTGGTTTCTGTCTTATAATTGAGGCATGCGCAAGTCTGTGATGTATTGTTGTGATGTTCTGGCTGTGTGGTTGACTAATGTGCAGGGACGTGCATGATGAATTCCAGGTAAGGTCATGTGTGATTGTTAGTTTGGTTAATAGATTGTGTGTTATGTGTGTTTTCGTTTGGCGGTATGTGAGTGCCTACGTGGGGTTTGGGTTTGTATACTTATTGAGATTCGTCTCACGGTTGTATAACCGCCACTTTCAAACTCCCAGCCTTAGACCCAGGAAGCCCGCCTCCTCTTTTTGGAGTTTTGAGGAGTTGCCCAGGGAGCCCAGTGGAGTTGCAGGTGATGCCTAAGAGGTCTTCCGGAGGATCGAACCAAGCGAAGTGGGAGCATGAAGGAAGGAGGCGACCCTTAGGTTTTTCTGTGACATTCCGGATTCTGGCCATTTTTGGGATTTAATAAACGTGTAATTCGTCAGTGTGCTTATAGTAAAATCTCGCCCGGGAACTGATCACTCCCGGTTATTGTTTTAAACTTTGAGATTTCGCTAGAATTGCACTCGATCGAATTTGGCCGTTATTTATACCCTGAATTTGGCAGTCGATTTCCAGAAGTTTCGGGACGAAATAAATTGGACAGTGTCGATATTATTGTGGCCAGCGTCGAAATTATCAAGAATAGTGAGAAAGTGGATTTTTGACGGGGTGCGAATTTGGACCAGTAAACCTCCCTCGTAGTGTGGTTTGGGTTATTTTATTTTGGCATTTTGCCTTAGATTATTATCGGGATTTGTTGTAGACTGTTAGGCCTTTTTCCGAATTTTAATCGAGACCGTTAGATGGATTTTTAGTTTAGACCGTGTCCTTTAGTTCGCGCTTGAAAAATTTAAATCAGTCCTTTTTTCCACTTTTCTCTCTCCTTTCTCTCTCTACCGATTCCCCCCCATGCGCACGTTCCCTCTCTCTCTTCCTTCTCTCTCTCTCTCTCTCTCTCTCTCTCTCTCTCTCTCTCTCTTTCTCTCTCTCTCCCTTTTTCCCCTCTGCCGCACGCCATCCCCCCTCTTCCCCATGCACGTCCCCTCCCTGTCCCCTCTCTCTCTCCTCTCTCCTCCTTCTTCTTCCTCCTCTTCCTTTTCTCTTCTTCTTTTCTTCTCTGGTTCGTCTTCCTCGCGTCTAGTTCTGCTTCGCTTTCCATTCCGCCAGCCCAGCCGACCGCCGCCCGAGCTCGCCGGTTGTCGCGCGCTACCGTCGCCAGCCCGACCGCCGCGCCGCGCTGCCCGGCCAGCCCCGCCGCCGTCGCGTCGCCCACCTCGGCCGCTTCTTCCTCTCTCTCGCGTGCGCGGCAGCGAGCTCGTCGCCACTGCCCGCCCGTCCGGCGCCCGTCCAGCTCGCCGGCGCACCGTCCGGCCACCGCCCCCACCCCATCGCCCTCGCCGCCGCCCTCTGCAGCCGCCACCCCTCTCCCCCTTACCCTCCGCCTTCCCTCTCCCAGCCAGCAGCCCCGTCCAGTCGCCTCCCCGTCGAGCCAGCCAGCCCCGTCGCCGCCGCTCGCCGGCCCGCCCCGCCGGCCAGCTCGCCGTCCGCCGGTCCGCCGCCCTCTGCAGCCGCCACCCCTCTCCCCCTTACCCTCCGCCTTCCCTCTCCCAGCCAGCAGCCCCGTCCAGCCGCCTCCCCGTCGAGCCAGCCAGCCCCGTCGTCGCTGCTCGCCGGCCCGCCCCGCCGGCCAGCTCGCCGTCCGCCGGTCCGCCGCCCTCACCGCCCTCAGCCCTTCGTTTCCCTTCCCATCTCCCCCTCACTCACCGCACGGCCAGCCCTCTCCCTGCCCCCTGTTCAGCCGCTCGCCGCCGGTCGCCGTCGCCGCCGGTCGGGAAGGCTTACCTAGGCCAATGCGTACCCAGACCAGGGTAACATGCGAACTACCAGACTGGTCTGTATTTTGAGTACCTTTTTGTAGAGAAGATAGGCTTGTCAACCATCGCCCCCTTTTGAAAAATTGTGGTTTGAAATTGGTAGCCGGGTCAACGTTTGTAACAATGAATGCTTTTATAAGGTTATGTGTTTATTGAAATTTCAATGTTCTATCCCTTGGTCATGTTTTGATTGTCTGGGTTATTTTATATGCTTCCGCTTGCGTATTTCGTTTGGGTCGGCGACGCGTCCTGGGACGTCGCGTTCGAATGATCGACCGTGGTCGGGATGTTGCGAGCTCGGTGGGGTCGGGGGCGTGACATTTTTCCCTAGGCCATTTTAGGGGTTGTTTGACTTGGGTTATCTGATAGTGAAGTTAAGATAACCAAACCGCTGAACTTTTGTTAAAACGGTGGCGGAGGATGTTTGTCTGTATTTATGTCTGTAATGTGATGTTTGTATATTTGGTATTGTATGAATATGCCGTTGTTTGATTGTAGTGGTGGTCTACCCCGTTGTCGTCATCTTTTTTTCCGGGGTTTTGTTTTATATATTTGCTTCCGAATGTGGCTCTGATGTTTGGGTTGGGTCGGCGACGTTCCTGGGACGTCGCATCATTTTGACCGGAGAAGGGGATGTCGCGAGCTCGATGGGGATTCGGGACGTGACATCATTTGATCACCCCCTCTTTAAATCTTGTAATACACTTTTGTTAAAATTGATAGCAAAATTACATATTCAAGGGTAAATGAATAATATTTTCTTAAAGATTGTTGTGATTCTCGTGCATAAATAATAAGCACCACAACTACAAACGACCTTTCCCCTTACTATAAAAAAAAAAAACAAGCCCCAAAATCCCAAATCCTTTTGTTCAAGCCAGCCCAAAAATGCCGTCCATGCGTGGCCAATGTGGGTCAGTTGGGCTACGGCCCACGCAGCCTAGTGACACACGGCCTATGTGGTCCCCGTGTGGGCTGTGTGTGGTCCGTTACTCGACAAGGAAATACTTAAAGCAAATGAAATTTTGTAGAGTTTCAGTAAAATTGCACGACAGTAATTCATCTTATCGCAGCTATTGGGCAGAAGCCGAGAGGGAAGTTTGATGGTTACATGTCCCCATCAAATCTCTCATCATATTCTCGTGTATATAATTCAGTAGGCTAGAAAGTTCTGTAACTCATGGTTGGAAAAATACACAGTAAAGCTTACTATCTTCTATTCTGATTTGTCTTCTCAATTTAACAAAGTGAATTTTATATAAATAGATGAGAGGGTCATGGATGTGGCCTCATCTCAAAGAATGAGAAATATAAAGACACAAATTAATTTGAGCTCTCTGAATTCTGATTATCAAACGTGCCAGCCTCTTTTTCATACAGTGTACGAATTGCTAGACTGAAACACATAAATTGTACTTTTACCCGTGTTTTTTTTAAATACATTCAGTTGAAGACATTATAGACATCATTGGCTTTCTGGATCTGGATATGGTTAATTATCATTAACTTCATCTAGTAAAGCAATACTAAGAAAAGATGGTTGCATGAGTCGGTGCTTTGTAGATCCATCAACTGAAGACTCATTTAGTTTCTCACTGCCCACATGTGGTTTACATTGCATTTATTCGTGAGAAGCAGGATGAAAGTTCAATGTAAATAGAAAATGCCTTGCTAATCGAGCTATTTAATTAGCAACTTATGAGGTTTTGAAAAGGGAAGTAACTGGATGTAAGATTTCACGTTACCCTTATATACTTGTCTTTATTAGTAAAGGTTAAATTAGCAACTTATGTGCCTTTGAAAAATGAAGTAACTGAATGTAAGATTTCTTCTTACCCTTATATATACTTGTCTTTATTAGTAAAGGTTGACTTTCGACGTTCAATTTGTTATTTTTTGATGAGTTATGAGCACGAGTCTTTTGTAGTGTCCAGTTTGTTGAATGGAATTGGCTCAACATCTAAAATCTCAATAAACAGCATTTGAAACACCCCCCGCCAAAATAAATAAATAATTAAGAGACCTTAAAACGAGGAGTGAGAAAGTGAACATTATTGGCGACATCGTCACCTCGGATTCGTGCACGCTACCACCACGGCTTGGTCTTGTGACCAACGACAAGCTCTGTTTTGCTTCTTCAGGGAGCTTTTCTGTAAATGGAGTCATTACTTTGGTGGTTCTGTGAAGAAAAGTGACAATGTGTAGGGGATTCATTTCTTCATGTACGCACAAATGAGGTGACTTCTTCTATGGACCTAAAGTGAGGTTTTGACCAGCTTGTCAATGCTGTCAGGAAAAAGCTTGTACTCCTGGTCGGGAAACCTATTGGTCATTACCTGAAAGATCGTACGCTGCCTATATTAATGGCATGGCTAAGAGAAAATCAATGGAACAAGCAAACGGCTCAAATTGCAGAATATCATTTAGCGGTACATGCTCATCAAATTTTGAATTTCTCATAGGATAGACCGAGTTATAGCACGAAATTTGCAAAAAAGATTTACCATAGAATGGGTTACTAAGATCCCATATCAATATCGAAAATAAGTAACCAAAAGAATCAAATCCCTGAACTCACCCATAAATTTTGAAATGTAAGAAGTATACATGTAATTGCATCAAGATTATGCACCGATTAGATTCTAAACATATATGCATTCGCCCTGATACCACATGTAAGAGATTCAACTATCTAAAACTTGTATGTTGCACTTAGAATACCTAACCTTAAAACACATACCTAATTTAGCCACTCATCATCTTTGAACTGATTAATATGAATTAAGCCATACGATATGAGGACTATGTCTTCCTGTCCTTCTCTTCCCCTACAAGGTCTCTAACGGATAAACTGTAAGCATATGAAATTAGGAGAGGAAGGGAGACCATAGTCTATGTATATAACATATTCTAATTTGTTCATCTATCACAGGTCAATGTTAAAATATCAACCTACACCGACTGGTGGATCACATTATTATCGTAACCAAGATGTGCTAAATCCAATAATGTAATCACAACAGTATTTGGGCGATATAGCATTCTCATATATTTTATAAACTTATAACATCATATTTTTCCCTAACTAAAATGTTATACAATTAATGCTAGCCCCCGCTTTTTACAAATTTCTAACAGATTGAGGTCCAAAATAACCATCTTCTTGTTCATTTTAGAATAGGGGGTCTTTCAAGCAAATGTTCTGGCACTTTCTAATGTTTTACTAGATTTGATTCTAATATAATCATTACTAGCTTAAAAAAAAACTCCAATTTCGACACTTTATTTTCGGAAGAAAGGAGGTCACTCGTTTATGATTGAACAATAATGAAAGCAAACCTAGGGAAGAAGCAACAAAGACACTGATCAAATCACTGAGATTTTCTTACAATAATATGCTAGGCAAAGTCAACAATGTTCATGACAATACTCTACTATATTATAAATTCAAGTACTTAGATCATAATTGGTATAACCACGAAGCTTAAATCCAGTCAACGCAATTTTTTGCCCAAATGCGAATCACATGTAAATCATTTACCTCTTTTATCATTATTAGGGATAGAACACGATATAGTCCAGAACTATGAAGCTCAGACACATCAATAGCATGTGTGGAGTTACCTCAAAGTTTGAAAACTCAAAAAATCAGGCTAGATTACAGAATATGTGTGATGACAAAAAACTTAGCATAAAAAAAGTGATGCCTACACACGGTTAAGGCGTAAATTATCTTAAACATCTGACAAACAAGTCCAAGCATGAAATGGACTTTGATCTCAGTTCCTTCAGTAAAACACATGAACATCCGAGCAAAAACTGATCTGCACATGCACTATGCTTCCTTTCTGGGGTCCCTTGATGAAATTCTGCGAATTGGGAAAGTATTAAACGGCACATGCATTGTCAATCAGAGTGCACTGAATCATTTGAAGACACTTTATAGAATTCTAGATGTTTAACTATATCCTTTGACCATATATTAGAACGCTAATCATTATAAATACCTATTTGAGAATATTTGGCTGATGGGGGCATATTAGTCTATTTCCTTTATTATTTAATGTATGGCGGCAATAAGGGTGATATTGCAATTGTAATTTTGGCTTTTTTTTTTATTATAAATAGATAGCTTGTGGTCACATTGACCTTAGCCAAGCATTCAGTTCAGTTTTTTTGTCTCTCAACATGGTATCAAAGCCGAGGCCAATTGAAACCCTAACCCCAATGTCTTCTCCGCTCAACCTTTCTTTTCTCTCTCTCTCTCCTCTCGCCTTCACCCTCCATCTATCTGCTTAAGCTTTTGGGTTGGATCAACTTGCTGATGTCACCATGCAGACCACTTGTTATATGCATGAGTAACTGATGATCATTCAATATGCAGCAGAGGTGCATCATAATATACATGGTGTACATGATATTCATAAAAGGAGGATTCAATCGTTCAAATTTCTTACCTAGTTATGCAAAGGCATGAGAGGATTCAACAGGAAGAATCAATGCATGCAGATCGAATAAGCAGCCTGATGATTAACCCATGGCATGTGCGGCTTTGGAGCTGAACATCAAATAAAAGCGTTCAGCATATCTATAAAATACTTAAACAAATCATAGATTCACAATGTCATTAATGGCAAATGAATGGAAAAGGAGGGGAAGAAAGGCGAAGAGAAATGACATCCATGTAACATGTTTCTACAAAACAGTGAAGAAACATGAAACCAAATTGATTTTATCATTGTGAAGACAGATTATTCCAAGGCCATGTTTTCTGTATGTAAATTGTTTCCGAAGTGTACTAATTATTTCAGAGGCATGAAAAGGTTGTGCTCTGTCAGTCCCTTGAAATAATTGCAACTAGAGAGCACAAATTGGAGAATTGCTGCAGTAAGAACTGTATATTTTTAGTAATTTAAGATAGGGTTCAAGTAAGAAGATATTTCTCTCAAATGAGTGGAACCAATGGATACTTCGTCTTTTTTCTTAACCAAGGACATGAAGTTTTATTTCTCAAATGGCAATCTGGTTAAAAATACCCGGTCTAGAGGAAACCTACATAGGATTAGCCGAGCATCTGAAATTTGGCCAAATGAATTGATTGGGAATCTGAAACTCTACCTTTTGTTTCCCGGGCAAATTTTACACCTATTTATAGCAACCATTATATGGCTGAACACCAGTCCACTCAAGCAACTATACTTAGTGTCAGTCTGGATAAGTGTACCCACCGTCTCAAGATAAGCACCTTATCCTTGATGGAGAAAACTTCTGAATGGGTTCTAATCCAACCAATGGCCTGCTAGTTGTATGCTTGCAATTTCATTAACCCAGCTACAATTCTTTCTCTAGCTGGTTGGAAGAATTGATTGAAAGGTAGAAATAGAAAGAGGCTTCCAGAATTCTTCTTAAACAATATGGAAATGGATGAGTGAAAGGAAGACCATTGTATTATAAGAAGAGAACTTTCTATGGAACGGTCTTGCAGGGAGATGTAGCTAGCAGGCACAATGCTCGACTTCATCAATTGATAAAGTAAACTTTGGTTCAAAACGTAGAATTGCTCTATTATGCTAGTAAAAGCCTCTTAAAATGTGTAGTTAACTATGGGTTCATTAAAAAGGAACTATCATTTTCCTTAGGTATCTAAAGTAAATAGGTCCTAACTACAGTATTATAAAATTATTTTGAACATGTGGTATAACTGGTGGTTGATCGTTGTTCATACCATTAGTGTTTCCTCATTCATAAAAATCTTGCAGAAGAGATACTGCTTCCGATGTCATTATACCTCCAGCATTTGAAAACCTTTGATCCAGAGTTCCCATTACAGCTAGAGAAACAAAAAAAAAAAGTTGGAAACATTCATAAGTCGGGCAGACACTTGAAAGGGGGAACATAGGTGAAATTTCTGTGGAAACCAGCCAATATTTCTAATGATACTGCATTTTTACCTAGCTCATCAGCTTGAAACCCGAGACAGATTCCATTTGCAAGACATGTCCAAATATCATGCTAGAGATAATTCGGCAGACTAAAATTGACAAAGCAATGTGCAAAAGAAGGTATCATTTAAGCAAACACAAGCTCGCCAGTAGGTGAATATGTTTAGTTTAGGAAGTTTAAATTTTGTTCTTAACAATATCAATTCAAAGAAATGTCTGTAGTCCACGAAAATCATGCAAGCAAATTATCAATGAACTGTACCATTTGATTCAATTGACAGTAACTAGGCATTGACCTTGGCAAATTCTTGCATCAAATATAAAAGATGGCTTAAAATTTTTTACTTTCATGATGCATTTGGGCTGTTCTATATTTTCTCTTCGACATGGAACCTAATGTCCTTGGGAGAACAAACAATATGCTGTAAATAGGTGATGCTTAGAGGCTTTTAATTTGGATGGGCATCTTCTCTTCAGAGAGATCTTGCAACAGTGATCTGATTGAGAGAAGATTTGTGGATGACTTGTGTACTAGTACCAGCTAGGATGGTTTCCATCAGCTACATCTTCCAAACATCACATAGGAACCGCGCTCACTGTTATAACAGTCTCATTCTCTCTATCATGAAACTATGCAGTGATTTGGGCTAGCTATTGAGCTCCAGAGAGAGGAAATTGAGCACGGTGGTCCTTTATCTGCAAGATGAGTCCCCTTGCTTGATGTTGTATTCAGAAAGGTAATGAGCTAGGTCATGTTTCCCACAATACTTTTCACTCATAATCATATTATTAAGAGCAGAATAACTATGTATTTCAAGCTCTAAAAGTAAGAGTTTTCAAGGTTTATTTTTTCCACTTAACATCTTGTTTAGATGCATCTTTAGTACATCTCGTGCTGCTTATCCCCGTACTTGAGCTTCTTCTTTCAAAACTAATTCTTCAACAGAAAGACAATGTCATAATCTACATTAGCTACTTCATGTACTGTTCAAATCACAATGAAACAGATCCTATTTCATTACGTTTTAAGTTTTATGTCAACAAAGTCTGAACAAAAAATTTATGAGTTCTGATCAAGCTTAGCAAACATGATATGTCACATTATGCCAGCTTCAGACAGATGAAAAATCATATTGGAAAGACAAGTCATCCACCACAATTTAGCAAGCACTTGCCCTCATGTATGCAAGAAGATCAAGTACATTGCCCACGGCATATCAAAAAGCATAATTTGCTCATTGTTAAAGAAATCATACTTCTCTGAAGATACTATATTTCTTGATTTAAACTTGATAACATTAAGACATCAAAGAATCTCATTGCAGTGAAAACAAGTGAGGAAGAAGAGATGAAGAAAAAAAGGGCAAAGGGAAAAGGAAAGAACTAACTAATGTTAGCTTTAACTTGTAGCGCTTCCCAGAACTGTAAATTTTTTAGGGGAAATTAAAAAAAGAAAAATGTTCAGACAGTCGCAAAGAATTTAAGAAAAAAGAAATAAAGCAAGGATAGAAAGAATTAATATAAACTCGACTACTTGACACTTCGGGAAATTCCACTTTCTTCCATTTAGACTAGGAAAAGGACAGAAAAGATAATTAATTAGTTCCATAAACCTTTTCTATTTTCACGGTTGTGTGTTGCAATATTCAAGGTGCGACAGCAAACAGAATCACTATGAAACTGCATTGATCAATAATCAACATAAGGAATCATAAACCTCAAGTAAGCTTGAGTTGTCAATTGTCATAGGTCACAATTTCAAAGTGGAGCTAAGTAGATACAAAATCAGAAACAAAAGCAAGTTCAGAAACTGACCTAATGCATGCCTCGGAGGTACTTTAATGGAACATCAAGACAGCGTCCAAATTTATCATTCACATGGCCATATACTTCCTTTATACCTAAAAAAGGCTAAGAGTCATCTAATCATTTATGAACAAATAAATTTTAGAAAAGTTTAGTTTTGTTTGAGTATGATCAACAGATGTACCAGTGATCCATAATGCTGCTGCATACATTATGCATGGTTCACATGCCACATAAAGGGAGCATGCTAAAAACTTTTCTGCAACTTCTGCAGCCGAAAATCCTGTCCTCTGCATTCAAGAAAAACATCAAGAACGTCCCTCTCAACATGTCTTGTTGCCTATGAAAGCGCAAGGAGAAAAATAAAGAAAGCATATCAAACTTAGGAGCTTTGCCAGAGAGAAAGTTGCTATTAGTGTAGTTTCATAAAATTTAGGAAATGCATTTCATGAGAAATGTTTTCTCCAGCAAGTTATCCGATTGAGTATATAAAGGATTGATCAAGGCATATTCTACATGATATCAACAAGCTTTGTTCGCTTGAAGTTACTGATAATCTCACATGAAAAGAGGCTTCTTGTTGGATTGGCCACCTCCACCTTTTCTAACATTATTTGTTATACACCCCTATAGCCAGGTGCCTTTGTTTTTTCATTATGCTCCACAAGATACTAAAAGGGCTAAGTATTTTTCACATCAACTATTTATTACTGTCCGCAAAGTCATTTATAGCAGTGTTTTGTTACCACATAACTATTAATGATTACAGGAATAGACTATTAGATAAGAGATTATCTCTACCAGAAATCAGGCTTAAACTATTTGTGCAGACAGTGGCCATTGTGTGAAAAAAAATGGGCCCAAGAAGCACGTTCATACATCTTAAAGGGCAATACAATGTTCACAATTCATTTTTACACCAAATAAGTATACCAAAGTTTAGCTAACATATGGTCTAAGGAAACAATGTTAGGAACTTCACAAAAGCTGATAAAGACCACAATATGGTTCCAGACAGCACAATGGGAAATGAAATATGTAAAAAAATTGTGCACAATAAAGCCAGATTATTGCTAGTGTTAGCCATAGTCATATTTTATGAAAGAATAATGGGAACAAAACCATTTACAGCCTCATAATGCATGGGAAATTCCCACTTATTAACAGATTTGTTCTGATAATTCTTTAATTGTCTATTTAAGTAATGGTCATGGGAGAAATATATAATGATCAACAATAACTACGAGTGGATAATTCGAGGGTATCTATACAGGACAAAAACAAAGTGCCGTTGGCTAAATTTATACAAGGGGGTGGAGAAGCAATGATAAACCATACATTTCGTGTCTCATTAGTCCGGTTTCTTCCTGTCGCAATAATGTGCCCATCCTCAACAATCACACAGTTGTTCAATAAAAGAGTACAATCTGAAATCATTCACTAATTAAGACTGAAATATTAATCATCTTAATTAGAAAATAAAGTTGTACATCTGAAATGCACATGGTTACTGAAAATTAGTTTTTTACCCAACTGGAACTTTAAGAATGTCCAAAGCAAGCTTTGCCTTATATAAGAATAGCAAATAGGTTTTGCTACTTGTTAGAAGAAAAAAATATGAGTATAAGAGTCAGAAATTCTCAAGCATGCACACAAGCAATTCAAGAGGAAATCAGCATCATGTGTCCAGCAGTAGAAATATTCAGTATCAATATGCAGCTACTAATGGAATGAATGCATGTCTCACAATCAGGTTCCTGCAGGTCCTGTATTATATAGACTGGTGACAAACTTCTAAACAATGATTATTACAACATACTCGTCCTGTAATTCGGATGCAAATCACACCTAACTGTTAAAGTGATATGGCTCTAACCACACTAAAGCAGAAACAGCAACTAATTTGAGAAACTGCATGTTGCTCATTCTAGTGTGTCCTATCAGTGGTACCTTAGAAACTCATCTTTCATTAAATAGGTTTCACTCAAACATTCAAGAAGCATCCAGGAGTTTTAGCTTCTCGATCATTTTCCTTCATACAAGCTATGGCACATAAGGACAAAAACAGAATCCTAAACTGTTGCGAAGGCCTCAGAATTCAGAATTGACAATCATTATCCTGTGCTTGTCTCTTCTCTACTGAATAACTTACGTAAACTCTGTGTTTCTCACGATTATTTCTTTTTTCATATGCACAGTCCACAGGGCGAAAGAAAATAACCACCTAACCAGTTATCCATGGGCACAACCGATGTTCATATTACTCTCACACTCCAAGTAAATTTGGTTTTCAATTCTCCCTAGTTGCCAAAGTCAAGAATTGATTAAAGGACTCGACTGTCAAGCAACCTGTCCCGGTGGCTTGCCATCTCACCGCAACTTCTTCATTCCTCCATGGTTTTGCCTCTTCGAGCGCCCCATAAAACATAGAGACAGAGCCCTACCCCAGCGATCGAAGTTTCTCAGAATTCAATTCTCCTGGCAAACCTATCACCCGTTGCACATCCGTATGATAAGTACATACTACACATCCACATTTCCTAGACACCTCAAAAGCACCCAAATCCATCCCTCCCTCCCAACCTACACTGCCTAGATTGGCTCGGCTTTTTTCCCTGAAAAAGGAGACTGAACCAACCCATGTTCACCCTACTTCCCATTATTTCACTCTCCCTTGCTTGTTTTTTCTTTGAGCCTAGACTTCACTTACTTCTTTCAATAAATTGCCACCTATGAAAACAACCAAAAAAAAGCTATAGCTTCCGGAGATTGCCGCTGATTTTGCAGCGTGTAACGTCGATAACTTATGAGTTCATTATCAAGCATCCGCAGACAAAACTTACGAAGAAACACTGATTCAGCATCTCTCGAACAAAATTCAACAACACATTCTTCAAGTTCCCGCGCAATTGCAGAACCAAATGAATCGCATTCAAAATCCAGACACCAACTTAATAAAATCTGGATGTGCCAGCCTTACCTGATCTATAGCAAGCTGCATGAAGCCCAAAACCTCAGGAGAGAATCATTCGCCCAAAGCTACGTCACCAGTTTCCATGGCTTCGGTCGCCTTCGCTGGCCAGTCTCCGTCGCCGTCGTCGCCTTCGTTACAGGAACTTCTTCTTCTTCTTCTGTTTGTCGCCTCCGTTGGCAAGTGGCGATCTTCCATTTCGCCAGAGCTCACTGGTGGTGATGCTGAAAGTGGCATCGGTGGAGTTCGAAATTTGCCTTGATGGCGGAGAAAAAGGAAGGAGCTTTCCGATGGGAAAATCAGAGAAAATGGACAAAGAGAAGCAAGAATTGCAGAATTCTATTTGGGAGTAAAAGTTAACTAACCAGGGTTAATTAAAGGGGATTTGTGCCAAAAAGGAAGAAGCAAAAGGTGATTGTTTATTTTAAGCAAGCGATCATCAATCATTATATTATATTTCTATTATGATGGAAGGGTGCTTCCACAGAGACGAAAATCAATATTGATATGCCGGTATTGCTTTGCAAAAAATTTGGCATTGGTAGTTTTCAAGAAGTCAGTCCTAGAAAAATGACATAACGGAGAAGCTATGTGATTTGATCAAGGCTTAAGATAATTTTTATGAGTCATGTGTTCGAATCCGTTTCCAGTGATAGTTGAGTGATGGAAGAACGATCGACATTGCTCCGTGATTTCATACTCGAGTATAAAATGTATGGATGGGGTTTAGATGGAGGAATGACTCTATGTGAAACTAAGCTCCGACAGGGGCCTCCACGGCCTCTCTATTTGATTTACAATGACGACAGCTCTAGGGATGTATTCCTTATTTTAACTTGCCAATGCCAACATGCTCTACCCCTAATTCCCGCTGCATTTTTGTCTTCTCCAGCGAGAGGAAATATCTTATAGAAGCTTTACATCTTAAGGACTCTAAGGTCCGAGTGACCTTAGGATGAAACCTTTTAAGGTTTTGCTTACGATTTGGACGGATGAATTTAGGTGAAACTAAGATAGATGCACCGGAATTGAGATTACATTGAAAGGCAATAAATTTTGAAAAGAAAATACACGGAAATGAAAGTGGCAAGAACCGAAGGTGCAAGTAAAGAAAAAGTAAAAAATGAAAAAACAAAGATTAGATAAAACTCACGGAGAGTATTCTTGTGTGCGTCAATGGAAGTTGTATCTTCTCTGCCAATTTTACCTCCACCGGCATCAGATGCACATCCCGCGTTGATAAACGGCACGATAACTTCCCACTTCTTTTACATGTTCTGACCAAATCTTCATCCATCAGGACCCTTTCCATGCTTGCATGCTTCCCACACGTAAGAGTATGCGATCTTGCTTCTTCTTGTTTGCTCAAACCTCCTCACGTAACTCTCCAGTCACATCCTTTGCATGCTTTCCTTGAGAGCTCTCTGCAGGGCCGATCATTTCCATCGCTGTAGCTAGCAAAGTTAACACTAATTAAAATGGACACATAAAATACCTGAACAGAAACATACGGGTGACAGTGGGTACTCACAGCGCATTACAAGTTTTCTTGAGAATAGAGTACAAGAAGAATAAGACAAAAGAACCCACTCATGAGTAGCTCAGTTGGTTAGGGCGTACTTGAGATTGTGTGGCTAGGCGTACTGGTCCCAGATTCGATTCCCCAGCTGAGCACTTGTGATTTAAGTAGGGGGCCATAGCGGTGGATTGCTGTGATAGTCTCCCCCGATGAATAATCGAGGTGCGCGCAAGCTGACCTGGACACCTTGGTTAATTACCAAAAAAGAATAAGACAAAAGAAGGCATTGAAATCTAGATCAACTGAGTTCACACTACAAAAAAAACATGTTTTTTCTGACAAAATTTCCAACGAAAAATTTGGAAAAATTCATCGGAAAACGAATTTCCAACGAATTTTCCAACAAAAAAAAATTCGTTGGTAATAAGTCGTCGCAAATTTTTCCAATGAAAAATTTCAATTTTCGTTGGAAATTTGCGACGAATTTTTTTTTCGTTGGAAAACTCGTGACTAAATTCGTTGGAAACGAATTTTTTTTCCAATGAAATTTTTTTCGTTGGAAACTACAAATTTTTTTTGGTCAAAAAATTGTGGAAATTTTTTTTCCATCGAAAACTTTTTTTTTTGGTCGAAATTTTTTTTTGATTGAAAAATAGCCCTCACCACCGGCGAGGGCCAGTCTCGTCACCGGCGAGGGCAAGCCTCGTCGCCGGCGAGGGCCGAAGCTCGCCCAGATCTGGGCGAGCTCGAGCTCGCTGGCCATGGCGAGCTCGGCCCTCGCCATGGTTGGTGAGGCTGTTGCGCCGAAGAACAAGAAGATGAAGAAGAAGCAATAGCAGCAGCAGGGGCGGGAGTAGGCTTCGGGGCCGCCGCCTGTTAAGTCCATCGTCGTCTCCTAGCCTCGCCGGCGATGAGGCTTGGTGGCGTTGGGGGCGTCAGGGGCGTCGAAGGCTTGGTGTCCATGGCGCTGGAGCCGGAGGAGGAGGGGGGCGGCGGGGGAGACAGAGGGAGAAGGTGAAGGCGAAGGAGAGAGAGAGAGAGAGAGAGAGAGAGAGAGAGAGAGAGAGAGAGAGAGAGAGAGAGAGAGAGAGAATGAATGAATGTGGAAATTGAGAGTCGTGGGAATAACGAGCGCGAAAATATTGAATAAGGAAGAAGTAGCGTTTTCGTTGTAAAATTCGTAGGAAATTTTCCATGAATTTTGCAACGAAAATTGTACACACTAAAATAATTGCCAGGAAAATTGAAATTCGTTGGAAATTTCCAACGAATTTTCCAACGAAAAATTGTACACACTGAAGTAATGGCTCGGAAAATTGAAATTCGTTGGAAAATTCGTTGGAAATTTCCAACGAATTTTCCAACGAATATAAAAAATGCCGAACAATACCGGGTTTTTTTGAATTCATTGGAAAATTTGTTGGAAATTTCCAACGAATTTTCCAACGAAAATTATACACACTAAAATAATTGCCCGGAAAATTGAAATTCGTTGGAAATTTCCAACGAAAAAAAATTCATTGAAAATTTCCAACGAATTTTCCAACGAAAATTGTATATACTGAAATAATTGCCCGGAAAAGTGAAATTAGTTGGAAAATTCGTTGGAAATTTCCAACGAATTTTCCAACGTATATCGAAAATACCGAACAATACCGGGTTTTTTTGTAATTCGTTGGAAAATTCGTTGGAAATTTCCAACGAAAAAAAATTCATTTGAAATTTTCAACGAATTTTCCAAGGAAAATTGTACACATTGAAATAATTGCCCGGAAAATTGAAATTCGTTAGAAATTTCCAAAGAATTTTCCAACGAATATAAAAAATGACGAACAGTACCTGGTTTTTTGAATTCGTTGCAAAATTCGTTGGAAATTTCCAACGAAAAATTTTTCGTCACAAAATTCGTTGGAAATTGCCAACGAATTTTTTTTCGTTGGAAATTTCCAACGAATTTTGCGACGAAAATTTTTTCGTTGGAAATTTCCAACGAATTTTCCCACGAAAAGTTTTTCGTTGGAAATTTCCAACAAATTTTGTGACGAAAAGTTTTTCGTTGGAAATTTCCAACAAATTTTGTGACGAAAATTTTTTTGTTGGAAATTTCCAACGAATTTTACTTTTCGTTGGAAAATTTGTCGCAAATTTGCAACGAAAATTTTTTCGTCGCAAATTTTCGTGGCAAAAATCCAGTTTTTTTTGTAGTGTCACTTACCTACGAATTGGTTCCTTAGCAAGTTTCCATCATTCTAACAGCAAAAGCTGCAAGCCAACATCACCATGCTCATATTTGATGGTCGAACTGGAAGTCAACATAGTCTCAGTTCGAATCCCTTGAGTGAGAATAAGCTTATGATTTTCCTTTGTACCTCTCTGTTTCTCAGTATTCATTTGACAATCTTGCAAGTCTTTCTGTAAATCTATTTCGATCAAACTATTTTCGTTCATAATTGAACTCTCGACTTCTGAATCTATTGATTCCCTAACAACCTCGTAGAGTAAGGCCGGATCCATTAGCTGATTGTCCTGGAGCATAACCTTTAAATTGTCCTCTAGTTGCTTGCATATTATTCGGAATCCCCACCTTTTCATGTTTCCACCCGATATTGCAAACCAAAGTTGTACATAACTCCCATTAATTTGACCAGAATTGATTGCCTTTAACAGCGCAGATGGTTTATATAAGAGAAGCTAGATATGATCCAAATCTAACGGAGGGGGAAACCATACGATGCCCAACTGCCTTCGGCCATTAACATATGGTACCATGAATTGTTCGTCTTTTTTTTCTTCATTACTGTGAACGATACAACATGTGAATCCAATAAACTTGTCATACAAATCCTTTGAAGCTCGAAAAGATATGGAACGTTCTTCAACAGGGAGAAGCCAATCTGGCATCTCTCCTCCAGGGAGTTCAATATAGTAGTAACGATGTTCCCATTATGAGATAAATCATTAGAAAGTACCCAAGTTTATTATTAGTACCCGAATAGAAGAATTCAATTTGAGTTTAGTAAGTAATCTTAGTGAATTCCACTTCTAACTAGAACTCCATAAATGAGTAGATATCCGTTCATCCTTGCTAATATTAATATACAAGTCTCATTTGATAGAAATCGTTCCTATAAAAGAACGGAAGCCACATCCATTATATGCATATATACGGGCAGAACCACTTTAGATTTATTTTCTTTTCTTACGCCTCCAATCTTTCTTTTTCTCATACACTGGATCCAGCATACACTCCACATCAAAATGAGAGAGAGAGAGAGAGAGAGAGAGAGAGAGAGAGAGAGAGAGAGAGAGAGAGAGAGAGAGAGAGAGAGAGAGAGAGAGAGAGAGAGAGAGTGTTTAACCGTGAATTTCTGAATCATGCTCAGCCCTTTCCGGGCCATTTGATGAGATGAAATGAGATCTCCATTTTTTTTGCAAAGATTTGCAATTTTCCGCCCGAAAGTAATTCAAAAATGGTGGAAGAGCGGGGATCTCTTGTTCCTCGACAAATTTAATTGCCTCAATAAGGGGAAACAGGAAAGATTCTCGAGAAACTCCATTTCGGATAAATTACATCCCCGAAGGTCTAAATATTGTAAATTTGAGAGTCCAGTCTTCACCGATGGATTAGTAGAATCCTCATACTTTGGAAACCCAATTAAGGTTGTGCAATCATGAAGTTCCAATTTTTCAATGTTTTGTAATTTGTATATGCTAGACGGAAGACTGATTAGATTCTTGCAATAACATACATTCATTTTCTCCAAAGAAATAAGATTTTCCATTGATGCAGGAAGTTCCTTAATAGTGGTCATTTCTAAACGAAGCGATTTCAACCTTTCGAGTTTTTATTTGGAATGTCAGGGAACCTTTCAAAATTTTTGCACTCACTAAGATCAAGATGTCTGAGATTTTTTTACCTGGGCACTTTCGTAAAAACACTAAGTTGAGAGCATCCATTTAATGTCAACACCTGTAACTTCTCGTAATATGCAATTGACTCACGAGCTTCTACCATGTTTTTGCAATTTATAAGAACCAAATCCTCGAGATTTGGAGTACATGAGAGGTCAGGGATACAAACCAGGGACTTGCAATTACTAAAATTAATGTACTTCAATTGTTGGAAGTCCTGCAAAATAGTAAAACTAATATTTCATTCAAAGTTACAATGAACTGATTTTGTGAGAATTACATGTTGTATTGAGAAATAAATAAACACTTAGAAACTTTACTAGTAATTATAAATTTATACATATATGTTGTAAGAGAACGAATTTGGAAATGACAAATAAAACAACTAATGGATATTGGTAGGATAAGAGCCACATGGCAAAACTATGCCATTTGTCATGCCAAGTGGCAAGTAGAAAAGTAAAGTGAAGTGCCGCGCGGCAACCATGTGAATGTCGACCACATAACAGAATTAAGTCACATGTCACACCATGTGCCAATTGTAGAAGCATAGTGAATGTCAAGTGGCGAGCACCGGAGTGAACATTCTTTCAGTTTCGGTTTAGACTATATATAATAGCTTTATGCCAAAAATATATATTATATCACAATGAAATTTCCCAAAAATTAACAAACTTTTAAACATTTTGAAGTCATTCAAAGACAATGAAACTAACATTGTTAAACATTTTGAAAGAAAAAATTTCATCTATTCAACTCAAAATCTGGCTCTGACTTTCAATTAAGAAACTGGTGGTATGCCATGTGGATCCTATCTATCAAATTATTTCTAAACGCACACACATTGCTGGCAAAGTTTCTGATAAATATTTTATTTCGTCTACTAAGAAATACTACTTCTTAAGAACTGATTTAAGCATTTAAGAATGCCTTGTTTTACAGTGCAATGCATTCAAACCTTCAATTGAGCTAATTCTATTGATGCGGGACAAGTCCCGCCGTACTTGGCCCAATTCCCTAAAAAACCCAAAACTTTAGCTAGGTTTAGTCCCAAATCTACCCAAAACTTTTTTTTATCTTAAAAAAAACCCTCAACTTTCATTCTAGTCCTAAATCTACTCTTGTGAACTTTCCGTCAAAAATCACCATTAAGTCTTCTTACCTAGCAATTCCACGTCAGCACAAAATTCACGTCAAAAGCTGACATGGAATAACCCCAGAAAACGTCGACGTTCTTGCTCTGAATATTGAGGGAAAATTAGGATTTCCTTTGCTTCGTCTTCTTCAATTCGCTTTCAAAGATCGACAAAAAAAAAATCACGATCAAAGGGACAACACCGCTTGGTCGCTTCCTCCATCAGGTTCGTTCTCTACGCCACGAAGCCAGAGCCAGCTAGCTTCTCCATCCCCCTCTCTGTGGGTTAGCCTCTCTATCATTTCGCTTGAAGAAATTGATTGTGGACAGGAGGGATTCCTTCGTAAATCGACCGAGTCGTGGACTCCAAAGTGCTCGGTCTCTTCCTATACAGGCTCGAGCTTGGCCTCTCGGTGGAGAGGTGGCGGAAACTGCAATTGATGTGAGAATGCTTTCTCAGAACTTATGAGATCAATTTGGTATGGTATATCTCAGAACTTATTCGAGAGTCCCTCGCATGAAATTGAATCATTCCTTGTGACATCCCGAATTTCGTCCCATTTTTGGGATTTATAAAACGCGTAATTCATCAGTGTGCTTATAATAAAATCTCGTCCGGGAACTGATCACTCCCGGTTATCATTTTAAATTAGAGATTTTGCTAGAATCGCACTCGATCAAATTTGGCCGTTATTTAAACCTCGAACTTGGCAGTCGATTTTCGGGAGTTTCAGGACGAAATAAATTGGACGGTGTCAATATTATCGTAGCCAACGTTGAGATTGTAAGGAATAATGGAAAAAAGGGGAGTTTTTGACCTGGTGCGATTTGAACTAGTAGACCTCCCTCGCTATAGTCTGATTTAATTAATTTGGCTTTTGTCCATTTTTATATGCGAGGCTTATTTTGGACCGGTAGATCGTTTTCGATTTTAAATTTGGGCCATCGGATCGCAATTAATATTAGAATGAAGTTTATTTTGTTTATTTCTTTCTCTCTCTCTCTCTCTCTCTCCTCCGCGCGCACATTTCCCCCCCTTCTGACCGGGCACGTTCCCCCCTCTCTCTCTCTCTCTCTTTCTTTCTTTCTCTCTCTCTCTCTCTCTCCTTTCTCTTCTTTTCCTTCTGATCGCACACAACTTCCCCCCCATGCAACGTCCACTCATGCCATGCACTCCCCCCCTCTGACACCCTCTCTCCTCTCTCTCTTCTTTCTTCTTCTTCTCTTTCTTCTTCTTCTTCTCCTTCTCCTTCTTCTTCTTCTTCCTCTCTCCCCTGACCCCCGACTGCTGCTTCGCCTCTGCCTAGCTCACCAACCACTGCTCGATCGCCCTTATGCCTCCGCCCGACACCGTGTGCCGCGCCATCGCAGGCCAGCTCGCCGCCGCTGCCGCGGGTTGCCGTTGTTCAGCCTAGCCGAGCTGTCGTGGCCGTCGCTCCGGCCAGCGAGCTCGCGATGCGCCCACAGCTCGCCGGTGTAGCTCACCAGCTCGCCGGCTGGTCCCGCGTTGCCATCGCCACCTCAGGTGCCACCGATCGCCGCCTTGTCTCTCCCCCAAGCAGCCGGCAGCCCCTTTTCTCCCACTCACTCTCTCTCCCGGTTGCTCTCTCTCTCACGTCACCGCCGCCGCTTGCCGGAGGAGCTCCGCCGCCGCCGGTGCTGTTCTGCCACCACCACCGCCTCGCCCAGCACCACCCAGCCGTCCCACTCCTCTCTCTCTCCCTCTCGACCGCCGCGACCAGCCGCCCCTCCGCCTAGGCTCGCGCCGTTCACCGGAACCGCTGTCGCCGTTACTATTCTGGTGAGGGACCGCCGCTGCCCAGCCCCTCTCGTCGCGTACTCGGCCTCGTTTCAAGCTTAGGATATTCGGTGAGTTTGACCCTAAATCCTAATTAAGATAACTTACGTTTCTAGATGGGTTTTAGGGGTTAATAAGGGTAATTTGGGGGTTAAATTGTGAAGGTGATTAGGGGTTGTGATTGTGGTGTTTTCGGTGACCAAGGATGATTCTTTGGTCGAGGTTTAGTAGCTGGTATAGTGCTGTGATGTGGCAAAGCGTAGGTGCCGAGATTCGGACAAAATGGCAGACTTAGTGGATGAAATTAATAGACCGGGTGGCGACTATTTTGGTGGCTGATTATATGGACATTTGGGGAGTATAATGGAGCATTTTCAAGACAATTATTGGCCTAGAACTTGTGGTGTAGTGGCTGGCCACGACGAGATTCGATTTAGGCGAGGCGCGATCAATTTGGGGTTTAATCGTGCAAATATCGGGAATGATCGTTTGGTGCAATTGGCTGGCAAATTGAGCCTTGTTTGTGGTTTATTTTGATGTTGCCATGTCGCATGTCTAGCGGGACTAGGAATGGATTAGCTTGGCGGGCCTAGGATGCACGAGTTTTTGTTGACCCAGTTGTGTGAATTTGTGTACGGGTTGTGTGTCAATTTGATGCTATGACTGATTTGAATTGATTTTTCTGACTGGGCATGTTGATTTATGAAATTGAATATGCGCGGTGCAAGTTGAACATGTTATATTGTAATTCGCGCATGTGGATGCCTAAATGTGAACGTGATAGCCATAAGTGTACATCTCAAGCATTGACACGGCATGAGTATGTTCGAATGTGCCCGAATGACATTTGCATTGTGATCACCTAAAATGCCCTGATGCGTCTTACGCGGGGTTTAGATAAAAATTGGTGCCTGTGAATGTGTGATCACAATAAACCCTGATGCGTTTTACGCGGGGTAGTGAACCCGTCTTGAGGCGTGTTACGTGGGACGATGCCCGGTTTACCGGAAGATGACCAACCTGATGCATTTTACGTGGGTAACGTGTTATGAGCCTGATGCGTTTTACGCGGGCCAGAGATCGATCTCGAAGTAATAAACCTGATGCGTTTTACACGGGTCGGACCTGATGCGTTTAATGTGGGTCGGAGGAGAAATTGGTAAATGGCAGAGTGCTAGCATGCGAGTGCGCGTTACTGCATTGCTGAGGCATGACATGAATGCGAACATGAGCACGTGCATTACATACATCAGAATTAAGTGATATGTATATTTGTACTGCGATCTAAATGTTATGGTGCTGTTGTGATTATGTTTTTAGAATACCTAACTTGCAGGGTCAAGTGAAAATTTAGATTTAGGCCTGAGGGCCTGAGTCAGCTTATGTATTGAATTATGCGTTGTTTAGTACTCGTCAGGAGGTGCACGTTAGCCTAATTTAGGTTTAGGGAATTACTCGCTAAGATTTATTCTCACTGTTGTTGAAACCCAATTTTTTTCAGACCCCCAACCTTGAGGATGACAGGTGTACTGAAACGTTTTGGGAGGAGCCCCGATTAGATTTAGTGCTTGATCGCCGAGCTATGTACCCGCTTTTGATTTTTGAGTGTGGGCTATATATAAATATTGTATATGTTTCCCGATGTCAAAGCAAGCGTATAATTATCCATGCTGGTTGTTGTATGGCTATCCTTGGTTAGGTGTATTTTGATGTACGGGTGGTTTTAATTACTTCCGCACGTGCTTTAAATCTCTGATGTTTGGGCTGGGTCGGTGACACATCTTGGGACGTCGCACATGAATCGACCTTTGCGAGGGATATGGCGCGCCGAGGAGTGCGGGGCATGACATTCCTTGTACATTGTCTTTCTGAATATGCTGCATATATGTGACTGGGTCAATGAAAAGAAAATTAATTGTACATATATGTATGTGCTGAGACGCTTTCTCAATTTAGGTTAATTGATTACGATCGTCCCAAATGGGATTAGAGATTAGTATCAAATCCGAGCTTGTTAATGTATCGTTTCTCCTTTAATCAAGTGTATACAACCTGTTTCATGATATGTCTGTGACATATAGTCATGAATTAATTCTTGGAATTGCTCAATCTGAAGATGTTTTGATATAGTCCACATGTTATTAATCGATTTGTTAATTATTAGACAGGATTCTTGATGTACTTTCATAGTTGCCGAGTACGCTCTTGAACTATCGCTATGGCTTTGTGCTTCACGTGTTTCTATGGTGACTAGTGATGGTTGCCGGTGAGCAATAGAGGGTGAAATTCTGGAATAGCAGATGTTGAGGGGTCAATTGAATTCCTTGCTGATAAGATAAATGGTGACCAAAAGTTGTAGGCAAAAGTTATAATGGTTAGCAAGGAATGCTTAGATAGAGTTTGTGGGATTTTTTAAGTGATGCCTTGAGTATGTCTAATGATTCCAAATAATTGAAGTCAAAAACTATAAACCATTCATTAAAGAGTGTTAATTCAGTGAAGAAGCTCATGAAATCATTTTTCGTTTTGTGGTTTACCGAAGTATGGGAGGAAAAAGCTCCTGAATTTTCAAGTGAGCATTAGCCGATGGTTCTCTTTGGTGTATTTCAAGTGTTCCTCCTTATTCTGAAATCCTTTTACTTGAAAAAAAAACCTAATTCGCTATAAGCAATAGTTTTTTGACGTTGTTATGTGAAATTGAATACGCTATAAGCAACAGTTTTTTGACGTTGTTATGTGAAATTGAGTCAACCACCATATGAGGTAAAGATGCAGCCCTATAAGCAACAGTTTCCTTTCTCATTTCTGTACCATGAATACTTTTGACAATCTGTGTCATTTGCGTGCTTTTTGCAAAAAAGATATATAGGAGTGTATATCTTCCCGTTGCAGTATGGTATAAGAAGCCTGGTTTTGCCGAGTTAAACAGGTAGCAAAGAGAATCAGGGAAAAAAAACTCAGAACAACCAAATGAAACGTCATTTAACAGTTCTCTTCATGGAAACTGTTAGTTTTCTTCTCATCGAAAGTGTAGGTGACAATGTTGTTTTTCAAATGGTCTGTGGGATGAGGCTTGGTTTGTTGTTGTTACTCTGCCATTATTCAACTGAAAATATATGTACTTGGCTGCTAAACACATTGAAGCATGGACTCAAGCGACTCTAGTTTCTGTTTGTCTCACATGCAGAGAACACATTGAAGGCCTTGAAAGAGAAGGAAAATGAGCAAAGGTGCCCGAGCCTGAGTCAAAGCTGATTGCAGCTGTGATATGAAGTATGCTGAAAAACCTTTATTGACATTGGTGCTTTGAGAAAGCATTCTCACATCCATGGCATCTTTTAGTAGGGGTTGAGTGAAATGAAATTGTGTTTTAGATGATGCGGAGCATCTTGTAGCTGTATTTTTAGAACTCTCATCTTCTCTTTTTGATTTATTTGTTTCTAATGTTGGTGAAAGACATTGAGTTGTAATCCTTATTGATCTTGAAATACAAAAGTTACCGAATTACTTGATGTGGAATTTGTCTGAATTATTTGATTGTCCTACCAATTTGTTCTCTCTTGTAAACTTGAGCAGCCAAGTTAAATAGCATAAACTGTTGTAATTGTTTACACGAAACATTTGCTGACTCACAACTCAGCAAACAAAATTGCACAATATAACACCAGACTTTTGCATCTCCTTCACCTTCCCTGATAAGACCTTTTTATATAGCTAAAACCACAAATAATGATCCAACTTTAATCCTTCAACCAATCCCAGCACCATAGCAAGCACAACTCAAAAGAAGGCGAAGGCAAAAATCTGCTAAATAGCATTAGATTAACTTAAACCGATCCACATTGTGTGCTGGAAAAGAGAGACATGCCAACATAACAAGCACAACTCGATGCATTGTACATAACCAAACCATCCCATATAGAAAGCTACATTACCATATCCTCAGACCAGACTCTACATAGCCATATCTGCTTACAAAAAACATAAAAACTAGCACTTTTCTATTTGCAACAAAATCTCCTCATCTAACGGCAGGCACTGAACATCCACTAGCATTTCTTGGTTCACAATTTCATAATCAAACACCGATTCCAGATTGTTGAGTGCATGGAGATTCTGAGACATCAATTGAAGATTGGCTTACTAAAACTTGAACATTCCTTGCTCTTGTTTGTTCGTTGGAGAAGGATGGACCTCCGATGTCAATAACTCTATCACTACTGGGCATTTGCAGTAAAAAAAAAATCTTACATATGAACTTGCTTTCTTTTCGATATATATTTAAAATTAGACAAAGATATCACCCTTAAATATGAATTCCCAGTTTCAGACATGAAAAGTCCATATCCTTGTTGAGCCTGAAGATACAAAATGAGCATAAAACGTTAATCACAACATACACAAGTGTTTTTTTTTCTTTGGTTGAAATATATACACAAGTGTTATGAAAATAAAATGTGGCTAAAAAACACTAACCTGTGCTCTCTCATTCTTGATGATGGTAGAGTCCCTATCATATGGCTTACTGGCATGTGCACTATCTTGCACACCAGTAGCCTTTTTTGGTCTTCCTCTTTTTGCCTACATGTGAAAAACACAAAAAAACCAATGTTAACGGTCATGATACCCCTCAAAAAAATTATTATTAAAAGTTATCAAATTTTCAGATAAAGCTTACTTTGGATAGCCTAGGTGCCGTAGGATTCTTGCATGTTTTCTTATTATGCCCGTACTGAAGACAATTTGAACATCGCATTTGGACTCCAACTTTCATCAATTTCTTACCATCACTACTTCGCTCATCTTTATCCTTGCTTCTGTTTTTCTTCTCTCTCCCCCTTTTCCTTCTATAAGGTGGGGGTTTAATTAGTTCACCAATGACTTTGAGCCACATTTGTTGTCCATTCATGGCTGGGAGGGGAAATTGATAACATCTCTTGTAAGCATCTTTCTTGAAGCAGTCATCAATGTAATCATTGATATCTAACTTCATGAAGCTAATGCAACATATGGCGTGTTTACATGGTATTCCATTTATATCCCATTCCCTACAAGCACAGATTTTTTTAGCCAAGTCAACCACAAATCTTTTGTCAAATACTTGAACCTCAAAGTTATTTCCCACTGCTACTCTAGCAATACAATACCTTGACTTCAGCTTAGTCTTCTCCAACTTCATTCTAATCCTCGGGCAAATTGGATCCATTCAATCGACCATTAACTGACTTTTCTCTGCTATCCTCTCCATCAACATAGTTCTTATTGCTTCAAGTATCTTAAGTATGGGTTTTGCTCTTGGTATGCAAATGTATCCGTTGAAGGTCTCACTTAAGTTATTATCAACCACATCACACTTGGTACCTGTCTTGATGAAAGCCTTACAAAAGTGATTAGGGCCTTGCCTCATAAAGTCTTCATAACCTTCAGGGCAATCCTCCTTCAAATCTGTCATTGATATGTCAAAGTCAGCTCTAAATGTACACCTCCCAGCCCTCCAAAAGAGATTTTTAAGAGCGTCCCATTTGCGCAATTTTTTTCCAATTCGCATATATATATATATATATATATATATATATATATATATGTCTTGCACAATTTCGATGCTCTGCTTGTGGAGATAGGCAAGAAACTGCATTCACTAGTCCCTGCAACCAAAAAAATCAGCCGATAGAAAATAAACAAATCACATCAATAATTGTACTATTGTAGTGTAATAGCCAATAAAGACAAAAGATGAGATATTACCTTTTGTCGATCACTAATAAAAGTCCAACTCTCGCCCGTGCCAATGCTCAGGTTTGTGAATAACAGGATGAGAAACCAAGTCCAAGATGCCTCGAACTCAACTTCCGCAACTACCTAAGCTATTGGAAACATTTGATTATTTCCATCTTGCCCTACAGCACACAACAGCATACCCTTTAATCCAGTCTTAAGAAAGCATCCATCTAAGCCTATGACATGCCTACATCCCGCTAAAAAGCCCCTTTTCAACTCATTAAAGCCTACATAAAATCTCTCAAATACTTTGGTTGCTGGGTTTACTTCTATGTTAAATGTTCCATCCTTGCTAACTCTCTTGAGCTCCGCCAAATAGGATCTCAGCATGTCATATTGCTCCTCTATCGGGCCCCTTATATCACTAAGAGCTTTCCATATACTTCCGTAACATTTCTTCTTATCAAGTGTCAAGGCAAACCTTTCTCTTGCATCTGCCTGCATTTCTACAGCTGAGTAAGTCAGTCTAGCTCTAATCTTGGGAGTGTACTCTTGAGCAAGCCATGTAGCAGTGGCTTGCCTATTTTTTAGACTTCTATTGCAACTATAGGGATCTCCAACTCTCTTTATGACAAAAGTTTTCTCATTTTGAATCCAACCGCTGTACAATCTCCAACCACATCCTCTTCCACACCTCACTTCTATTCTTTTTTTTTTGGTAACTGAGGTGTCCGGGCTAGTTTGCTCGCACCTCGACTATTCCTTGGGGGAGACTAGCACAATAATCCACTCTTATGGCCCCCACTTAAATCACAAGTGCTCAGCTGAGGAATCGAACCTGGAACCAGTATGCCTAATCACACAATTCCAAGTACGCCCTAACCAACTGAGCTACCTATGGGTGGGTACCTCGCTTCCATTCTTTTATATTCACTCTTTTGCCAAAAAATATCAAATCCATTAATTAAGGCATACCTTCTCACAGCATTCTTGAACTGTTCATGAGATTCAAATCTCATACCTAGACTAAACACTAGGCGTGATATGCCATGGGTTTCTTTAAAATCATTGATATCAGGTCCACTTAGAGATTCATTTTCAGAATCCGCATCTTCATCTGCTGCCCCGTCTTCATATAAAACTAAATCTCTACTATCATTAGCCTCCTCTCTTTGTATATTGGTGGAACCTACAACTAAAGCTCGACCATCATCTGCCTCCTCCTCCTCCTCCATTCTTGCTTCTTCGAATTCTTTCATCATCTCACTTGTCATCGACTCTTCATCATCTGATATATTTGGTTCTCTATCACTCCAATCCAATGAAATATTATCACTATCACTTTCATTCTGCTAAAGAAACACACAAAGTCATTAACTGATAACCAAAAACAATATTCGAACATAAAGAGTCAACAATTGAATGAACTCACCATTGCTTTTGATTCAATCTAGTAATACTCCAATTTTTGATGAGCAAAACTTGCTAGCAAAATTATGATCAACCTCTAATTTCAATGTCAAACACATTCCACTAATTGAAGCGAATTGTAAACAGCACAATTCACATCATAATAACAATTGACTACCACAACAATCAACCAACATTCTTGTGCGATTGAATTATGTTCAAGAACCTGAGGACTTTGAGCACATCTTTTGTTATTTCCACTGCTTGAGGGTGACGACCACTAGGAAACAACGAACACATTTACAAAGGTGCTAACTAATAAACAAATCAGGGAAACAATAATAGCAAGCCCCGGGCATGCAGCTTTTACCTAGAATCATACACGTAGCAGGGATAGCAAAAATTGAAAACATCAAGATTAATGCACGCATACTTCATCAAAAACGATAAAAGTTAAATTTAGGGGAAAAAAGAGCAAAGGAAACGGAAGAACAAATACCTGGTTATCACAAGGGTTGATCGCAGTTTTCGCCACTCTCTCCATCGAGTGACTGAGCGCGAGCTTGTATAGGAAGAGATCGAGTGCTTTGGAGTCCACGAGTCAGTCGATTTACGGAGCAATCCCTCCTGTTCGTCATCAATCCCTTTGAGTGAAATGATAGAGAAGCTAACCCATGGAGAGGGGGATGGAGAAGCTAGTTGGCTCTAGCTTTGTGGCGTAAAGAGCAAACCTGATGGAGGGAGCGATAGAGCGGTGTTGTCTCTTTGAGTGCGAATTGCAATTGATTCCTTCAAGCGAAACAAAAAAGAGGCTAACCCATGGAGAGGGCGACGGAGACGCTAGCTGGCTCTGGCTTCATGGCATAGAGAGCGAACCTGATGGAGGGAGCTCCTGATCAGGAGCGACTGAGCGGTGCTGTCTCTTTGAGTGCAAATTTCTTTTGGTCGATCTTTGAAAGCAAATTGAAGAAGATGAAGCAAAGCAAGCCCTAATTTTCCCCCAATATCCAGAGCAAAAACGTCAATGTTTTCCAGAGTTATTCCATGTCAGCTTCTGATGTGGATTTTGCGCTAACATGGAATTGCCATGTAAGAAGACTTAACAGTGATTTTTGACTGGGCATTAATGAGGGCAGATTTGGGATTACAATGAAAGTTGAGAGTTTTTTTGAGACAAAAAATTTGGGGTAAATTTGGGACTAAACCTAAAATTCGGGATTTTTTAGGAAATTAGGCCGTTACTTTAAGTAGAAGATGTTGTGATTATGATATTTGATTTGTCACGTCCAAATCAAACGCAATTGGTTTTTTCATCAATTATGCTCAATAGCAATTGGTTTTTTCTTTCTTTCCATCAATTATGCTCAATTACTTATTTTACAAATATTATACCCATGGACAAATACGCAAAATTGGTTATTTTATTTAGTCTCTGACATAGTTATATATTGAAAATTGAATTTTCTTACGATGCATTGACCTTCATACAAAGATTCAAATCTTGAAATATCTTTTTCCGCCACATATGTTTATAAAATTTCCTTGTATTGTGTGTTAATTTCTAATAGAGTTGTTTCACTTAATTTTTCAAAAGCCAATTTTGTAAACATATTTCCAACACAAGTAATTAGGGTCGTTTTGAAGAAAAATAGAGAAGTGGCTTCTAAAACAGGGGAACACCACTTCATTTAGGGTGCGTTTGGTAACATTTTTGTTCCTAGAAACAATTATGTTCAGAAATAGTTTTTTCTATTTCTACTCCATAGACGAGTTTCTGAGCAAAAGAGAGTGTTTGGTAACTGCACAAAATTCATATTCCTAGACTAGAAAAAGAACAGAAATGCGTTGGTACAATCCTAAAAATTTCTATTCCAATTTTTTTTCATTTAATTATAAAAATGTCAGTGAAGACTTAACAATTCTTATTTGGATAAAATTAGACAAGAAATAGAATCAAAATATATTATGATATAAAATTGGATGACCTTAATACAATTATAAAGAAAATTACTCTTTATAGACAAAGCAAATACCGGGTGGTAGTCGAGGAAATTGGGGTTTATGGTTTAGAATTTATGGTTTAGGTTTTTAGGGTTTTGTGTTTATTGTTTAGGGTTTGGGATTTTGAGGTTTGGGGTTTTGGATTTTAGGGTTTGGGATTTTGAGGTTTGGGGTTTTGGATTTTAGAGTTTGGGATTTGGGTTTTTGGGGTTTCGAGTGTTAGGTTTTAGTGTTTCAGGTTTTAGGATTTCGCATTTTAGGGTTTGGAGTTTAGAGTTTTAGGATTTAAGGTTTCAATTTTTGCTTTTGGAGTAGGGTTTTGGGTTTTATAGTTTTGGGGTTTGGGTTTGGGATTTAGGGTTTTGGGTTTTGGGGTTCGAGGTTTGGGGTTTGGGTTTTAGGGTTCCGATTTTGGGGTATTAGGTTTTAGGGTTTTTGATTTTGGATTTTAGGATTTCGGGTTTCAGGGTTTGGGTTTTGGGGTTTAGAGTTTTAGGATTTAGATTTCACATTTTGGGTTTGGGGTTTAGGGTTTTAAGGTTTGGGTTTAGGGGTTGAGGGTTTGGGTTTTAGGGTTTTGAGTTTTGAGTTTCGGGTTTTGAAGTTTAGGTTTTCGGATTTCGGGTTTTAGGGTTTGGGGTTTTGGAATTTAATGGTATATGAAATTATTTCTCTAAACTGACATTGCTTCTCTTTTTGTTCTTGGAAACATAATAGTAGATTTTTTTTACTTCTTGTTTATGTTCCAAATTTATTTTCTGATCACTTTTTTTTCCGAGAAATAGAAAAATTAACTAATGTACACAAATGAATTTCTATTATTTTTCTATTCCAGGAAATAAAAGAACATAAAAATAAAGAAATAGAAACTTTACCAAATGCTCCTTTAGTGCTCTAGTACATATAATACACATGTACACATACAAATGAAGTGGATAATAAAAATGTCTATGTAAGTAAATGATCACCTTAAATTGTTTTGCCACTACCGAGATATTGGCTCTGCTCATATTAAGTCTAACTAATTTCTTTGGACCGGAGGAAAATTCTGGCATCCTTGGAGCTCCAGGCCACTGAAACCATCTTAACCAATTAGGAAGACACATAGGACCTTGAAAAGAATTGTGCACACTTTGCAAGATGAGCAATCTCAACCTTCTCATTTTTGTAAAAGCATCAGGACTGATACATATCTCTTTCAACTCATGTAGGTCCAATACTATGGCTTTTAGGCACAATCTCCCCGTATATACAAGACGATTTAAGTTATGCATATTTGGTGATTATAGTCAAAGATAAGGAGCATAATTTTGATCGTATTTGCAAGTCTTACCATTTCGCGTGACAGAACATCAAGAACATCATCATATAGCCATATTCTACCATGTTTGCTAGGATCATCGCGACATTCTTGGTTCACAATATCCATTCCCATGAGTTGAATCAAGTCATGCGTTTCTAGGATTCCAAAATGAGCGCTTATCAATGACCTCTCAATGAGAATTTCTAACCCTATTGTTGCCTCAAAATCACAACTATTGAGAACTTTCTCATATACTTTCTGTTTTTTCGCTTAAAGAAGTAGGCAATATGGAGAAAAATCTCTTTCTCGTTTTCCTCTAGTCCATCATGACTTATTTTGAGCACATCATTAATGGTTTTGTAAGGAATCCTAGAAAGTTTATTTAGTGTACTTTTCCATACATTGTCGCTTCTATTACATAAGAAGGAACCTAGCACCACGAGTGCTGGAGGAAGGCCTTTAGCATGATTCAGAACACTGTCCACTACATCTGTCCTGATTTTCAATTTTTGGTGGGTCAGAAAAGCATGCTTACGAAGCAACTCATGGGCTTCACTGTAATCTAGTGCTTCAACACGATACACATGATCTTCATATATTCCGTGACTAGTTAGCAAATGTTTATCTCTTGCTGTAAGGATGATCCTACTCTCATTACCAAACCATTTGCCTTCTCCAGCTAAAGCATTTAACTGGCGCAAGTCATCCACATCATCAAGGATTAGGAGAACTTTTTTGTGACAGTCATTCTTGTATTAGATTCATACCTCTATCAACACTGGACACTGCTAATCTTTCTTTCAGTGCTAATGTCTCAAATTGTAATTTTTCTTGCAAAATAACTAAATCCTTGCAATTTTTTGAAACTTCTCGAACATCCACCAAAAAACATGAATTCTCGAATTGTTTGAAAATATCATTATAAACAGCTTTGGCTAAAGTTTGCTGGGCTAGTCTTTCCAAAGTATAGGCACTCCGATTACCTATGCAGGTTCGTCCCCGGAAATTGTGGCAGATCCTCGGTTACCAAAAAAAAGAAAACAGCTTTGGCTAAAGTCGTCTTTCCTATGCCTCCTTGTCCCCACAATCCCACCATGAGAACATCATCATCAGACTCGAAGTGGCACGAAGGTTGTGCTTGGTTGTCCTTTCGTCGCGAGCATTTGAAGTAATGGCAAAGTCTTATCAGTCTCATGGCATTGGTATGTTAATCATCACTGTCGGCAATTGTGAACCATCGCTCTCCACCGTAGAAGCACGCGCACCCTTTTCTCCGTACCTTTCAGCCTCACAGTTGGCCAAGCTTCGGCTTCGTTTGAGTGAAGGAAAGACTTTTGGCCTGTCAATGAGACTTCGACGATGCCATTTCTGTAAACAACATAATTGACAACTTAAAAAGATAATAACATGAGGGTGGTCCTTTGGGACATCAAAGGTTTGGCCTCATGGCTTGATGGATAGCATGAATCCAGATGTGAACAAAGCCTGCATTGTTCTGATTCCTTTGTGCATGTCCCTTAACTTTTTTTAGTTTTGCAATTTCGTCCTCTAAGTTTTCATTTCCCTACAATGGAGTCCTCTTACTAGTGGGACTTGCGTAATCAAATTGTTCCATTGTAAGCCATTAATAAATAGTCAAACTACATAAGTGGTATTGTTGGCACGAACAAATTCCAGGGAACTTACCAATTCAAACCTAAGCCTATTGTATGGATGTTAGTTTAGTCTACTTAAATTTCTTAATTGTGCCAATGTATTCCTAATACTTTGTGCTAAATTTCATTGTAATTCTTCCAAGCAATTATTGCCGGAATTACTAACTTGGCAATCCACGTAGGATATGTCAAGTAAAGTTGTCATGGTCAACATGCCACATAGACTGGTTGAGAGTGAGTTTATGTCACACCAGAAATTTCCGACGACAATTGGCTATTAGAATTATATCGGAAATTCGCATAAAGATTAAGTTTAGAACTGAATTGGCAATCACATAATAGGTTTATGATTGATTTGGTAATTATATCGACCAATTTCCGGCGTGGCCCGCTTAAGTAGACATTTGAAAAAACTAAAAAGAAAAGATGTTTTCCAATAGAAAAAAGGTTCCAAAAATGAAAAAAAAAAATACCGAATTTGATTACTCAAGCTTGTTGCGAAAACGGATGGTATTTGTGTATAAGAGTAACTCAATCTCAGATAGATCTCCGGATACTCTGCAATAGCTTACTGTCTCATATTACTCTTTCGGATTAGCGATTACAAACATCCACAGCTCCAGTGACTGAGGTGTTTTTTTATTTTTGGTCGGAAAGAAGTTCTATTTATCATCAAGAAGTCCTAGACAACAAGCCCAAAGAAGCGACATCAGAACACAACATGTCCCAAAGGGGTTGGGGGGCCTGGGATAACCAAGAAGAAGGAAGAGTGTTCAATCTTCGGGCCTTAGCTGCCCGATTAGTCACTTGGGTTTCGAATGATAACCATTCTGTTCCATAAATAAGTTTGGAATAGAAAACCGCTTGGTAATGCGATTTCATTTTTCAATTTTGGGAACAAATTTTGATTTTAGAAATAGGTTTGGAACATAAATGAGAATTAAAAATTTTCTAATTTTCTATTTCTAGAACAAAAATGAGAAATAAAAATTCTTCTTATCACTTATCATCGCTACTAGCCGGTCGCCCACTTACCGCTCATTACCTCCCACTTGCCCACTACCGCTTCTTGCCGTTTGTCGTCTCCCATCGCCGGTCGTCGTGGGCCGCCGTTCGCCCTCCTCTTGTCGCCACTCACCTCTTGCCGCCGCCCGCTGTTCGTCGGTCACCATCTCTCGCCGTTGGCCGCCCTCCTCTCGTCGCCGCCCGCCTCCTATCGCCGCTCGCCATCCGCCAGCCACCGTCCTCCCATTGCTGCTTCCCCCCGCCATTGGCCGTCACCCACCTCCTACTGTTGCTCGACACTGGCCGCCTCCAATCGCCATGCTCCGCATTGGCCGCGTCGCCGTATGCCGCCGCCTCACCCCACCATTCGCTGCCCCCCTTTCGCTACCACTATTTGCCCTTCTCCAGCTGCCGCCCACCTCCCGCCACCGCCCCCTTCTCGCTACCGGCCATCGCCTGCCTCTGGCCACTACCTGACGTCGGTCGCCTCCACCCGCCATCTTCTGCACTGGCCGCATGTCGTCGGCTGCCACCCCCCATCATCTGTCACTCATTGTTCGCTGCCACCATCCGCTGTCCGCCGTCCGCCGCCACCAGCTGCCCGCCGTCCACTAGCCAGCCATCCGAGAGGGAGAAATTTTGTGCCGTTATTAAATATTTTTTTTTTCGGGAACAGAAATTTTGTGTCATTATCAAATGCGCATTTTTACTTAAATGGGTGAGGAAGTGCTTCAGCGCCTCCACCAGAGCGAGGCTTTCCACCTGGATGGGCGAGGAAGCTGGGATTTTTTTAGCAAATCCGTCTATCAGAACTCCTGAGGCATCTCGGAGGACTCCTGCGATCGCTCCCTCTGAACTACCAGCTACGAAGGAACAGTCGACGTTTATCTTAAAGGACTGATTCTTCGGCTTACACCAATTCAAGGGTAAGTGAGCTTGATTCGAGTCAAGTGTTGAACTTTTAGTGTTCCACTTACAATAATTGCTGATCATCGACTCCGCTGAAGCAATTAGTGTTTCAGGGCTGGGGGGTTTTCGACGGAATACAAGATCGTTCCTTGCTTTCCAGATGTACCAGAGAAGGGCTGCGATTTTCTCAAAGGGAAGTGAGTTACCTGGCTTTTGTTGGTGATTTTGTAACCATTCGTCCATTCGCGTGATGTTCTGACACGAGAGCTGTACATTTATTGCAGGGTCATTCCAAACCGAGCCAGTCCCAAGGGCAGAGCAAAAGCAGATGCTCCATCGTTTCGATTTCGTGATTACAGAAAGGACAAACTGGCGCAGGTTCCAGAGAAAAATTCTAACTTTAGGGGGGGCTTCAGGTGCCAGATTTGGTACGTAAGATGGCTGATATGATGATGAGGCTTGCATTGTGTTCTGTTTGCTTTCCTCCTCTTGAAGCACATTATAAGCAATTTTGACAGAGTAGACTCCTGACTTAGTTCCCATCCACACTAATTTGTCTTTTGCGAGGCGAGGTCTAAGAGGCACCGCTAGGATTTCGTTTACTACTTGTTCATCAAATAGTCTTCCGAGAGCATGCTCATCCACCTTTCTTCCTCATGTAGTATCAGGTCAGAAACTTTATCAGGATCGCTAAAGTTCAATGTCCCTCCTATTATTCCACGCTTGAGCCATCTGTCTTCACGTATACTAATTTCCTCCCCTATTCCCACTGATCACATGACCGGCTTCGAGATTGTTTCTCTACCCATCGAGATACTCTGCCAACCCCAAGAGAAGCGAGGCCCTTTTCCAGCTCGCCAAAATGATTTACTAGGGAAATACAACCCTTTTAGAATTTGACCCCAAAGAGATGTCTGACTCTGTGCTAGTCGCCAAGCTTGTTTGCCAAGCATTGCTCTATTATAGGCTAACAGATCTCTGAACCCCATACCCCTTTATCCTTTCTGGTTTTGAGTACTTCCCACCTCTTCCAGTGAAGACCAGACCTTGATTCGCAGTTTTTCCACCAAAATGCGGCTATCCTCTTTTCTATGGATTGGCATATTGAAACAGGGATTTTGAAGATGGACATTGCATATTGAGGAAGATCTTGGACAACAGTTTTAATCAAGATTTCCTTCCCTGCTTTCGATATTAAGTTCTCCTTCCATCCCTCTAATTTCATGTTAACTCTTGCTAACAACCAAGCAAACATTTGTTTTTTACCACAAAACCACCCCCCCCCTCAATCAGAAGGGATCCTAAATATTTCCCAGTTTTGTCAATAACGGGAACTCTCAATGCATTAGCCATATTTCTTTTCAAGTTCGGTGGACAGTTTGAACTAAAGAACATGCCAAACTTGTTCAGGTTTATAGCTTGCCCTGAGGCATAACATTATTGGTTTAGTATCAATGCAAGGTTTTGTCATTCTTGCACCTTCCCATCTAAGAAGCATATCGACTCATCAGCGAATAGTAGATGGGAAAGGGTTGGACAGTGTCTGTTCAGCTTGATTCCAGCTATCGTCCCGTCATTCACTGCTTTCTTCATCAATGCCAAGAGAGTATTAGACACCCAAATAAATAAATATGGAGAGATAGGATCACCTTGATAAATCCCTCTTGATGGTTAGAAATAGGGTAGTGGCTCACCATTTAATTTGACACTTAAAGATGCCGAGGTGACACATTTCATAACTCTATCCACCCATAATGTATAGAATCCCATTTTTAATAGGCACACCTCCAAAAAGTCCCATTCCACTCTATCATATGCTTTTTTCATGCCAAGTTTTAAAATAGCCTGAAGCTTTTCCTTTCTTTTCCGCATTCTCTATTGATGAAGCACCTCTTGTACTGCAAGAATATTATCCTGAATCTGCCTACCGCTGACAAATGCACTTTGTTCCCCTGCTATTAGGTCTGGGAGCCAAGGTTTGAATCTATTGGCCAAGACCTTTGAGATGATTTTGTAGGCAAAGTTACACAGGCTGATTGGTTTGAATTGATCAAGTCTTTCTGGGTTTTTAACTTTTGGGACTAACATAATATGGGTTTTATTTAACTCTGGATTGAGGTACCCAAAATTAAAGAAGGACCTCACTTCCTCAAAGATTCCCATCTTGATTTCCTCCCAGTTGTGGTGATAGAATTGACCACTCAAACCGTCCTGTCCCGGTGCCTTCATTAATCCCATTTGGAATACAGCATGCTGGACTTCAATTAATGTAATCTCCGATGATAAAGCTTGGTTCATCTCATCTATCACCAGATTAGGACACTGTTGTAGTACAAGATCAAAGTCACAATGTCCTTCTGAGTGGTACAGATTCTGAAAGAACTCCATTGTCATGTCTTTGAGGTTTTTTGGGTCTCAAGTCCAAGTGTCGTCTGTACTTTTCAGCATGGAGATTCTGTTTCGCTGCCTTCTTTGAATGGTTGTGGTGTGGAAATACTTTGTGTTTTTGTCCCCCCATCTCAACCAGTTAATCCTTGACCTCAAGCCCCAATACATCTCCTCTTCTCCACAGGTTCTCTATTTGTTCAGTGAGTTCCTGCTGTTTCTTTCCGTCTGCGGTCAAACTCTGGTTGTTGGCGACTCCTTGTAGCTCATCTCTCAGGACGTTTGTCTATTGGGGAAAGTTTTTCTACTCCATTTAGCTAATTCTAATGCCACAGTTTTTGGCAAAAGAATACTACAAGTGCCATAGCTTATGTATGGCGCTCACTTTGATGCCATAAGTTTTTTTTAGCATTTTAGTGCTAAAATTTTTTAAAAACGATTACTTAAGTGTTAAATTTTTTGAAAAATAATCACTTAAGTGCCAACTCCGGTGCCGTACACAATTTTTTGCCGGAAATCCGACGTGGCATTTTTTTTTTATTAATTTCTGAAGCTGACGTGGCTTTCCGGAGATTGGCATTTAGTTGATCATTTTTCAAAAAATTTAGCACTAAAGTGATCGTTTTTCAAAAATTTTAGCACTGAAGTGATCCAAAAAAAACTTTTGGCATTTAAGTGATCGTTTTTCCTCCGATTTATCACTTAAGTGAGTCGGCGAAAACTTTTGGCACTAAAGTGAGTACCGTACACAAGTTATGACACTTATAGTGTCATTTTGCCCACAGTTTTTAATTTCTTCGCTAAGTCACACCAATCAGGTCTGGTGAGTTCCAAGTATTCTTAATGATGCTTCCACGCTCTTCATTTTCCATCCAAAATGCCTCAAACTGGAAAGCTTTCTTTCTCTTCACTATTTCAGCTGATAAAGAAAGTAAAATGGGGCTATGATCGGCCTATCGTAGGCAAGGCAAACGCTTCAGCTTTAGGGAATAATTTTCTCCATTCAAAGTTGCACACTGCTCTATCTAGTCTCTTTTTCACAGACTCCTCCCCTTCACGATTATTAGCTCAGGTAAATGCTCATCCCTTGCTTTCCATATCCGTCAATCTACAAGCATTTAGAAAGTCCCCGAAAGCAGTTAATCTATATAGCTCAAAGTCCCCTTTCCCGACCTTTTCCCAATGATATAACATTTATTAAAGTCCCCTATACACACCCAAGGTAGGTTGTTCAGGGCGTAAATTTGCTGCAGCTGCTCCCATGTCTGTTTTCTTTCCTGGAAGGTTGCTGGGGCATGAACAAATGTTGCCCTGAATAGTTTCCTCTGTTCTGTGTCTTCGTAACTTACATCAGTGAAGTCGTTTGTGGCCGAGTACACTGAAACAGAGGCTTCATCCCTCCAAAATAATGCAATCCCCGCCGCCGCCGCCCACCCCCCCCCCCCCCCCAATCCCTATTGGGTTCACTATAAATTGATGCTGGAACTGTAGCCTCCTACAAATGCGTTGGACTACTGACTGTTGATTCTTTGTCTCCTTCAAGAACACCAAGTTGGGCCGTTCTTGAGCCACAATGACTCGTAAGCCTTGAACTGTTGAAGGTGTACCCTACCCTTGACAGTTCTAACACAAAAGCTTCATACGTAACCCGGTGGCTTATTAGGGTTAGCCACCAAAGCCTATTTTGTTGTTTCCCCTGTTGGTTTCGCTGACTTTTTGCTTCCTCTGGTTTTCTTGTGGAGAAATTCCAGCATACTGTGATGAAGGGGAGCTCTAACAGGAGAGGAGAGGCTGATTCTGTGTCCACGCCTTCCTCTAACACCATCGCAAATTTCTGTCCATTGTGTTGCTGAATGGGTTAATGGGGATTGTGGATTTGTCGGGAGTAAACAGAGATTTGAGAAGATTTGAATGGATGGGGATTGGAGATGAACCAGTGAAGGAATAAAGGGGATTTAAGGTTTCAGTATGGAAGTAAGATAGGGATCTGGGGATATAGGGTTTAAGGATGGGTAGGGTTTTGGTGTAGCTATCACCAGGGGGATAGAGGAGAGCTCTCATAAAGCAGAGAGAACAGCTCTCACGAAGGAGAGAGAGGCTTTTAATCGCCATTATAGATAAAGATCATGCCAGTTGAGTAGATTTGTCTCTACTACTGTCGGTCATAGGGGCAATCATACATAGGGTCTCCTTTATTGTTCGGAACAAAAGAATTGGAGTAGATCAAAAGGAATTGGAATGAAAATTGGGTAATCGAAGTGGCGTAAATAACTTGATGGTAACACCTTACTACTGTCGGTCATAGGGGCAATCATACATAGGGTCTCCTTTATTGTTCGGAACAAAAGAATTGGAGTAGATCAAAAGGAATTGGAATGAAAATTGGGTAATCGAAGTGGCGTAAATAACTTGATGGTAACACCTTGCAATTGGAGGTAAGGTTCTTATAATTTGAAATATTATTAAAATTTACCTTAACAAGCAAATATTATAATTTGGAGGTAAGTTAATAGAAATTTATCCTAAAAGTTGCCAAAGAATGGAAAGTAAAAAGCGAATGAGGACAATATAATGTCCTATTTTCGACATAATTGTTTTCTCAGCATAAATATTATTTAATTAATGGAATTCCCATTTTTTTTTTAGTCATACCTATCATCGATTCTCACCTCTCTACTGAGTGAGGAAAACATGTTCTTGAAGCCATTCTACTCCTCTCATTCCAGTAAACAGGCCTAAGGGTTTTAACTTTTATTCAATGCGCAGTCGAGTATCTTGACTCTTTTATTCAATTAAGAACCACAAATTTTCAAATTTGACGATAGGTGAGACTTTTGTTGCATGCCAAATGTTTTTGTTAACGTGGAGTGTCTAACTAAGAGAAAATGATAATGCGGACAGCTGCATCATTAATTTTTTCGAACTCAACATATAAAATTTTCTCTTCTTTTTTCTTTTTCTTTCTGTTTTTCCTCCTTATCCTCCTCCACCTCCACCTCCACCTCCGTGCGTCTGACAGCTCCGCCGTGTGTTCGATAGCTCTGTTGCTCCACAGCTATGACTGCCGAACTTAAACACCAGAGTCCAAAACCACCACCAACCCTACTCAGCCATCGCCATTTCTGGCCATTATTTGATAGTTATTTGTATTAGTTTCTTTAATATGTTTCATATAAGGAAACAAAATAAAGTTCTCGCAAAAAAATTAATCTAAACTTGATCTATTTTATCTAATTCAAAATATTTTACAATGTAGTCGATGTCGATGAATAAAAGTGATTTACTAAAAACAAAAAAAAAGGAAGTGATTTACTGAGGAAATTATAAAAAGTCTTAAACCTATTGTACTTATGCAAATTCAGTCTTAAACTTTTCAATAATGCCAATTGATTCCTAAACATTTTCATATTTTGCCAATTGAGTCCATCTGGTTAATTTTTAGTTAGAAATCACTGACAAGGATGCCGACCGTCCTACCTGGCACAGATGGCGCTGATGTAGACATTTTTTTGATAATTTTTTGAATTTTTTTTATAATTCCTTTTTGGTTTTTTTTCTTTTTTCTTTACCTTTTTTTTTATTAAGGGCTGGCAAGGGTCACCAGCTCTGGGTGAGGCCCACAATGCTATTGTTGGTCACTAGGTGAGAGCTTGTGGGCCCTCTCTTTGGTCGGCAAGGGCAAACAAATTTGGTGAGGACCACGAGGCCCTCACTGGAACTGGTGAGGAATTGCACATGGGCCCTACGGCCCTCACTTGATTTGGGAGAGGTTATGATACTCAGATTGGCGAGGGTGTTGTAGCCCTTGGCCATGGCTTGCGAGGGTCGGCCAACAACTTTTGCCAGCCCTAAAAAAAAGAAAGATAAAACATAAAAGAAATAAAAGAATATAAATATTATTAACAAATGTATACGTTGGTGCCGGCCGTGTTATGTAAGACAGCTGGCGTTCACGTTACCTGTTTTCGATCAAAATTAAGCGGATTGACTCAATTGATAAAATGTGAAAATATTTAGGACCAATTGGCACAATTGAGAATGTTTAGAACCCAATTAGTATAAATATAATAGGTATAAGACATTTTTGCTAATTTTCCTGTGATTTGCTTGGTGAAATTAAATACAAATTAAATATATTTTAGGAAAGAAATTTGTGAAGGAATGACCGCATGGATGAGAGAGAGAGAGAGAGAAACCGTTGTAACTCCTGGGGAGTGGGCATAAAAGTCGGCGGCAACATGGGTGGTGTGGGTGAGAGCGGAAGGAGGAGGACAGAAAGAAAGGAAAAAAAGCGAAGAAAAAGGAAATATTATTGTAGGTGGTTACATGGCATACAATTCTTATTTTGAGCTAAAGTAAGGAAGTTGAAAAAGGTTTTTTTATGGGGTGCGCTTTTTTCATTTCTACTTTGGCTAAAACACTCCCAAACAAAATATTGTGACCATTTTATCCATTGTGAATTCTATCTTTCAGCATCATTTGCATTCTCTTAGTGTCCTTTTTTCTTAAAATATGTTTTTGCAGATCCCACTTTCCTTCATCTTCGCCGTTCTCACTATCTTCCTCATTTTACTTTCTTTTCTTTGATGTTTGAGATTGTTTTTGTGTCGTTTTCATGATGGGTGCTCGATAAATTAATCAAATTCAAAGTGTTGGTTAATGTTGAGAAATGTAGTAATTTTCCTTATGATGGGTTTAGGTCAATGAAGTCTAAAGATGTTTTTTCTTCTTTTTTTTTCTTTCATCTCTTTTTCTTATGTCTAAGAGAAGTAGGTACTGATTCATTTCTTATTTATTGTTGAATCCGATTAAAATTTATGCTTTTGAGGGTGATCTTTAATGAGGCCTTTTGGCATTGCTGAGTTTCTCCCATTCGGAGGATTCCATTAGTTGAAGTTTTTGAAATTTAATGGGGAAGAGTGGAAAGAGACAAGCGGGTCTTTTTCGATCCTAAAGAGTTTTGCATTCACTATGTGAAAAAATGATTATCATCCCATTAACTTCTAAAAATTGAACTTAGTTATTTCTTTGACCCTTTTCGAATAGAGCATGCATTTAATTTTTTGAGTGAATTTTGAGTATTCTTTTCATTGAAAATTTCTTGAAATTGGTTTCCATTGACCTCTTTCTTTTCTACAATCTGTTTGGCGGACTGATTTCAAGATGCACATATTGGTCTAGTAATAGTTTGGACTTAGAAAGGATGTCACACCCCGAGCCCCCGTCAAGCCCGCGACATCCCGCCTCCGGTCGAATAGTTGCGACATCCCAGGCTATCGCCAACCTCAATTAAATATCAGAGATTTAATCACGTAAACGAAAACCATAAAACACTCGGACAAACTTAATTTAAGGAGAATTGGGAGAATATACATTTCCATTTCTTGTTCAACTTGTTCCACCATATATACAATAAAACAAACCTCTGACTACCAGTGCACACTTTACTCAAACTAACAAAATAAAAAAGGAGTTGATGACCTGACGTCCAACCTAAAAAATGGTTTTCATCCAAGGCAAGCTTTCCCACTTCTATAAACACGGTCGTCGTGTGTCTTATCCAGGTCATCCCGTCATCCATCGGAAACTCAGCTATCTCATACTCTGTATGCACTGGTACTCCAAAACGTACTGGCGGTGGTAGTGGAGGGTTCATCGCTCAGGTCGGGATTCTGAAAATTGTTGGTTTACACAACAATGAGATTATATCTCAGCAAGTACACCCCTAAACCTAACCTAGGCTATCACGTATCTCTAGACAATTACGTAATCACACATATTCACATATATCAAGTAATCATAAAGCAGGCACATCCATTAATATGGTCAGGCTCAATGATGCGCACACCAGCACTCAATCACAATTACATAAGATGCAAACACGCGCGTGTACCATTCTCATCCCACCGTTCCTTCCATCCTCATTCCTCTTTCATAGTCCTCACCAGTGACCCACGTTAAAGTACACGCCTCAGGCACAATTCGACCATTCATTTTCCACAATACTCGCCAGTGACCCATATTGAAGTACACGCCTCAGGCACACTGTGATCATTCACCACATCTGGCCTGCGTACTCATTTACGCCTCATGCCCCAATTGCGACCTGAACATCACACGCCCTAGGCAGGCCCGATCCCAACTCAGCTCGCGCCAAATGCGATAGGCCTACATGATTAGAACCCGAGTTTATGATGCCTCGGTTCAATCCCGATCTCACTCGAGCTGATTGTGCCTCGGACTGACTCTCATACTTGTTTTTTCAAGCCTCAGCCTGTGCCAAATGCAACATACCTACGTGATCTTTGCCCGAGTTTACGATACTCGGCTCGATCCCATTCTCATATTATCACACCTTCGCATACTTTTCCACTATCACTTGTCACACCACAACTTCTCCTTACTCATGCACATACTCGATATGCATTTACCACATGCAACTGGCCCATCACACGCGATCCGTGCATGCATCGAGTCACACGCAAACAGAGCTCACTCAACAATTCACGTGGCCAATATCAACAATTAATTCGATCCGGCTCATACGTGCACCAAATAGATATATGTCCATTATATAAACACACAAATAAGCACTCAATTAAATTAACCCCATCCAGAATAATTCAAACATGCCTAAAACACGTAAATTGCCAATTTTCTCCAACCAAATGGAGTCGGATTAATCCCGATCCTTCACGACACTTTTTCACCATTAAATAATGGTTCTAAAAATTCAACTTGTGTCCTGAACAAATCATCACAGCCCCCGTGAACAGTAATTCGCAACTTGTGAACAGTAACTCGCAGCTTATAATTCACCTCAAATTGTCCTCCGAAAATCCAAAAATAATCCTCAAGACCCGCCAAACATTTATTTCGCACCTGCATATTATCAATTTCACCCCAAATCAAATTTTCTATTGATACCTAATATCTTAAATTGGGATTAGAGTATGACTTACAAAGTTCTAGGCTAAAACGGCTAGGGCGGGGAGCGGCGGCACATAAACGGACACGGCGGGGACTCATGGCGGCGTTCGGCTTGAGCAGCGGCAGTCCGGCGGCGGTGTGGGTCTTGCACGGCCATGGGTGGTTCACATTGAGAGAGAGAGGAAAAGAGAGAGATGGTGAGGTTTGAGGATGGTGGTGGCTTGAGGGCGGCGTGGACGGCGGTTTGAGGGTGGTCCGGCGTGTGGCGGCTAGCGGCGGTGCCGGTGGTGGAGGAAGAACGGCCAAGGAAAGCCCACGGTGGAGGAGGGGGAAGCTCACGGCAATTTGGGGGAGAGAAGGAGAGAATGGAGAGAGAGAAAGATGAGCCTTGGACTAAATAGTGCCCATTTGACTAAGTGAAAAATGACCATATTACCATTTCCTCATATTTTTAATCCGACGGTCTCGATTCGATTTTATCTTGATCCGACGGCCGAGATCAATTCTTGCACAAAAATATATAAGGGTATACTTGTAATTTCTCAAAAATCCAAGGGCAAAATTGTCCAATCAAAATTTTAGGGCAAAATTACTAACATGCCCTTTGCCCTTAAAACATACCCTTTATTAAAATCTTAGGGGTATTTTGGTCACTTCCTCCATTTCTTGTCCAAATTGAATTTTCCGAAGGATTTGAGCGCACCAAAAATTTGCACGTGTCACGTGCAACGTCGTCCTAATGTTCCGTCGTGACTTCCTAATTTTTCGGTATTCAATTTGGGCAAAATTTCAATAATTAAATTTTTATTAAACGCAACTCGAACGTTTCTCGAAGTAATGGGCGGCTTGCTGGGGAAATTCACAAAATCGACTCATGACTGATACTGAATCGAGTCACGTGCAAATCTGTTCGGTGCGTGACGACCTCGGTTGTCATTAAAATCGCAAAGATCAATCACTTGATCCGAGAGGTATGATCGTTCGGTATAATTTCAGAATCATTCGTCAAGTCGTTTCATGGTCCAGCGGAATCACTCGTGATCCACTACTAGGACAGTGGTGAACTAACCCTTAATTATCCTTGGATTGGCCAACAGTGGCTCAAAATATCACTTCCGCGATTTAATGGTCGAAATCCATTCACGATCGAATTTCCTTTAGTCACACGAATTTAATTTCCCTATTAGCCTTTCCCTAATGGTTAACATTCCTAGGAATGATCAGTTTCGGGCCAGAACTTACTGCGTGCACATCTCGTAAAACTCAATTATTTAATAAATTCCAATTGGTGGAATTTCGGAATGTCACAATCTTCCCCTCTTATGAAATTTCGTCCTCAAAATTTACAATCTCACTACTGCTCAAAATTTACAATTATTACTGCTACTCAAACAACTTCGGGTACTAATATTGCATCATTTCTTCTCTTTCCCAAGTTACGCCTTCAGTCCTGTGGTGCTCCTAGATAACCTTTACCATCAGAATTGTCTTGTTTTTCAGAATTCGTTCCTTCCGATCTTCAATTCCGATCGGTCTCTCGACGTACGATACTTTGTCATACACTTTTATTTTTTCGTAATTCGACATATGCGTCAGATCCGGTTCGTATTTCCTCAACATCGATACGTGGAACACATTATGCACTTGTGACATGTTTGGCGGTAACACAAGGCGATATGCCAAATCTCCAATCCTTTCTAGCACTTCGAAGGGTCCACATACCTCGGACTCAATTTCCCCTTCTTACCAAATCGGGACAATCCTCGCATGGGCGACACTTTTAGAAGTACATTATCCCTACTTGGAATTCCAGAGGTCTTCGCCTTCTGTCTGCGTAAATCTTTTGACGGCTCTACGCTGTCTTCAGCCTTTCACGAATGATCTTAATTGCCTCGATCGACTGCTCAACCAACTCCGGCCCCGTTATAGCTCGTTCTCCCACTTCGTCCTAACACACGGATGTTCTACAAGCACGGCCATATAGTGTTTCAAAGGGCGCCATTCCAATGCTCTACTGGAAGTTGTTATTGTAAGCAAACTCCACTAAGGGCAGTTGCTCTTCCCATTTATCTTGAAAATCCAGCATACATGCCCTGAGCATATTCTCTAACGTTTGAATCGTCCTTTCAGATTGGCCATCCGTCCGAGGATGATAAGCTGTACTGAACTGCAACTTGAATCCTAATGCCGTCTGCAGACTTTTCCAAAAATTGGCGGTAAATCTAGGATCATGATCCGATGTTATAGACACTGGTACCCCATACAGGCGAACTATCTGCTGCACGTACAACTCTGCATACCGTTCTAACACGAAATCCTTACGCACTGCCAAAAAGTGTGCCGACTTAGTTAATCTGTCAACAATTACCCAAATGGTGTCATGACCTCTTTGACTTCTCGGCAATTCCGACACAAAATCCATGGTTATATACTCCCATTTCCACTCTGGGATTTTCAACGGTCGCAACAATCCTCAAGGCTTACAATATTGTGCTTTCACTTGCTGACACGTCAAGCACTTAGCCACGTGCTTAGCTATATCCAACTTCATACCATGCCACCAATAAAATTGTCTCAAATTTCTATATATTTTGGTACTTCTGGGGTGAATATTGTATTGACTACGATGCGCTTCGGACAAAATTTCTTCCTCAACTCCCGCATCGTCTGGCACACATAACCTTCCACGAAATTTCAACACACCGTCCTCAGATACTTGAAAATCCAGCTTCCTCTTAGTAACGTCCATCTCAATAACTTTCAGTATCTCTGTGTACATAGACTGCAAAACTTTAACTTTAGCCTGGATCTTCGGCTCAATCCTTAACGTCGCTAACAGGCTCGAGACTTGACTTACTTCCAATTTGAACTCGGAATCTCGCACATTCTCCAACAGGATCCACTCCTTGACCATTAAATACGCGATGCTTGATTTCCGGCTCAACGTATCTGCTACTCGGTTTGCTTTCCAGGTGATATAGAATATCACAATCATAATCTTTTAACAATTTCATCCAACGTCGCTGCCTCATATTCAACTTTTTCTACGAAAATAAATACTTGAGACTCTGATGGTCAGTATAGATCTGAAATCTCTCTCCGCATAAATAATGTCGCGAAATCTTTAGGGTGAACACTATTGCGGTTAACTCCAAGTCATGCGTTGGATAATTCAATTCATGTGGCCTCAACTGCCTGGATGCATAGGCCACCACTCGCCCATGTTGTATCAACACACACCCTAATCCCTTTAACGACGCATCACTATATATCTCATACCCTCCAAGTCCTGATGGAATCGTCAACACTGGTGCCATTGTCAACCTCCGCTTCAACTCCTGAAAACTTCCTTCACACTGATCTGTCCATTCAAATCTATTCTCCTTCTTCATTAAACGAGTTAACGGCATTGCTATTGCCAAAAATCCTTCCACAAAGCAACGGTAATATATAGCCAGACCTAGAAAACTCCAAACTTCTGTTACCATTGTCGGTCTAGGCCACTTTATCACAGCCTCAATCTTCGACGGATCCACAGAAATTCCTTCTCCGGAAATTACATGACCGAGAAACGCTACTCGACTAAGCCAAAATTCGCACTTGCTAAACTTAGCATACAGTGCGTTCTTCCTCAAAGTCTGCAACACTCTATGCAAATGAAATTCGTGCTCCTCCCGGCTTTTCGAGTACACCAGTATATCATCGATAAAGACAATCACAAACTGACCTCAGAATTCCTTAAACACCCGATTCATTAAATCTATAAAGGCAGCAGGGGCGTTCGTTAATTCGAACGGTATCACCGTAAATTCATAATATTCGTATCTTGTCCTAAATGCTGTCTTCGGTGCATCCTCCTTCCTAATTCTCAACTGATGATACCCCGTTCTCAAATCAATTTTTGAGAATACCTAAGCCCCTTGTAACTGATCAAATAAATCGTCAATCCTTGGTAAAGGATACTTATTTTTAACTGTCACTTGATTCAGCTGCCTGTAGTCTATACACAACCTCAATGATCTATCTTTCTTCCTTACAAATAGAACTGACGCTCCCTATGGAGACGCACTGGGACGAATAAACTCTTTATCTAACAACTCTTGCATCTGCACCTTTAATTCCTTTAACTCTGATAGCGACATTCTATAAGGTGCCTTCGAGATTGGCTTAGTTCCAGGTGTTAACTCGATTACAAACTCTACTTCCCTTTCCGGCAGTAATTCCGGTAATTCTTGAGGAAACACATCGGGATATTCACACACTAGCACTATATTCTCAAGTCTCGGCTCTTCAGTCGTCGAATCCATTACTGCAATTAGAAATCCTTGACATCCTTCATTCAACAATTTTTCCATTTCCATTGAGGATATCAACGGAATTGAGGGTCCTCCTTGACTCCCTACAAATTTAAATTCCGGATGTCCAACATGATTAAATTGGATCATCCTACTATTGCAATCCATTACAGCCTTTTGCTTAGACAACCAATCCATCCTTACTATCATGTCAAAATCATACATATCTAGAACTACCAAATCAATCAATTCCTCCCTATTCCCAATCACAATTTTACGGTTTAGATAATCCAGAGATATCAACATCTTATTGTTTAAAGGAGTCATCACACATAGCACGACATCAAGTAATTGCGATTCTATTCCAACTAGCTCCACAAACTGTTTCGATATAAAGGAATGTGACGCTTCAAGATCCAATAAAGCATACGCAGCATGGTTGCACAGAGAAATCGTACCTGTGACAACCCCCGGTACGTTCTCAGCCTCTCGTCTAGCCATCGCATATACTCGTCCTTGTGCTTGAGGCCTATTCAGATTCAGATTCGTTGTCTGGGCCACTCCCGTCTGATTCTCATTTCGAGGTGACGGCAAAGCAAGCGGTCTATTCTGCTGGAATTGAGGTAATTCTTTATATGATGCCCAAATCCTCTACATCCAAAGCAAGCTCCACCCCTGGTTGGACAAGGGCCATTTCCATGTCGACCTCCACAAATCCTACATGGACCATTCCCAATCCAGATTGACTTTCCAATATTCCTTTTAACTGGTGGAGTAAAACGCCTATTATTCACCATCGGCCTCTTTCCCGGATTACGATTATTCTAACCCTGGACAAACTTCGATCCAGATGAGGCGGCTTTATCCATCTAATCTTGCTCAAGAATCTGGGCCCTATCAAATATCTGCTCATACGTTCCCAGATTTACTAGTAATAACTAGCTACGGATGTCAGCTCTCAATCCATCAAAAAATCTCCGTGCCTTATTGTGACGCCCCATACCTCGGGGCCATATACATGACGTCCCGTTCATTATTATCTTTCGTTACACACACGCGGAAGCATTCTCGGGACAATCACAATAAAAACAAATCAACAGCAGGATTAAGACAAGCAGCATCATGAGCAAACCTTATGTTTACAAAGTATGGAAACATGTGTTAACAGGCCCTTCGGGCCATGGCAATAACACATATTTTCATAGCCATTTACACACAATAAACTTGTGGTTTGGGTTTTTACTATCCCCACTATGACTTCTCGCTCCTCGCTTTCCCCGAACTGCAACATGGCTCGAACTCCTCCTGACGTCGCCATCCGTTCGACCATCCTATGAACCTGAGGGTGGGAAGAATGGGGGGGTGAGTCGGGGAGACCCAGTAAGTAAACCTACTAATACCAAGCGAGGACAAGGGGATCGCCGTTAGCATAAGTCGGCCCTTACCGCACTCGCTTCAATGGCAGATCAATAGCAAAGTTCATACAAGTGAACATCAAACATGGCTATTACATATGCACTTTACCAGTCAAATCTCGATTCTACCTCCGAAACAAACTTCAAACACGAAACATGAGTAAATCGAGAAATGAACCAACCATAACTAACCAAATGACCGAGAAACGGTCCAAGCAAACCGTGTCACAACGTATCACAACTTCCTTTCCCGATATTAAGAAGTTTACTTACTCTAAACTGAAACAAGAACTAGAGAGAGAAGAACGGATGGTGAGAACAACGGCCTTGAGGTCTCGGTGGCCCTTTCTTTTCTCTTTCACAGCTTTCTTTCTCTCGGTTTTCTCTCTCTCTTTCTCTTTCTCTCTCTCCCTCACGGCTATTCCCTCTCTTTCTCCCTTGCTTGGCCGAATGGCCCTTTCTCTATTTATAGGGAGGGGAAACTTGGGGCCAAAGAAATGGATGAGGTAAGCACTTAGGTCATCGGGGCAATGAGGTAAACGTTTACCTCACAAGCCATCATGAAGGCCATCAAAGTCAAGAATCATAAATGCAAGCCATTAATGCATGTCATCATGAAGGGCTACCAAGTCTAAGCAATTAATACAAGTCATGATGAGGATGGCCTCCAAAGTCCAACTTTCATTAATGGCTTCATAAATGCTTGTGGAAAAAGAAGGCTAAGCATTAATACAAGCCATTAATTAAGCTTCTTGAACAAGCTTCATTCTTGGCCATTTATTACCAAATTTCGTTTTCCCCTGGTCCGACCTTCGATCAAGGCATAAAATATCTCATTTGAAAGCTTGGAACATGTACTTTAAATCACCAGAAGACACCAAGTCCAAAGTTTAACGTTTTCGTATAGAAAATGCTAAATCCTTGAAATCTGGCAAAACCGAACAGTTTTGCACTGTTCACGAAATCGGACTTGAAAATATAGTAAATGGACTCCAACAATTCTCAAATTTGGATATGTCATCAACAAGACCTTAATAAACATTTTTCATGAAGAACACAAAATCTAATTCTCTCTGTAAAGACCATTTTCAGTCACTCAAAGACAGACTAAAAACAGCTTACTGGAACAGCATTTTTATTTCTCAAAATAAGCTCTGTCCAGCATGCAAATCATCTCAGAAAATTCCCAAATGTGTACACGTTATAGAAAAGGACGTTCTCAACAACTTTCAGGAAGGAAACTTTTTCAAAAGCGGCCCAAAAAAACTCATAGAAAATCAAGACGGTGTAAACGTCACTGAAATTCTCATTCCGGGCAATTTCACACAGTCTGAAAATCAGGCCATCGTACCACTCATATCAACTCCAAAAATTCTGAAATTAAATCACGTAAACTTCAAAATATTTGGAACAACTTTCCAGAAGAAATCATTTGGAATTTTGGATCACAAATGTCTTCCCAAAAATAACAAATCGAAAGGGTACAAATGATCCGAAAACTAGGTTTTCCAAAACAAGATAAAACAGTTTAGTTCTGATTGGAAAACCACCAACTTAAACCATAGTCATTTCCCAGGGACTGAAATTGAGGATATTACAATTTACCTGCGGCTTCCCAGGCCCAAAAATCGAGATGTGACACTTATCCTCAAAATGTTCTACCATTCTTGGTGCGAACTTAGATAATCTCGCGAATTCCGCCTCATACTGATCTACTGTCATCTAGACCTGGCGGAGTCTCATAAATTCCGCGAGTTTTCTTTCTCTAGCACTAGCTAAAAAGTATTTCTCATAAAAACTCTCGATAAAAACAGCTTAAGTTTTGGCAGTACCTTCAAGAAAAATCCTATCCCTGGTGGCTTTCCACCAATCGTTCTCATTATCCTACAGCCGATAGACTGCTAAAGTCACCCTCTCGTGATCATTACACTCCAGCACCTCAAAAGCCTTCTCCAGTTCCTCTACGTACCGAGGTGCAGCCTCAGGATCTCCTTTCCCAAAAAACTTAGGTAGTTTCAACTTAATAAACTGCTCTACCAACTGATGCATAGGTCTATTAGCAACCACTTGCCCCCGACCTTGGTTCTCGTTATTATCAGCAATAGAAACAACCTCGGTAGCTTGGGCAATCGGAGCAGCTCGCTCTTGAGTCTGCCGTTCTATTATATCACAAATCCGTTCCAATGTTCTCATTACAGCTTCCATTCTCGGGTCTACAACAGGTCTAACTTCTATTCCGGGGTTTACTGCTACTCCAGCATTAACTCCTAAATTTTCCATCGCTCCAGCACTTATTCCAAGATCCTCTACGGCTCTAGCTCGAGCGCATCCTCTACCCCTGGATCCTCTACCAGTGCCCCTTCTTGGGACTCTTCCTACTCTGCTTCCTTCGCTGTTTATCATCACGATTCTACCACTCTACTATCTGCTGTAATTCTATTCAGGAATTAGCAATCTAAACCATCTAGCTCAATCCAATTCTAAGCAGTGAATTAACACATCTGTTTACTCAACAAGCAACTCCCCACTACAAATCATGAAATCACCATCATCAGAGTCTGAACACTTACCTCAAGTCTAGACGCGCCTGCAATTCAATTGCCACACACAATTGACTTACACAAACAATCACAACAACCAATCTAGAGGCACGTGTAGCTTACTCTACCCTATACCCACTGAGATCTCCCCAATTACTATCCCAAGGTTTTCGCTACTTATCACTCCAAGTTTCGACGAATTCTAGACCGAGCTGACCTTGCTTTGATACGAATTCAAATGGGGATGTCACGCCCCGAACCCCCGTTGAGCCCGCGACATCTCGCCTCCGATCGAACAGTTGCGACGCCCCAGGTTATCGCTGACCTCAACTAAACATCAGAGATTTAATCGCGTAAACGGAAACCATAAAACATCTAGACAAACTTAAACTGGGAGAATTGGGAGAATATACATTTCCATTTCTTGTTCAACTTGTTCCACCATATATATAATAAAACAAATCTCTGACTACCAGTACACACTTTACTCAAACTAACAAAATCAAAAAGGAGTCGATGACCTGACGTTCAACCTAAAAAATGGTTCTCATCCAAGACAAGCTTTTCCACTTCTACAAACAAGGTCATCTTGTGTCTTATCCAGGTCATCCCGTCACCCATCGAAAACTCAGCTACCTCATACTCTGTATGCACTGGTACTCCAAAACGTACTGGTGGCAGTGGTGGAGGGTTCATCGCTCAGGTCGGGATTTTGAAAATTGTTGGTTTACACAACCATGAGATTATATCTCAGCAAGTACACCCCTAAACCCAACCTAGGTTATCACGTACCTCCGGACAATTACGCAATCACACACATTCACGTACAATAAGTAATTACAAAGCAGGCACATCCATTAATATAGTCAGGCTCAATCATGCGCACACCCATACTCAATCACAATTACATCAGAAGTAAACACGCGCATGTACCATTTTCATCCCATTATTCCTTCCACCCTCATTCCTCTTTCATAGTCCTCGCCAATGAACCGCGTTGAAGTACACGCCTCAGGCACACTGCGATCATTCACTACATTCGGCCCGCATACCTGTTCACGCCTCAGGTCCCAATTGCAACTTGAGCATCACACGCCCCAGGCCCGATCCCAACTCAGCCCGCGCCAAATGCGATAGGCCTACATGATTGGAACCTGAGCTTATGATGGCTCAGTCCAATCCCGGTCTCACCTGAGTTGATCGTGCCTCGGACTGATTCTCATATTTGCTTTTTCAAGCCTCAGCCTGTGCCAAATGCAACAGACCTACGTGATCGCTACCCGAGTTTACGATACCTGGCTCGATCCCATTCTCGTATTATCACACCTTCGCATACTTTTCCACAATCACTTGTCACATCACAACTTCTCCTTACTCATGCACATACTCGATATGCATTTACTACACGCAACTGGCCAATCACATGCAATCCGTGCATGCAACGAGTCACACGCAAACAGAGCTCACTCAACAATTCACATGGCCAATATCAACATTTAATTCGATCTGGCTGACGCGTGCACCAAACAGACATATGTCCACTATATATACACACAAATAAGCACTCAATTAAACACGTAAATTGTCAATTTTCTCTGACCAAATGGCGTCGGATTAATTTCGATCCTTCACGACACTTTCTCACCATTAAATAATGGTTCTAAAAATCCAACTTGCGTCCCAAACAAATCATCACAGCCCCGTAAACGGTAATTCGCAGCTTGTGAACAGTAACTTGCAACTTATAATTCACCTTAAATTGTCCTCCAAAAATCCAAAAATAATCCTCAAGGCCCGCCAAACATTTTCAATCATAAATCTCAATATTTCGCACCCACATATTGTTAATTTCACCCCAAATCAAATTACCCGTCGATACCCAATATCCTAAATCGGGATTAGAGTATGACTTACAAAGTTCTAGGCTAAAATGGCTAGAACGGGGAGCGGTGGCACATAAACGGACACGGCGGGGACTAACGACGGCGTCCAGCTTGAGCGGTGGCGGTCCGGTGGCAGCGTGGGTCTTGCACGGTCGTGGGTGGTTCACGGTGAGAGAGAAAGGAAAAGAGAGAGATGGTGAGGTTTGAGGATGGTGGTGGCTTGAGGGCGGTGTGGACGGCAGCTTGAGGGCGGTCTGGCGTGTGGTGGCGAGCAGCGGTGCCGGCGGTGGAGGAAGAATGGCCAAGGAAAGCCCACAGTGGAGGAGGGGGAAGCTCACGGCAATTTGGGGGAGAGAATGGAGAGAGAGAAAGAGGAGCCTTGGACTAAATAGTGCCCATTTGACCAAGTGGAAAATGACCATATTACCTTTTCCTCATATTTTTAATCCGACGGTCTCGATTTGATCTTATCTTGATCCGACGGCTGAGATTGATTCTTGTACAAAAATATCCAAGGGTATACTTGTAATTTCTCAAAAATCTAAGGGTAAAATTGTCTAATCAAAATTTTAGGGAAAAATTACCAAAATGCTCTTTGCCCTTAAAACATGCCCTTTATTAAATCTTAGGGGTATTTTGATCACTTTCTCCGTTTTTTGTCCAAATTGAATTTTTTCGAAGGATTTGAGCGCACCAAAAATTCGCATGTGTCACGTGCAATGTCGTCCTAACGTTCCGTCGTGACTTCCTAATTTTTTGGTGTCCAATTTGAGCAAAATTTTAATAATTAAATTTTTACTAAACGCAACTCGAGCGTTTCTCGAGCTAACGGGCGGCTTGTTGGGGAAATTCGCAAAATCGACTCGTGACTGATACTGAATCGAGTCACATGCAAATCCGTTCGGTGCGTGACGACCTCGATTGTCATTAAAATCGTGAAGATCAATCACTTGATCCGAGGGGTACGATCGTTCGGTATAATTTTAGAATCATTTGTCAAATCGTTTCGTGGTCCAGCGGAATCATCCGCGATTCACTATTAGGACAGTGGCGAACTGACCCCTAACTGTCCTTGGATCAGCCAACAGTGGCTTAAAATATCACTTCCGCGATTTAATGGTCGAAATCCATTCACAATCGAATTTTCTTTAGTCAAGCGAATTTAATTCCCCTATTAGCCTTTCCCTAATGGTTAGCATTCCCAAGATTGATCAGTTTCGGGCAAGAACTTACTCTGTGCACATCTCATAAAACTCAATTATTTAATAAATTCCAATTAGTGAAATTTCAGAATGTCACAAAGGATGAAGGGTTTTTATCCAATAAATTTTAGTTTTCTTCTTATTTCAATAGGTTTATTGAAATTTTTTACCATTTTGTTTGCGGTTCTTGATAAAGTGGAAAACAAATAGGCATGCCAAACACATTTTCGCATATTAGCTAGTAAAGTCTATTGGTGGCGGTGCAAAGTTTGGTTGAATCCCTTCTTTGTATTACATTGGATTGGTTTTGAATAGAGAATAGCTTCCATATGTTGTACAACCACCAATTATGTAACAGTCTGAATTTTCGATCCTTTTTCCGGGATTTAGGAAATGAAATTGATCAATGCACTATAGTGAGATCTCACCCGGGACCGGAAAATTACCATTTTGCCCCTAGACCCTGTATTAGGAATTTCGAATTTTGGATAATTTTGGGCATTAATTAAGGACTAAAATAAGTGAAAAAGAAATTGGAATTATTGAATTACCACTTTGCCCTTGAATTATTGGATAAAGACAAACGAGGACCGTTGGATCAAGGGTATTTTGGGAAAAATTGCGGATCGCCGACACGTGTCCCCCACGAGCTCACTTTTTTGACTGGTCTGATCTCTCTCTCTCCTCACCTCTCATTTTGGCCAGAACTCCCTCACGTCCAGCCCCCCCTCTCCCATTTTCTTCCTCTCTCTCTCTCTCTCTCTCTCTCTCTCTCTCTCTCTCTCTCTCTCTTTTTCACTTTCTTCATCTTTGTTTCCACCATCACCGCCGGTGCTGCTGCTGCTGCTGTTCCACCGTTCTAGCCACCCATCCAGCTAGTTTGTCCTGCCTTTGTAGGGTAAGTGACCTCCCCAAATGTCGCCTAGGACCTCGGGTATTGTTAGGCTTGTTTAGGGCTCGGTTTAGGGTGAATTTAGTGGTTGGTTTGCTCGGTGGTGTGTGTTGGTTGATTTCCAGTTAGGTTGCTACTGCGTCGTTGGTTTTTGTTATTTTTACTGTGACTTGTGTGGCTCGAATTTGAGGAAGTGTTCTTCATCAAAGTTGTTTCCAACATCTTGAAGTTTAACATAATTTAATTTGGGAACTTTTGGAAATCATTTGATGCTATTCGGAAGTCCATCTTTAGACCGAAATAAAACTACCCGATTTAGTGTTCATCCGACCTTCGGGACTGTTCGAATTTTTATAAATTTTTTTAGGCCTATTTTCAAAATATTTCCTTCACAAAAATTGTTGGGGACATTTGTGGCTATAACATATAAAAATTTCAAATATTTTCAAGGTGATTTGGGTATTGAAATAAATGTATTTTGAGGACAAAACAGTCTGTTAGAGCAAACATATTTTGGTCTGACTTCGAGGAACAAAAAGGCATAGTTACAGATCGAACCGGATTTCGTGTTCTTCATAACAAATGTTGATCAAGATTTTTTTTATGACATATCCAAAATTTAGAATTTTTAGAGTTCGTTTATTATTTATTTTGTTAGGATTTCAGTCACTGTGTAAACTGCCCAATGTAGACCCGATTTTACATATTTTCGATTTTTCTCTCTTGAGAATTATTTGGTGTTATCGTGGCATTTTGATGGGTAGTTTGATGCTTGAATGAGCTTATATGTGTGATTGTGTGGCTGTGAGGTGTGATGGGTGATTGCGCATTGAATTCGCATGCCAAGAATGTGATTGGGTGGCGTGTTCGTGTGACGAGAATGTGAAATTGTGAAATGTGTGTGTGAGGTGTATATATTTGGCCATGCGTTTGTTGGCCGTGTGTAAATATGGTTTGAGTGGAACGAGGATACGGAAATATGGGATTGGTTGGAAAGGATCCATCCTGAGGCGTGTACGTTTACGTGGGACGATGCCGTTCCTAACGAGGTGACGATGCCCAGCCTGACGAGGTGTCGATGCTTGACGTGGTCAGAAGACCGTTGGCCTGATGCGTTTTACGCGGGTACGATAGAAGGAAAGTGTGTGTAGGATTCCATCCTGAGGCGTGTTCGTTTACGTGGGACAATGCCGTCCCTGACAAGGTGACGATGCTCGGCCCGACGGAGTGACGATGCCTGACGAGGTCAGAAGACCGTTGGCCTGATGCGTTTTACGCGGGCGCGGTAATGGTGGAAAGGTTGAGAACGAGCAAGAATTGGCGGGACGAGTGAAATTAAGAAAGTGACGTGTGATGTGAGTTGGGGTGCGAGTGTGTTTGTATCGCATGGTGTGATACTCGATTATGGGATAAAAACTGCTAGGCATGGTATGGGACGTGCCCAAGTGGGTTTTGCTCTATAATCGAGGCACGCTCGCGGCTGTGATATATTTCTATGGCATACTGGCTGTGTGGTTGACTAACGTGCAGTGACGTGCATGAGGAATTCCAGATAAGGTCCCGTGTGATTGTTAGTTTGGTTGATAGATTGTGTGTTATGCGTGTTTTCGTCTGGTGGTACGTGAGTGCCTACGTAGGGTTTGGGGTTGTACACTCATTGATATTCGTCTCACGGTTGTATAACCGCCACTTTCAAACCCCCAGTCTTAGACCTGGGAAGTCCGCCTCCTCTTTTTGAAGTTCAAGGAACCGCTTTTGGTGCCGGTGGGACTGCAAGTGAGTGTCCGGAGGCTCAAGCCCGAAGAATCAGGAACAGATTGGAGAAGGGCGACCCTTAGGTTTTTCCCTAGGGCATTTTAGGGTTTGTATAACTTGGGATATCCGATAGGGAAGTTAAGTTAACCAGACCCTGATCTTGTGTTATGACGGTGATTTCGGATGTTGGTTTGCTGTACATGTCTGTAATATGATATTTGTATATTTGGTGTTGTATGAATTTGTGGTTGCTGGATGGTTCTGCTGTTCTATCCTGTTGTCGTCATTATTTGTCCAGGATTTTGTTATTCGCTTCCGCATGTGGCTCTGATGTTTGGGTTGGGTCGACGACATTCCTGGGACGTCGCACAAATTCGACCAGAGCAAGGGATGTTGCGAGCTCGATGGGGGTTCGGGGCATGACAAATTATATCAAGAAAATATCATTTGACTGTGTTTTATACTTTTACAGAGGTGATTATGGTGACATTTTCTCTACAAGAGAGAGAAAGAGAGGAAGATGCTGAAAGGTGGGATGAAGAGAGGAAAGTGGGACCTGCAAAAAAAATTAAAAAAAGACACCGAGGAAAAGTTTAAGGTGCTGAAGGGTGGGATCCACAATGGGTGAAATAGTCCAAACACTTTCTCGGGGAGTGTTTTAACCAAACTGGGAGTGGAAAAAGCATAGCCTTTTCAATTAAGCATTAATTTCGAAGAAAGATGGTACCTTCCCTTGCTTGCTCCATATGTAAGCAATTATGGTGAGACTATCGAACATTTATTCTTGCAATCGAGGGACTGCTTCCCGCATCTTCAAATTCAAAAGGAAGGTCCAAGTCGTCTGTCAGAGTGGTTCATACATCCTATTACCTGGGATGTACCATTGCAGTGATGTTCTGGCAATTATGGCTGTCTAGCTAGACATAGATTTTTCGAGGTGAAATGCCAGATCACCTATACATAAGAAATTACCCGTCTTAATTAGGGTGGTTTACTAGCTGTTCACGGATTAAGTTACTCATGCTTTATTAATTTTGTTGGAGTGAGTTACTAACATTTACTAATACAATCTATTTGTGGATGACTTGTGTAGTAGTACTGGCTAGGATGGGCTTCAATAAGCTTAGGTCTTCCGAACATTGCATAGGAACCTTGCTCACCGTTGTAACAACAGTCTCATTCTCTCTATAATGAAACCATGCAATAACTATGGGTAGTTTTTGAACTCCAGAGGGAAGAAATTGAGCAAGGCGGTCGTTTATCTGCAAGACGAGTCCTCTTGCTTGATCTTGTATTCATTAGAAAGGCGACAAGCTAGTGCAAGTTTCCCAAAATACTTTATGACTCATAATCAGATTGTTAAAGAGCAGCATAACTATAAATCTCAAGCTCTAAAAGTATGAGTTTTCATGGTTTAATGTTTTTTCCCTAAACCTTTTGTTTGGATGCATTCTTGGTACATCTCTTGCTTCTTCCCCCATTACTTGAGCTTGTTCTTTCAAAACGAACACTCAGAACAGAGAAACAATGTCCACGATCTAGATTGGCTACTTCATTTACTGCTCAAATCACAATGATACGAATCCTATTTCACCAAGTTTTAACTTTTACATCACTAAGTAAATTGATGACTTCTGCACAAGCTTAGGAAACATAAAATGTTACCATGGCAGTGTCAGACAGATGAAAAATCATACTGAAAACACAAGCCGTACGCCACATTTTAGCAGGCACGTGGTCTCATGTATGCAAGAAGAGACAATCGCATCTATTAAACATGAAAGAGATTTCTTTATTGAGTACGTTGCTCATGGCATATCTGAAAGCATAATTTCCTCATAGTCAAAACATCTTACTTCTTTGAAGATGCTATACTTCTCGATTTAAACATCACCACATTAATGACATCAAAGGATCTCACCGCAGTGAAAAAAAGTGAGGAAGAAGAGAAAAAGAAACAGGGGGGACAGCGAAAAGGAAAAGAGAAACCAATGTTAGCTTAATTTGTAGCACTTCCCATAACTGTAAACTTTTTGGGGCAAATAAAGGATATGGAAATGTCTAACAAGACGCAAATAATTGAAGAAAAAGGAAACGAAGAGGGGAAAGAAACAAATAAATATAAACTTAACTCTTTCACGCTTCCAGAAACACCACTTTCTCCCATTTAGACTAAGGAAAGGACAGAAAAGACGGAAAATTAGTTCCATCAACCTCCATTTATTTCATGGCTATGTATCGCAATATTCAAAGTGCGACAACGTACAGAATCACTACGAAACCACATCCATCAGTAACCAACCTAAGGAATCATAAACTTCCAGTAAGCTTGAGTTGTCAATTGTCATATGCCACAATTTCAAAGTGGATCTATGTAGATACAAAATCAGCAACAACAGCAAGTTCAGAAATTGACATAATACATGCCTCAGAGCTACTTGAATGCAATGATAGGTATTGAGCTAGAGCCACCAAATTTGTCATTTGCACAGCCATAATATACTTCCTTTATGCCTAAAAAGGTTCAGAGTCATCTAATCATTTGTGAATATACATATTTTAGGAAAGTTTAGTTTTATTTTAGTATGATCAACAGATGTACCAATGATCGATAATGCTGCAACACACATTATGCATGGTTCACATGTCACATAAAGGAAGCATGCTAAAAACTCCTCTGCAACTTCTGCAGCCAAAAATCCAGTCCTTTGCCACTATTTAAGAAGAACATCAAGAGCTTCCATCTCTGCATGTCTTGCTGTCTATAAAAGCCTAAGGAGAAAAACAAAGCAAGCATATGAAACTTAGGAGCTTTGTCAAAGAGACAGTTGCTCTTAGTGTATTTTCAACGTAATTAAGAAATGCATTTCATGAGAAATGTTTTGTCCTTCAAGTTAACTGATTGAGAGTATATATAAGATTGATCCAGGCATATGCCACATGAAGTTAACAAGTCTTGCTCGCTTAAAGTTACTGAGAATCCCACATGGAAAAAGAGGCTTCTTATTGGATTAGCCACCTCCACCTTTTGGAGCAGTATTATTACACATACCCCTATAGCAGGGCGCCTTTGTTTTTTTTATTAAGCTCCACAAGATACTAAAAGGACCAAATATTTTACGCATAAACTACTCATTACCATCCATACAATCATTTATAGTAGTATATTGTCACCACATGACTATAAATGATTACAAAAACAGACTATTGGATAAGCGATGATCTCTACCAGAAACTAGGCTTAAATATTTGTGTAAATGAGGTCATTGTATGACAAAATGTGCCCAAGGAACAGGTCATTACTTCTTAAAAGGCCTTACAATGGTCACAATGCATTTTTATACCATTTAAGTATACCAAAAGTCTAATGTTAGGAACTTCACAATAGATAAAGACCGTAATGTGGTTCCAAACGGAGCTCAATAGCAAATGAAAAACGTAAAACATCATGCATAATAAAGCAATAGTATTGTTATTGTTAGCCATAGCCATGTTTAATGAAGAGTAATGGGAACAAAACCCTTTACAGCTAAATAGTGCATGGAAAATTCCACATACTAATAGATTTGATCATATATATTATTTTATCATCTATTAAAGAAATATTAAGGGAGAAACATAAAATGATCAAACTTTACCAAAAAAAAAAAACATAAAATGATCAACGATAAACTAGAAGCGAATAATTCGAGGGTACCAATTCAGAACAATAACAAAAATCTGTTGCCTAAAATTTATTGGAGGGGGTGGACAAGCAATTATAGACATACATTTTGTGTCTCGCTAGTCCGGTTTCTTCTTGCCGCAATAACATTCCCATCCTCAACAATCACATAGCTGTTCAATCAAAGAGTACAATCAGAGATCATGCATAAGATTGAAATACTAACCATCTTAATTAGAAAATACAGTAACATATATGAAATGGACCTAGTAACTGAAGGCTAGTATCTTACCAAACTCGAACTTCAAGGCTGTCCAACGCAAGCTTTACCTTGTATAAGAAAAGCAAATAGGCCACGTTCCTTGTTAGGAGAAAAATAAAACGAGGATAAGAGTTAGAAATTCTCTCATGCATGCATGCCTACATACAGGCAATTCAAGAGATAATCAGTAAGTTGCAAGAAATATTTCAATATCAATATGTGGCTACTAATGGAATGAATGCATGTCTCATAGTTATGATCAAAATCTTGCGACTACTAAATAATATACTAGTAACAAACTTTCCAATTAATGATTATCACCAGGTACTCATCCTGTAATTCAGATGCAAATCCCACCAAACTGGTAAACTGATATGGCTCATTGTCTCTATTCTACTGAATAATTTATGCAAACTCCATGTTTCTCGTGATGTTTTTCAGCAAAAGGACACTATTGGTGCCATAACTTGTATACGGAGATCACTTTGGTGCCATAACTTTTTTTAGGATCACTTTCATGCCAAAATCGGAGAAAAAAGATCATTTTAGTGACTCCGGCCAAAATTCTGGCAAAAAAAAGTGCCACGTCAGATGTCCGGCAAGCCATGTCAGATTTCCGATAAGCTATGTCAGCATTGGAAATTAATAAAAAAAAAAGAGCCACGTCAGATTTCCGACGGCCATGTCAGCATTGGCACTAAAATGATCGTTTTTCAAAAAAGTTGATACTAAAGTGACCCAAAAAAAAGTTATGGCACCAAAGTGATCTCCGTACACAAGTTATGGCACTTGTGGTGTACTTTTGCCCATTTTTTTCTTTTTCATATCCATAGTCCTCAGGGAGAAAGAAAATAAACACCTAACTAGTTGTCATTGGGCATAACAAATATTCATATTACTCTCACACTCCAAGTAAATTTGCTTTCCAATTAACCCTAGTTGCCAAAGTCAACAAGTGGTAAAAGGACTTGACTGTCAAGCAACCTTTCTTGGTGGCTTGCTATCTCACTTTGTCATTCCTGTATGATTTTGCCTCTTCAAGCGCCTCATAGAACTTAGCGACAGAGTCCTATCAGGGTGCTATCCAATGGTTGAATTTTCTCACAATTCAATTGCCCTGGCAAACCTATCACCCTCTCTCTCTCTCTCTCTCTCTCTCTCTCTCTCTCTCTCTCTCTCTCTCTCTCTCTCTCTCTCTCTCTCTCTCTCTCTTCCGTGTTGCTAGTTGTCCACAATGCCTGGTTCGCGTAAGGGAGTCCTCAACTTATAGCGGCCAGTTTGGCTCAATTTTTTGCCTGAAAAGGGGACTGAAACAACCCATGTACTCCCTACTTCCCATTGTTTCACTCGTCCTCGCTTATTTTTACTTTAAACCTAGACTTCACCTACTTCTTTAAATAATTCGCCACCTATGAAAAGAAAGAAAGAAAAGCTATACTTTCTAGGGATTGTTGCTGATTTTGCAGCATGTAACAGCGATTACCAATGGAATCAGTACCAAGCATCCACAGACTAAACTTACGAAGAAACACTTATTCAACTTCTGTCGAACAAATTCAACGGCACATGCTCCAAGTTCCAGGGCAATTGTAACATCATAAAATCAACTTCAAAATCTCAAGTATTACATCAACTAATACAATTCAGACGTGTCAGGCATTACCTGATCTATGGCAACTTGCATGAAGCCTAGAACCTCTGTAGAGAATCGTTCACCCGAAGCTACATCATCAGTTTCCATGGCTTCGGTCAGCAATTGTAGTCTGTCGTCTCAAATCGCCGGTCTCCATCACCATCGGTTTGCTAGGGACTCTGTTTCAGGAAAAAGAACTACTTATGTTTGTTGCCTCCGTTGGTAGGTGGCAATCTTACAATAGTCAAAGCTTGGTGTTGTTGGATGGAAGATGAGTAGTGATGATGCTGGAAGTAGCGTCGGTGGAGTTCAAAGTTTGCCAATGGTGGAGAAAAGAGGATTTAGCAACCAAAAAAAATAGATATATCATACTCGGGTTTAAGACCCAAAGAAAGAAAATGGGGAGAGAAAAACTAAAAACAAGAGCAAGTGAGTTCACTTACCTACGAATTGCTTCCTTAGCAAGATTTAATCACTCTAACAACAAAAGCTGCAAGCCAACACTACCATTCTCATCTCTGCCAATCGAATTGGAAGTCAACATAGTCTTGCTTTGCATGCCTCGAGGGAGAATAAGCTTTTGATTTTTCTTTGGTACTATTTGACTTTTGTCCTCAGCACACACTTGACAATCTTGTAAGTCCTTTTGTAGATCTGTTTCGAACGAGTTATCTTCATGCATAAGTGAAATCTTGGCTTCTGAATCTATTGATTCAAGAACAACCTCGTAGAGTAAAGCTAGATCCATTAGCTGATTGTCTCGTAGCACAACCTTTAAATTGTCCTCTAATTGCATGCATATTACTCGGAATCCCCACTTTTTCACAATTCCACCCGATATGGTAAGGCTAAATTGTACATTAACTCCCATCAATTTGACCAAAATTGACATCTCCCCACAGCTGAGATGGTATGAAATACTGAAGCCAAATACGATCTGAATCCGACAAGAAGGTATCATAACGTGGTACCCAATAATTCCGGCTTTCACCATTAGCACACGATACAAGCTCAAAAGGGACTCCCTTTTTCTGTTCATCATTACCGAGAGCAACGTAAAGAGCAAATCCAAGAAACTTGCCATACAAGTCCTTTGAAGCCATGAAAGATACGGAATCCTCTTCAATAGGAAGGATCCACTCTGGCATCTCTCCTCTAGGAAGAGTAATTAGGTAACGAGGGTAACGAAGAGGATTCTGTTATAAGGGTAGACCGTTAGAAAGTATTGAGTCTATTATCAGTACCCAAATAGAAAATTCATTTTCAGTTTAGTAAGTAATCCTAGTGAATTCCACTAAGAATTGGCACTCTATAAATGAGCAGAGGTCCCAATAATCCTTGCTTCATTAATATACAAGTCTCATGTGATAGAAATCATTTCGATGAAAGTGCAATAGCCACCTCCATTACAATGCATTTGTCATACACTGATTATTCAAGCCAATGACATATATGCAATATTTTCCTTGTTCTTGGTATTGTTGGTCTCAAATCAATGCCATATATGATTATTTACGCCAAGATATAGACTATATGGTGCGACATTTCTCTTTCTCAGTTAACTTTTGTAAAGTATTGGTTTTCATTTTATTCCATCCACATGATAACTGATTTAAAGAACGCCAGTCGAAATTATGTGTTCACCATGTGATCTAGCCTTATCAAATTTAATGCTCATCTGAAAAACGATAAATTAATAAAGTTTTTCTTGGCTATATAATAACTAAATTTGTTATGTAAATTAACTTTTTATATATGGTTAATTGCTATGTAAGTTAATTATGCCGCTATGTTTTCTAACTTTATTTGATTTTTAATTTATAGTTTTTTTTTGGTAAGAATTTTTTTTTAATTTATAGTTAATGGTCAAAAAATTAGTAAATGACAAAGTTTGTGTATAACTAATATAAATGAATGTTTTAAGTATAGAGAACATAAATGTTATATATTTAATTAACACTCTTTTTATTTCCTTTGACAAAATATATGTTGTGGGAGGAAAAGGAGCCAATGATTGTGTGAGACACGATATAGCCATAGCACACTATTCTATCCAACTTTCCATTATTGTATTGATATGTCTTCAAGCCTAAAGAGGTTTCACAAGTAGTGAATATGTTTATCCTCCTCGATCAAGGCTCGAGTTCAAATCACCAAATTAGCACATTTTCTTTATGCGACTCCTGGGAACATGAACCTGCATATTCTTAGTACTTACCCAGTGCTAGTCCATTCGGCTAGAGGAGAGACTGTCCCATCTAGTGGAGATTAGTTGGTTACTAAAAAAACTGTGGAATACCGCATTGATATAAAGAAAAAACTCTTAAAATTCGTTTGATAATTTCTCTTGTGAGAATGCACATTGATATAAAAAGTTTTACCTCGCTTCATATTTGTTTGCTTTTCTTAGTCCTCCACTTGCATTTTCTGCTATTGCAATATACAAGCACACACTGAATCCAACATACACTCCACATTGATGTGTGTATGTGTGTCAGAGAGAGCGAGAGAGAGAGAGAGAGACTAACCAGGTCAAGTGAGGAACTATCAGCCATGGTCACCCCTCTACGGACAAAATCATGAAATGAAGTTAAATCTCCAGTATTTTGCATAGATTCGCAACCATCCGCCAGAAGACAATTCAAAAATGGTGGAAGCTTAGGAATCTCTTGTAATTGATTGCTTTCTCTAACACTCAAATGGAGCAAACGATCACGCTTATTGATGGACGTAGGAAGGCTAGTAATATTATTCCCCCCGAGCAATAAAGTTTCCAAGAAGGGAAAACAGGAAAGATTCTCGAGAAACTTTACTTCGGACAAATTACATCCATAAAGGTCCAACCAACGTAAATTTGAAAGTCCGGTCTTCATGCAGGGATCAGCTGAATCCTCATACTTTGGAAACCCAATTAAATTTGTGCATGAGTTAACTTGCAAGTTTTGAAGGTTTTGTAACTTATAAATGCTAGACGGAAGACTTTCTAGGTTCTTGCAACAATATATATACATAATCTCCAAAGAGACAAGATTTTCTATAGATGCAGGAAGTTCTATAATAGCGGTCCCTTGTAAATGAAGCTGTTTCAGGCCTTCAAGTTTATATGGAATATCAGGGAACCTTTCAAATTTTGTGCAATTTACAAGTTGGAGAGCTTGGAGGTTTTTTGACTTGAGCACATTTGGAAAAACGCTAAGTTCAGAGCACTCACTTAAATTCAACACCCGTAACTTGTCATGATATGCGATGGACTCGTGTGCTTGTACCAAGTTTTTGCAATATGAGAGATTCAATTGCTCGAGATTTGGAGTACATGAAAGGTCAGGCATACGAACCAGCGACTTGCAGTTACTGAAAGTTATGTACTTTAAATTTTGGAAGTCCTGCAAAAATAGCGAAAACAACTTTTGATAAACATTTTGAAATAGACAAAAAGAGGTGTTTGTACATAGACGGGGGAGTCAATCATTCACTCAAACTGGGGAAATGATGGTAATTCAATAGCAGATGTCATTCATGTTATCCCTAGTTTTATATATTGATGATTAATAATACAGTAATTAATTTGGCTACACAACACATGGGGGAGATTGGGTTTCTCAGGGAATGGATATGTCACAATTACATATCGTTGACTATTGTATAATCTATATTGACCGGGTGAATATGTCATAATTACATATGCTTAGGCCACAATACTATTAGTCTTCATGTGGAAGGAAGGAAGGAGCTTCGGTGGATCAGGCAACTGGGAGCCATTAAAAAATTCAAAATTAAAATTGTGTTTGACAATTACTAAAAAAATTATAATTAATACCATTAAAAATCCCGAACCAGTACGCATAATTACTTCAAATTAATTTTCGTTTCACAAAAATCCTAAACTGGTACCATTATGACATAGTTATCCCAAACTAATTTCTTTTAAGAAAAAAATCACAAACTGGTATACCTGATCCAAATCTACCCTTTAGTAGCAAACAAAAATTAGTTTGGGATAAAATTACACCATATCATGCATTTGGCAATCACAAAATTCAAGTGAAGTATCATGTGACGAGCATACAAATGTAGGCCACATGACAAAACTACACCATGCGTCATGCCATGTGACAACCATAGAAGCATATAGTAAAGTGCCATGTGGTGATTGCGGATGTGGGCCACATGACAAAATTGTTCCACACGTCATGTCATGTGGCAACCACAAAAGTAAAGCGAGGGGCCATGTGGCGAGCATAGGAATGAAGACTTTGCCAGTTCTGGCTTTAGCTATATATCATAGATGAATGGGGAAATAAATAATATCATAATGTAATTGCGTAAAATTAATAAACTTAAAATTATTTTGAAGTCATGCAAAGACAACGAAGCCAACTTTGAAATATATTCGGAAGATAATAAGAATTTCTTATACTCAATTCAAAATCTGGCTTTGACTTTCTATTAAGAAACTAGTGGCATGCCCCTACTGGATCACTTCTATTGATGTAGCTGTGAACCCATTACAATCATTACTGGCAAAGTTCCTAACAAAATACTCTATTATATCCACTTAGAAGTGCTGCTCCTTAAGAAATTACTTAAGCAATTAACAATGCCTCATTTTATAGAATGGTGCATTCAAACCTTCGACTGATCTAATTTTATTGATGCTGGACAAATCCCCGCTCTTTAGGTATGTGCATTGAGTAAGGAACTATTACTTGATGTCTACGTGGCCTACCACCACTTAAGCAGCTACTCCTTGGGTGTCTTTACTTCTATATACGTGTCAACGGGTAGGTTCGTTATATTTTTGTTTCCCTTTTGTTCGATCACTGTACAATTTTCTGTAAAAAAAAAGTTTATATGTAAACAACCGACAGCGAATTGCATTTTGAATTTCTCCGCTAGGTAGATTTGATCTGATTTTAAAATATATCAATGTCGATAGTTAGAGATTTTAGGTTTAGAAAGCATTTGAACTTTATTTATACTATTATATAGGGTAAAGATGATCTCCTACTTTAAAAGATTTTAATCTTTCTTTTATATTCCTTCCATCAATTATCCTCAATTACTTATTTAACAGATATTATACCATGGACAGATATGTGACATTGATTATTTTATTTTTTATCACTCACATTTTCAATATGAAAAGTCGAATTTTTCTAATGATGCAATGCCTTCATAAAAAAACTTCAAATCTTGAAATATCTTTCTCTTTCCACATATATGTATAAAACTTCTTTGCATTGTCAATTTTATGAACAAAAATTGTTTCCGCTGAGTATTTCTAATAAAGCTGTTCACTTAATTTTTTCAAATGCCAATTTTGCTACACGTAAAAATATTTCTTACGCAAGTTGTTAGCGTCATTTTCAAAGAAAATAGAAAAGTGATTTCTAAAACATAGGAACACCACTTCCTTTTGTGTTCTAGCCCATATAACATGCATATACATATACATATAAAGTAGATAATATAAAGGTCTATGTAGGCAAATGCTCACCTTAAATTTTTTTACTACTCCTGAGATATTGGCTTCACTCACATTAAGTCCCACTAATTTCTTTGGACCAGAGGAAAATTCTGGAATCCACGAAGCACCGGGACATTCAAACCATCTTAGCCAATTAGGAAGACATACAGGACCTTGGAAAGAATTATGCACATTGCGCAGAATAAGCAATCTCAGCCTTCTCATTTTTGTAAAAGCATCAGGATTGATACATATCTCTATCGGCTCAAGTGGCTCCAACACTATAGCTTTTACAAGACAATCTCCCTGTATACAAGACACTTTAGGTTATGCATGTTTAATAATGACGGTCAAAGATAAGGAGGAAAAGATTTAATTGTATTCACAAGTCTTACCATGTCACTTGATAGAATATTGAGAATGTCATCATACAGCCATAGTCTACTGCGTCTCCTAGGATCATCTCGACATTCTTGGTTCACAATATCTATACCCATTGCTCGAATCAAGTCATGCATTTGTAGAGGTCCGTTCTCAATGCTTATCAAGGACCTCTCAATGAGAATATCAAATCCTACGACTGTCTCAAAATCGCAACTATCAAGAACTTTCTTTATGTAGTTACTATCCTTTCCCTTAAAGAAGCAGGCAATGTGGAGAAAAATCTCTTTCTCATTTTCCTCTAGTCCATTATAACTTATTTTGAGCACATCATTAATGGTTTTGTTGGGAAACCTAGAAAGTTTCTGTAGTGTACTTTCCCATACATCTTCTCTTCTACCACATAAGAAGGAACCCAGCACCTCAAGTGCTAAAGGAAGGCCTCTAGCATGATTTAGAACACTATCAACCAAATCTGTCCTAATTTCTAATTTCTGGTGTGTTGAAAAAGCATGATTGCTAAGTAGCTCGCGAGCTTCACTGTCATTGAGTGCTTCAACTTCATACACGTGATCTTGATCAATCCCATGACAAGTTAGCAAATGTTTATCTCTTGTAGTAACAATGATCCTACTTCCATTACCAAACCACTTGCCTTCTCCTGCTAAAGCATTTAACTGGCGCAAGTCATCCATATCATCAAGGACAAGGAGAACTTTCTTGTGACGAAGTCTATGTTGTATTAGATTAATACCTCTATCAACATTGGACACTACTAATCTTTTTTGTAGTGACAAAATTTCGAATAGCATTTTTTCTTGCAATTGAGCTAAATCCTTCGAATCTTTTGAATCTTCTCGAACATTTCCCAAAAGACACGAACCCTCAAATTGTCTAAAAATAGCATTGTATAGAGCTCTTGCTAAAGTTGTCTTCCCTATGCCTCCTTGTCCCCATAATCCCACCATGACAACATCACCATCAGACTCAAGGTTTAACATTGATTTTAGCTTAACCACTCGGGAATCTATCCCAATCGGATGCTTAGCAACATGCAAAGGTGTTCGGTCTAGGCGAGTGGATATCTCCTTCACAATCCTTTGTATAAGTTCTGACTCATCTCTGTCAAAATGGAAAAAGAAGTTGTAGCATTGTTTTAGTAGTTTGAACAAGCAAATCACGGGCAATCACCAGCCAAATGACAAAGCAGTGCATCCCATTTTGACATGATCACAGCCAAAACAAAATGTATTCCCACTGAGTAGAGCTCCACACCAATCAAAACAAGTTCAAGGTTCAACTTTTTATCATCCAAATGATTCATGTTCTTTCGATTTATACATTACCATTTACTTATTTTACCTTTTGACTGTTATATGTGATTTATCTACATGCCTAATCAAAAGAGCTATTTAGGACTTTGAACGGTGGTTAAGATTTTGATTGGAAAACTATTAAATATCCGAAGCACAATGTCATTACCTTACATGGTTTGTACGCACTCATTATCCTGTATATAGCGTTGCGAACTTTCTTACTCCTTCCAAAGAAATGGGGCAAGTGGAATAACGGCATTCAACATTTTGTCCATTGGTCCATCAAGTATTAACATTTAGACTTAAAAACCTTGTGTGTGTCGATTCATTTATTTCTTAATTTTTTACAAAAAAATCTTTATATTTACTTGTAAAGATTAGTTTCTTTCACAAAATATGAATTCCACTTAACTTACCCATCGTTCAAATGCCACCCAGACAAGCTACCAGCATCGAAGAGAGCTTTCTTCCATCTCTTCACTTCTTTCGAATCCTTTCCAAACTTTAACTCATGCTTTGCCAGAGCTCTCTCAAAGCTCTCTCTCCCCCCTCTGACTTCTCTTGGATCCACTTTATAAAACACCGGTAGAACGGTAAGGTTCTTTTGCTCCTTGCACTCCATAATCTTCGCCATCTCTTCCAAGCACCACCATGAGGAAGCATAATCCTTCGAGAAAACAATGATTGCGATGCATGATTCTTCGATGGCCTTCATAAGTGCCTGTGATATTTGGTCTCCCCTCCTCAGTTCCTCATTATCAATGAAAGTGAATATTCCGTTCTGGTCTAAAGCTTTGTAGAGATGACCAAGGAAGTTGTTGTGCAGTTCTGTGCCTCTAAAACTCAAGAAAACATCGTAAACCTCTTTGCGTTTCGATGAAGAAGCCATTCGATTATGGGGTTTAACAATCAGCAATGACTATAAGCTTCAGATTCGGTAGTGTTTTCAGGTAGTCGTTCACCATCTGATCTTCTTGTTGATTTATTCTTATAATAGAGGACAGAGATGCATGACTTTTTTTTGGGTAGGGTTGATAAAGAATAAAATTAGAATTTTGGAAAATGATGGTGCTTGGACCACGATATGTTATAGGTGTGAACACGTGGACTTATTTTCACCATCGCGTTATTCCGATTCTCTGATGGACACAAGCTTCTTTGTGGCCGACAAAAGCAGTGGAGAAACAACTTTGGGGTGGTGGATGCATGACTTTTTTTTGGGTAGGGTTGATAAAGAATAAAATTAGAACTTTGGAAAATGATGATGCTTGGACCAAGAAATGTAATAGGTGTGAACACCTGGAATTATTTTCACCACCGCGATATTCCGATTCTCTGATGGACACAAGCTTCTTTGTGGCCGACAAAAGTAGTGGAGAAACAACTTTGGGGCGGTGGATTCTTGTGCTCTGGTCATAGGCACACTTATCAGAAAAACTTTGCTGGCTTCCTCGAAATGGCATCCCCAACCTCTGAGTGGTTTCTTTTTTACAGTTTATACCTCAAACCTCGCGACATAAATATTTTCTTGAAGACTTTCCAATCACTTCATGAGCAAACTAAGAATCGTGTTCATCGATAGCGGTGCGATTGGATCTTTAAACAAATATATTTGCTTAGTTTATTCCTACGCTTGCATCTTATTGCAGTTTGCATTCAGACAATAGGCACATTTATGTTCAGACACAATGCATTTGAATTAAACAAAGTTTGCTTGCGTCGAATAAAACAGGGGCTCAACTACAAACTTCTTCATTTTAATAGACCCGATGGAAGACTCGACATATGAGATGAGATGGAAATCACAACTCCAAAATTGTGGTAGTTGACCTCAACTTCATGATAGCGCAATTGGACACAACTCCAAGACTGCGGGAGGTGGTCTCGACTCCAAGATAGTGGAATTGGTCCTAACTCCTTGCTGTAGAGTTAGATATGTTTCGGACAAGGTGGATCACGATTCCAAGAATTGTGGAAGTTTGGATAAAAATCTTTCAAGATGAGGATTAGATAAGTCAAGGACAGCCAAGAGAGGGGACTGTGATGAAAAAACAGCCGGTTTTTGAAGAGGATTTTTTAAGTAGCAAAATACGGTCAAGAGATTTGGATTACACAAAAATCAAACATGGTCAAACAATCGTATGCTCTGTCCATAGTTTGGAGTTTGATGGCCAAAATACAGAGCAAACAAGGCGATCTGGAGTTTGAAAAGATTGATTGGGTCAAGTGAACTGGCCAGAGATGAGATAAGAGGGAGAAAAACAGAAAGCGGGTCATTTGAGCTATGGAGATTTGAAAGCGCGATGCCTTTCGGTGGCTGGGGAATCCAAAAGGAAGATTTGAGTGAGAGTTGGAAAGTAATGGAAAATCAGAATCATACAAGATTAAAGAGCAGCGAGTGGAAGAAAAAGCTTGAGAGTCAAAAGGTGTAGGATTCGTTTCTCACGCTATTTTGACACGCAATTTGCAATGTCTTAGTCACCTTCGTATGAATTTGTCTAGGGATGAATCATGTTGCCTAGTTGTTTCCTTCGCATGATGGTATTGGACAGAATATATTTCGTCCATGTTCGGCCCCTTGAAGTATCCCGGAGTGACCTCGTTGTTTGTCTGCATGATTTTGCTTCATCCAGCACCTTTATGTTGCATTTGATTTTCTTTTACATTAAATTCAGTATGCGTGTAGTTTGTTATTTACGGTTTTTGGAAGTATTCTCATCGTTGTTTTTACTTAGTGTTGGCTTTTTACCTGTGCCTTCATCCACCCAAAAAGTTTGGATCTTTTTACCGTTTTGGTCATACATACAGCTTTACTTAATTCATAAGCATCAATTATCTCTTCTTTTACTCACAAGCACTTAGTTAGATTAAATCATAATAGTAATGAAAAGAAATCATAACTACATAATACAAAAATCTAGATGACATATTAGATGATTATTGCTTTACAAGATTAGTTAAGTCGTAATTAATCTGGTTTCATCTAGTGTAGTATTGATCTTTGTCACCTAGATTATATAACTCATATTTATTATTTACTTTAGCGCACGTTAATTTTTATCCATAGCTCACGAGGATCCTATCTCGGAACTTAATAACAAGAGATTGTATATGTATAATGTTGCCCGATATGGTTCAGGTTATTTCTTTCCTCATCTTTTACTTTCTTTGTTATTATTTAATTGGATTTTTATTATTTTGAGTCTTTATACATGATTACTTAGATTTCCATTTCTTATGAAAAAATCAAAAAATAAAAATGGGAAGATTGCATGCAAAGCCTATTATAAAAGGAAAAGGTACCCATGACAAAAATTACATTTATCTATCATCACCAAGTCCCTAGGCTTATGATTCTCTAGTTCGCAGATATAAGCTCTCTCTTGCATCTTACTCGACTCCTAACCTAAGTGGTGAATCTAGTTAAAATCGATCAAATGATTAATGAGAAACTAATTTCCCATCGGTAGGGATTGGGATAGCTTGTGTGAAGCGTAAGTGTCATCTTGCAAGAAGGCTATTTGCGCCTGCTTAACAATCTGTTAAAGTCCGAGAGGGTCGCAACATGTTGAAACAAAACCAATTCTTCAAATAAGAGTAGAATGAAGTATTGTTTGTGTCATGCCCTGAACCCCTATGAGCTTGCGACATCCCCTACTTCGGTCGAAATGATGCGACTTCCCAAGAACGTCGCCGACCTAACCCAAACATCAGAGCCATATGCGGAAGCAGATATAAAAACTGTAACATCCTGAATTTTGACCTGTTATCGGGATCAATAAAGTGTACATTAATTCTCATTTGATTTTAGTAAGTCTCGCCTGGACTTGATCAATCACGGGATACTAACCAAATGGGAAAGGCTAAATAGGAACAAGTACGTGGATCGATGACCCAATCGTGATTGAGTGCCAATTTCGACGAACGTCAAGGGAATATTTTGAACCAATATGGGCCAATCTTAGGAGAATGACGGATTTATATAGTCAGTAAAGTACGTACGGGTGATTCTGCACGACCGAAAGTACGCTTGACCAGTGAATCCCGATTTTAATCCAAATGATCGCGACCCCCGGTACTAGCGATAATCCCTCTCGTTCTCTCGAAATTCGAGGCCATCATGAATCGGACAATCTTAGGTCGATACGCGTAACACCTAAACAGCCGCCCGTTAGTGAGAGACCCTAAGACTTCAAAACTAGCTATTTTGAATGCGATTTTGAGCCTGAACTTCGATATCAAAATTTCAAGGGTAATTACGACAATTTTGCAGGACGGACGTCATTTTATAATGCCCAATTAAGTTTGGGACAAGAACGGCTGAAAATAGGAATTTCGACAAAAATTGGGGAAAATTACGATTTTGCCCCTGTGGGCACCGGGGCTGGATTTGGAGGCCGTTTGAGGTTATTTTTCGCGGCCAAGGTCATTTTGGAGTGGCCACGTACATTTAGAGTGGTTTTGGATAAAAACGGGAATTTCGACAAAAATTGAAAAAATAATATTATTTTATTCCTGGAACTTTGCAGTCGATTTTCAAGGGCTTAGAAAGTGAATTTCGTGATTCCGATGCCATATTATGTTGGCCAAGCACATATGGAACACGTATGTGCAAAAATTGAAATTTCGGTTCGGGATCGAAAAATTACGAAAATGCCCCTGGGCCATTTTTAATTAACTCCAAAAATTGAATTTAATTTTGGGGTTAACCAAGGTTAGTTAGGGCTAAACCAGGTCTGGTCAACCATGGTTAAGGATAAATGACCATTCTACCCTTGCTTATTTGGATTAGATCAAATATGGGCCCTTAGATCAAGGGCAAAATTGTCCAATAGCCTAAGATAATGACACTTGGAACCCACTAAATCAATTGTTGACCCTTATTTGACCAAATCTCTCTCTCTCCAGCAGACCATTCGGCCAAATCCCCCGAGAATTTCCTTCTTCTTTCCCATTTTTTGTTCGGCAGTTCACGTTCTGCTCAAACTAGTACTGTTCACGCCGGAACAGTACCAGCCGGAGCTGTCCTCACCGAGCCAGCACCACCAGCAGCCCTTTCCGCCCAAGAACAGCCACCCTCAGCCCATTTCCAGCACTAAACAGAAGCAAACAGTAGCAAATCGCTGTTTCCGTCGTCGCCGCTGACCGCCGGCTTGCACCGGAAGCCACCGTCGATCCTTACCGTTCTTCGGCGATCGACCGCTCGTTCCCGTCGTCCCAAGTCGTTAATAGGCAAGTATAAACCCCTAAACCCCTAATTAGTTTAATTGTGCATTTTAGGGGTTAATTAGGCCGAATTGAGTGTTAATTAGGCTTAATTGTGTGTGGAATGTTTTGTATGGGTCATTAGGACCTAATGAGATGCTTTAATTGTGAATTAGGACCCAAAACAGCCCTTGTTCTGGTACTGTTCACAAAGTACCGAAAATTGCATTATTTGTCTAAGTGCACTAATTGAATTCAATGATTCAAGGCTTGGAATTAGATAATTAAGGTGTTAATTAGGCTCATTTGAGGTTTAATTATGTGTATTTGGTGGTTGGATGTTTAGGGTAAGTGTTTAGGCCCTAATGAGATGATTTAAACATGGTTTAAGGCTTATTAGGTGCTAAAACCTGGTACTGTTCATGGGGCACCGAATTTGTGCATTTTTGCCTAAGTTTTGTACTAATTGGGTTCAATTGTTGGTGGCCTTGAATTGGTCATTATAGGGCTTAATTAAGCTTATTTGAGGCTTAATTATGTATATTTGATGTTTGGGTGATTATAGTATTTGATTGAAGTTTAATGGAATTGTTTAAAGGGTGTTTAGTACATGTTGGAAATTCGGTTCTGGTACTGTTCACCAGAACTGAATTGCACTTTTTGGGTCAAATTGAGATTTAAATGGTTCTTTAACTATGGTTTGAGTTTGGATATTCTCGGGGGTTATTTGGGACTTGAATAAACCCTATTGAATGACCCATGAGTGCAAGATCAATTAGCCCAAGGCGGGCCTTAGGCGCATTAGATTGAATTGTGTAATGAATGCGCGGAATAAACTCGGAATCAATTGGATTAAAATGGAAATGCTTGGGTATGCCAAGAATGAGAGGTATATGTCCAAATTGAGCATGGTTATGCTTGGTGTGTTGGCATCGATAATTAACCTTAAATTCCCGGGTATGTGGTTTACAAAGGTGCATTATAGTGCGACTGAAATTGAGTGCTTAATGTACATGCCTGAGATTTATTAATGTTGGCCTTTGGATCGGGCCTACGGGTCGATTTATTAATATTGGCCTTCGGGTCGGGCCTACGGGTCGTTATAATCTCTTGTGACCTTCGGGTCAGGCTTACGGGTCGATTTACCAAATTGTTGGCCTTCGGGTCGGGCCTACGGGTCGTTATATCCAATTGTGACCTTCGGGTCGGGCCTACGGGTCGATTTATCAAACTGTTGGCCTTCGAGTCGGGCCTACGGGTCGTCTTATTAACTGTAGCCTTCGGGTTGGGCCTACGGGTCGTTATATTCAATTGTGGGCCTTCGGGTCGTTATAATTGTGCATGATTCACAATGAATTTAAATGCCTAACTTGTAGGGTTGAGATAGTAATTTGGGTTCTGAGTCGGGAATGTTTTAAGGTTATATTGGTTCTTCGCTTGATGTGTTTTATTTACCCTTCTAGAGGTGCACATTAGCTTAGTTTAGGATTAGTGGTTTGTACTTGTTGAGTTTTCTCACGGTTGTGGTAAAACCGATATTTCAAACCCCCGTCCATAGAAAGCCGAGGAGCAAGACCCCGAGCCCGAGACAGAGTCTGAGGTTGTGAGCTCAGAGAAGGAGCCAGAGCAGTCCGAGAGTTCTTTCGAGATACCCGGATTTGACCCCGACTGGATACCCTAGGGCAGACCTCAGTTTTAGGAGTGGAACCGATACTTTTTGACTGTAGCTCTCCGACTGTTAGTCCGATTCCCCTAGGCCACCGATCCCTTTTTGTACTCGTGATCCTTTTACTGTATCTTTTGTTTATAGCAGATATTGTAATATAAATTTTATAATGGATGTACATATTGTTGTTCGTTGCTATTTATGATTGCTTTTGAATTGTCTGGGTATATATATACGTCGTTTTCGCATGAGGGGTGTTTTCTCTGATTTGGGTTTTTAGATCGGTGACGTAACCTGGGAGCGTCACATCTTATTTCGACCTATACGCGGATGTTCATGCTTCGTGGGGTACGGGGCGTGACAAAAACCCCGGACAGAAAGATGACGACAACGGGGTAGAACACCAAGATAATCAAACACCAACTACAACATCTTATACAACCACTGCACCAAATATATATAAACATTGTATTACAAACATATTTAGCAAACTAGCATTAGAAATCACCATTATAACAAAATATCAGGGGCTTGATTATCTTAACTTCACTATCGGATAACCCAAGCTATACAACCCCTAAAATTCCCTAGGGAAAAACCTAAGGATCGCCCTTCTCCATTCTACCCCTAATTTATCTGGCTCAATCCTCCGGAAACCTCTTGGGCATCACCTGCAAATCCACCAGCACAATGGGCGGCTCTTCGTATTTCAAAAAGAGGAGGTGGTTCCCTGGGTTTATGACTGGGGTCTGAAAGTGGCGGTTATACAATCGTGAGACGAATCTCAATAAGTGTACAATCCCAAACTCCACGTAGGCACTCACGTACCGCCAGACGAAACATGCATAACACACAACAATCAACCAAACTAACAATTACACACGACCCTACCTGAAATTCCTCATGCACATTCCTACACGTTAGTCAATAACGCAGCCAACACGTCATAGCAAAACGAATACAGCCAACACATCATAACAAAACGTCACAATCACAAGCGTGTCTCGATTATAAGGCAAAACCTACTTTGGTACGTCCCATACCATGCCTAGCAGATTTTACCCCATAATCAAGCGCCATAGCAATCAATACAAACATACTCGCACATCAACTCACACCACGCGTCACTTTCTCAAACCTCGCACCTCAAGCCAATTCCTGCTCATTCTCAACTTTTCCACCACTACAGCGCCCGCGTAAAACGCATCAGGTCAACAGTCTTCTGACCTCGTGAGGCATCGTCATCTCGTCAGGCCGGGCATTGTCAATTCGTTAGGGACGGCATCGTTCTGCATAAACGAACACGCCTCAGGACGGAATCCTACACACACTTTCCTTTTACTGCGCCCGCGTAAAACGCATCAGGTCAACGGTTTTCTGACCACGTCAGGCATCGACACCTCGTCAGGCTGGGCATCGTCACCTCGTCAAGGACAGTATCGTCCCACGTAAACGAACACGCCTCAGGATGGATCCTTTCCAACCAATCTTACACACACGAACTTTCGTTCCACATTCTCCACACATACCACACCACCACACAAACACACTGCTAAACATACACACTTCACACACATTTCCCATTTACACAATCTCATCACACAAACACCACACGAACACCCATTCTTAGCACGCGAACTCAATGCACAATCACACTACCACACCACCACACTACACGGCTACATACACAAGACACCCCACCACAATTCACAGCCACTCACATAATAGACACAGTCACACATAATTAGCCCACAGCAATTTCCAGCACACGCTCTCATTACAAAATCACACTACCACACCACCACACCTCACGGCCATATACACACGGTACATAGCCACGCCACATTCAGCCCAACACACAATCCCGATCCAGCCAACAAATCACAAATAACACAATTGATCAATTAAGCACAATCAAGCCACAACAATTCCAATCAATCACGTAATTAATCCCCAATCAATCCTCAACATCTTAGCCCTAACCAAGCTTCATAAACCTCAAAATTCATCGCCCAAATCAGTCCATATCCACCAAACAATCAGCCACTCAATCAGTCCCAAATCAGCCACAAAATCCCTTAAACCGAACCCTAACCGCGTCTAGTAATACCCAAGGTCCTAGGTAGTTTTTGGGGGAGACACTTACCTAAAAAGCAAGACAGAACAGGGCTGGAACGGTGCGAAACAAAATAGCAGCAGCAGCAGCGGCGTCGCCGGCGTACGGACACCCCGTACGGAGTCTGAAGGTGACAAAACATTCTATAGGAGCTAACAAGTGTATTTGAGTGTGCGAATGAAATATTCTCTGTATATATAAGTTTATATGCAGGCGATGTTAGCAACATGAAGGATTTTCTTGCTTTGCAATCCTGAGTGAAAAGTGTTAGAATTGAAAGAACCTTTGGATTTTGATGAACAAGTGGGGGACATGGGATCATTGAGGTGCTTGGCCAGATCAAATAGAAGGAGAAAAACTTGGATAGCATTAATACATCAACATGCTCAGAAGGATCTAAGGGTAGAAGGTGAACAAATTGAGATTAGGCGATCGCGTGACGGGTTGGTTCACAAAATATTTGTGATCTCAACATAAGTCGATGTTCGATGCATGTCACGCCCCGGTCCCCACCGAGCCCGCGACATCCCGACCACGGTCGATAATTTGAATACGACGTCTCAGGTACGTCGCCGACCCAACCCAAACATCAGAGAATTTAATACGCGCGGAAACAAATAACACAACCCAGACAATTAATACATGACTAAGGAATAGACATCGAAATTAAATAAACACCCAGCATTAATGAGCCTTCACTATTACAAACAGGCAACCCGGCTTCCAAAATTAACCACAGTTTTCAAAAGAGGGCGGTGGTTGCCAGGCCTATCTCCTCTACAAAAGGGTACTCAAAAAATATACAGGGCAATTGATCTGTCCTTCAATCCCTGTAGTACTCCAGCAGTCTCTCCGTATCGGTCACGGTCGCGGATCTGAAAGTGGTTATATAATAACCGTGAGACAGAGTCTCAATAAGCAACAACCTAAACCTAACCTAGGCTAATGCGTACCCAGACCAACCTAACATGCGATCCACCAGACAATACAATCAATTTCATATGAGAGGCTTACCTCGCCTCGAACCACGTGCCAACCCTGCACATTAGTCCAAACATAATAACACAAGTACAATTCACCGCCACGTCACGATCACCAGCACACACGCACATTTCCACTCGAAACCAGTCAATCCAAACAAACACCCAGTCCATCCAACCAATCATCCACACGCACCACCAGTCAAATCGAACAAACACCCAATCCCATCCAACCAATCATCATCACACATTACCAATCAATTCAGTCACACTTAGCCAGTCAATCCAGTCACACTCAAATCACATGCGTGTCCGAACATATTTCTCACAACTCGCGCCACTGCGCCTCAATTCCAATCTCACAGGCTCACAAGCCTCACATTTCAATCAACTCTCATGGCCGCCGTCAACACGTCCCAAGCCATATCATTCAATCCAATCCAGTGGCCGCCGTCAACACGTCCCAAGCCACGATATTCGTACAATTCCAATGACCGACGTAAATACGTCCCGGTCCAATCACACCTTCAACGGGCCACCGTCAACACGTCTCAAGCCCGCGTCCATTTGGCACTCCGGCCATTCAAGCCTTCACACGGACCGCCGTCAACACGTCCCAAGTCCGTAGCCCTCCGATCGATCCGGGCTTACTCTCTCTCACAAACCGGCACACGCCACTCGATTCAATTAAATTCACACCAAATAATTCACATTCACCACACAGTCCAGATCACACTTCGCCACTCCAATTCACAGACCCGATGTTCAAGTCGGTCACGTACAATTATTCACTCAAGCATTTCACTCTAAACAGTCTAATTTAACTAAATTAGAATACCACATAATCTAATTACATCATACAATAATTAAATTAAATGCACGCCCTAGCCGTTCTAGCCCGAAATTGGTCAATGAAATACCCAAAATACTAAGTAGGGTCTAGGGAGTCGCTTACCAAAATTTGGCCCGGGAAAAGTTGACTCGGGCTCAAAATTGCCCGGGTGTGAAGTTCTGACCGGGCGCGTGCGCGGGCCACACGGGCGCGCTGACCGGCCAAAGTGGGCACAATGGCCGATCGGCGTGCCTAGTGCGCGGGCGCGGCGAACGCGCGGCGTGCCCGGGGCGCTCGGGCGCGTGAATGGGCAATGCGCCTGGGCTACGGGCGCGGGCACGGGCACGGGAGCGGGCACGGCGCGGGCACTTCCACGGGCGATGGGCGCGCGACTTGGCCGGCCGGTTCGCTGGCCGGCCGGGCTGGGCTGGCTGGTCGGCGGCGGCTGGCCGGCGGTGACCGGCGACCGGCGGCGACGGCGGCGGCGACCGGCGGGGGCTGAACAATGGACGGGGAGGGCTGGCCGGCGGTGAGGGGGAGAGAGAAGGGAGAGAGAGAGAGAGCGGAGGGGCTGAGGGGGGTGGCTGGCCGGACGGACGGACGGGGCGGCGACGGCGCGGCCAGGCGGTGGCGCGGAACCGGCCGGGGCAAGCCGGCGAGCGGCGGCGACGGTCGACGGGGCTGGCTGGCTCGGGCTTGGCAAGGAGGAGCTGCGGAGGAGGAGAGGAGAGGGAGAGGGAGAGGGGGAGAGGGAAGGGAGAGAGGGAGGGCCGAGGGGACTGAGGGGCGGCGGGACGGGCTGGCGGCGAGGCGGGCGGCGACGGCGCGCGGCCAGTGAGCGGCAGTCGGCTGGCTCGAGCTCGGGCTGAGCAGGGCAGGGGGGAAAACGCCGGGGGAGAGAGAGACAGAGAGGGAGGGGGGAGAGAGCAGTTGGGGGTGGGGGCTGGCGGCGACGGGGCGGAGGCGACAGCGGTGCGGCGCGGCGTGGCGGCAGTCGAGCGGCGGTCGGCGGGCTGGGCAAGGCGGAGCAGAAAGCGAACCAGGTGCAGCGGCGAAGGACCCCCGAAGAAGAAGAAGAAAGAGAGGAGAGGGAGAAGGAGGAGAGAGGAGAGAGGAGAGAGGAGAGAGAAGAGAGGCTGACAGGGGGGGAACATGCATGCAGAGAGGGGCGGAAGGGACGTGAGGCAGAGGGTGGCGTGCACGGGAACCAGGGAGGGGAAAGAAGAGAGAGAGAGAGAGAGAGAGAGACGTACGGGGAGGGGGTTCCCGGCCGAAGAGAGAGAGAGAAAGTTTAAATTTTTAAACTAAAGCGCGAACAAACGGACACGGTTTAACTAAAAACCGGACTATCGGTCCCGATTTAATATCCGAAAAAGGCCTAATAATCCCCGAAAAATCCCGACGATAATCTAGGACATACGACCAAAAATAAAATACCCCAAATCACACTACGAGGGAGGTCTACCAGTCCAAATTTGTACCCGGTCCAAAAATCCACTTTCTCACTTTTCCCGATAATCTCGACACCAGCTGCAATAAAATCGACACCGTCCAATTTATTTCGTCCTGAAACTCCCGGAAATCGACTGCCAAGTTCGGGATATAAATAACGACCAAATTCGATCGAGTGCGATTCTAGCAAAATTTCTATTTTTAAAAACAGAACCCGAGAGTGATCAGTTCCCGGGCGAAATTTTATTATAAGCGCACTGACGAAATACTCGTTTTATAAATCCCAAAAATGGGCCAAAATCCGGACTGTTACAATTTTTCCCCCCTTACAAAAATTTCGTCCTCGAAATTTACAATCCAACCCAACTATTCAAACAAATGGGGGTATTGGTGTCGCATCAAGTCTTCATTTTCCCACGTTGCACCTTCAGTTCCATGATGTTCCCAGATCACCTTCACCATCGGTATTTTCTTGTTCCGCAATACTCTTTCTATTCTGTCCTCGATCCGCACCGGCCTTTCCACGTACGACACCCTGTTGTCCACATCTACTTGCTCAAAATTCAGCACGTGGGTCGGATCCGGTTCGTACTTCCTCAACATGGACACGTGGAACACGTTATGCACATGAGATAAATTTGGCGGCAGCGCGAGACGATACGCCAAGATGCCTACTCTCTCTAAGATCTCGAATGGACCCACGTACCTCGGGCTCAATTTTCCTTTCTTACCAAACCGCGACAATCCTCTCATCGGTGACACCTTGAGGAATACGTGTTCCCCCACTTGGAATTCCAACGGCCTACGTCTCCGGTCCGCATAACTCTTTTGGCGGCTCTGAGCGGTCTTCAACCTTTCCCGGATAATCTTCACCGTTTCCACCGACTGCTGAACCAACTCTGGACCCGTTATACTTCTTTCTCCTACTTCATCCCAACACAACGGTGTTCTGCAAGCCCTGCCATATAATGCCTTAAATGGCGCCATTCTGATACTCTGCTGAAAACTGTTATTGTAGGCAAATTCCACCAAATGCAACTGTTCTTCCCACTTGCCCTGAAAATCTAGCACACACGCTCTCAGCATGTCCTCCAAAGTCTGAATAGTCCTTTCAGGCTGGCCATCTGTCTGCGGGTGATAGGCCGTACTGAATTGCAACTTAGTCCCCATAGCTGATTGCAGACTTTTCCAAAAGTTCGCAGTGAATCGAGGATCACGGTCCGAAGTGATCGATACCGGTACTCCATGAAGATGAATTATCTGACGGACATACAGTTCTGCCAGCCTTTCTAGCTCAAAGTCCTTTCGCACTGCCAGAAAGTGCGCTGACTTGGTCAATCTGTCTACTATTACCCAAATAGAGTCATGTCCCCTCTGGCTCCTCGGCAATCTCGTTACAAAGTCCATTGTGATGTGCTCCCATTTCCATCCTGGAATTTCCAACGGTTGCAACATTCCACCCGGCTTGCAATGCTGCGCTTTCACTTGTTGGCACGTCAAGCACTTGGCCACATGCTTAGCCACGTCCACTTTCATTCCGTTCCACCAATAGTGCTGTCGGAGATTCTGGTACATCTTAGTGCTGCCCGGGTGAATACTGTAATTGCTCCTATGAGCCTCCGACAGAATCTCTTCTTTGAGCCCCAAATCATCGGGCACGCACAATCGTCCTCGAAATCTGAGAATTCTATCCTCGGACACCTGAAAGTCCGGCTTCCTCTTAGTGTCATCCAAACTCAAAATTTTCCGAATCTCAAGGTCCGTAGACTGCAACGCCTTGATCTTGGCTTGTACTTCCAGCTCGATCCTCAATGTTGCCATCAAACTGGAGAGGTGTCCTACCTCGAACTTAAATTCCGAGTCCCGCGCTCCTTCCAATAGAATCCACTCTTTAACCAACAATTGCGCAATGCTCGATTTCCTACTCAAGGCATCCGCTACCCGGTTGGCCTTTCCGGGGTGATACAAGATGTCACAATCATAGTCCTTAAGGAGTTCCATCCATCGACGCTGTCTCATATTTAATTCTTTTTGGGAAAACAAGTACCTTAGACTTTGATGGTCCGTAAAAATCTGAAATTTCTCCCCGCACAAGTAGTGTCTCCAGATCTTGAGAGCGAAAATAATCGCAGCTAACTCCAAATCATGTGTTGGGTAGTTCTGCTCATGAGGCCTCAATTGCCGCGATGCGTATGCCACCACTTTCCCGTGTTGCATCAACACGCATCCCAATCCCCTTAACGATGCGTCACTGTAAATTTCATATCCTCCCGGTCCAGACGGAATCGTTAACACTGGTGCCGTAGTCAACCTCTGTTTCAACTCCTGAAAACTTCTTTCACACTTATCTGTCCATTCAAACCTTGTCTCTTTCTTTAGTAACCGCGTCATTGGCACCGCTAATGCCGAAAACCCTTCCACGAAGCGTCTGTAATACCCTGCTAAACCCAAGAAGCTCCGAACCTCGGTTACTGTCGTCGGCCTTGGCCAATTCACGACGGCTTCAATTTTCGCAGGGTCCACTACAATTCCTTCTCCGGATACCACGTGTCCCAAGAATGCCACTCGGTGAAGCCAGAACTCACACTTACTGAATTTGGCGTAAAGCGCATGTTCCCTTAGGGTCTGTAGAACCTTTTCCAAATGTACCTCATGCTCGATGGAACCTTTCGAATATACCAGAATGTCATCTATGAACACTATCACAAACTGATCCAAAAATTCCTTGAATACCCGATTCATCAGATCCATAAAGGCTGCAGGGGCGTTCGTCAGTCCAAACGGCATCACCGTAAACTCATAGTGCCCATACCTCGTCCTGAACGCCGACTTCGGCACGTCCTCCTTCCTGATCCTCAATTGATGATAGCCAGTCCTCAGATCGATCTTAGAAAACACTGAAGCCCCTTGCAACTGGTCAAACAGGTCGTCAATCCTTGGCAACGGGTACTTATTCTTGATGGTCACCTGGTTTAGCTGTCTGTAGTCAATGCACAATCTCAATGATCCATCCTTTTTCCTTACGAATAAAACTGGCGCTCCCCATGGAGACGCACTAGGACGAATGAAGCCTTTATCCAACAGCTCTTGCATTTGAACTTTCAATTCTTTCAATTCCGACATCGACATCCTATAGGGTGCTTTCAAAATCGGTTCCGTCCCTGGGGCTAACTCAATCACGAACTCCACTTCTCTATCAGGTGGCAATCCCGGCAATTCCTGAGGAAAGACATCGGGAAAATTGCACACCACAGCTAGGTCCTCTAGCCTCGGCTCTCCAGCCGTCGAATCGACCACATTTGCCAGAAATCCTTGGCACCCTTCGTCTAATAACTTTGATACCTCGAGCGACGAAATCCAAGGGATCGAGGTTCCTCCTCGATTTCCCACAAACTCAAATCTAGGGTGTCCAGTTGGATTAAATTGGATCACCCTGCTACTACAGTCCATAACAGCTTTCTGTTTGACCAACCAGTCCATACCGATAATCACATCAAAGTCATGCATACGCAACACTGCCAAGTCTATCCTCCCTTCCCAATCGCCAATTACTAACTTACAATCAGGACATCCTAATGTAATCAGCACCTTATCATTCAGCGGAGTAGTAACACACAGCATAACATCAAGCGATTTTGGCTCAATCCCAGATAATTCAACGAACTGCTCAGAAATAAATGAATGTGACGCCCCCGGATCAAACAAGGCATATGCAGCATGATCACAGAGAGAAACCGTACCTGTGACCACGCCCGGCGCGTCCTGTGCCTCCCTCCTTGCCATTGCATACACCCGTCCTTGGGCTGGCGGCCTATTCTGATTTGCCGGCTGGATAGCTCTGAACTGATTTCCATTCCGGGGCGGTGGTGGCAGTAGTGCCGGTTGTCCAGCTTGTCTGTTGTTGGGGCAGTCCTTCATCTGATGGCCCCTCCCGCCACACATAAAACATGCCCCGTTCCTACTCGGGCACGGTCCATTCCCGTGTCTTCCTCCACATAGCCTACACGGGCCGTTCTGATATCGGTTGGGCTTCCCAATAGCCCCTCGAGCTGGCGGGACGAAGCGACTGTTCCCCATCATGGGTCTCTTCCCAAATTGACGATTGTCCCTAGCCGGGGCATACCGCGATCCAGAAGCGGTAGCCCGATCCATCTGATCTCGCTCGATTGCCTGAGCCCTTTCATATATATCATTGTAGCTCCTTAAGTTCAAAGAAATCATCTGGCTACGAAGGTCCAGCTTCAGCCCATCCCGGAACCTCCTAGCCTTGTCCACTGGGTCCTCCACCATCCTGGGGGCAAATTTGGACAGTCTTGCAAATTCAGCTTCATACTGGTCCACTGACGACTGACCCTGTCGGAGTCTCATAAATTCTGCCAGCTTCTGCTCTCGGGCACTTTCCGAGAAATACTTGCCATTGAAGGTCTCAGTGAAGATAGTCCAGTCTAGAGCAGTACCAGCAGGGAACACCTGACTTCTGGTGGCCCTCCACCAATCATTTGCATTTTCCTGTAGTTGATAAACCGCTAGGGTCACCTTCTCCTCTTCGGTGCATCCCAGTACTTCAAACGCCTTCTCTAGCTCTTCTACCCATCTGGGCGCAGCCTCGGGATCACCTTTCCCATTAAACTTCGGGGGCTTTAGCCTCAAAAACTGCTCTACCAGTTTGGACATTGGCCTGAATGCATTAACCTGCACTGGGCCGGGATTTCCTCCACTCACATTGTTCCCTTGGCCCCCATTGTTCCCAATGACCTCGCTGGCAGCTGCAGCGGCCACAGTGGCGGTCCTCTCCCCAGTCTGTCGTCCGGACAATATCCCGGCTTCCTCTAGTGCCCTCCAGATTTCGTCTACTCGGGGATCTCCCATAAGTTCAGCCAGTGGAACCACACGGCCTCGACCTCGACCTCGACCTCGGCCTCTACCCTGACCTCTACCTCGGCCTCGTCCACTCATCTCACCGAATCTCACAAATGCTCACCTGCTATAAATTCCACACGGAATTAGAAACCTAGGCCAACTATACCAGTCTAAACCCTAGGCAATGAATCACAACACAATTCATTCAGCAGGCAGCCAATCACAATTAACACCCAATCACAACCAACAAGTTCGGGCACTTACCTCAAGTCCCGACGCACCTGCACCTCATATATATTGCACAACAATCACTTAGCAATCACAATCACACAGTCTGGGGTACGCATAGCACACGAGTCTCCCTAACTGTCTACCCCAAGGTCATCACTCCTTATCACTCCATGCTTCGACCATCTTAGTTCGAGCTGACCTTGCTCTGATACCAATTCAACAGGGATGTCACGCCCCGGTCCCCACCGAGCCCGCGACATCCCGACCACGGTCGATAATTTGAATACGACGTCTCAGGTACGTCGCCGACCCAACCCAAACATCAGAGAATTTAATACGCGCGGAAACAAATAACACAACCCAGACAATTAATACATGACTAAGGAATAGACATCGAAATTAAATAAACACCCAGCATTAATGAGCCTTCACTATTACAAACAGGCAACCCGGCTTCCAAAATTAACCACAGTTTTCAAAAGAGGGCGGTGGTTGCCAGGCCTATCTCCTCTACAAAAGGGTACTCAAAAAATATACAGGGCAATTGATCTGTCCTTCAATCCCTGTAGTACTCCAGCAGTCTCTCCGTATCGGTCACGGTCGCGGATCTGAAAGTGGTTATATAATAACCGTGAGACAGAGTCTCAATAAGCAACAACCTAAACCTAACCTAGGCTAATGCGTACCCAGACCAACCTAACATGCGATCCACCAGACAATACAATCAATTTCATATGAGAGGCTTACCTCGCCTCGAACCACGTGCCAACCCTGCACATTAGTCCAAACATAATAACACAAGTACAATTCACCGCCACGTCACGATCACCAGCACACACGCACATTTCCACTCGAAACCAGTCAATCCAAACAAACACCCAGTCCATCCAACCAATCATCCACACGCACCACCAGTCAAATCGAACAAACACCCAATCCCATCCAACCAATCATCATCACACATTACCAATCAATTCAGTCACACTCAGCCAGTCAATCCAGTCACACTCAAATCACATGCGTGTCCGAACATATTTCTCACAACTCGCGCCACTGCGCCTCAATTCCAATCTCACAGGCTCACAAGCCTCACATTTCAATCAACTCTCATGGCCGCCGTCAACACGTCCCAAGCCATATCATTCAATCCAATCCAGTGGCCGCCGTCAACACGTCCCAAGCCACGATATTCGTACAATTCCAATGACCGACGTAAATACGTCCCGGTCCAATCACACCTTCAACGGGCCACCGTCAACACGTCTCAAGCCCGCGTCCATTTGGCACTCCGGCCATTCAAGCCTTCACACGGACCGCCGTCAACACGTCCCAAGTCCGTAGCCCTCCGATCGATCCGGGCTTACTCTCTCTCACAAACCGGCACACGCCACTCGATTCAATTAAATTCACACCAAATAATTCACATTCACCACACAGTCCAGATCACACTTCGCCACTCCAATTCACAGACCCGATGTTCAAGTCGGTCACGTACAATTATTCACTCAAGCATTTCACTCTAAACAGTCTAATTTAACTAAATTAGAATACCACATAATCTAATTACATCATACAATAATTAAATTAAATGCACGCCCTAGCCGTTCTAGCCCGAAATTGGTCAATGAAATACCCAAAATACTAAGTAGGGTCTAGGGAGTCGCTTACCAAAATTTGGCCCGGGAAAAGTTGACTCGGGCTCAAAATTGCCCGGGTGTGAAGTTCTGACCGGGCGCGTGCGCGGGCCACACGGGCGCGCTGACCGGCCAAAGTGGGCACAATGGCCGATCGGCGTGCCTAGTGCGCGGGCGCGGCGAACGCGCGGCGTGCCCGGGGCGCTCGGGCGCGTGAATGGGCAATGCGCCTGGGCTACGGGCGCGGGCACGGGCACGGGAGCGGGCACGGCGCGGGCACTTCCACGGGCGATGGGCGCGCGACTTGGCCGGCCGGTTCGCTGGCCGGCCGGGCTGGGCTGGCTGGTCGGCGGCGGCTGGCCGGCGGTGACCGGCGACCGGCGGCGACGGCGGCGGCGACCGGCGGGGGCTGAACAATGGACGGGGAGGGCTGGCCGGCGGTGAGGGGGAGAGAGAAGGGAGAGAGAGAGAGAGCGGAGGGGCTGAGGGGGGTGGCTGGCCGGACGGACGGACGGGGCGGCGACGGCGCGGCCAGGCGGTGGCGCGGAACCGGCCGGGGCAAGCCGGCGAGCGGCGGCGACGGTCGACGGGGCTGGCTGGCTCGGGCTTGGCAAGGAGGAGCTGCGGAGGAGGAGAGGAGAGGGAGAGGGAGAGGGGGAGAGGGAAGGGAGAGAGGGAGGGCCGAGGGGACTGAGGGGCGGCGGGACGGGCTGGCGGCGAGGCGGGCGGCGACGGCGCGCGGCCAGTGAGCGGCAGTCGGCTGGCTCGAGCTCGGGCTGAGCAGGGCAGGGGGGAAAACGCCGGGGGAGAGAGAGACAGAGAGGGAGGGGGGAGAGAGCAGTTGGGGGTGGGGGCTGGCGGCGACGGGGCGGAGGCGACAGCGGTGCGGCGCGGCGTGGCGGCAGTCGAGCGGCGGTCGGCGGGCTGGGCAAGGCGGAGCAGAAAGCGAACCAGGTGCAGCGGCGAAGGACCCCCGAAGAAGAAGAAGAAAGAGAGGAGAGGGAGAAGGAGGAGAGAGGAGAGAGGAGAGAGGAGAGAGAAGAGAGGCTGACAGGGGGGGGAACATGCATGCAGAGAGGGGCGGAAGGGACGTGAGGCAGAGGGTGGCGTGCACGGGAACCAGGGAGGGGAAAGAAGAGAGAGAGAGAGAGAGAGAGAGAGAGACGTACGGGGAGGGGGTTCCCGGCCGAAGAGAGAGAGAGAAAGTTTAAATTTTTAAACTAAAGCGCGAACAAACGGACACGGTTTAACTAAAAACCGGACTATCGGTCCCGATTTAATATCCGAAAAAGGCCTAATAATCCCCGAAAAATCCCGACGATAATCTAGGACATACGACCAAAAATAAAATACCCCAAATCACACTACGAGGGAGGTCTACCAGTCCAAATTTGTACCCGGTCCAAAAATCCACTTTCTCACTTTTCCCGATAATCTCGACACCAGCTGCAATAAAATCGACACCGTCCAATTTATTTCGTCCTGAAACTCCCGGAAATCGACTGCCAAGTTCGGGATATAAATAACGACCAAATTCGATCGAGTGCGATTCTAGCAAAATTTCTATTTTTAAAAACAGAACCCGAGAGTGATCAGTTCCCGGGCGAAATTTTATTATAAGCGCACTGACGAAATACTCGTTTTATAAATCCCAAAAATGGGCCAAAATCCGGACTGTTACAATGCAGACACACTAGTCTCAAACAAATTGTCCTTAATTTATAAATGATGCAAGACTGGGCAATGTTGATATTTTTTGTGAGTGATCAAATTCTAATGCTATCAATGGATTCGATCCCTGATTTTTATAAAATGAATGAGATACCTCTAGGTGAAAAATTTAGATGTCAACACACTTTAGTGAGGCAAATGAAGTAGTAGTAGTTAGAAAGGACTAAAACTTCAACTTTTCTCTTTGCTTAACTATTCATGATAAATAAAATCGTCAAAAGGTTTATGATTAAATTGACTAAATTGAAAAGTTTAAAACTATATTGGCTGCCATATAATAGATTTTGGACTTTTTGTACAATTATTCCTAAAAATCTACTACAGTGCATAGTCATTCCTTACATTTAAGCAATCAATATTTTCTGTCATTTTTTTTATTGCTTGTTCTGAGAAGAGTACGGTAATTGAGAGACTAACAGAGCAAGTGTTCTGATATGGAATAAACAGTAAACAATGCTTAACGAACTTAAATTTTATTTTTAAAAAAAGTAATGTAGTTTTCAATAATATTTAAACATGATATTAGCTCTTAATTCTTCAAGACTGAGGCGTAAATTAGAATTATTTTCTTGAGTGTGAGCTTTTTAATGGGTAATAGAGTGTGATCTCTTCTATGACATAATAGAGTGTGAGCTTTGCAATGGGTAATAAGGTTTCCAAGTACGCAAAAGTATGCTATATCTCACCTTGGAAAAAAATTGTTGACTTCACCTAATATTTTGCTATTAGAATCAAGGGTAAATTACTTGGACACCCCCTCAATTTGGATTAAAAAAAAAAAACTCAGACACCCCTTGCATTTGCAAAGTGCACTCTGCCCCTTTGTCGATTCTTAGGTAAAAGAATTAATCAAAATTGAGTTTTCCGGATTAATTTATTTGGAACTATAATTTGATCAAGAAAATTGACTTGATAAAACTCCACATATCCAAGGAAGAGACATGAAAACAGGGTACAACGTAAATGACCGTACCTGTTTGATACAAATTTCTCTCGTCTTTCGAAAAATGAATTTTCATTTTTTCATTTTTGAAGATCATCGTTCATCATTCGATGCCAAATGTGTAAACCTAACTTAAGCATCTTCTTCTTTCACGCTCAAGTCACGGTTGAGCGAGATTGATCTCGTGGTTTGGTCTCTATTGGTCTCACCGATGAAGGAGAAATCTGATTCTGCTGTCAATATCGACTAAACCCCATGAAGAAATCTGATATACTCTTTCACAGTGTTCATGAAAGTTGTAGAGCCATTTGACCCGAGATAGCAACCAATAAGAAAGTACATGTTATTTTGTGTCTAACTTGGAAAATATTTTGTTTTCATGCTATTATTCTAGTTTCTATTTCAATTTTTTTAACATCTTTTGACGTGCTTAATCATATTGTGCCTTTGAAATTACGTTTCAATGCATGGAAAGGAGGATAGAATTATGTCAATTGCATATGTAAAAACTCATGGTATGAACAAATTGCTCTTTAAAGGGTGACTTGGTTGTCCCTATTCCAGCTTTGTTTTGAAAACTTTATTGTGACGACTTAATCTTTTATTAATCTATCAAATCTGAAAATGTTTCTAACACGGGGTCGGACCGTCGGAGTGCATTTTGAAAATGCAGGGGGTTTTCGAGTAACTTTGATAAAATTGAGGGGGTGTCCAAGTAATTTAATACTAGAATCAATATCGCTACAGGAAAAAAGATCTTAATTCAGAATTTTTTTTACTAGAAGTTCCTAATAGCTCCTTAAACATTGGAATTTAAAGAAATATGATTAATTTGGGGGGCTCGAGCTTTGTGGATCTATACGTAGTCTTTTGTTTTCCCTACTCGGACCTTAATTGAAATTACAAGAAGTTGAGGGACTAGGAGTAAACTCGCCCATGTCGGAATATAGTTCCTGCTTTTTTCCCCCTTTATGTTTTCAATTAGTGCATAAAGTTCCTGTTTTAACTTATGTTCATCTTGTTATTACATAGCAATAGGATTCTCACCGCATCTAGCGGAACAACAAAGTTCAAGGACCCGAACTGAATACAAACCAGGAATTGAACAGTTAGGTGAATGGCTGAACTGATCCAATCGCGACCCGAGCCAAATATAAACCTTGGTTTGGTTTCGGATTGGTCCGGTTCGAATTTGCTGAACAACAGAGTCAAGAATGGGTCCATGCCCCTGCTTATAAAAACACTAGACACTTTCCATAGCGTGGGACTAGCCCGTGAATTTACATCTTGAAATTATTTCTCCAGTCTTTCTGTAACAATAATGCAAACCCAGTGATTTCTACATGGCATTATATCTCTAATCTCTCTAGACAATAAAGTCGTTACTTAAGGGACATTAGCGATTTAGGTAGCTTGAGAATTCACGGTGACATTAGTTTCAGAATAAGTTAAACGACTTGACTCATCGGAGATATTAAAACTAAAAATATGTGCAGTACACAGTCGGGACACGGAGGACATTATGGTTAATGGAACATCGAGATTTGTTACTAAGCTAGTAAAAATTCAAGTTATTATGGTGTCATTACAACTTTTGTTTATAATATAACCTTTCTGCCTGAAATTCTTATAACTACATATGTGCCAATTTTGTAAATATGTGTAACTTTCTTGAATTACCATACATTTTTCAATCCTACATTACTTTCCCTATTCTTGTCCGCAATTTTCATGAAAATTTTGGACCTTAGTGATATGAAAAATCGCCACTTACCACCTTACCAAAAAAAAAATAATCGCCACTTACCATTTTTTGAACGAGGCATACGTCTATTCTGTTGGCCACGAAAATGGCACACCAAGGATCACCATAATCAAAAACCAAAACATGTAAATGGAGAAATTATCGATTAGCATACCTAGTTTGGAATCCATCGAACTTGACACGGAATTTGCGACGGTTTCTGAACACGAACTTAAGTGCATCCTCCCTATAACCTTCGTCGGACACTGGCCTAATGAGATTGCTCTCACAAGAAAAAATTCCTTTCTAAATCCGTATGTAAGTCAGATTGTGCATCATCAGGTTAAGGGAGGGACTTGAGCACTATTTATAAAGTCTTCGACCACGGGCCCTCTCATTACAGGCCAGGCTGCACTTGGCGCACACTAGCCAGCCTCATATTAGATTTATTAAGAACCCACATATCTCACCTTTATTAGACCAAACTAATTCAATTAATTTATATTAATGAAACCCACATTAGGAAATTTTACATTCTCCCACTTGGGCGATATTAATTGAAACAGAACTGTGTGCGCATCCTTACGTTGGTATAGAAATCATTCTTGAAAGTCAATGCGATCCTATAAGGTCTCGAACACCGAATCATGGTAGTAACTGTATGTATTCACGCAGAGCCTTCTATGGTCACAAGTGCTTTCGACTTTACTGATATGGATTCAATATGATAATGTGATAAATGAACAATACCTCAAAATGAGTGATACTTCATGTGTTGTTCATTTTGTCAGTCCAAATTATCTCTCCTCAAATGTCATAACACATAGTGTGTCACTAGAGAATATCCTTCATGGTTCCAACGAACCTACATATGTCTTACCTTTATAGTTAACTATACATTATGTGTAATAAGACATATCGTCAAGACTAATACCAAGAATACCCCATAGCCTATACTCAAGGTTTACACAATGCCTCGAGATTTTCATCAAATATGTGTACTCAACTTGATAAATCTACATTCACAAATACCTCATTGAATGCAAAAGAGTTGATACATATTCAAATATTACAAAATGCAACAAAATCATATACAAACTTCATAAGAGCAACATAAAACTAAATAACTCCCACTAATTAACAATATCACATGATACTCGTAAACCCATATTAGTGACATGTCGGTCTAATACACAAGGGCGAAGACCTTTAGTTAGTGGATCTACAATCATATCATCTGTCGAAATGTGCTCTACTGCAATATCACCATTCTGAACTTTTTCCCTTATAGTCAGGTGTTTGACCTCTATATACTTATACCCCTTGAGACCTCTATTGTTATTAACAAACAACACTGCAGAGTTATTGTCACAATATAACTGTATGGGCCTATCTACAAAATTAAATACAGTCAACTCCTTAATGAGGTTCCAGAGCCAAATTGCCTGAAAGTGACCAAAAAACATGCTATAAACTCCGCTTGCATAATAGAGGATGTCATTGATTTCTGTTTTTTACTTTTCCATGATACTGCACCTCTTATTAACTTAAAGTTGTAACCCGTTGTCGACTTCTGTTCATCCTAATAGCAAGCAAAGTCTGAATCCGAATACTCGACCAGTTGTAGGTTGTGAACATGTTTGTAAATCAGCATATAGTCTTTTGTCATCTCTAAGTACCTTAAAACCTTCTTGGCAGCAACCCAATGATCATGTCCTGGATTTGACTTATATCTGCCTAGAAGTCCTTTTGCAAAAGCAAGATCTGGTCTAGTACATATTTGAGCATACATAATACTCCCAAGTGCACTAGCATAAGGTACATTCTTCATTTGAGCTTTCTCAAAATCTGAATGAGGACATTATAACAGACTCAACTTATCACCCTTATTGACAAGAGCAATCCCTGGCTTGCATTGCTGCATGTTAAATCTTTCTAAGATACGATCAACATATGCCCTCTGAGATAAACCCAACAGTCGGCGAGAACGATTCTTATGAATCTCAATGCCAAGGACAAAAGACGCCTCAATAAGGTCTTTCATATCAAAGTTCTTTGACAATATGCGCTTTGTCTCATGCAGTAAACCAAGGTCATTGCTCACATGCAGGTTATCATCCACATAGAGTATAAAGAAAATGAATTTCCTCCTACTGTCCTTGTAGTATATACATTTGATCTACTTTGTTCTTAATAAAATCATTGATCTACTTTGTTCTTAACAAAACCAAATGAAGCAACAACACTATGAAACTTCAAATACCATTGTCTAGAAGCTTGCCTGAGACCATAAATAGACTTTTTCAATCTACATACAAGCATACCCGAATAATCTGCCGCAAGGCTTTCGGGTTAAATCATATAGACTTCTTCATTAAGGTCTCCATTGATAAAGGCAGTTTTAATATCTATCTGGTGTAACTCCATATCGAAATGAGCTACCAAAGCCATGATAACTCTGAAAGAATCTTTAGAAGAGACTGAAGAAAAAGTAGCTTCATAGTCTACTCATTCTCTCTGAGTGAAACCTTTGGCTACCTATCTGACTTTAAACTTCTCAATCTTTCGTTTGGAGTCCATTTTAGCCTTATACACCCATTTGCAGCCAATGGATCTGTGACCTTCAAATAATTCAATAAGTTCCAAAACACCATTATGTTTCTCATTACATCCAACCATAGTTCCAACTGAGGACAAGAAACAGCTTCCGCGTAAGTCATTGGATCAGCCACAGAACCGATATCATAGTCTTGCTCTCCTATATAGACTAAATAGTCCGGTGGTATAGCTGATCATCTCTCCCTAATGGATCTCCTTACTGAAACAGCAATAGCCTCATCCTGCACCTGAGAGCCTTGAGGAACTTTATTAGAAATTATCTCGATAACAGGATCCTGAGCCTCAAAAGGTTCAGTTTGTGGTGTGGGAGTCTCCACAATTATCTGTATGGGAGGAGAAAAAGATACAACATTACCCACCGTACTATTATCCTCAATAGTCTGTGAGCAGCTACTTTCTTCGACCACATCAAACTCCAGAAACTTCGTTGTCTGTGATTCCATAATTCTTGTGCCTCCATTGGGATTATAGAACGGATATCCCTTCGAATGATTCGGGTAAGATACAAAGTAACACCGAGTGGTTATGAAGTCCAACTTACTTAATGTTGGATTATATAACTTTACTTCTGCAGGACATGCCCAAACCATAAGATGGTTTAAGCTAGGCTTACGTCCAGTCTATAACTAAAAAGGAGTCAATGGAACAGCTTTAGTAGGTACACGATTCAGAATGTACAAAACTGTTTTTAAAGCTTCATGTCACACCCCGAACCCCCGTCGAGCCCGCGATATCCCACCTCCGGTCGAACAGTTACGACTACCTAGGTTATCGCCGACCTCAACTAAACATCAGAAATTTAATCACGCAAACGGAAACCATAAAATACCCGGACAACTTAAATTGGGGAGAATTGAGAGAATATACAATTTTCATTTCTTATTCAACTTGTTCCACCATATATACGATAAAACAAACCTCTGTCTATCATCACACACTTTACTGAAACTACCAAAATAAAAAAGGAGTCGATGACCTGACGTTCAACCTCAAAAATAGTTCTCATCCAAGGCAAGCTTTCCCACTTCTATAAACACAGTCGTCGTGTGTCTTATCCAAGTCATCCCGTTACTCATCGAAAACTCAGCTATCTCATACTCTGTATGTACTAGTACTCCAAAATGTACTGGTGGCGGTGGTGGAGGGTTCATCGCTCAGGTCGAAGTTCTGAAAATTGTTGGTTTACACAACCATAAGATTATATCTCAGCAAGTACACCCCTAAACCTAACCTAGGCTATCACGTACCTCCAGACAATTACGCGGTCACACACATTCATGTACATCAAGTAATCACATCACGGGCACATCAATTAAGACGGTCAGGCTCAATAATGCACGCACTTGCACTCAATCAAGATCACGTCGTATGCAACATGCGCATGTACCGTTCTCATCCCATTATTCCTTCTATTCTCATTTTCCACTTTCACAATCCTCGCCAGTGACCTGCACTGAAGTACACGCTTCAGGTATGCTGCGACCATTCATCACCACACTTCCGGCCCACGTACTCGTTCACGCCTTAGGCCCTGATCATGACCTGAGCATCACATGCCCTAGGCCCGATCCCAACTCAGCCCGCGCCAAATGCGACAGGCCTACATGATTGAAACTCGAGCTTATGATGCCTCGGTCCAATCCCGGTTTCACCCGAGATGATTGTACCTTGGATCGATTCTCATACTTGCTTTTTTAAGCTTCAGCCTGTGCCAAATGCAACAGACCTACATGATCGCTACCCGAGTTTACGATACCCGACCCGATCTCATTCTCGTACTATCACACCTTCGCATACTTTCCCACAAACGCTTGTCACACCACAACTTCTCCTTACTCAAGCACATACTCGATATGCATTTACCACATGCAACTGGCCCATCACACGCATCTAGTCACACGCAAACAGAGCTCACTCAACAATTCACATGGCCAACATCAACAATTAATTCGATCTGGCCCACGCGTGCACCAAACAGACATATGTCCACTATATAAACACACAAATAAGCACTCAATTAAATCAACCCTATCCAGAATAATTCAAACATGCCTAAAACACGTAAATTGCCAATTTTCTCCAACCAAATGGCGTCGGATTAATTCCGATCCTTCACAACACTTTCTCGCCATTAAATAACGGTTCTAAAAATTCAACTTGTGTCCTGAAAAAATCATCACAGCCTTGTGAACAATAAATCACAGCTCGTGAACAGTAACTCGCAACTTATAATTCAACTCAAATTGTCCTCCAAAAATTTCAAAAATAATCCTCAAGGCCCGCCAAACATTTTCAATCATAAACCCCAATATTTCGCACCCGCATATTGTCAATTTCACCCCAAATCAAATTATCCGTCGATACTCAATATCCTAAATCGGGATTAGAGTATGACTTACAAAGTTCTAGACTTAATCGACTAGAATGGGGAGTGGCGGCACATAAACGGACACAGCAGGGACTCATGGCGGCATCCGGCTTGAGCGACGGTGGTCCGGCGGCGGCTGCGGTCCGGCGGCGGCGTGGGTCTTGCATGGCCGTGGGTGGTTCACGGTGAGAGCGAGAGAAAAAGAGAGAGATGGTGAGGTTTGAGGATGGTGGTGGCTTGAGGGCGACGTGGACGGCGGCTTGAGGGCGGTCCGGCGTGCGGCGGCGAGCGGCGGTTCTGGCAGTGGAGGAAGAACGGCCAAGGAAAGCCCACGATGGAGGAGGGGGAAGCTCACGGCAATGAAAAAAAAAGGGGGAGGGGTGTTCACGGCAAAGAAGAGTAAGAATGGGGAGAAGAAGACATCCTTGACTTAAATAGTGTTCAATTGACCAAGGTGGAAATGACCATAATACCCTTTCTTCTTATTTTTAATCCGACGGTCCCGATTCAATCTTATCTTGATCCGACGGCCGAGATCGATTCTTGTACAAAAATATCTAAGGGCATACTTGTAATTTCTCAAAAATCCAAGGGCAAAATTGTCCAATCAAAATTTTAGGGTAAAATTACCAAAATGCCATTTGCCCTTAAAACATGCCCTTTATTAAATTTTAGGGGTATTTTGATCACTTTCTCCTTTCCTTGTCCAAATCGAGTTTTTCCAAAGGATTTAAGCTCACCAAAAATTGACACGTGTTACGTGCAACGTCATCCTAACATTCCGGCGTGACTTCCTAATTTTCCGATGTCCAATTTGGGCAAAATTTTAATAATTAAATTTTTATTAAACGCAACTTGAGCGTTTCTCGAGCTAACGGGCGGCTTGTTGGGGAAATTCGCAAAATCGACTCGTGACTGATACTAAATCGAGTCAAGTGCAAATCCGTTCGGTGCGTGACGATCTCGGTTGTCATGAAAATCACGAAGATCAATCACTTGATCCGAGAGGTACGATCGTTCGGTATAATTTCAGAATCAGTCGTCAAGTTGTTTCATGGTCCAGCGGAATTACCCGCGATCCACAATTAGGACAGTGGTGAACTGACCCATAACTGTCCTTGGATCAGTCAACAGTGGCTCAAAATATCACTTCCACGATTTAATGGTCGAAATCCATTCAAGATCGAATTTTCTTTAGTCTCGTGAATTTAATTCCCCTATTAGCCTTCCCCTAATGGTTAGCATTCCTGGGAATGATCAGTTCCGGGTAAGAAATTTACTACAAGCACATTTCATAAAAGTCAGTTATTTCATAATTTCCAATTGGGGGAAATTTCGGAATGTCACACTTCACCCCATAGAAAACCAGGTATATTTGTCCTACTAATTATACTCCTCACCATTTTTATAAGGGTGCGATTGCGCCTTTCAGCTACACCATTTTGCTCAAGACTCTCAGGCATAGTAAACTGAGCCACAATCCCAGAATCCTCTAAGTATTTGGCAAATAGCCCCTTAAGCTATCTTGCATTGCTATACTTGCGATAATGCTCTCCACCTCGGTTAGATCTAACAACCTTTATGATCTTTCCCAACTGTATCTCGACTTCAGTCCGAAAAATTTTGAACTTGTCAAGAGACTTAGACTTTTCTTTAATCAAGTACAGATAGCCATATCGAGAATAGTCATCAATAAATGTGATGAAATAAAAATTTCTACACAAGGTTACCGTATAGGGTCCACTTATGTCAGTGTGAATGATCTCTAATAGGTCGGAATTTCGAATTGCAGTTTTCTTCCTTATCTTGGTTATTTTACCTTTACAGCAGTCTACGCATATCTCTAGGTCATCTTTAAGAGCAGGCAGGATGTTAGTCTTTATCAGCCTTTCTACTCTATCATTAGATATATAACCAAGCCATTTATGCTACAATGCATAAGACTGTTTCTTAGGTAGTGGTCTCTTAGAAACAACCTTTTCAGCCGTATAAGCGACGTATATGTCATTGGGAGACAAACACAATCTGTACAATCCGTTGGACATATTACAGCACCCAACCTTGTTTGAATTAAGAAACAAAGAAATAACATTGTTCTTGATTTCAAAAGAATAGCCATATATGTCCAAACATGATACAGAAACTAAGTTCCGTCTAAAAGAAGGTACATAAAAAGTATCTTTCAACATTAATCTAAAACTAGAGTCTAGAATCAAGACAACATCTCCCACAAATACAACATCGACTTTCTCGTTGTTTCCCACAGTAAGTCTTGACTCATCATGATTTAGCTTCTTCCAGTTTATGAATCCCTTTATGGTAAACGCAACATGATTAGTTACACCGTTATCGAGACACCAAAAACTGGATGGTACTTCTGATAAGTTGGATTCATAAATAAGTGCCAAAGAATCATTACTTGTAGGCTCACATTTGGACAACCAAGTTTTGAACTTTTCACGTTCCTTCTTTATGTGACCTTTCTTCTTACAAAAAAAGTAGCGGTCACCGTCTCTTTTGAAGAATGTTTTCTTTGGACCCATATCGTCAGATTAACCAATAGTTTTCATGAGTATCTTTATGAGTACGATTTCTGAACTTCTTATTCTTCCTCTTGTGGGAACCAAAAACATATAAGGCTAGTTGCCCTTTTTCCTTTCTAAGTTTCACTTCCTCTGCCACCACCCTTGCTATCAAGTCATTAACTGATCAAGTCTCATATTGAGAATTGTAATTTGTCTTTATAATCCCAAAATCAGGTGGAAGGGTGTTCAGGGTTTGATGCACAATGCAAGTATCAGAAATGGAAACATTAAGAGCTTGAAGCTTCATCTTTACATCTACCATCCTAAGGACATAATCTCTAACCGCAGTAGTACTATCATACATCATATTGAAGAGCCTTTGAAGAAGTGTAACAATCTTAGCATTAGATGAAATGCGGTTTCTAGCCTTTAAGGCTGCTATCATTTCCTTAACAGTACAGTCAGCTGCCAAATCACTTTTCAAGTGTTCTTGAATGGATTTTTCATTGTCAATAAGCAAATCCGATTGCTCTTTTCCCAGACAGCATAGTGTGCTTTCTCAGCTTTAGTACTGATGGCCATGATATCTGTCAGCTTATCCTTTGTAAGAGCAATGTGAACACCCGCCAGCTTCATTCTAAATAGACAATCCTCTTTCCATTTCTTAAAATTCAACCCAGTAAGGACCTCAATGGAAATGGAATTGCCGTTTATAGAAAAGGTGACTGAAAAACAAATAAACAAATAATATAGTTAGCATCATGTGAGTACTTATCCAAAGAGTTACATACATCATCACATAATTACCTTTGGGCAAAAAATATGACATGTAATTGTACACTCTCCACATGACAGTGGTCATGAGAACATATTTTAATCTTTCATGAAATCACCACCTTTGGATGTATGAACCATTAAGATCAGTCATATCTCAAGCACATGCTATACATGTACCCCTCCATGAACCAATACAAGATCACCTCCTTTGGCAGTATGATTACGCAATTGAACATGAGACATCCTATCAAAATATGAGACCAATATTTCTCAAACCTGATCAAGTGTACCACTTTGGCAGTCACTACCCAAATGATCCTTGAAAATCTCTCATATTAGGGATATGAGCATTATGCATCACATTCACTGTATATATGTAATTCTAGATTTAAAAACAGGGGCGTTTGTCTCAAAAATTACATGTCATGCCAATTATATTATTTAATTCATTGATAGACAACGAATTACACTCTATACATTCCTTCTGTGGTGATATACATGTGAGCTAGCATATGTATTTCCAAATCCATACAAAATACAAGAAAATATGCAAAAATACCCTAAAAATACACGTATATAGGGTTATATACGTATTTTTGCCTCCTTAAAAAACTTAAACATCTAAAATAAATTTGCCACAATGTAGATAATTTCGATACGAGCGTGTCAGTACCAAGAACATCCCAAATGGATGTCGAACGCGCTCTTACGCGTTGCCAGAAGGCAAGGCGCGTACGCACGTGTTCAACAGGTCAAATTGATTTGAACAACCGGTCCGACCAATTGACAAGTCCAACCAGTCAATGGTCAACGGATTGGTCCGACCAGTTGATCGGTCCGGTCAACGGTCGGGTCGGATTGACATTCAAGTCGGATCGACGGTCGGGTCGGGTCATCGGTCAGGTTGACATTCAAGTCGGGTCAAGATCTGGGTCAACCTAGATCTGCGCCCCTACCGACATCATGCTGACAGTTACCGGCGGTTACTGACGATTATTAGTGGAAAACACGTCAGTTCGGCATGGCCGCATGTTGCCTACACATGTTGCCGCGCCCACGGTGAGTGTCGGGGCATGAGGGTGCGTGCGGTCTCGTCCGATGACGTGCCGCCCGTCAATCTTCTCGTCTCGATGACTGGATTCCCAATATGCAATAAAATTTTACATTCATCCGACAAAAAATTTCGAAAATGGGTAAAAACCTCTCAAACATAACGAAAACGGTCCTAATCTGCATGTTTCAATTCTAATCTATGGTAGGCTCTGATACCACATGTTGGCCATGAAAATGGCACGCCCAGGATCACCATAATCAGAAATCGAAACATATAAATGGGGAAATTATCGATTCGCGTACCTAGTTTGGAATCCATCAAACTTGACGAGGAATTTGCGACGGTTTGCGAATACGAACTCAAGTGCATCTCCCCTATAACTTTCGTTGGACACTAGCCTAATGAAATTGCCACTCATGAGAAGAAATTCCTCTTTAGATCTGTATATGAGTCAGATTGTGCATTATCAGGTTTTGGGAAGAACTTGAGCGCTATTTATAGAGTCTTCAACCACGAGCCATCTCATTATGGGCTAGGCCGCACTCGGCCCATACTAGCCAACTCCATATTAGACTTATTAAGAACCCACATGTCTCACCTTTATTAAACCAAACTAATTTAGTTAATTTCAATTAATGAAGCCCATATTAGGAAATTCTTACATATTCCTCTTTCTCTCCTAATTGCCGTACTTACTCTGTCTTCCTTTCTATATTACTAGTAACTAAGCGCCAATTCATGCGCCGAACGGACCAAAATTAAAGGATGAAATTCTTAATAAATAGAAACAAGATCAGAAATTACATCATTATATTGATATAAAACAAGTCAACACTTGAAAAAAAAGGACACCCACGATTACCAAATAGATGTTTAATGCGTATATATTTCACTCATACACATATTTAATCGTAATTGAGTTACCTTCCACATAAAATTATAACAAATTAGATATTTAACCCTTCGACAGATGGAAGTTGCACATGTCTCATTTTAATCATCTAAGAGATGGTGGAAAAAGAAAAATTGACTATCAAGATTTGAAACCATGTTGCAGCATAATAGCCATTAATATGTCCTATTCAATCCAATTTTGCCTCTTTAAAAACAAAATTCGGTCGAAGGAGCAATCATATCAAATCTAAAAAGGCTGCAAATATATTAATGATGACATGAAAGAAGAATAATGTACATCGCTACAGGCGACTAAGTTTGTGATATCGACACCAATGAAATCAAAGAAGAAGAATTTTCAAGAAATTAATTGCCTTTGATACTTTACAACTGTGAAGAAAAACCTCGTGCTATAACATATTACATGAATCCAGGTGCCTAGAAGTTAGAATCTATTTCATTTCCTTTTTCTTTGGCAGAATAGAGTTTCTATTCCAATTGACCAATTCTTTATTTGTAAAATGCTAGTTATGGTGAAGAGATTAGTTAATTGACAAATTCTAGGTATTTCCTCACTGGCATGATCAATAGTGTGACGTTGTGCCCATCTGAGTCGCAAGCTACTCGGTCTTAGTACTGCCCTCTGTGCAGCTTGAGTTTGATCTGGATGACCAATACTATGATAAGGAGGAATTGTATTGTGTGACAAAACAAAGAATTTGAGTATTCCGCGTAGCATCTTGGGAGTGTAGAGATTGTTGGTTTCTGTGCGACATGTGTTTGCAGCTGAAGCAGTGGCTTTTTTTAATTAAATTTCTTCTACGTAATTCACGTGCTTTGGAGAAGATGGCGATCAGGGCTAAGATGAACAAAGCTAAGAAAATGGGACTCTTCGAAGCCAGCTGACCTCTAATAATAGTTCGAAGCGGCACGAAGGTCTTGCTTGGTTGTCCTTTTGTCGCAAGTAATAGCAAAGTCACATCAGTCTCATGGCACTGGTATGTTCGTCATCACTTTCGGCAAACATGAAAGGTCGCTCTGCATTGCAGAAGCACGCTTTTCCTTTTCTCTGTACCTGTCAGCCTCACATTTGGCCGAGCATCGGCTTCGTTCGAGTGAAGGAAAGACTTTTGGCCTGTCGATGAGACTTTGACGATGCCATTTATGTAAACAATATATTTGACGACTTAAAAAGATAATAACATGAGGTTGGTCCTTGGGGACATCAAATGTTTAGCCTCACGGCTTGATCGATAGCATGAATCCAGATCTGAACAAAGCCTTTTTTGTTCTGATTCCTTTGTGCATGTCCCTTATCTTTTCTTGCTTTTGCAATTCTCATTTCCCTACAATCGAGTCCTCTTGCTAGTGCGACTTGCGTAATCGAGTTGTTCTATCGTAAGCCGTTAACGAAATTGCCGAACTGCAGAACTGGTATTGTTGGCACGGACAAGTTTCTGGTGTGGCTCGCTTGAGTAGACAATGGGAAGAAAAACAAAAAAGAGACAGTTTCCAAAAGGAAAAAGGTTCCAAAAATGAAGCGAGAAACGAATCTGATTACTTTCGATTGTTCTAGAGATGGATGGTTTCATGTATGACACAATAACCCAATCTGATTACTTTAGATTCCGGAGATTTTGAATAGCTTACTATTTCATCTTAATCTTTTAGAGTTGTGATTACAAACACCTATATCTCCAGGGACCTCGACGTAATTTAACATTTTTGAATCGCGATTAGGGGTAAAAATCGTATTGGATTAGGAGAGTTTGTCTCAACTACTTTTGTTGTTTCTAGGGTCGTTTGGTAAGTCGAAGCGAAACAATTAAAATAAATTAGAAAGAATTGGAATGAGCACTGGGTTTTACCATGTTTGGCAGCACCTTGAAATTGGATGTAAGGTTGTTATAATTTGATATTTTATTAAAATTTACCATAGCAAAGAACAGGTTAAAATAAATTAATTTCAAAAGTTGCTAAAAAACAGGAAAAGGGAATGGTTGTGTTTTGAGCCTCCAAATTTTGTTCCAGAGAGCACTGGGGGTTTGGTAGGAAGAAGAGGGCTGCCCAAAGCCAGGTGAGGTCTCATTCTTTTGCAGCTCATTGTATCTGCTCTAAGAAAAAATGGATTTCATTCACAACTTCTTCTAATGTCCTCCTCCTCATCTGTTCTTGCTCCGTGGAATCTAACAGCTCCGCCGTGTGTCTGATAGCTCTGCCGCTCCACAGCTACTAATGCTGCGCTTAAACACCAAGAGTCCAAAACCACCACCAACGCTACTCAGCCACCGCCATCTCTGGCCATTATTTGATGGTTATTTGTATTAGTTTCTTAAATATGTTTCATTTAAGAAATAAATTAAAGGTCTCACCAAACAATCAATCTAAATTTGATCTAATCCATAAATATCTTACAAATGTAATGGATGAATAAAAGTGATTTACCAAAAACAAAACCGAAGTGATTTGCTTTGTAGAATTAAATGCGTTGCATCTATGTAAGGAAAGAAAATTAGTGAAGGAATGATTGTATGGATGAGAGAGAGAGAGAGAGAGAGAGAGAGAGAGAGAGAGTAACAGCTGCAGCTCTTGTAGAAGGAGAAGAATATAAGAAAGAAAATAGTAAAAAACAAGGAAAAAGTATTTCAACGGTGATTTAAAAAAAACAGATAATATTTTAGATTGGTCAGACAATTCCAATAAGTAAAAATGAGGTGATATACTAGCATACATGCTAGGGAAAATCTCAAATGACACTATACACGCTCACAATATTGTTGCACAGCTAAACACTTTTTCAATGCATATTTACTCGTGACGACTCTCAATAAGATACAAAACCTTACGTATCTCAGCGTATCAGAAAATTCATTTTTAACGTTGTATTCATCAATCTCAAATGCCCAAACAAAAATACATGCATATTCACAAAATAGAGTGTATAACTCATCCACCGTATTAAGGAGAGTGACTATTGTTATCACATTCCTTACATATCAAAGTAATTTTGCAGCACCTCGCTTCTAATAATTATGCACGTGTAAAATTTATCTCCATTTTTTCTAAGAGAAAATGCACCATAAGTATGTTCATACATGAATAGGCCATGCCGTGTGGAGCACAAAAAAAAAAGAAAAAAACCAAGTTGAAAACGAAACCCGAAAGTCTTCGCACGCGCCTACACGCGCTTCTTCCGCACGTGGGATTTGCCTTGCACGCGCGTACATTCTTCTTCAATCTCTAACGAGCGACCCGATCTTCAACCGTCACAGACTCGGCTTAAAACGCAGCAAAATTCGACCCCTTTAAAGCCAAGTAAAGCTTTATTCCGATTTAAATATATACTAATAACAGAAACTCATGCTTTGATTATAAATAAGTCTCTCATTTATCGAGAAAGAGATCAATAACCGAAAAGCTTGTGAATAACTCTATAGCCAGTCAGATGCATTCTCAGTGTAAATGCATAATATCTCGAAACCACACCCGATGCAACAACCTTTATGATCGAAAATGGCATCACGAAAGTTACTTGTGCATATCTAATTAGTCTAATGACGGTCCAATTATAAGGAATAGTACCATTAACACTCGGTTTCATCTAACCCTAGAAAACGGAACATCCAAAACTCAATTCGGGTGCTCTGAATGGATTTCATTCGAAATTAAAGCTACAAAATGACCGAACTTGCTGTGGGTAGCACGATAATGGAGTATTATAATATGAAATAGACATCCAATTCGAAGCTTGTCTACTCGATCACAAAGTAATTATCCCAAAAATTTATGAAACTTTTAGATCAAAATTTTCATGACCCGGACCTTATCACAACATAAAATTGACAGAGTAGAACTGATATTCAACGTAGAGCAGAACCCCTTAACTAATTTTTAGCATTAGCAATAACATGTACAATTGTCGAATTGCACTGCATAATTTTCAATCCTCTTATTCATATCGAAATCTTCCAAGTTTCAATTCCTTATAAAAGGATTAATTAGGACTCGAAAATTTAGAGAGTACAAGAATTATTGCATGGGTAACAAAAGCTATAAATTGATTGCGCATAATAACAAACAAAAAGGTCAAATTGCATAATATCATTTACGATTCACATGCCCTTCACAATTGAAATTCTCACAGCATAGACCGAGTTATACCACGAAATTTTTGAAGAACATGTGCCTCAGAATGAGTAGCTAAAATCCCGTATTGATAACGAAAATAAGCAATCAAAGGAATCAAATTCCTGAAGTCACCCATAAAACCTCTAAATATATGCACTACACATGTATTTGCATCAAGGTCATGCATCAATTGGATTCTAAACCCATATACAGTTCCTATTATACCACATATAAGAAATTCAACGATGTGAACCTCGTATATAGAATTTAGAATACCCAGTCTTGAATCGAAAACACGCATCTAGTTTAACCAATCATCGTATTTGAACTAACCAATAAGAATGAAGCAATACAAATCCAAGACTAGGTCTTCCTCTCCTCCTCCCTAGGACGGTCTCAATGAATAAATTGTCGTGTATAGAATTAGGAGGGGAAATAAAATACCGTTTATTTATGTAACGTATTCTAATAGATCTATTCAACATATTACATTGTTAAAATACTAACCTACACTGACTGTCCAACCACATTATTACTGTAATTGAGATCTACGAAGCCCAATATAATACTATACAACCGTATTTGGGCAATAGAGCATTCTCATATATTTCATAAACTTAATAACACCTATCTTCACAAACTAAATTTTAAGATATAAATGTTAGCCCATATTTATAATAATTTCAACAGATTATGGTCCAAAATTACTATCGTGTTGCTCGTTTTAGACTATTAGGTCTTTCGGGCATGTTAATTTCTAATGTCCTAGTACACTTGATTAGAGTATAATCATTACTAGCTTAAAAAAACTCAAATTTATACTTTTTTTCAGGGGGTTTTCTCTCGTTTAAGTATTGAACAATAAAGAAAGCACACTCTAAGGTAAAAAAGCAATGGCCAGCACCCCCGCCCTCCCCCTATTTTTTTTGGTCGAAACGAATTGATTTTCATTTAACCAACAGAAATAGGAGAACATCAACGATTAGTGTCTAAACATAACAAATTCCAAAGGAATTTTTTTATCAGAAAACATTCTATCATATTCTCATTTAAATGAAAATCTGTGACAATATACATGCTTTAGAACAAAGCAATTCCAAAGATCCTACTTGTCTTTGGGAATTTCGAAGGGGTTGAAGAGGCTTAAAAAGCCAATTAGGAGGAAGGATCCCTAGTCTATGGGCTTTTGAAATCCAATTGGCACAAATATTAGCTTGTCGTGGACAATGAATCACTTATACCCCTTTTAACTGGGCCAAAAGGCCCAAGCATTTCCTCTATAATCAACCGAAGAGCCCATGGGCTTTGGCTTTGGCCAGCCCATTGACCGAGCAAAACATTTAGATTTTTATGTATTTGTTGTGTCACCACTTTACTATCTCAACCAATCATTCTCACCACATGACCGATCAAATCACTGAGACTTTCTCGCTATAATGGGCTACACAAAGTCAACAATGATTATGACAGCAATTGACTCTACAATATCATGGTTTCCACTGCTTGGGACATAAATGCTATAATTATATCCAGTCAATGCAATTCTTTTCCAGCAGCTCCTTGCGAATCGCATACCTCTTCTGTCATCATTAGGGGTCACACAAGACAGTCTAGAACCATGAAGCTTAGAAGCACCCCCAAATGATCTCAAAGTTCGAAAAACTCAAAAAAAGAAAAGAAAAGAAGAAGCTAGATCAGAGAATATGCTGATGACAAAAATTAGCATCAGAAAAGTGATGCCTACAGAGGGTTATGCCGTAAGTTATCTTTACAATCAGACAATCGAGTTAAAGCATGAAATGGATTTGTTATGCAGCTGCAGCCCTCGGTAAACACATGAACATCGGGGCAAAAACTGATCTGGACATGCATTATGCTTCCTTTCTCTGGTCCTTCAAGGATATTCTGTGATTAGAAAAGCAGTAAATGACGCATGAATTGTCAGTCAGAGTGCACTGAATCATTTGAAGACACTTCATGGAATGCTAGATGATTAACTATGTCCTCTTACCATAAAATAGAATGCTCGTCATCGTCAATAACAGTCACAAAGATCTCTTTATGTAAAGGGCTGTCTGAACACACAATGATTATGAAATGCTTTAACATCTTGAGACAAAATAATTAACATTAACTGTTTCTGAGATCACACAGAAATAGCAGAGAATCTTATTATGCTAGAATCGGCACCAATGATGTCACTTCATGTAGAATACAAAGAGTCACAAAACTATAGTTCAAAAGTTATTTTGCGATGCATTTACCTCGAGAATGGAAACTATCTTGAAGTGCAAGTTAGACTTAGGTTGTAGTCAGGTGAAGAGATTAACTAACAAGAATAAGAATAAACCAAAAATCACGAATAATGAGCAAGGATGTTGTCTAACTTCATCTTGAAGGCCTTTAGAGTGTCAGAGTGTCCTAGTTGCGATTGATTACCATGTACAAGGAAACCTATAGTTATAGACATACTCCATCTTAGCATGAGCATCATATGATACTGCCACAACAAGAAACATTGCCAGGGTGCCCTAATCCGCGCCATTCCAATTGTTAACAGCCTATAATATACAAAGGTCACACCATGCAGACCACTTCTTATATGCACAAGTAACTGAGATCATTCAATATGCAGCAGAGGTGCATCATGATACTATACATGATGTACGTGATGTACATGAAAACAAGGAACCATAAGTTCAAAGGTCTTACCTAGTTGTGCAAAGGCTTGAGAGGATTCAACAGGAAGAGTCAGTGCACGCAGATCTAATAAGAAGCCTGATTAACCCATGACCTGTGAGGCTTTAGGGCTGAAAACCAAATATTAGCATTCAGTATATCGATTAAATACTTAAAACAAATCATACATTCCACAATGTAATTAACAGAAAATGCATGGAAAAGGAAGAGAAAACAGGTGAAGAGAAACGATATTTATGTTACCAGTTCCTAAAAAATAGAGAAGAAACGTGAACCAAATTGATTGTATTGTTGCGAAGAAATATTATTTCAAGGCATTGTTTTCAGTATGTAATGAGTTTCCAAAGCGTGCTAATTATCAGAGAGGCATGCAAAGGTTATGATCTGACAAGTTTCTTGAAATATTTGCAACTGAAGAGCTCAAATTGAAGAATTGCTCAACCAAGAACAATACATGCTCAGTATTTGCCGATAGGTATAAAGGAAGGAGATATTTCTCTCAAACAAGTCTAATTAATGGATTATCAACTATTAAGATACTGCACTTCGTCTTTTCTCAGCTGGCAATATGAAACGTCCCATTTCTCAAATGGCAATTTGGCTAAAAATACCCAGTCTAGAAGAAAGCTACATACAGGGCATCTGAAAATTTGCCAAAAAAAAAAAGACTGGGCATCTGAAACTCTACCTTTTGTTCACTGGGCAAATTCTACACCTATTCATAGTATAGCCATAATATGGCTGAACACCACTCCACTCAAGCAGCTATACTTAGTTGGATGGCAGTAAAAAGTCATGGCAAACCCCATAGCTACTTGTACTAAAAAACAAGTTAGCATAATTCCTCCTAGACAATAAAATATGTTGACATGAGAAGAGTGTCAGTCTGGATAAGTGTACCCACCATCTAAAGAAAAGCACCTTATCCTTGATGGAGAAACTGCTGAATGGGTTCTTATCCAACCAATGACCCTCTAGTTCTATGCTTGCAATTTCATTGACCCTTTCTCATTACAAAACATTCCACCGGGCCAGCTTTATTTACCTATATGATGTGCAGATAATTCTCCAGACCAAGGATACAACAACATATCTTTACTGCTGCAAACAACTAAAACATGGACAACTGCGAGAGAGAGAGAGAGAGAGAGAGAGAGAGAGAGAGAGAGAGAGAGAGTTGTTTAGCAAGATCTGTAATCACTGAAAGCCCCAGCTACAATTCTCTCGCTAGCTGGTTGAGAGAATTGAGTGAAAAGTAGAAATAGAAAGAGGCTCGCTGAAAACTTCCTAATCTATATAGAAGGGGATGAGTGCTAGGAAGACCGTAGCATTAAGAGAACTTTTTCTGGAAGGGTCTTTCAGGGAGATGTTGCTAGTAGGCAGAATGCCAAATTTCATTGATTTATAAAGTAAACTTTGGTTTAAAAAGTGGAATTGCACTATTATTCTCATAAAAGCCTCCTAAAAAGTGTATTTAAATATGGGTCCATTGAAAAAACCTGTCATTTCCCTAGGTTATCCACTGTAAATAGGTGCTAACTGCAGTGTTATAACATTCTGCCGAACAAACAGTTCAACTAGTTAAAATGGTCGATCATCGATCATGCCATTAGGGTTTCCTTGTCCATAAAAGTCCCACAGAAGAGAAATTGCTTCCGATGCCATTATACCTCCACAACATTTTAAATCCTTTGATCAATAATTCCTATTAGCAAGAGAAACGAGAAAGCGGTTGGAAACATTCTTAAATCAGGCAGATACTTAAAGGGGGAACACAGATGAAATTTCTGTGGAAAGCAGCCAATGTTTTCAAAGATTCTGCATTTTTACCTGGCTCAGCAACTTGAAACCCAAGAAAGATTCCATTTGCAAAACATGTCCAAATATCATTTAAGAGATAATTTAGCAGACTAATTGACAAAGCAATTTGCAAAAGACTGTACTACCAAAGCAAACACAAGTTCGCTTGATAGGAGAATATGTTTAGTTTAGGAAATTTACGATTCAGTCCTAAGAATATTAATTTTAAGAAATGTCTGTACTCCAAAAAATAGGTTTTCATGCAAGCAAATTACCTCTGAAGTGTATCATTTGTTTAATTGACATTAATTAGGCTCTATTAAGTGGCATTGACCTTTTCTTTGACATAAAACCTAATGTCTTTGGAGAACAAATAACATGCTATAAACTGGGTGAACTTAGAAGCTTTTAATTCGGATGGGCAATTTCTCTTCAGAGAGATCTTGGCACTAGTGATTTGATTGAGGGGAGATTTGTAGATGACTTGTATACTAGTACCAGCTAGGTTGGATTTCAATCAGCTATGTCTTCTAGACATTGCATAGGAACCATGCTCACTGTTATAACAACAATCTCATTCTCTCTATCATGGAATGCCACCTCTACCTTTTGTGACGTCCTGAATTCGACTCACTTTCGGGAACAATGAAATGAATATGTATTTCTCACTTCGTTTTAGTAAGTCTCATCCGGAACTGATCACTCTCGGAATACTAACCAATAGGGAATGACTAACTAGGAAAATGGTACATAGACCCAAGAACTCGACCGTGATCAAGCTTCAATTCCGAGGAACGACGAGAGAATATTTTGGTCTAATGTGGGCCAATCCAAGGAAGGGTTGCGGATCAATTTGCCAATGACGTACAATCGGATTGCGGGTGATTCCACATGACCAATTGTGTACGTGATGAACAATCCAAAACTTATTCCGAATGATCGCGACCTCCGGAACTAGTGATGGACCTTCACGTTTTCTTAGTAATCAAGGCCACCATGGCTTGAGTAACCCTAGGTCGATACGCATAACCCTTAAAAAGCTGTCCGTTAGTAAGGGACACTAAAATTGCGTTTGAGCGAAATTGATTATTGAGCTGATTCCGAACTTAAGTGTCGAATTTCATGAATGTACATGACTAATTTTCAAGGACGACGTCGTATTAATGTGGCCAATCATATTTGGAATCGGTTGGGTCGAAAAATTGAATTTCGGATCGGGAGTGAAAAATTACCATTTTTTCCTTAAGCCCTATGCCTCAATTGCGAAAATTTGGAGGTTATTATGGACTTATTCAGCCCCAAGTGTGATCGAAATTCATGGACTCAATTGCCCCCATCACTCTTACTCATTCCTAATTTTACCCTTAGATATTTTGTTCAAGAAGTGATCTTGGCCATTGGTTTGGGATAAGATTAATTGGCCTTTGAATCTTAGCCCTTGGATTAGAATTCTAGTGGAGTGGGTAGCCTTGTCTTTGCTAGTGGAGTAGTTCACCTAACCCCGCTCATGGTTTTGGGATAAACTCTCTCTCTCTCTCTCTCTCTCTCTCTCTCTCTCTCTCTCTCTCTCTCTCTCTCCTCATTTCCCTCCCTTTGCCGAGACACACCACCCCATCACTCTCTCCATTCTCTCTTCTTCTCCTTGCTCACGAGAAGCCGGCTAGCCGGAGCAGCCCGCCAGCTGTAGCCGTGCTGCCACCGTCGAAGCTGCACGCTACCGCCGGCCTCGTGAACACCTCACGTACAACCACCACCGCCAGTTTCACCCTCTCCCTTCCTTTCCCTTTTTTCATGACACACCACCATCACCATCACCCCCTTCTCGCCGTTTGACTCAGCCGCGAGCCACCAGCCCCGTCTCCATCGCCAGTCGCCGTCTGTGGGAGCTGCCGAAGTCCCTGCTGGTCTGGCGTGAACCAACGGCCATCTAGCCCTCTTTCCCCCCCTAGTTTGGTCCCCTTGAGTATATGACTTGAGTGAGTGGAAACCCTAAACCCTAATTAGGCTTTTGTGCATTTTTAAGCAAGTTTAGGGGTTATTAGGGAGATTTAGGGGTTAGTTAATGGCTGATGATTAGGGCTGATGGTGAAATGATTTTGGTAGCCTAATGTGCTATTTTAAAGGTGGATTAGAGGCATATAGCGGGCTCCTTTATAATTGAGAAGTGTCGGCTTGATTGGACTATATGGTATTAGTCTATGGTTTAAATGTGGATTGCAATGTGTGCTATGGTTAGACCATGAAGTGGCTAAATCATGCATGGCTTGAATTAATTATGTGATGTTGTGATGTTATAGTGGGTGCTTGATATGGCCAAGGAATGAGGGACATTGTGGGCCATAGGCATGTGTGATTTCAATGACTTAATAGTATAATTTTTATGCACCAAATTGTGGACCGTGGCTGAATTATCTTGAACGGCGAATTGAGCATGTTGTTATGTTGGATTGAGTGAATAATGTGGATTCAATTGATGCACCGATTTCTAGATGATATGGCCATGATTTTGTGCATGTTGAGTGATAGCATAATAGGTAAATCATGTGAGTTTGCATGAAGGTCATTAAGCATGTGATCACCTAAAATACCCTGAGGCGTTGTTTACGCGGTGTTCAGATAATAATTGATGAAGTGTGTACGTGTGGTCACATAAGCCCTGATGCGTTTAACGCGGGACGATGCCCGATTTACCGGATGATAGCTAACCTAAGGCGTCTTTCACGTGGGTTGTGTCGTCGACTTGAGGCGTGATACGCGAGTCCTGAGCAGTGATGGACCTAATGCGTTTAATGCGGGTTGGAAATTAATTGGAAATTAGCACGTGTACGAATTATGCATTACTGAGTGCAAGTGTGTGAATGGCACGTGTTCATAGCCAAGTGATAATGTGTATGTGCTATGATTGGTTTCTGTATTATTATTTTGTGCCTAACCTGTAGGGTCGATTATGCGCTTGATTTGGGCCCGAGGGCCTAAGTCGTCTGATTTACTCAACTGTGTAATTGGATAGTTACTTGTATGGAGGTGCATGTTAGCCTAAGTTAGGTTTAAGAGATCTACTTACTGAGATTCATTCTCACTGTTGTAACCCCCAACATTTCAGACCCTCGACCTTGAGGATGGCCAACGTACCGCTACGTTTTGGGATCCCGGACCATATAGAGCATTCGGTGATTGAGAACCCCTGTTGGAACGGGGAGGCTTATATTAGATATTACACCATCGTATGGGTCGATGAGGGCGGGCCATAGCTCAAGGCTTATCCTTTCCTTTGTTGGTGCTTTCGGGACCCGTCCGGCTTTTTCGGACCTCTTAAGACTTTTGACGTTCCGATCGACGGGTTAGGTCAGTGGGATCCGCAGGCAATCGATGGGGAGGTAGTGAGCCCCGATTATGTGTCCGAGGCGGATTCTGATCCACGGCCCGTCATTATAGAGTTAGATGAGGAGATTATGGAGTGGGAGTGCAATCCCGATCCGGAGCCGATGGAGTTGGAGTCAGAGCATGAGGAGGACCCCGAAGAGGTGTCGGAGCCCGGGGATGATCTCGAGGAGGAGCCGTTGGAGGTCGAGTCTGAGCTCGAGTCTATAGATTCCGAGTTTGAGTCATCCAACGATTCATCCGAGTTTTCTGGATCCGACTTGGATTGGATACCACCTAGGGATTAGCTTAGAGTGTAGCTAGCGTTTAGGGCCGACTCTTTTTGAAGAGAGCCCTTTTTGGATATAGTACCCAACCGCCCCGAGCCACGAGTCCCTTATTGATGACGGTGGCTTGCTGACCCATTTTTGGCCTATGTATACTTGAGTTCAAATGGATGTTGTAAATTCTCTCTTGTTTAATATAAGTATGTGTTTATGAAGTATGTTATTGTGTTTGTCTTCCGTTGCTATCTTGGTCATATTTATTTATTGTATGGGTGTGATCATTTCTGCGTGTAGATATTCTCTGATTCGGGGTTTTAGGTCTGCGACGAGTCCTAGGACGTCGTGTTCGATATGACTGAAGAAGGGACGTTGCATACCGTAGGGTTCGGGGCGTGACATCCCCATTGATTTGGAATCAAAGCAAGACTAGCTCGATCCAACTCGGTTGAAACTTGGAGTGATAAGGAGCGACGACTTTGGGTAGCTAAATAGGAAGACTTGTGTGCTATGTGTACCTCCAGACTGTTTGATTTTCACGATTGAGTAATTGTTGGAGATGACACGTAAAGTGCAGGTGCGGCAGGATTCGAGGTAAGTACACATATCTCTTTGGCTGAGACATCATGTTGTTTGTGATTGACCACCTGCTATGTGAGTGATTGTCGTGATTCTTTGCCTAGGACTTCAGACTAGTATAGTCTGGCCTAAGTCTCTAATTTTTGAATAAAATTATAGCAGGTAGGTAGGTAGTGAGAAACCCGTGAGAATGATCAGAGGAAGGGGGAGATGAGGACAATCGAGCACAAGGGGCTGAGAGACGGGAGACCCGAGGATTGAAGGGGTCATTCATGCATTACAAGAGATTAGAAATGTGTTGGAAAGGCAGGCTCAAGAAAGGGTTGCCAACATGGCCCAAGCTACCAAGGTCGCTGCAGCAGCTGCTGTTAATGGAAATCAAGCTAATCAGGGGCAGGCTCAAGTGGTTGTGAATAGACACATACATCAGCTAGTGGAGCAGTTCTTGAAATTGAAGTCGTCGAAGTTCAATGGAAAGGGTGACCCCGAGGCCGCCCCGCGTTGGGTGAAGGAACTAAAAAAGGCCTTTGAAGTCCTGGAGTGCACCGAGGCCGAGAAGGTGACCTTGGCTGTGTACCAGTTGCAAGAGAATGTTAGTAATTGGTGGAAGGCCACTAGAGGGAGAGTGTTCCCTGTGGGTACCATCCAGACTTGAGCTGTGTTTACTGAGAATTTTTACAGGAAACACCTTTCTGAGAGTGCCAGAGAAAGGAAATTAGTAGAGTTTATGCGACTTTGCCAAGGACAGATGACGGTAGATCAGTATGAGGCGGAGTTTACAAGACTTTCGAAGTTCGCGCCAAGGATGGTGAAGGATCCACTAGATAAGGTTCAAAGGTTTTGGGATGGGCTAAAGCTGAACCTTCGTAGTCAAATGATCTCGCTGAATATCTGGGATTATGAAGAAATGTATGAGCGAGATGAGGCGATAGAACGAGATCAAATGGATAGGGCCGCCGCTTCTAGATCGCAGTTCGCCCCGACCAAGGACAACCGCCGCTTCAGAAAGAGGCCGATAGCAGGAAATAGGTGTTTTGTCCCTCCCGTCAAGAGGAACATCAGGAAGCCGAACCATTCTCAGAACTGGTTTGGGGCATGTTTCAGGTGTGGGAGCATGGATCATCAGATAAGACTTTGCCCTCAACGTCCAGGAGGATAGCCAATGCAATCTCAGCCGCCTCGGATTGGGAATCAGACTGGAAATCCCCCGCCGGCTATTCAGAGTAGACTGCCAGCTTAAAGAAGGGTGTATGTAATGGCGAGAAGGGAGGCTGAGGACATGCCAAGAGTGGTCATAGGTACGGTCTCTCTCTGTGATCATACTGCATATGCCTTGTTTGATTCGGGGGCTTTACACTCCTTTATATCAAAATAGTTTGTTAGATTGACTAGAATTGAACCGATTTTGCTTGAAGTTATGCTTTGTGTAACGACTCCGCTGAATGATAAGGTGTTAGTCTCGTTAGGGTATCCTAATTGTAAAATAGTAATTGGGGGTGGAGAGGAAAGGATAGACTTGGTGGTATTGACTATATTCGATTTTGACGTAATTGTCGGGATGGATTGGTTAGTTAAGCAGAAAGCCATGATGGATTGTAGCAATAGGATAATCCAATTCAGCTTGATTGGACATCACTGTTGTAACCCCCAACATTTCAGACCCCCGACTTTGAGGATGGCCAGCGTACCGCTACATTTTGGGATCCCAGACCATATAGAGTTTTCGGTGATTGAATACCTTGGTTGGAATGGGGAGGCTTATAGTAGATATTACACCATTGTATGGGTTGACGAGGGCAGGTTACAGCTCAAGGCCCATCCTTACCTTGGTTGGTACTTTAGGGACCCATCCGGCTTTTACGGACCTCTTGGGACTTTTGATGTTCCGATCGACGAGTTAGGTCAGTGGGATCCATAGGCAGCCGATGGGGAGGTAATGAGCCCCGATTATGTATCTGAGGCGGATTCTAATCCGTGGCCCGTCATTATAGAGTCAGATGAGGAGATTATGGAGTGGGAGTCCGATCCCGATTCGGAGCCGATGGAGATGGAGTCAGAGTAAGAGGAGAACCCTGAAGAGGTGCCAGAGCCCGGGGATGATCTCAAGGAGGAGTTGTTGGAGGTTGAGTCTGAACCCGAGTCTATGAATTCCGAGTTCGAGTCGTCCGATGATTCATCCGAGTCTTCTAGATCCGACTCAGATTGGATACCACCTAGGGATTAGCTTAGAGTGTAGCTAGCGTTTAGGGCGGACACTTTTTGAAGAGAGCCCTTTTTGAATATAGTACTCAACTGCCCCGAGCCACGAGTCCCTTTTTGATGATGGTGGCTTGCTGACCCATTTTTGGCCTATGTATACCTAAGTTCAAATGGATGTTGTAAATTCTCTCTTGTTTAATATAAGTATGTGTTTATGAAGTATGTTACTGTGTTTGTCTTCCGTTGCTATCTCGGTCATATTTATTTATTGTATGGGTGTGTGATCATTTCCGCATGTGGATATTCTCTGATTCGGGGTTTTGGGTCGGCGACGAGTCCTGGGACGTCACATTCGATACGACCGAATAAGGGACGTCGAGTGCCGTAGGGTTCGGGGCATGACACCTTTTGTAACAGTATTTTTATATATACCCCTATGGCAAGGTGCCTTTGTTTTTTGATTATGTTCCACAAGATACTAAAAGGGACAAATATTTTGCACATCAATTATTTATTACTGTCCACAAAGTCATTTATAGCAGTGTATTGTCACCACATAACTATAAATGATTATAAAAGTAAACTATTAGATAAGAGATCATGTCTACCAGACACCACGCTTAAAATATGTGTAAATGTGGCTATTGTATGAAGAAATGTGCCCAAGGAGCAGATTCTTACAAGGCAATACAATGCTCACAATGCGTTTTTATACCAGATAAGTATACCAAAGTCTAGCTAACATACGCCTAAGAAAACAATGTTAAGAACTTCACAAAAGCTGACAAAGACCATAATATGGTTCCAGACAGAAAACAATGGCAAATGAAAAACGTAAAACATTGTGCATTTATTAGCCATGACATGTTCCATGAAAGAATAGTGGGAACAAGACCATTACAGCCTAATAATGCATAGAAAATTTCACTTATTAACAGATCTGTTTCAGCTATTTTTTTACCATATATGAAAGAAATAATTAAGGGAAAAGCGTAGAATGATCTATAATAACTAAAAGTGGATAATTCGAGGGTATCAATTCAGAACAATAACAAAGTGCTGGTGGCCAAAATTTTAGAAGGAGGTGGAGAAGCAATGATAAACATACAATTTGTGTCTCATTAGTCCAGTTTCTTTTAGCCGCAATGACGTTCCCATCCTCGACAATGACACAGCTGTTCAATCAAAGTATGATACAAATAAAGTACAATCTGAAATCATTCACTAATTAAGATTGAAATAATAATCTTAATTAGAAATAAAGTAACACATATGAAATGCGTCTGGTTACTGAAAATCAATTTTTTACCCAACTAGAACTTCAAGGCTGTCCAAAGCAAGCTTTGCCTTATAAAGAAAACCAAATAGGACTTGTTACTTGTTAGGAGAAATAAACATGAGTATAAGAGTCAGAAATTCTCTCATCCATATATGAATGCGTACATGTAATTTAAGAGGAAATCAGCATCAAGTTGCTACAAGTAGAAATATCTCAGCATTAATATGTAGCTACTAATGGAATGAACCCATGTCTCATAGCTATATGATCAAGATCTTGTAGATCGGTCACAAACTTCCAAGCAAAGACTATCACCACGTACTCATCTCATGATTGAGATGCAAATCCCACCTAATTGTTAAACTGATATGGCTCTAGCAGCACTAAAGCAAGAACAACAACAAATTTGAGAAACTACATGTTGCTCGTTCTAGTGTGTCCTATCATAAGTAAATCAGAAGCTTATCTTTCATTAATTAGGTTCCACTCAAACATTCATGAAGCTTCCAGAAGTTTTAGCTTCACGGTCATGTTCCCTCATAAAACCTATGGCACATAAGGATAAAAAGAGAACCCTCGACCGTTGCGAAGGCTCTAAAAAATCAGAATTGACAATCAACTTCTTGTGCTTTTGTTCATGTAAACTCCGCGTTTCTCAACTTTTTTTTTTTAATAGCCACTGTCAATGGGCACAACTGATTTTCATGTTACTCTCACACTCCAAGTAAATTTGGTTTTCTATTCTCCCTAGTTGCCAAAGTCATGGTTAAAGGACTCGACGATCAAGCAACCTTTCCCGGTAGCTTGCCATGTCACTGCATCTTCTGTGTTCCTCTCCGGTTTTGGCTCTTCATGTGCCTCACGAAACCTAGTGACAGAGTCCTATTTCATTGATCGAAGTTCCGCACAATTCAATTGTCCTGGCAAACCTATTACCCGCTGCACATCCTTATATTGTAATATTTCCAAAAAAAAAAAGGTCAGAAAGTCAAAAAGTCAACACTTGCTACAGTGGACTTCAATTATAAAGGAGGACCGAGAGCTTTTGGGGAGGGAGGAAAAGAAGAGAGAAAAGAGAGGAAGAGAGAAGGAAGAAGAAGAAGAAGGAAAATGAGGGTTTCGTGCTGCGCGATCCTCGCCTAGCCGATTCAACTTCGTATCGCAATGCCCGGTAAGTACTCATGTCCCTCGTTCGTTCCATCGGAGTAGTTTTCTGATTTAGGGCTTGAAATTCGGAATTTTGAGAAATTCGAGCTGCGAAGTCTGATTTTTGAGTTGTTGAGCTGCGTATTTTTATAGAATTGATAGTTTACGGTATTACGGAGCTGTGGAATTTTACGGAACCTGATTTGGACTTACAGTTTGCCGGATATGAATTTTTGAAGTTGAGTGCACGCAGTAAACAGTGCGCGAACAGTGGTTTTTAGGCCGATTTTCGTTAGTTTTTGGCTCTATTTTGGGGCTGCCAAGTTAGGGTTCTTGTAGTGCTCGGAGTGAGCTTTCTATTGACTATAAGCTCGCTTGAAACGGAGTTCGGTGGAGGAATTTATGGTACGATCAAGTTTCGCGTTTAAACTCCGCGTTGCGAACAGTTTAGATAATCGCTTTGGAGAAGCGATTTATGGGTGCCTTTAAGTTGTCTTGTTAGCGTTTAAGCGTCGTTTAGCCAATTCGTAGTTTTTTACTTAGTTTTGATGTCGATTCTCGTTTATTTGTTAGGATTACGAAATCGTCCGTTCGAGTGAGCGTGATTGTTGGATTTTTGGGGATTCCAGGTGAGTGGTGCTATCTCTTCTTTAAGTTTATAAAATCATGTTTTGAAAATGATAAGAATTTGAGTATTGTATGAGTTACTGGAGCATATTTGTTACATAAAATTATGGATCGGGCAATTACTACTAGTTTGATATTTGAGAACGATTTGAGAAATTTGAGAATGGTTTTAGGAAAAATATTGTTAACGGATACATGTGTATTATGTTGCGAATTGGTTTATGAAACGAGTTTTAAGATGATTTGAGAAATGTTTTATGAAAAATGTTACAAAAAGTTACTCATATCAATTTGTGAATTATGTTTATGAAATGATATATATGTATCGATTTGCGAAATGATTATGGAAGCGTATTGCGATTTATGAAATGGTTTTGGAACTATATTATGATTTATGAAATGATTTGAGAAATGGTTTGAGAAATGGCGGATGAGCTGTGCTGCGAGAAAGTTATTTGTTTGGTTTGTGAAATGTATTCTGGATTGGATTTCTGATATTGGATGATTATTTGATGCTCAATATAACTGTGAACCCATTGAGGGGTTTTGGGGTATGCATACCGGGTTTAGGATATCCTTCTGGGCTGAACCACTGGCTTTGTAGGTGGAGACCTTGTCAAGGGGGGAATCTTGGTAGCCTTGTCACAAGGCTTTGTGTCGTGACCATAATTTGATATTGAGCAATAGATTGGTCGATGGAATGGACCATCGACGTGTGATGTTATATGAGATTTATCAATGGAATAGACCATTGATGTGTGATTTGAGATTAGTCAATGGAATGGACCATTGATGTGGTTTTTATAGAGATTGATCAATGGACTTGACCATTGATAGTTTGAATTGTGACGATGGATTTAAACGTGTATTTGGGACTTGTATAAAGCTTTGACGAAATAAAACAACTCGTATTTGATTGATATATATTATATCTTTGGATTGAAGTACGAGTTTCTGGTATGGCTTTATGTATACATGCATAGTGGTTGTTCGATCTGCTTAGAAGAGATGCGCACTGCTTACTGAGCTGTGGTTGCTCACTCCTCTCTTTTCCCAATCTTTTCAGGTTCCTTGGTTAGTAGCCAATAGAGCGAAAGCGATGTCGTTGGGATTTTTGGGAGTCGGATTCCTTGTGGTTTGAGGCTGCGTCCTTTGAATAGAAGGACGGCCGTGTCATCCCTCATCTTGGTAGGTTTTGGGGTGTGACATATATAGTGGCCGGTACCCTACTTCCCATTGTTTCGCTCTCGCTCGCTGGTTTTTTCCTTAAACCTAGACTTCGCCTAATTCTTTCATAACAATTGCCACCTGGGAAAAGAAAGGAAAAAAGGCTATACCTTCTAGCGATTGTTGCTGATTTTGCGGCTTGTAAAGTTGACTTCCAATGAATTCACAACGAAGCATCCACAGACAAAACTGACAAAGAAACACTTATTCAACGTCTCTTGAACAAATTCAACGACACATTTTTCAAGTTCCTGCGCAATCGTAGAACTATACGTATCGAATTTCAAATTCCATCTCGAGTATTACATCAACTAATACAATTCGGATGTGCCAGGCATTACCTGATCTGTAGCAAGCTACGTGACGCCCAGAACCTCAGGAGAGAATTGTTCACCCGAATTTACGTCATCACTTTCCACTGTTTCGGTCCACAGTGGTAATCCGTCGCCCCCGCTTGCCGGTCTCCGTCGCCACCGGTCCGCTAGGGACTCTGTTCAGGAAGACGAACTTCTACTGCTCGTCACCTCTGTCGGCAGGGGTGGATCCCACATTCGTCAAAGCTCGCTAGTGTCTAATGGGAGATGATCAGTCGTGATGCTGAAAGTGGCGTCGGTGGCTTCGAAGTTTGCCTATGGTGGAGAACAGATGATTTAGCAAAAATAAATAAAAGAAGAAGAAGAGAAAGTTATATTATTCTTGGGTATAATACCCCAAGGAAGAAGGTGGAGAGAGAAAAACTAAAAATAAAGAAAGAGATATAAAAAGAGAGGAAAACGAGAAAGAACAAGAAAAAAGAAGGCATTGTAACGAAGATCAGTTGCGTTCACTTACCTCTGAATTGCTTCCTTAGCAAGTATCCATCATTCTAACAACAAAAGCTGCAAGCCAACACCACCATGCTCATCATTATCGGTCGAATTGGAAGGCAACATTGTCTTGGTTTGGTTGCCTTGAGGGAGAATAAGCTTATGATTTCTCTTTGATACTATTTGACTATGTTCCTTAATACTCATTTGACAGTCTTCCAAGTTTTTCCATAGATCTATTTCGATTGAGCTATCTTTGTGCACAAGCGAACTCTCCGCTTCTGAATTTGTTGATTCACGACCAACCTCGTAGATTAAAGCTAGATCCACTAGCCGATTGTCTTGAAGCACAATCTTTAAATCGTCCTCTAGTTGCTTGCATAATATTCGGAATCCCCACTTTTTTACAAATTCACTAGATATTGTAAGGCTAAATTGTACATGACTCCCATCAATTTGACCAAAATCGACATCTCCCCACAAACTTGATGGTGTGAAATACTGAAGCTGGATATGATCCAATTCCGAAGGTTGGCCATAGCCGCATGTCATGTTTTCCCACATTTCGCCATTAACATGGGTAACAACATGATATGTGGGTATCCTTTTCCGTCCATCATTACCGTGAACGACACAGAGAGCAAATCCAAGAAACTTGTCGTACAAGTCCTCTAAAGTCATGAAAGATCTAGAACCCTCTTCAACAGGGAGGATCCACTCTGGCATCTCTCCTCCAAGGAGAATAATAGAGTATTCAGGATACTATTACAAAGATACATCATTAGAAAGTACCCAAATTTGTTATTAATACCCAAACAGAAGAATTCAGTTTAAGTTAAGCAAGTAATCCTAGTGAATTCCACTTCGAACTAAAGCTCTACAAATGAGTAGAGTTCCACTGGTCCTTGCTTGCATTGACATACAAGTCTCGTGTGATAGAAATCATCCCCATAAAAGAACGGTGGCCAACTCCACCACATGCTATTGCAATATCCAAGCACACACTGGATCCATCATGTACTCCACATGAGAGAGAGAGAGAGAGAGAGAGAGAGAGAGAGAGAGAGAGAGAGAGAGAGAGAGAGAGAGAGAGAGAGAGAGAGAGAGAGAGAGAGAGAGAGAGAGAGTCTAACCTGGACACGTGAGGAAATGTTAGCTGTGGACAACACTCTACGGACAAAATAATGAAATGAAGTTAAATCTCTATAATTTTGCAAAGATTTGCAACCATTCGCCCAAAGACCGTTCAAAAATGGTGGAAGCTCAGGAATCTCTTGTAATTGATGGCAATTTTCAACAAACAATCCTGACAAATGATCACGCTTACTTATGGATGTAGGAAGGCTAGTAATATTGTTCCCTGACAGAACTAATGACATCAAGAATGGAGAACATGAAGAAAGTCTACTTTGGACAGATTACATCCCCTAAGGTCCAACATGCGTAAATTTGAAAGTCCGGTCTTCATGTATGGATCTGTTGAATCCTTGTACTTTGGAAACTCAGTTAAATTTGTGCAACGAACAAAGTCCAAGCTTCCAAGGTTTTGTAATTTATAAATGCTAGATGGAAGACTTCCCAGGTTCTTGCAATCACATATATATATTTCCTCCAAAGAGACAAGATTTTCTATTGATGTAGGAAGTCCTTTGATAGCGATTCTTTCTAAATAAAGCTCTTTTAGGGTTTCGAGTTTATGTGGAATATCAGGGAACCTTTCAAACTTTGTGCATTTTTTAAGATTGAGAGTTTGAAGATTTTTTGACTTGAGCTCATTTGGAAAAACTCTAAGTTCAGAGCACCCCTAGAAATTCAACACTTGTAGCTTGTCAAGATATGCGATTGACTCGTGGGCTTCTACCAAGTTTTTGTAATTATGGAGATTCAATTCCTCGAGATTTGGAGTACACGAGAGGTCAGGCATGTGAACCAGCGACTTATAGAACTGAAATTAGTGTACTTCAAATTTTGGAAGCCCTGCAAAAACAGCAAAACCAGCTTTGATAAACATTCTGAAAGGGACAAAAGGGGGCGTTTGTATGATGTTGTTGCTTCCTTACATTTAAACCGTGGAATTTCCATTGGAGAATAGGTTGCTACCGAAGCATATCCAGTATTGATCTTTCAAGAGATTATTATATTTTAGGTCATCAATTGTAAATAATTGAGCAAATTATTTATTTAATGTAGAGGTGATCTGCTACGGAGTCCACAAATAGACCTATGCAAGTTGTTGTATATAGATGGGGGAGTCAAACTCGTGAAATGAGTGTAATTTAATATCGAATGCCATTCACGTTGTTAGTGGTTTTATAATATTTTTTTTTTGATAACCGAGGTGTCCGCGCGGTCGGCGAGCTTGCGCTCAAACCAACGGTGAAGCCCGACTAGTCCTCGGGGGGGGGCTAGCGCAGCATTCCACCGCCACGACCCTCCACTTAAATCACCAGCACCTACGAGTTTTGAACCCAGGACCTCTCGTGAAAGGAACTGAACGCAAACCATCGCGGCCACCGATGGATGGGTGTGGTTTTATAATATTGATCAGCAATAATATCATAATTTATTTGTAGGGGCTTAGGCTGATTGAGGGTTATAAAATTGGCTACACGACACATGGAGGAGATTGGGTTTCTCAGGGAAAGGATATGTCATAATTACATATCCTTGACTGTTATATAATCTATATTGACCTGGTGCATATGTCATAATTACATACGATTAGGCCATAACATTCTTCATGTGGAAGGAAGCAAGGAACTTCGGCAGATTTCTTAACCTATCAATTAACTTTTCATTTTTTTCTTGTAAATTATATGTTGTATTGAGAAATGACTCAACACTTTCAAACTTTACCAGTAATTAATTACACACACACACACACACACATATATATATATATATATATATATACATATTCGGCAAAGCTTGCACGATGTGTGTCACGTGGCATGCGCATGACCGAGCTTCACCCATTAATTTAGTTTCTATCATCACCTTAGCAAATCATAGATAACTCTTGTCATTTTACATTTTAGATATTATTTGAAAGAATTGAATAATATAGGTAAAAAATATAAAAATTTCATAAATAAAATTGCATTAGACAATTATTAAAAAAAATTAGAATTAATACCATTTAAAATCCCAAATCTGTATGCAGATTTACTCTAAATTAATAACAATCCTAAACTGGTGCCACTATGACACGATTCGCACAAACTATTTTTCTTCAAACAAAAATGCTAAACTGGTAATCCTGACCCAAATCTACCTTCCATAAGAGGATGAAAATTAGTTTGGGATAAAATTATGCCGGGTGTCGTGCATGTGGCGATCACAAAAATCATGTGAAGTATCACGCGACAAGCATGTGGATGTGGGCAACATGACAAAACTAGTCCACACGTCATGTCATGTGACAATCATAGAAGCATAGTGAGTGCCACGTGGCGAGTGCAAATGCAGGCCACGTGACAAAACCATTCCACATTCCACGTGTCATGTCATGTGACAATCACAAAAACAAAGTGAAGTATCATGTGGCGAGTATAGGAATAAAGACTCAGCTAGGTTTGGCTTTAACTATATAAAATAGATGGATAGAGGATATAAATACTTTCACGATGTAATTGTGTAAAAATTAATAAACTTTATTTTGTTTTTTTGAATTCATGCAAAGACAATGAAGCCAACTTTGAAAACCATCTGGAAGAAAATAAAAATTTCATGTAGTCAATTCAAAATCTGGCTTTCTATTAAGAAACAACTGGTATGCCCCTACTGAATCACTTATATTGATTTAGTTGTGCACACATTACTGGCAACGTTCCCAATAAATACTCTATTATGTCACTTAGACGTGCTACTCCTTTAGAAATGATTTAAGCAATCAACAATGCCGTGTTTTACAGAAAGGTGCATTCAAACCTTTGACTGAGCTAATTTTATTGATGCTGGACCAATCCCTGCCGTTTATGTATGTATATCGGGTGAGGCTCTATCACTTGATGACTACGTGGCCTACCACTCAATCAGCTACTCCTTGGGTGTTTTTACTTCTATATACATGTCAACGAGGCTTGTCATATTTTTGTTTCCCTTTTGTTCTTTCACTATACAATTTTTCTGTAATATAAAAAAAGCTTATATGTAAACAACAGACAGCAAATTGCATTTGAGTATTTTTTTTGGTTGCTATTTTTTAGTATCTTCACTTGGTAGATTTGATCTGATTTTGAAATATATCTATGTCGATTTTTTTTTTGTGGTCTGTTATCTATGTCGATTAAAGATTAGAAATTATGTAAACTTTATCTATAACATTATATATGGTAAAGATGATCTTCTACTTTAAAAGATATCAATCTTTTTCTTTTATATTCCTTCCATCAATTATCCTCAATTACTCATTTTGCAGATATTATACCACGGAAATATACATGAAATTGATTATTTTATTTTTTATTTCTCACAGATCTTGGTATTAAAATTTGAAATTTCTAATGATGCAATGACCTTCATAAATAAATTTCATATCTCGAAATATCTTTCTCTTTCCACATATATGTAGAAAACTTCTTTGTATTGTATAGTTTATAAAATTGTTTCCATTGAGTATTTCTAATAAAGTTGCTAGCTTAATTTTTCAAATGCCAATTTTGCTGCACGTAAAAATATTTGTAACGCAAGAAGCTAGGTCCTTTTGAAATAAAATAGAGAAGTGGTTTCTAAAACATAAAAACACCACTTGTTTTAACATCTAATACACATATGCACATACGAATGAAGTGTATAATAAAAAGGTCTATGTAGGTAAATGTGCACCTTAAATTGTTTTAACAATCTTGTGATATTGCCTTCACTAATATAAAGTCCCACTAATTTCTTTGGACCAGAGGAAAATTTTGGAATCTTGCGAGCACATCCAGGCCATTCAAACCATCTAAGCTCATTAGGAAGATATATAGGACCGTGGAAAGAATCATGCACATTGCGCAAGATGAGCAATCTTAGCCTTCTCATTTTTATAAAAGCATCAGGATTGATACACATCTCTGTCGGCTTTGGTAGCTCCAACACTATGGCTTTTACAACACAATCTCCCTATATATTCAAGACTATTTAGGTTATTCATATTAGTAAATAGAGTAAAAGATAAGGAGCAGAATTTTGATGGTATTTTCAATCTTACCTCATTACTTGATAGAACATCAAAAGCATCACCATACCGCCACAGTCTACTGCGTTTCCCGGGATTGTCTCGACATTCTTGCTTCACTATTTCAATACCCATGAATTGAATCAAGTCATGTATTTCTATTGTGGAACCATTTCTTATCAGGGACCTCTCGATGAGAATTTCTAATCCTATTGTTGCCTCAAGATCGCAACTATCGAGAACTTTATTTACATACTCACTACTCTTCCCCTTAAAAAAACAGGCAATGTCCAAAAAAATCTCTTTCTCATTTTCCTCTAGTCCATCATAACTTATTTTAAGCACATCATTGATTTCATTGTTAGGAACTCTAGAAAGTTTCTTTAGTGTACTTTCCCATTCATGTTCTCTTCTACCACATAAGAAGGAACCTAGCACCTCAAGTGCTAAAGGAAGGCCATTGGCATGATACAAAACACTCATCACTAGATCCGTCTTGATTTTCAAGATTTGGTGTGTCAGAAAAGCATGCTCACTAAGCAGCTCAAGAGCTTCACTGTCATCCAATGCTTGAACTTCATACACATGATCTTGGTTTATGCCATGACAAGTTAGCAAATGTTTATCTCTTGTAGTAATGATGATCCTACTCCCATTACCAAACCACTTGTCTCCTGCTAAAGTATTCAACTGGCGCAAGTCATCCACATCATCAATGTGACATTCCGGATTTTGGCCCATTTTTGGGGTTTATAAAACGTGTAATTCGTCAGTGCGCTTGTAATAGAATTTCGCCCGTGAACTGATCACTCTCGGGTTCTTGTTTTTAAAAATAGAAATTTTGCTAGAATCGCACTCGATCGAATTTGGTCGTTATTTAGACCCCGAACTTGGCAGTCGATTTTCGGGAGTTTCGGGACGAAATAAATTGGACGGTGTCGATATTATTGTGGCCAACATCGAGATTGTCAGGAATAGTGGAAAAGAGAATTTTTGGAATGGGTGCGGATTTGGACTGGTATACCTCCCTCGTAGTGTGGTTTGGGCTATTTTATTTTGGCCGTATGCCCTAGAATATTGTTGGGATTTATCGTGGACTGTTAGGCCTTTTTCTAAATTTAAATCGGGACCGATAGGTCGATTTTTAGTTTGGACCGTGTCCGTTGGATCACGATTGAGAAATTTAAATTTGTTCTTTTTCTCTCTCTCTTTCTCTCTCTCTCTCTCCTCTACCGATTTCCCCCCTTCCCCGCGCGTGCGTCCCCCTCTCTCTCTTCCTTTCTCTCTCTCTCTCTCTCTCTCTCTCTCCCCTCCCCCTTTTTGCCGTGCACGCTACCCCCCCTACGCGCACGTTCCCTCCCCCCTGCATGCGCCCATCCCCTCCTGTCCCCTCTCTCTCTCTCCTCTCTCCTCTCTCTTCTCCTCTTCTTCTTCCCTTCTTCTCTTCTCTTTTCTCTTCTCTGGTTTGGTCTTCGCCCCGACTGCCGCCTCCGCCCCGTCCTGCTTGCTGAACGCCGCCCGAGCCCGCAGCCGCGTCGTATCGCCCCGTCGGCGTCGCTAGCGAGCTCCGCCGCCGTCGCACCGCCCGCCAGCCTGCCCGACCGCCCCTTCCTCGTCTTTCTCGCGCGTGCGATAGTGAGTTGGTCGCCGCTGCTTGTCACGCCCGGAGCCGACCCAGCCGCCGGAGTGTCGTCCGGCTGCCGCCTCCGCCTCGTCGCCGTCGTCGTCACCGCCGCCCTCTGCAGCCGCCACCACCCCCCTTTGCCTCTCCCTTCCCCCGGCCTCCTCCCTGTCCTGTCTTGCCCGAGCCCGAGCCGGCGAGCTCGTTGCCCTTCGATCGGCTCATCCGGCCGCGCGCCGCCGCTGCCCGCCGCGCCGTGCCGCCCTACCGGCCAGCTCGCCGCTCCCGGCCCGTCCGTCCGCCCGTCCGGCCGCCCCCACCCCTCAGCCCTCCCTCTCCCTTCCCCTCTCCCCCTCACCTCTCGACCAGCCCCCCCTAGTTCAACTGTCACCGCCGGTCGCCGTTGCCGCCGGCCAGACCAGCCGGCCAGCCCAGCCGGCCAGCTCAGCCGGCCAACCGGCCAGCCAAGCCCGTGGCCCACGTGCGCAAGCAGCGCGCCCGTCGCCGTGCCCGTGCCCCGTCGCTCAAGCGCGTTGCCCATCCGCTCGCCCGTGTGCCCCGGGCACGCCTTGCGTTCGTCGCGCCGGCGCACCAGGCACTCCGATCGGCCATTGTGCCCATTTTGCCCGGTCAGCGTGCCCGTGTGGCCCGCGCCCGCGCCTAGTCCGAACTTCTCACCTGGGCCATTTTGAGCCCGAGCCGACTTTTCCCGGGCCAAAACTTGGTAAGTGACTTCCTAAACCTTATCTAGTACATTGGGTATTCTTAGACTTGTCTAGGGGATAATTAGTATCGGTTTAGGGGCTTAATACGGATTATGGGCAATTTTAGTACGTGCATTTTTAATAGATTAAATTGGGGGAATTGTTGGGCTAATTGATATTGTTGTTGTGGCTTTCGTGGGTGGGCTTGAGGTTAGTATGTGGTAGGCGTGAATGACGGATTTGTGGGCAAGTGAGATGGGCTGCGATGTGAACGTGGGTGCTTATAGACTTGTCTCGGTTAGAACGGCTAGGGCGTGATTTAATTTGTGCATATTATGTCTAATTGTGCAATTTGAATGGGATTAATTAGTATGCTCGATTTGGGTGATTGTGCGTGGCCGACTTGAATGTCGAGTTTGTGGATTGAGGTGGCGAATTGTGAACTGGATTGAGTTGTGATCATGGGTTGTTTGATGCAATTGGTGTGAAATTGATTGAACTGAATGGCGTGTGCTTGCCTGTCGATTTTAAAGCCCGGGTCGATCGGAGGGCTACGGACTTGGGACGTGCTGACGGCGGTCCGTGTGAAGGCTTGAATGGCCGATGTGCCAATTGGATGCGGGCTTGAGACGTGTTGACTGTGGCCCGTTAAAGGTGTGATTGGACCGGGACGTATTTACGTCGGTCATTAGAATTGTTTGAATATCGTGGCTTGGGACGTGTTGACGGCGGCCACTGGAATTGAGTGAATGATATGGCTTGGGACGTGTTGACGGCGGCCATGAGAATTGATTGAAATGTGAGGCTTGTGAGCCTGTGAGGTTGGATTTGAGGCACAGTGGCGCGAGTTGTGAGAAAGATGTGCGTTCACGCATGCGATTTGAGTGTGTGACTGAATTGGCTGGTTGAGCGTGTGACTGAGTTGGCTGTTGAGCATGTGACTGAGTTAGCTGGTTGAATGTGTGAATGAATTGGCTGGTTGAGCGTGTGACTGAATTGGCTGGTTGAGCGTGTGACTGAACTGGTTGGTTGAGCTTGTGATTGACTTAGTTGGTTGAACGTATGATTGCTTGGCTAGCTTGGTTGAATGCTAGTGAGATCGCGTGTTTCGGATAGCCGTGGTACGATGATGATCTATTCTTGCATTGTCTTGTCTGGACTGACATGCAGGGTGGGCTCGCGAATCGAGGTGAGGTAAGCTGGTTGTACGAAATTAATTATGTTGTTTGGTGATTTGCATGTTAGACTTGTCTGGGTACGCATTGGCCTATGTGGGGTATAGGGGGTTGCTTATTGAGACTCGTTCTCACGGTTATTATATAACCATTTCAGATTCGCGACCATGAGTGATTGGAGACGCTGCAAGAGTACCTCGGAGATCGAGGACGGGTCAAGTACCCGGCATTTTGAGTCCCCTTTTTGTAGAGGAGTTAAGTTTGCTGATATTGCCCCTTTTTCGAGAATTGTGGTTCTGCTGTTGTGGCTTAGCTTGGGGACTGTCCTTTGTAGAAGTAGTATGTATTTGTCAAGTGTAGAAATTCTAGTTATTGTTTTGTGCTTTTGCTACCCATCGTCATTAGTAATTGTCCGGATGGTTTCTATTTGTTTCCGCGTGTGCTTAACAACGTTCGCATTCAATGTTCGCATTCAATTGTCCGGGTGGTTTCAATGTTCGCATTCAATATCTGATATTTTGGGTGGGGTTGGCGACGCATCTGGGACGTCGCATTCAATGTTCGACCATCGAGGGGTGGTCACGCGCTCGTAGGGTGCGGGGCGTGACAATCAAGGATGAGGAGAACTTTTTTGTGACCAAGTCTATGTTGTATTAGATGAATACCTCCATCGACATTGGACACTTCTAATCTTTGTTGCGGTAATAGTACATCATTTAGTAATATTTCTTGCAAAGTAACTAAACCCCCACTACCTTTGGAAGTTTCTCAAACATTTGCCAGAAAACATGAACCCTCAAATTGTCTGAACATAGCATTGTAAAGAGCTTTTGCTAAACTTGTCTTCCCTATACCTCCTTGCCCCCATAATCCCACCATGAGAACACCATCATCAGACTCGAGATGTAACATCGATTTCAGCTTAACAACTCGGGAATCTATCCCAATCGGATGCTTAGCAGCATGCAAAGGTGTTTGGGCTAGGTAAGTGGAGATCTTCTCTGCAATTTCTTGTATAAGCTCTGACTCATCTCTGACAAAAACGGAAAAGGAAGTCGTGGCATCATTTTAGGGATTTGAATAAGCAAATAACGAGGAATCACTAGCTGACAATGATAGAGCAGTATCTAACAAAAAAAAATGACCTAGCAGTGCGTCATATTTTCAGATTATCAAAGCTCTGCACCAATCTAAATAAGTTCAAGGTTTTAACTTTTAGTTATCCAAGTGATTCATGTTCTTTTGATTTATACACGGTGATTTACATATTTTTCTTTCTAAGTCTTATATGTGATTTATTTAGGCGCTTAATCAAAAAGTGCTACTTTGAATGTCATTATGATTTTGATGTCAAAACTATTAAATACCCTGAAGCACTATGTTATTGCCTTGCATGGCCTTGCAAATTTTTTTGTTCCTTCCAAAGAAATGGGCTAAGTGCAATAACACTACTTAACATTTTGTCCATTGGTCGATTAAGTTTTAATCTTTTATTCTGTTCAAATGAGTTAGTAAATTTTTCAGCCGATAAAGTCCCAGTGTCAATTTTCTATTATTGGAAAAGCCACGTGTCTGTTCTACAAATAGCCAAATGTGATTTTTCGAACTCAAAGTGGCCCCTTGTAACGAGTTTGGGACTTGGTCGACAAAAATAAAATATCTATAGAACTCAATTTACCAAAATGAAACGTGAAGACCTCAATAGCCCACTAATAAAATGTCTAGAACTTCTATTACACTTCGAAGAGGGCAGCAAGGATCCAATAGAAAGAGCTACGGACCTTACCCGAATGAAACAGGGCTTAGCAAAGGCTAAAGGCAGAATTCTATTGTTGGATGCCCAAAGATAGGTTTTTTTTCATGCTGGCGAATTTTAATAAATATTGGCAAGTGTCAAAAAACTGTTGGGAAAGAAAAAAGACCTCAATAGCCATTGTTTCTTTCACATTACTTATTAATAACTTACCAACAGCTTTATGAAATCACCAACAACTTTTTATACATTGCACATTACCCATTTTGTACTAACTTACCAAAGTTAGTAACCTTATTTGAAATTACTAAAAGAAATTAAAGTGATTTACCATCTTTGATAATACTAAATAATTATCTATAAGTTTTGGATTACCACCTCTTGATTCAGCTACTTATCAATGTTTACTTGTTCTTTTAATTTGCCAATTTTTCTATTGGGTTAACAACTCTAAATTAAGTTACTTACAAACTCATTTTTGAAATTGTCAATCTTAATTAGAGTGATTTACCAATTTTTCTTCGATTTAGTTACCAACTAGTTTTAAGTTAACAAGTCTTGTTTGAGTTACTTGCAATTTTATTTTTCTTTTAATTATCAATTTTTCTGAAATTTTATTTATCTTTCTTAACTACACTTACACTCATCAATTCTTTTATGAAATTACTAACTTAAACTTAAGCAACTTAAGAATTTTCAAGAATCATAAGATGAAGCATGTATACATATACTTACAAGCATGTGTGTGTCCATTTATTTATTTATCTTTAAATTTGTTTAAAAAATATGTATATTTGCTTGTAAATATTACTTTTCTTACAGAAAATATGGACTCCACTCTACTTACCCATCATTTAAATGCCACCCGGACCAGTTACCAGCATCAGAAAGAGCTTTCTTCCATCTCTTCAGTTTCTCTGAATCCTTCCCGAATTTGGACTCGTGCTTAGCCAGAGCTCTCTGATAACTCTTTTTGCCTCCTTTCACTTCTCTTGGGTCCACTTTATAAAACACTGGTAGAATGGTGAGGTTCTTTTGCTCATTGCACTCCATAATCTTGGACACCTCTTCGAAGCACCACGTTGAGGAAGCATAGTTCTCAGAGAAAACGATGATTGAGATGCATGATTCTTTAATGGCCTTCATAAGTGTCACGTCCAGGACCCCGCCGAGCTCGCGACATCCCTCGATGGTCAATCATTGAATGCGACATCCCAGATACGTCGCCGACCCAACTCAAAACATCAGAGATTGAGCACATGCGGAAACAAATAGAAATCCACCCGGACAATTAATAATGACAATGGGGATAGCGATAGCATGAAATAATAACTGCAATTCATACACTTGACAAACACATACGACATCCACCAAGACAATCCCTAAGTTAAACCACAACAGCAGAACCACAATTCTCGAAGGGGGGACAATCGTCGCAAACTTAACTCCTCTACAAAAAGGGGGAAAACTCAAAATGCCGGGTACTTGACCCGTCCTCAATCTCCGAGACACCCTTGCTGCGTCTCCGATCACTCATGCTCGCGGATCTGAAATGGTTATATAATAACTGTGAAAACGAGTCTCAATAAGCAACACCCTCAACCTTACCTAGGCTAATGCGTACCCAGACCAGTCTAACATGCAAATCACCAGACGATACAATCAATTTCACATGACAAGCTTACCTCACCTTGAACCACGTGCCAACCCTGCATATTAGTCCAAACACAATAATGCAAGAATAATTCACCGCCACATCACAACCACCCGGCACACACACTCCCACTCAAAATCAATCAATCCAACCAAGCACTCACACGCACATTCAGCCAATCCAATCAGTCACATCACGCACACGTGTCCCACAAATTTTCCTCTCACGGACCACTTCCAACACGCCTCAATTCCGATCTCACAGTCACACAAGTCACGCAATTCGTTCAATTCCAATGGCCGCCGTCAACACGTCCCAAGCCACATCATTCAATTAATTCCAGTGGCCGCCGTCAACACGTCCGAAGCCACATCATTCAATTAATTCCAGTGGCCGCCGTCAACACGTCCGAAGCCACATCATTCAATTAATTCCAGTGGCCGCCGTCAACACGTCCCAAGCCACGATGTTCAAACAATTCCAATGACCGACGTAAACACGTCCCAGTCTAATCACACCTTTAACGGGCCACCGTCAACACGTCTCAAGCCCGCATCCCAATTAGCCCATCGGCCGTTCATGCCTTCACACGGACCGCCGTCAACACGTCCCAAGTCCGTAGCCCTCCGATCAATCCGGGCTTAATTTCTCACAAGCAAGCACATGCCACTTAATTCAATCAAAATTCTCGTCAATTTATATCAAACAATTCAAGCTCACAACTCAGTCAAATTCCACAATTCGCTACCTCATCCACCAACCCGACGTTCAAGTCAGTCACGCACAATTCCCCAAATCGAGCATACTATTTAATCCAATTCAAATTGCACAATTAAATCATAATATCAATAAATTAATGCACGCCCTAGCCGTTCTAACCCGAGACTAGTCAATGAAGTACCCAAAATACAAAGTAGGGTCTAGGAAGTCGCTTACCAAGTTTTAGCCCGGGAAAAGTCGGCTCGGGCCTAAAATGGCCCGGGTGAACAGTGACCACTAGGCACACACGTGGGCACGGCGGTCGGCCACGGGTGCGGGCACGGGCACGGCGACGGGTGCGGGCAAGGGCACGGGCGCGGGAGCGGGCAATGGGCACGGGCGCGGGCACAGCTACAGGCACGGGAGCGGGAGCGGGCAAAGGGCGCGGGCGCGGGCAACGGGCACGGGCGTGGGCACAGCCACGGGCAACGGGCACGGGCACGGGAGCGGGCACGGTCACGGGCAACGGGCACGGGCGTGGGCGCGGCAACGGGCACGGTGTGGGTAACGGGCTTGGCTGGCTGGCTGGGCTGGGCTAGCTGGGCTGGCCGGCGGGTTGGCCGGCTGGGCTGGCAGGCGGCGGCGGCGAGCTGGACAGTAAGAAGAGAGGAGGGGAAGAAGGTGACTGAGGTGGGGAGAGGCAGCTGGAGTGTTCCGCGACGGCGACGGCGATGCTCGGACGTCGAGGCGGCGCTGGGGCGCCGGCGGGACGACTGGATAAAGGCTGGGCAGCGTCGAACTGTGTCGGCGCGACGGACACGCGGTGGACGGCGAGCTGAGGGGGGCGAGGGTGAGAGAGAGAGAGAGAGAAAAGAAGCTGTGGGGTGGCGGTGCTCGGTCGGGGCGGGGCGGCTGCGTCTTCGCCGGGGCAGCAGGCGGCGGCGAGCTCCTGGCGGCCCGGCGAGCTGAGCTCGCGGCGGTGGGACGAACGGCAAGCTTGGGCCGCGAGTCGGGGCAGAGGACAGAGAGAAAGAGAGAGTAGTCGGTTGGGGCGGTGGCCGGCGAACGGTGCGGCGGCGGGACGGACGGCGAGCTCGGTCGGCATCGGCTGAGATGGGTCGGGCGAGCAGGGGGCGTTGGACGAAGCAAAAGCCAGACGCAGACTCGTCGGGGGAGGGAAACCAATGAAGAAGAAGGGAAGAAAAAGGAGAGAGAGAGAAAGAAGAGAAAAGAAAAAGAAAGAGGAGAGAGAGAGAGTAGGTCTGCATGGCAGAGGGGGGTGAGGGGATGTGTATGGGGAAAGGGAGGGGGTGGCGTGCGGCAGAGGGGGGGAAAAGAGAGAGAGAGAGAGAGAGAGAGAGAGAGAGAGAGAGGAAGAGAGAGAGAGAGTGACACGCGTGGGGGAGGGGGTTGGCAGAGAGAGAGGAGAGAGAAAGAGAGAGAGAAAAGAGAGAAAAGGACTGATTTAAACTTTTCGAGTGCGATCCAATGGACACGGTTTAAACTGAAAATCGACTTAACAGTCCTGATTCAAATTCGGAAAATGGCCTAACAGTCCACGATAAATCCCAATAATAATCTAGGGCAAAAAGGCCAAAATAAAATAACCCAAGACACACTACGAGGGAGGTCTACTAGTCCAAATCCGCACCCAATCAAAAATTCACTTTCTCACTATTCTTGATAATTTCGACACTGGCCACAATAATATTGACACCATCCAATTTATTTTGCTCCAGAACTCTCGAAAATCGACTGTTAAGTTCGGGGTCTAAATAATGACCAAATTCGATCGAGTGCGATTCTAGCAAAATTTCTATTTTTAAAAACAAGAACCTGAGAGTGATCAATTCCCGGGCGAAATTCTATTACAAGCGCACTGACGAATTACACGTTTTATAAACCCAAAAAATGGGCCAAAATTCGGAATGTCACAATTCTCCCCCTTACAAAAATTTCGTTCTCGAAATTTACAATCCAACCCAACTATCCAAACAAATGAGGGTATTGGTGTCGTATCAACTCTTCACTTTCCCATGTCGCAACTTCGGTTCCATGGTGCTCCCAAATTACTTTGACCATTGGAATTTTCTTGTTCCGCAACACTCTTTTTATTCTGTCCTTGATCCGCACTGGCCTTTCCACGTACGACACCCTGTCGTCCATGTCTATTTGCTCAAAATTTAGTACGTGGGTCGAGTCCGATTCATACTTCCTCAATATAGACACGTGGAACACATTACGAACATGAGATAAATTTGGCGGTAGCGCAAGACGGTAAGCCAAGGTGCCTATTCTCTCTAAGACCTCAAATGGGCCCACGTACCTTGGGCTCAATTTTCCTTTCTTACCAAACCGTGACAATCCCCTCATTGGTGACACCTTGAGGAATATGTGGTCCCATACTTGAAACTCCAAGGGCCTACGTCTCCGGTCTGCATAATTCTTTTGGTGGTTCTACGCGGTTTTGAGTCTGTCCCAGATAACCTTGACCGTCTCATTTGACTGCTGCACTAACTCTGGACCTGAAATGCTCCTCTCACCAACTTCTTCCCAATAAACCGGTGTTCTGCAGGCTCTGCCGTACAATGCTTCAAACAGTGCCATTCTGATACTCTGTTGGTAGCTATTATTATAGGCGAATTCAACAAAATGCAACTGTTCCTCCCAGCCGCCCTTAAAATCCAAAACACATGTTCAGACTGGCCATCCGTCTAGGGGTGATAGGCCATGCTAAACTGTAATTTCGTTCCTAATGTCATATGAAGACTTTTCCAAAAGGCGGTAGTAAATTTTGGATCACGGTCCGAAGTGATCGTCACTGGTACTCCATGGAGACGGACTATGTGTCGTATATACAAATCGGCATACCTTCCCAAGGCAAAAATCCTTTCGTACTGGTAGAAAATGTGCTGACTTTGTCAGCCGATCCACTATTACCCAAATCGAATCATGGCCCCTCTAGCTCCTCGGTAACCCCATTTCCACTCGAGAACTTCCAATGGCTGCAACATTCCACCCGATTTGCAATGTTGTGCCTTCACTTGTTGGCATGTGAAACACATAGCCATATGTTTAGCCACGTCCACTTTCATATCGTTCCACCAATAATACTGCCGCAAGTTCTGATACATTTTCGTACTACCCGGGTGAATACTGTAATGGCTACGGTGTACTTCCGACAAAATCTCTTCTTTTAATTCTGCATCATTGGGTACACATAACCGACCACGGAACTTCAGAATCCCATCCTCGAATATCTAAAAATCCGATTTCCTTTTTGTGACATCCATTTCCAGAATCTTCTGAATTTTTAGGTCCATCGATTGTAAAGCCTTAATCTTAGCCCGGATTTCCAGTTTAATCCTCCATGCGATAAGTAGACTCTAAATATGACTCGTTTCACACTTAAATTTCGAATCCCGAATTCCCTCCAACAGGGTCCATTCCTTGACCATCATATGCGCGATGCTCGATTTCCAACTCAGTGCATCCGTTACCTTATTAGTTATTCCGGGGTTTTATAAAATATCGCAGTCGTAGTCCTTGAGGAGTTCCATCCAATGGCATTGTCTCATGCTAAGTTCTTTTTGGGAAAGCCGATGCCTTTAAACTTTGATGATCTGTATAAATTTGAAATTTCTCCCCACACAGGTTATGCATCCAAATCTTAAGAGCGAAAATAATTGCGGCTAATTCCAAATCATGAGTTAGATAATTCAGCTTATGCGGTCTCATTTGTCGCAATGCGTATGGCACTGCTTTTCCACGTTGTGTCAACACACATTCGGGTCCTCTTAGCGACGCGTCACTGTAGATTTCATATCCTCCCAGACCTAACGGGACCGTCAACACTAGTGTGATTGTCAAATTCTGTTTCAATCCTAAAAACTCCTTTTGTAGTTATCCGTCCATTCAAATTTCATTTCCTTCTTTTGCAAACGTGTCCACGGTGTTACAAACGTGTCCACGGTGTTACTAACGTTAAAAACCCTTTCCACGAGACGTCTATAATGACCTGCCAGATTCAAGAAGCTTTGAACCTCGATTACCGTTGTCGGTCTTGGCCAATTTATGATGGTTTCACTCTTTGCCGAATCCACCACAATCCTTTCACCAGATGTCACATGTCCTAAGAACGCTACTCGATAAAGTCAGAATTCGCGCTTACTAAACTTGGCTCAGAGTGCATGTTCCATTTAAAGCCCATAGAACCTTTTTCCAAATGTAACTCATACTCGGCGGAACTTTTTGAGTATACCAAGATATTGTCTACAAACACGATTACAACTGATCCAGAAATTCCTTAAATACTCGATTCAATAAATCCATAAACGCAGTAGGAATGTTAGTCAATCCAAATGGCATCACCGTAAACTCATAGTGTCTATACCTCGTCCTAAATGCCAACTTCGGCACGTCCTCCTTTTTTATCCTCAATTGGTGATAACCAGTCCTCAAGTCGATCTTACAAAATATTGATGTCCCTTGTAACTGGTCGAACAGGTCATTTACTCTTGGCACTGGGCGTTTATCCTTAATAGTCACCTGATTCAACTGTCTGTAGTCCATACATAACCTTAACGATCCGTCCTTCTTCCTCGCCAAGAAAACTGGCACTCCCCATGGAGACCCACTCAGACAAACAAAACCTTCATCCAACAACCCTTGCATTTGAACCTTCAATTCTTTCAACTCTGACAACAACATCCAAAAAGGGTGCTCTCTAGATTGGTTCCATCCCAAGGCTAATTCGATTATAATTTCCACTTCTCGATCAGGTGGCAATCCCGGCAATTCCTGAGGAAGGACATCGGGAAGATTACACATTTCGGTTATGTCCTTTAGCCTTGATTCCTCAACCAACAAATCAGCCACAAAATAATTATCATTATACACCTCAAGGACAAACTCAATCCATCCAATTTCAATCCAACAGTCTTCCAAAACAAATCACTCCGGTTCTTTATAAAATCTGAAATTTCCAAGCATAACTCATCCTTCCAAACTCGTCCAAGAATGTCATTAGTAAATTAGAAATCCATAAATCGATTGCGTCTATCCACCATAAGTGATAATACGTCATACATAATCATCCACGTAATAACTTCAAAATCATCTCCTATTGTACCAAACACCATCTCATAACACATTTAGACTTTCAAGGCACATCCTTCACTTCCTTCTCAGCCACAATATACACTTTTCCTTACGTCCTTAACCGATTTTGATTTATCTGCAGGGCAGCTCTCACTTAATGTCCTACTTGCGATCGCTGCGATTGCATTAGTAACCTAACCTGTCGGTTCCACAATTTCTCATCTGGTAACCTTACTGTCCACATTCACAACATGCTCCACTTTTACCTTGGCAATGGCCATTCCTATGGCTCTTTCCATAAGACCGACATGCAGCGTTGGAGTAATAGTTCGGCTTTCCAAAGTTCTTTCTTACTAGAGGGACAATTTTCGTTTCTCTATCATAGGCTTCTTTCCAAGGTTCCTATTGTCCCTAGCCGACGCGAACCGCGATCCCGAAGCGGCAGTCCTTCCACTCATATCCGTGTCAACCATTGAACTCTCTCATACAACTCGTTGTAATTCCTTAAGACCCAAAAGTACCAACTGATTGCGAAATTCCGGTTCCAATCCATCCTGAAATCTCTTTGTCCCATCCACATGGTCCTTGACCATCTTTAGTGCGTACTTAGGTAACCTTACTACTTGACCTCGTACTGATCAACTGACATCCGATTTTAGCGAAGTCCAAGAAACTATGTCATTTTCTGTCCTCGCGTACTCTCTAAACGTACTTCTCATCGAAGGCCTCGACAACGACACCCTAGCTTGGAACTATGCCCTTCGAAATATCCTACTTTGGGGGTCCTCTTACCAATCACTTGCATTTTCTTGGAGTTGATATACAGCCAAGGTCGCTTTTTTCCTCATCAATGCACCCGAATACCTTAAAAGCCCCTCCTCTACCCAAGGTAGTGTAGCCTTAAGGTCACCTTTAATATCGACTTCAAAAGTTTCAATTTTCAATATTTTCCAACCAATCGACGCATCTATCTGATTGCGTTAACCTGCCATTGACCTTGATTCCCAACATTTTCATTATGCCCATGATTCCCGTCATTCCCATTGACGACGACAATAGTGGCCTCAACATCAGTAGAAACAGTCGTATTTCACTCCTCAATTTGCCTTCCCCTTAAACTTCTAACTTCCTCGATTGCCCTCAAAATCTCATCCCCTCTAGGATCCCCCCACGACTCCAACTTGAGGACCTACCAGACCTCGACCTCGACTACTCATACTCACAGGGTTCACATCACCCACTTACCCTGCTATAATTCCCCTCGAGAATTAAAGACTTAGGCCAACTATACCAGTCTAAGCCCTAGGCAATGAATCACAACAATTCATTAAACAGGCAGTCAATCACAACACTACTCAACCACAAAGGACAAGGATCAAGCACTAACCTCAAGTCCTGACGCACCTGCATTTCATGGATTAGTGCATAATATCACTCAGCAATCACAACCAAGCAGTCTGCGTAACGCATGGCCAACAAATCTCCCTAACTGACTATCCCAAAGTCATCGCTCCTTATCACTCCAAGCTTCGACCATCTTGGTTCGAGCTGACCTTGCTCTGATACCAAATCAACTGGGATGTCACGCCCAGGATCCCGCTGAGCTCGCGACATCCCTCGATGGTCGATCATTGAATGCGACATCCCAGATACGTCGTCGACCCAACTCAAAACATCAGAGATTGAGCACACGCGGAAAAAAATAGAAATCCATCCGGACAATTAATAATGACAATGGGGATAGCGATAGCATGAAACAATAACTGCAATTCATACACTTGACAAACACATACGACATCCACCAAGACAATCCCTAAGTTAAACCACAACAGCAGAATCATAATTCTCGAAGGGGGGAACAATCGTCGCAAACTTAACTCCTCTACAAAAAGGGGGAAAACTCAAAATGCCGGGTACTTGACCCATCCTCGATCTCCGAGATACCCTTGCTGCGTCTCCGATCACTCGTGGTCACGAATCTGAAATGGTTATATAATAACCGTGAGAACGAGTCTCAATAAGCAACACCCTAAACCTTACCTAGGCTAATGCGTACCCAAACCAGTCTAACATGCAAATCACTAGACGATACAATCAATTTCACATGACAAGCTTACCTCACCTCGAACCATGTGCCAACCCTGCATATTAGTCCAAACACAATAATGCAAGAATAATTCACCGCCACATCACAATCACCCGGCACACACACTCCAACTCAAAATCAATCAATCCAACCAAGCACTCACATGCATATTCAGCCAATCCAATCAGTCACATCACGCACACGTGTCCAACAAATTTTCCTCTCACAGACCACTGCCAACACACCTCAATTCTGGTCTCACAGTCACACAAGTCACGCAATTCGTTCAATTCCAATGGCCGCCGTCAACACGTCCCAAGCCACATCATTCAATTAATTCCAGTGGCCGCCGTCAACACGTCCGAAGCCACATCATTCAATTAATTCCAGTGGCCGCCGTCAACACGTCCCAAGCCACGATGTTCAAACAATTCCAATGACCGACGTAAACACGTCCCGGTCCAATCACACATTTAACGGGCCACCGTCAGCACGTCTCAAGCCCGCATTCCAATTGGCCCATCGGCCGTTCATGCCTTCACACGGACCGCCATCAACACGTCCCAAGTCCGTAACCCTTCGATCAATCCGGGCTTGATTTCTCACAGGCAAGCACACGCCACTTAATTCAATCAAAATTCACATCAATTTATATCAAACAATTCAAGCTCACGACTCAGTCAAATTCCACAATTCGCCACCTCATCCACAAACCCGACGTTCAAGTCGGTCACGTACAATTCCCCAAATCGAGCATACTATTTAATCCAATTTAAATTGCACAATTAAATAATAATATCAATAAATTAATGCACGCCCTAGCCGTTCTAACCCGAGACTAGTCAATGAAGTACCCAAAATACTAAGTAGGGTCTAGGAAGTCGCTTACTAAGTTTTGGCCTGGGAAAAGTCGGCTCGGGCCTAAAATGGTCTGGGTGAACAGTGCCGACTAGGCACACGCGCGGGCGCGGCGCTTGGCCACGGACGCGGGCAAGGGCACGGGCGCGGGTGCGGGAAATGGGCACTGGCGCGGGCACAGCTACTGGCACGGGTGTGGGCAACGGGCACGGGCGCGGGCACAGCCACGGGCAACGGGCACGGGCACGGGCGCGGTCACGGGTAACGGGCACGGGCGTAGGCGCGGTAACTGGCACGGCGCGAGCAACGGGCTTGGCTGGCCGACTGGGCTGGGTTGGCTAGGCTGGCCGGCTGAGCTGGCCGGCGGTGACCGGCGGCAGCGGCAACTGGCGGCGAGCTAGACAGCAAGAAGGGAGGAAGGGAAGAAGGTGGCTAAGGTGGGGAGGGGCGGCTGGAGCATTCCTCGGCGGTGACGGTGACGCCCGGACGTCGAGGCGGTGCTGGGGCGTCGGCGGGACGACTAGACGGAGGCTGGGCAGCGCCGGACTGCATCGGCGCGGCGGGGACGCGGTGGACGGCGAGCTGGGGGGGTGAGGGTGAGAGAGAGAGAGAGAAAAGAAGTTAGGGGGTAGCGGGGCTCGGCTGAGGCGGGGCGGCTGCGTCGTCGCCGGGACAGCAGGCGGCGGTGAGCTCCTGGCGGCCCGGCGAGCTGAGCTTGCGGTGGTGGGACGAACGGCAAGCTTGGGCCGCGAGTCGGGGCGGAGGACAAAGAGAAAGAGAAAGCAGTCGGTTGGGGCGGTGGTCGGAGAATGGTGCGGCAGCAGGACGGACGGCGAGCTCGGTCGGCGTCGGCTGAGATGGGTTGAGTGAGCAGGGGGCGCTCGATGAAACAGAAGCCAGACGCAGACTCGTCGGGGGAGGGAAACCAATGAAGAAGAAGGGAAGAAAAAGGAGAGAGAGAAAAGGAAGAGAAAAGAAAAAGAAAGAGGAGAGAGAGAGAGTAGGTCTGCATGGCAGAGGGGGGTGAAGGGACGTGTATGGGGAAAGGGAGGGGGTGGCGTGCGGCAGAGGGGGGGAAAAGAGAGAGAGAGAGAGAGAGAGAGAGAGAGAGAGAGAGGAAGAGAGAGAGAGAGTGACACGCGTGGGGGAGGGGGTTGGCAGAGAGAGAGGAGAGAGAAAGAGAGAGAAAAGAGAGAAAAGGACTGATTTAAACTTTTCGAGCCCGATCCAATGGACACGGTTTAAACTGAAAATCAACCTAACAGTCCCAATTCAAATTCGGAAAATGGCCTAACAGTCCACGATAAATCCCAATAATAATCTAGGGCAAAAAGGCCAAAATAAAATAACCCAAGACACACTACGAGGGAGGTCTACTAGTCCAAATTCGCACCCAATCAAAAATTCACTTTCTCACTATTCTTGATAATTTCGACGCTGGCCACAATAATATCGACACCGCCCAATTTATTTCGCTCCGGAACTCCCGAAAATCGACTCCCAAGTTCAGGGTTTAAATAATGACCAAATTCGATCGAGTGCGATTCTAGCAAAATTTCTATTTTTAAAAACAAGAACCCGAGAGTGATCAGTTCCCGGGCGAAATTCTATTACAAGCGCACTGACGAATTACACGTTTTATAAACCCCAAAAATGGGCCAAAATTCGGAATGTCACAATAAGCATCGATATTTGGTCTCCCTTTTTCAATTCCTCGCTATCTCGGAAATTGTATATTCCAATCCGGTGTAAAGCTTGGTAGAGATGGCCGATGAAGTTGTTACGCAGATCTGTGCCTCTAAAACTCAAGAAGACATCGTAAATTTTTTCGGATTTTGATGAAGCCACCATTGGACGATGGAGTTTAACAATCAGCAATAACTATCCGCTGAAAATCTGAAACTATGTTTTCAGGTAGTGCATTCACCGCTTGATCTTCTTTGATCTATTCATATACTAACGGACACAAATGCAAGACTTTTTTTTGGGTAGGGCAAACAAAGAATAATACTAGAACTTTGGAAAATGAAGACAGGCATGCGCCCGCGTGGCACAAGCTTCTTTGTGGCCGACAAAAGTAGGGACTAGTAATAGATCACAAACCGACAAACAACTTTCGTGGTCTTCCTCGAAATTTCATCCCTAGCCTCCGAGAAGAACCAGTCAAGAGATAAATAATTGAACTAGCATTTTCCCGCTGAGACCTCGCACCTGTTGTTGTCGGTGACTTTGAAGTCTTCTAAAAAAGCCAAATTGTTGAACACGCTATAAGATTCTCTTCAAAGATAGCGACGGAACTATAAAGTTCCAATATTTTATGCTAACGACTTATGGAAAATTTTCTTCAATAAAAATAGAATACAGTGGATAATTTTTTCGGTTTCTTAACATTTTTTTTCTTTGAATTGAATTTATGCAATCCTTAATTATAGGATGCATTAGATTCTTAACTTATATGGATTCACTTAGATTCAAAGTTTGCAATTGAATCTTAAGATGGCTTTCTCATCATATTAGAAAATAGAAAACTCAATAATAGCATATATATCTCCGAGAATTCGAAATAGCTTACTTATTTAAGAAAGATCTCCAAAAATATGAAATGATATAGTTGGACGGCTAAATATATGTGTTGCCAATTATGATGTTTTCTTGCTAGAAAGAAATGGTGATGATATTGGGTTCTACTCACTACCTCTATAACATTCTCAACTTGATTGATTTTGTTTTATCAGTTAACATGGACTTTCCAATAGACAACCCCAAGTCTTAATATTCAATGTGACATTCCGAATTTCGGTCCATTTTTGGGATTTATAAAACGTGTCATTCATCAATGTGCTTATAGTAAAATCTTACCCAGGAACTTATTACTCCCGGTTATTGTTTTTAAAATTGAGATTTCGCTATAATCACATTCAATCAAATTTGGCCATTATCTAGAATCCAAACTTTGGTGTCAAATTTCTCAGAGTTCCAGGACGAATTTAATTGGATGGTGTCGATATTATTGTGGCCAGCCTCGATATTGCCCGGGATATGTGAAAAGTGAAATTTTGATCGGGTGCAAATTTAGACTAGTAGACCTCTTTCGTAGTGTGTTTTATCTGATTTCTTTTGACCCTTTTTCCTAATTATTAATTAAGGTTTTCGTGGGCCGTTGGATCATTTTTTGGGTTTGAATTGTGGCCGTCGGATCGCACTCGAGTGCGATATTTGACTTTCTCTCTCTCTCTCTCTCTCTCTCTCTCTCCTCCCCTCCCTGCTGCGCACGTTCCCCCCTATGCAACGTCCCTTCCCCCTTTCCCCACTCACGTCTCTCTCTCTTCCTTTCTTTTCCTTTCTTTTCTTCCTTTTCTCTCCTTCTTCTTCTCTGGTTTTCTTCTTCCTTCGCCCGACCGCTGCTCCTGCTTTCTACTCGCAGCCCGTCTGAGCTCGTCGTCGCCCGACTGCTGTCGCCCCGTCACCCACTGCGCCGTCCATCCCGTCGCTCGCCCCAAGCCCAACTGCCCCTCTCCTTCTTTTCTCCCTCCCCTTCACGCATGAGCAACAGCTCGCCGCTGCATGCCTACTCGTCGCCGCCGCAAGCCCAGTTCGCCGAGCCCGTAGGAGCTCGTCGCCATCGCCGCTGCCACTGTCTTAGCCGAGCTAGTCATCATCAACCCGCCAGCTCGTCATCGCCGTGCTGCCCCGATCGCTCACCAGCTCGCCCAGTAACTCACCGCCGCGAGTCTCGCCAGCAACCGCTCACCTTGTCGTCGTCGCCCTATTGTTCTGATGACGACGCAGTTATCCTTGCTCCGGCCGAACCCCCACCGCCCTTTGCTTTCTCTCTCTCTCTCTCTCTCTCTCTCTCTCTTTCTCTCTCTCTCGCCATTACCACCCCCCAGCTGACTTCCCCCTTCCCTCTACGCTGTCACCGTCGCAGCTGCTCGTCGTTGCTGCCGGCTAGCCAGACCACCGGCCAGCTAGCCAGCCCACCGACCAGCCAGCCTAGCCTGCGGCCAAGTCGTCCAAGCCGTGGCCGAGCCGTTGTCTGCTCAGCCCAGGCCGTTGCCTACTCAACCCAGGCCGCTGCCGATCGCCTAGCCCGTTGCTTGGCCATGCCGAGCATGCCTTTGCTCGTGGCCGAGTCGTTGGGCCGTGTACCCAGTTGTGGTCGAGTCGCCGGGCTGTGTGTCGAGCTGTGGCCGAGCCCCACGCCCGTTGCGCCCTCACCCGTGCCAAGCCTATACTGTTCACCCGAGCCATTTTGAGCCTGCATGAATTTTTCCGGGCCAAACTTAGGTAAGTGACTTCTTAATCCCTACTTAGTACTTTGGGTGTTTTTAGACTTATTTAGGGTATGATTAGTACCGATTTAGGGGCTAAACGTGGATTAGGGTTAATATTTGAATGTAAGTAATTGTTAGATTAAATTGTGGTGATTATGTGACATGTTTAGTCGTTAATTTATGGGGGTGCGATAACCGGATTGTCGTGGTGTTTATGGATGAAATAGAATATTTGAATGCAGCTGACTTGAATGTGGATTGGTGGGCTAGTGTGATGAGCTCGTGACTTGTATTGTGTGGCATGTGTGTATGTGAGAATGGATTTGAGACGTGTTGATGGTGTTCCATGAAAGGCAAGTTAGACTTGGGACGTGTTGACGGCGGTCATTGTAAATTGATTGAATTGTGTGGCATGTGTGCATGTGAGAACAGACTTGAGACTTGTTGACAGCGGTCATTGGAAATTGATTGAATTGTTTGGCATGTGTGCATGTGAGAACGTACTTGAGATGTGTTGACGGTGGTCCGTGAAAGACAAGTTAGACTTGGGACGTGTTGACAGCGGTCATTGGAAATTGATTGAATTGTGAGGCATGTGTGCATGTGTGAACGGACTTGAGACGTGTTGACGGTGGTCCATGTAAGGCAAGTTAGACTTGGGACATGTTGACGGCGGTCATTGAGAATTGATTGAATTGTGTGGCTTGTATGCATGTGAGAACGGACTTGAGACGTGTTGACGGTGATCTATGAAAGAAAAGTTAGACCTGAGGCGTGTTTACGCGAGTCGTGAGAAAGTGCGAGATGTCAAGTGAGAGATAGAGCCCGGATTGATTAACGGGCTGAGCCTGATGTGCATTGGCACGGGCTGTGAGAATAGACCTGAGGCGCAGTGGCACGGGTCGTGAGATGGTTGGTTGGGCACGTGTGTGAAATGTGATTGGTTGGATTGGCTTAAAGTATGTGTGGATGTTTGATTGGATTGATTAATGGTACGTGTGGATGTTTGGTTGGATTGATTGGGTGCGAGTGTGGATGGCGCTCGAATGATTGTGTTATATTATCGAGATATTATTTCATTATCATGATTTGACTAATGTGCAGTGTGGGCATGTGATTGGATGGCAAGGTAAGTCCGTTGATGTGAATTATATATATGTTATCGGTTAGATTGTATGTTAAAACTTGTCTGGGTATGCATTTGCCTACGTGGGGTTTAGGATGTTGCTTATTGAGACTCATTATCACGGTTATTATATAACCATTTTCAAATCCGTGACCGTGATTGATTAGAGACGCCTCCAGGGTATCTCGGGGATGGAGGACGGGTCAAGTTACCCTGTATTTTGTGTGCCCCTTTTCATAGAGGAGTTAAGCTTACATACCACCGTCCTCTTTTGACTATTGTGATTTGAAGTTAGTAGCCTGAGTTGTTGTTGTGTATTAGTGAATGTTGCAAGTTATGCTGAGTATGTTATGTATTTACTTGGTTTGTGCAAGTGCTATCCCTTTGCAATTGTTATTTGTCTTGGTTGTTTTATTTCGCTTCCGCTTGCGTAGTTTGTTTAGGTCGGCGACGCGTCCTGGGACGTCGCGTTCAATACGGCCATCGAAGAGGTGTGGCAAGCCCATTAAGGTTCAGGGCGTGACATCCCGGTTGATTTGGTATCAGAGTAAAGTCAGTTCGATCCAAGTTGGTTAAAGCCTGGATTGATAAGGAGCAATGACTTTAGGGTAGCCAGTTAGGGAGACTTGTAGGCCATGCGTTACCCAGACTGCTTGGTTGTGATTGCTGAGTGATATTATGCACTAATACGTGAAATGCAGGTGTGTCAGGACTTGAGGTAAGTGCGTGAACTTTGTTGGTTGTGATTGGGTATTATTTGCGATTGGCTGCCTGCTTAGTGAATTGTTGTTGTAATTCAATGCCTAGGGCTTTAGACTGGTATAGTTAGCCTAGGTTTCTAATTCCTGTGTGGAATTTAGCAAGTGAGCATTTGTGAGAATCGGTAAGATGAGCAGTCGAGGTCGAGGTCGAGGTCGAGGTCGAGGTCACGTAGCCCCGTTAGCTGGAGTTATGGAGGTTCCTAGGGTGGATGAAATCTGGAGGGCACTTGAGGAAGCGGGAATACTATCGAATAGATAGACGAGGAAAAGAAGTACTACTATCGTTGCTACAGCTGCCAGCAAGATTATTGGGAATAATAGAGGTCAAGGGAATAATGTGATTAGTGAAAATCCTGATCCAGTATGAGTAAATGCGATCAGGCCAATGTCCAAACTGGTCGAACAGTTTCTAAGTTTGAAACCCCCAAAGTTTGATGGGAGAGGTGATACTGAGGCTGCACCTCGGTGGGTGGAAGAGCTAAAGAAAGCTTTCGAGGTGCTGGGAAGCATGGAAGAAAAAAAAGTAACCCTAGCAGTCTACCAGTTTCAGGAAAATGCAAGCGATTGGTGGAGAGCCACCAGAGGTCAAGTGTTCCTCATTGGTACTGACCCGAATTGGATTGTTTTTACCGACACCTTCAATGGCAAGTATTTCTTGGAAAGTGCCTGAGAATAGAAATTAGCTGAATTCATGAGACTCCGCCAAGGTCAGAGGTCGATAGATCAATATGAAGCCGAGTTTGCGAGGCTATCCAAATTTGCCCTCAGAATGGTGGGGGACCTAATGGACAAAGCTAGGAGGTTCCGGGATGGGCTGAAGCCGGACCTTTGTAGTCAGATGATCTCATTGAACTTGAGGGGCTATAATGAGATTTATAAAAGGGCTTAGGCAATTAAGCAAGATCAAACGGATCGGGCTGCCGCTTCTGGATCGCGATATGCCTCGGCTAGGAACGACCGTCAACTTGGGAAAAGACCCATGGTAGGAAATAGCTGCTTTGTCCCTCCCGTTTGGAGGAATATTAGGAAGCCAAACCGTCACGAGAACGCCCCGTGTAGGCTATATGGAGGAAGACATGGGAATAGACCTTGCCCAAATAGGGGCGGAGCATGTTTTAAATGTGGTGGAAGGGGCCATCAGATGAAGGACTGCCCCAACAGTAGACAGGTTGGGTCGCTTGCATTACCGCTGCCACCGCCCCGGAATGAAAATCAATTTAGAGCTATCCAGTCAGCCAATAAGGTTAGGCCACCGATACAACTATGGCAACCACAAGTAGGACATCACGCAGGAGCTGTTCCACTGAATAATCAGAATTGACTATGGGCGTAAGGAAAAGTATAAGTTGTGGTTGGGAAGGAAGTGGAGGACTTGTCTTAAAGGTCTAATTACAATGTGTAAGGATATCTGGTGTATTAGAAGTGATTTTAGAAATTTTAGATTTGAATGGTCATGTAAAATATATAATTGCTCATGGTAAATTGACACAATCAGTTTATATATTTTTGAAATTACTAATGATATCCTTTAACAAGATTTGGATGAATGATTTATCGCTTGAGAATTTTAGATTTTGTAAAGAATCGGGGTGGTTTACTTTGGGAGACTGCTGGATTGCAATTGGTTGGATTAAGCCTTGTTTTTTAGGTGTAGAAAGATAACTATCTTGTGGTTAACTCGTTGGTTAGGGAGCCAAGGCTAGAAGACATAGTCGTGGTGCGCGATTTCCCGATATCCTTCCTCAGGAATTACTGGGATTGCCACTTGATAGTGAAGTGGAGTTTGTGGTTGAATTAGCCTCAGGGACATAATCGATCTCGAAAGTGCCCTATAGGATGTCACTGTCGGAATTGAAGGAATTAAAGGTCCAAATGCAATAGTTGTTGGATAAAAGCTTTATCCGCTCGAATGTGTCTCCATGGGGAGCGCCAGTATTATTCGTGAAAAGGAAGGATAGATCATTGAGGTTATGCATTGACTATGAATAGCTAAATCAGATAACTATTAAGAATAAGTATCCATTGCCAAGGTTAGATGATCTGTTTGATCAGTTACAAGGGGTGTCGGTATTTTCTAAGATTGATTTGAGGACTGATTATCATCAATTGAGGATCAAGAAGGAGGACGTGCCAAAGTTGGCATTTGGGGTGAGATATGTGTACTATGAGTTTACGGTGATGCTATTTGGATTGACTAATGCCCCTGCTGCTTTATGGATTTAATAGACCAGGTATTCAAGGAATTTTTGGATTAGTTCGTCATAGTCTTCATAGACAATATCTTGGTATACTCAAAGAGTTCCTCCGAGCATGAGTTACATTTGGAAAAAGGTTCTACGGACTTTCAAAGAACATGCACTCTACGCTAAGTTCAGTAAATGTGAATTCTAGCTCTATCGAGTGACATTCTTAGGACATGTGATATCCCGAGAATGGATTTTAGTGGATTCAGCAAAGGTTGAAGCCGTCACAAATTGGTCGAGACTAACAACAATAATCGAGGTTCGGAGCTTCTTGGATTTGGCAGGTTATTACAGACATTTCGTGAAAAGGTTTTCAGTAGTAGCTTCACCGTTGACGCGATTATTAAAGAAGGAGACGAGATTTGAATGGACAGTTAAGTGTGAAAGGAATTTTCAAGAGTTAAAGCAGAGGTTGATAACTGCACCGGTATTAACAATCTCGTCGGGTTTGGGAAGATATGACATCTACAATGACGCGTCGCAAAGAGGATTGGGATGTGTGCTAATGCAACACGGAAGAGTAGTGGTATACGTATTGCGACAATTGAGACCACATGAGCTGAATTATCCGATGCATGACTTAGAATTGGCCGCAATTACTTTTTCTCTTAAGATTTGGAGACACTACCTGTGTGGGGAGAAATTTCAGATTTATACGGGCCATGAAAGCCTACGGTACTTGTTCTTCCAAAAGGAATTGAACATGAGACAACGCCGTTAGATAGAACTCCTTAAGGACTATGACTGCGAGATTATGTATCATCCCGGAAAAGCTAATAAAGTAACGGGTGCATTGAACCGGAAATCGAGCATTGTGCATATGATGGTCAAGGAATGGACTTTATTGGAGGGAGTTTGGGACTCGAAATTTAAGTTTGAAATGAGTCATGTCTCAAGTCTGCTTGCTGCATTAAGGATTGAGCCGAAAATCCAGATTAAGATAAAGGCCTTACAGTCGACGGATCTAGAGATTCAAAAGATTCTAAGTATGGATGTCACAAAGAGGAAATCGGACTTTCAGGTATCCGAGAATGGGATTCTAAAGTTCCGCGGACGGTTGTATGTACCTAGTGATGCAAAACTTAAGGAGGATATTTTGTCTGAAGCACACCGTAATAATTATAGTATTTGTCATGCCCCGAACCCCATCGAGCTTGCGACATCGCACTCCAGTCAAATAGTTGCGACGTCTTAGGAACATCGCCAACCCAACCCAAACATCAGAGATACATGTGGAAACGAATATAAAAACCTCTGACTAAAATGATGACGACGAGGTAGATCAACAAGACAGTCAAAAAACAACAACATTCATTTTTATACAGTGCCATTACACCGAGCATACAAATATCATATTATAAACATACTTGGCAAACAAGCATCCGAAACCATTGACATAACAAAAGGATGGGATGGTTTGGTTAACTTAGCTTCACTATAGGTCGACTTAACTATCAAAAGGTGACTAGTCAGACCTATTTTACGCAACCTCTAAAGTACCCTAGGGAAACCTAATGGTCTCCTTTCTTCATTCTGCTCCTGAGTCCTGTGGTTCGTGCCCCCGAAAGATCACTTAGACCACGATATGGGGGAATCGCCTGCAGCTCCACTGGGACATCACGGGCGGCTCCTCAAAAACTCCAAAAAGAGGAGACGTGCCTCCTGGGTTTAAGGCTGGGGGCTAAAATTGTGGTTATACAACTGTGAGACGAATCTCAATAAGTGCACAACCCCAAACCTCACATAGGCTCTCACGTATTACCAGACGAAATATGCATAACACACAACGATCAACCATACTAACAAACACATACGATCCTACCTGAAATCCATCATGCACATCCCTGCATATTAGAAAATAATACAGCCAACTTGCCACGGTAATACATCGTCCATATCACCAAACCAAAACATGTAATAAGAATTCACATGCATCAATGCGTCATAGTCTCGCGTGCCTCGATTATAAGGCAAAACCCTCTTGGGCATGTCCTATACCATGTCTGGCAGTTTTTTCCCTGTAATCGAGCACTACATCACACAATACAAACCACACTCGCACACTAACTCACACCATGCATCAACTTTCACAATCCTCAGACGTCAAGCCAAGTTCAGCTCATTCCCAATTTTTCCATCACTACCGTGCCCGCGTAAAACGCATCAGGCCAATGGTCTTTTGACCTCGTCAGGCATCGTCACCCCATCGGGCCGGGCATCGTCAACTCGTCAGGGATGGCATTATCCCGCATAAATGTACACGCCTCAGGACGGAATTTACCCCACGTAAACGAACACGCCTCAAGGTATCACTTTTCCAATCAATCCTCCATTTCCGTACCTTCGTTCCACACATTTCACACGTATTACACTGTCACATATACACATGGCTACACACAATCTCACACTCCACACACACTTCACAAATGCACATCCTCGTTGTATGAACACACCACATGGCCACACATACTTGGCACGCGATCCCAATACGCAATCACACCGCCATACCTCACGGCTACACACTCACAGTACACTGCCAAACCACACTCAGCCCGAAACACATTCCAAACCAGACAACAACCACAAACCATACGATCATTCAAACAAACCCATTCAAGCCCTAAAACTACCAATAAAAAGCACAATTCAACTTAGATCATTCTGCGCCATCTCAGCCCTATTCGAGCCTCATAAACCTCACATTTTCATCCCATAATTCAGTGCACGACAACCGAAAGTCCAGCCCCTATCTAAGTCCCAAAACAGCCACATAAATCACCTAAACCGAGTCCTAAATGCGTCCAACAATACCTGAGGTCCTAGGTAACATTTGGGATAGTCACTTACCTTGAAAAGGCGTGACGAACAAGCTGGATGGGTGGCTGGAATAGTCGGCCCAGCAGCAGCAATCCAGCGGTGTCGCCGATGGCCAGACGGGCAAGCGGCTGAGCTACCGTGGACGGGTGGCTGGCGGGCAGCGAACGGGTGGCTAGGGGCGGTGATGGAGACGTACAGGGCAGGGCAGGGCAGGGCAGAACAACCAGGGGTGGCTCGATGGTGGCGGGGCTGAACAGCATAGCGAAATAGGGAGAGAGAGATAGGCGAACGGTGATAAGGGACGGCAAGGAAGGGAGAGGAGCAGCGGCGATGACCGGCGAAAGGGCGGTAACTAGAGGGCGGCGAGCTGGTGGCCGACCTAGCTGGGCCCACGCACAAGGGAGAGGAGAGAGAGAGAACCGATCCGTGGGGGTGAGGAAAGAGAGATTATGAGAGAGAAAGAGAGAGAAATGGATATTTATATTCTACCCCCAATAATTGCACTCTAAAACCCAACTAGAAATTACTAAAATACCCCTCTAACTACCCCTCCGATCTAATGGCCAAGATTTGATCTTATCCAAATCCGACGGCCCACGATCAACCTTATCCAATAATTCAAGGGGCAAAAAAGTAATTGACTAAGGGAGGAAAGGGGCACTCTTGTCCTTCTAATTTCGGCCATACAGGGTCATTATCAGTCCCCCATCTTAATCCAGTCCTTAAAATTCATTTGCGGTCCCAGGGGTAAAACTATCATTTTTTCGGTCCCGAACTGAAATCCATTTTTTTTTACAAAAACGGGTGGCCTCAAGGTTGGCCACACCAAAAATGCCATCGGCCGCTAAAAATTATCACTTTCAAAATTCTCGATTCCTAGGCCCGGATTCCAAAAAATGACTAGAATCGAACAATCGCGACTTTAGCTTATCTCTTGCTAACGGGTGGCTCATTGGGATTACGCGCTCTCGACCTGTGACTGACACTAAGTCAAGTCACGTTTAAGTTTGATCGAATCAAGGTAATCTCGGTTGTCATGTAATTGCGAGGGTCTATCGCTAGTTCCCTTCGGACGCGATCAATCAAATAGATCAGTCTCTGTTGACCCAAAACATTCCTTCATCAATCCTTATAGTCGAAGGTCAAACCAAGGTCGAGTTCTTTGGTCATGCGAACTCAATCTCGTAATGGCCTCACCCCTAAGGTTAGCATCCCGAGAATACGCGGTTCTAGATTAGATCTCACTATAAGTGCATTAGCCAAAATGTTCATTTAATAAATCTCGGGAAAAGGATAAAAAATTCAGAATATTATAGTATTCACCCGGGTAGTACGAAGATGTACCAAAACTTGCAACAACATTATTGGTGAAACGACATGAAGGTGGATGTAACCAAGCATGTGACTAAGTGTTTAACATGTCAGCAAGTGAAGGCACAATATTGCAAACCGAGTGGAATGTTGCAGCCATTGAAAATCCCCCAGTGGAAGTGGGAACACATCACGATGGACTTTGTGATGGGATTACCAATGAGTCAGAGAGGCCATGATTCAATTTGGGTGGTAGTCGACCGATTGACAAAGTCAGCACATTTGCTGCTGGCGCAAAAGGACTTTGCCTAAGAAAGGTATGCCAAGATATACGTGTGACAAATTGTCTATTTGCACAGAGTGCCAGTGACGATCACTTCAGACCGCGATCCTAAGTTTATTACTGCCTTTTGACAAAGTCTTCATACGGTATTAGGAACGAAGTTACAGTTCAGCATGGCCTATCATCCCTAAACGGATGGCCAGTCTGAAAGGACAATTCAGACTTTGGAGGATATGCTACGGACATGTGTACTGGATTTTAAAGGTAGTTTTGATGAACAATTGCATTTGATTGAATTTGCTTACAACAATAGCTATCAGCAAACTATCAGAATAGCACCCTTTGAAGCATTATATGATAGAGCTTGCAGAACACCGGTTTATTGGGATGAAATGGGTGAGAAAAGTATCACGGATCCCGAGTTGGTTCAGCAGTCAGTCAAAATAGTCAGGGTGATTCAGGACAGGCTTAAGACCGCTTAGAGCCGTCAAACGAATTATGTAGACTGAAGACGTAGGCCTTTGGAATTTCAAGTGGGGGACCACGTTTTCCTCAAAGTGTCGCCGATGAGAGAATTGTCACGGTTCGGCAAGAAAGGAAAGTTGAGCCCGAGGTACGTGGGTCCGTTCGAAGTCTTAGAGAGGATTGTACCTTGGCTTATCGTCTCGCGCTACCGCTAAATTTATCTCATGTTCACAATGTATTCCATGTGTCTATGCTAAGGAAGTATGAACCGGACCCGATCCACATGCTAAATTATGAAGAAATAGACGTGGATGACAGAGTGTCGTACGTGAAAAAGCCAGTAAGGATCGAGGACAAAATGAAACAAGTATTGAGGAACAAGACAATTCCGATGGTCAAGATGATTTGGGAGTACCATGGAATCGAAGGTACGATGTAGGAAAATGAAGAGTTGATGTGATACCAATACCTTCATTTGTTTAAATAACTGGATTGGATAAGAAATTTCGAGAACGAAATTTTTATGAGAAGAGAAGAGTTGTGACATTTTGAATTTCGGCCCATTTTTTAAATTTATAAAATATGTAATTCGTCAATGTACTTATAGTAAAATTTCGTCCGAGAGCTGATCACTCCCAGTTATTATTCTTAAAATTGAGATTTCGCTAGAATTGCATTCAATTGAATTTGACCGTTACCTAGAGTCCAAACTTTGATATTGAATTTCTTGGAGTTTTGGGATGAATTTAATTGGATGATGTCGATATTATTGTGGCCAGCCTCGATATTGCCCGGGATACGTGAAAAGTGAAATTTTGACCGGGTTCGGATTTGGACTAGTGGACCTTCCTTGTAGTGTGTTTTATCTGATTTCTTTTGGCCCTTTTTCCTAATTATTAATTAGGGTTTTCGTGGGCTCCTAATTATTAATAAGGGTTTTCATGGACCGTTGGATCATTTTTAGGTTCGAATCGTGACCGTCGGATTGCACTCGAGTGCGATATTTGACTTTCTCTCTCTCTCTCCCTCCCCTCCATACCGCGCATGTTCCCCCCATGCAACATCCTTTCCCCTTTTTCCCGCTCATGTCTCTCTCTCTCTCTCTTCCTTTTTTTTTCCTTTCTTTTTTCTTTTCTTCCTTTTCTCTTCTTATTCTTCTCTGGTTTTCTTCTTTCTTCGCCCGACCACTGCTCGTGCTTCTTGCTCACCGCCTGCCCGAGCTCGTCGCCGCCCAATTGCCGCTGCCTCGCTAGCCGCCGCGCCGTCCATCCCGCCACTCACCCCAAGCCCAATTGCCCCTCTCCTCCTTCTCTCCCTCCTTTTCGCGCATGAGCAGCAGCTCACCGTCGCATGCCTGCTTATTGCCGCTGCGAGCTCAGCTCACCGAGTTGCCAAGAGCTCGTCACCACCGCCGCCGCCGCTGTCTTGGCCGAGCCAATCGTCGCCAACCCGCCAGCTTACTGCCGCTGTACTGCCCTGGTCGCTCGCCAGCTCGCCCAGCAACTCGATGCTGCGGGTCTCACCAATAGCCATTCGCCTCGTCGTCGTCGCCCTGCTGCTTCGACGACAACGCAACTGTCCCTGCTTCAGTCGAGCCCCCGTCGCCCCTTGCTCTCTCTCTATCTCTCTCGCCATTACCACCCCCCGGCTGACTTTCCTTTCCCCTTCGTACCGTCACCGTCGCAGCTACTCGTCGACACTGCCGACTAGCTAACCAGCTGGCTAGCTAGTAGGCCAGCTAGACCATCGGCCAGCTAGCCAGCTCGCTAGCCAGCTAGTCCAGCTAGCGGCCAAGTCGCCCAAGCTATGGCTGAGCTGTTGCCTACTTAGCCCAAGCTGTTACCCGCTCAGCCCAAGTCGTTGCCCGTCGCCTAGCCCGTTGCCCGGCCGTGCCGAGCATGCCCTTGCCCGTGGCCAAGTCGTCGGGTCGTGTGCCCAGTTGTGGCCAAGTCGCCGGGCTGTGCGTTGAGCCGTGGCCAAGCCTCGCGCCCTCGCCTATGCCGAGCACGTACTGTTCACCCAAGCCATTTTGAGCCCGTGTGGATTTTTTCGGGGCCAAACTTAGGTGAGTGACTTCCTAATCCCTCCTTAGTACTTTGGGTATTTTTAGACTTATTTAGGGTGTGATTAGTACCGGTTTAGGGGCTAAACGTGGATTAGGGTTAATATTTGAGCGTGAGCAATTGTTAAATTAAATTGCGATGATTATGTGACATGTTTAGTGGCTAATTTATGTGGGTGCGATAACCGGATTGTCGTGGCGTTTGTGGGTGAAATGGAATATTTGAATACGGTCGACTTGAATGTGGATTGGTGGGCCAGTGTGATGAGCTCGTGACTTGTATTTTATGGCATAAGTGCATGTGAGAACAAACTTGAGACGTGTTGACGGTGGTCTGTGAAAGGTAAGTTAGACCTGGGATGTGTTTACGGCGATCATTGGAAATTGATTGAATTGTGTGGCTTGTGTGTATGTGAGAATGGACTTGAGACGTGTTGACGGTGGTCCGTGAAAGGCAAGTTAGACCTGGGACGTGTTGACGACGGTCATTGGAAATTGATTGAATTGTGTGGCATGTGTGCATTTGAGAACGAACTTGAGACGTGTTGACGGTGGTCCGTGAAAGACAAGTTAAACCTGGAATGTGTTGGCAGGGTCATTGGAAGTTGATTGAAATGTGAGGCATGTGTGAACGGACTTGAGACGTGTTGACGGTAATTCGTGTAAGGCAAGTTAGACCTAAAACGTGTTGACAGCGGTCATTGGGAATTGATTAAATTGTGTGGCTTGTATGCATGTGAGAACGGATTTGAGATGTATTGACACTAGTCCGTGAAAGGAAAGTCAAACTTGAGACGTATTTACGCGGGTCGTGAGAAAGTGCGAGATGTCTAGTGAGGGACAGAGCCTGGATTGATTAGAGGGTTGAGCTTGAGGTGTATTGGCACGGGCTGTGAGAATGGACCTAAGGCGCAGTGGCATGGGTCGTGAGATGGTTAGTTGGGCACGTATGCGAAATGTGATTGGTTGGATTGGCTTAAAGTAGGTGTGGATGTTTGATTAGATTGACTAATGGTACGTGTGGATGTTTGGTTGGATTGGTTGGGTGCGAGTGTGGATGGCACTCGAATGATTGTGTTATATTATCGGGATATTATTTCTTTATCATGATTTGACTAATGTGCAGTGTGGGCATGTGATTGGATGGCAAGGTAAGTCCATTGATGAGAATTCTATATATGTTATTGGTTAGATTGCATGTTAAAACTTGTCTGGGTACGCATTGGCCTACGTGGGGTTTAGGGTGTTACTTATTGAGACTGTGATATTCTGAAATACGACCCACTTGGAATTTATGAAATGAACAGTTTACGGACATGCTTGTAGTTAGATCTCGCCTAGAATTGATCATTTTGGGAATACTAACCATTAGGGAAATGCCAATTAAGGATTTAAATTCGCGCGATCAAAGAACTCGATGGTGAACCAACTTTTGACCACGAAAATTGTCGATGTGACATTTTGAGCCAATGATGGCCGATCCAAGGAAAGTCAAGGATCAGTTCGCCGCTGTTATATTGGTGGATCGCAGGTGAATCCGCTTGACCACGAAATGAATCGATGAATGGCTCTGAATCTATACCAAATGATCATGCCCGTCGAAACTAGCGATCGATCGTCGCAATTAAGTGACAACTGAAGTCGTCCAGACCTGAGTAAACTAGTACATGGCATGATTCAGTATCGGCCACGGGTCAAATGTGCGAATTTCCCCAAAAGCCACCCGTTAATTTGAGATATACTCAAGTTACGTTAACTAGATTTATTCATTAATTAATGATCGAGATTAGGCCTCGGAAATTATAAATGTCATGACAGGATAGTTGGACGACATTGTCATTGGCTTAGCTAGCCATAGATTTGCCCGAATCCTTTAGAAAAATTGAATTTCAAAGAGAAATGGAAAATGACCATTTTACCCATAGAAATTTGTTAGCGCCAATGTAATTGGGGAAGGGCATTTTGGTCATTTTTCCCTAGTATTAAAAATAGAGATTTTTGGACAATTTTGCCCTTAGACTTTTTGAGAAATTCCCAAATTACCCTTGGATATTTTGGAAAAGATTCGATTCGAACCGTCAATCTCAAGATCAGAACAAATCTAAGGCATTGATTGGATTTGTGAGTGAAGGGCAAGATGGTTTTTTGGCCCTTCAATTATTGACATTGGACTATTAAAGTCAAAACTCTTCTCTCTCCCCTCACTCTCTCACCTCCCTTTCAGCTCACCCTCCCTCTCCCCTACCGATCACCGCCCTCTCCCCCTTGCCGCACCGCCGCTCGCCGGCCATCCTCCGCTTGATCGCCGCCATCCCGTCGCCAAGCTGCACCCCCACCCTCACGCCATCCCTCTCTCTCTCTCTCTCAACCCTCCTGTGGCCATGAACTGCAGCCAAGGAAGCCGTCGCCATCGACCGCCGTCTAGCCAACCCCCATCCCGTCGCCGAGCCGCTCGCCATCACCGATCGCTGCCGTGAGACCGCTGACCACCGCCCCCTTTCCACTCTAGTCGAGCCAGTCTAGAGTTCATGTAAGTCGCGCCCTAAACTCTATTTAAGATTTCGGGTATCGACGGACGAATTAGGGCTGAATCCGGTTGTTAGGTGACGGTTTATGGGTTAATTAGAGACTATTTAGTGGTTATATTAGTGGACCGATTTGGGGACTAATTATGGCTGGTTTATGAATGAAATTATGATTATTTTGAGGCTGATTTGGTGCTGAGTTAGATGCTGGAAAATCAAGAAATGAAATGACGGGCATATGATCCGATTATGAGTCAATTTATGTCAGTTTGATATGCTATGATGTGGCTGTGTTGTGATGCTTGTTATGGCTTGAAATATGCGTTGAAATGCTTAATTTGTGGTTGTGAGTGTGGGCCCGATGGCGGTCGTGATTGCTCGTTAGTTTGCGAAATATTTGATTGAAATATGAGCTGTTGTGTACACGCATGGGCTAAGTTGCGTGGATCGCCAATTAGGCCATGTTTGGGCTTTATCTGAATATGTGAAAGGTGTGGAGTTGGATGCGTGCATGAACCAGATTTAATCGGCTAGTAATTGGGCTTGTTGGTGTGAGAATTGAGCGAGTAATTGAATGAAAAGTGTGTGAAAGATCGCATATGAGATTACGAAAATCCATGAGGCGGTACTATTACGCGGGGAATTGATCCATCTTGAGGTGGTACGACTACGCGGGACGATGTCCGATATTACTGGAGGACCGCAAACTTGAGGCGATACCACTACGCGGGTTTTGTCGTAGGTGGTGGGTGTTTAGCTTGAGGCGGTATCATTACACAGGCAAGATACACGGCTTGAAGCGGTACCGTTACGCGTGCTCTGAAGTGTTGTTATGAGTTAGTCGCAGTGAACTTGAGGCGGTACTACTACGCGGGTCACTGGCGAGTCGAGTATGAGTTAGTCGCAGTGAACCTGAGGTGGTACCATTACGTGAGTCACTGGCGAGTTATGTGAAAATAATGTGATGAGGCCGGAATGAGTGCATTAAATGTAATTAGAACATGCATGTGATTGGAAATTATACTGCTGTGGCTAACATGCAGGTTGCATGCAAGAAAGGCCCCGGTAAGTATAAATTGTGTGCCTGCTATGTGATGGTTGAGTGTGATTGTGTTTGTGATTGTCTGGAAGTACGTGATAGCCTAGGTGGAGTTTAGGGTGTGTGCTTATTAAGATGTGAACTCATGGTTATTTCAATCAACAATTTCAGAATCCCGGCCTGAGCAATGAATCTCCCACCGCCGCTACCTGAGCATTTTGGAGTAATGATGCACACCGACCACAGTGTTGTAGAGTACCCGATGGACAATAATATGACATGGGTTAAGCATATTACAGTAGTTTGGGTAGCTACAGGACTGTCCCTTTAGCAGGCCCATACCTACACAGCCTGGATGTTTAGAGACAGGGTAGATTAGTTTGGCCCCGTCGGCGGCTTTGATGTCCCCTTCGATGGAGTTAGGGATCGGGACCCATCAGCCATATCCTCTCCCGATGGCGAGATGACAAGCCTAGAGACTAGTCTGGCACAGTCCGGACTTCAACCTGCACCTACAGCACCTGAACCTTCGAGGGTTGAGCATGAACCGGAGCCAAAAGAATCCCAAGCAGGGTATGATCCGATAGACGTGGATCTCGAGGTGAAACCAGAAGAAGAAGAGCCTGAGGCAGAACCAGAAGAGGCCCCAGAAGATGAGCCTGAAGAACAACCGGAGGATGCACCCGAGTAGGAGCTAAAGTATGAGCCAATGTACGATCCCGAGTTTGTGCCAAAGGACGAATCAGATGATGAGCCAGTTGAGGAGGAGCGGGTCGAGGTTCCAGCAGAGTCGAGTGATATAAATAACCCGATTGAGATCGACGCCAAACCGGAGTCCTCAGAGGAGTAGATAGTTCAGGGGGACTTGGATTTAGATGCCGAGGAGTCGGGTTCAGAGTGGACGCCGCCTCGAGGGCTTAAGGGTTAGAATAGGGGCTACGTATAGGTTTTTTGAAGGGTACCGTTTTTGGAGATTGGCTATATCCAGGCTACTGATCCTTTTTGACATCGGTGGTTTATAATGTAGAAGTTTGGTGTGCTTATATATATTGTGGTTTTGTAAATTGTGGATGTTGCATAAGTTTGTATAGATAATGGATGTGTTTAATCTCCCCGTGTACCCCAGTTGTTATTGTCTGGGTATTGGTGGCTTTCGCTGATGTTTTAAATCTCTAATAAGTTGAATTGGGTCGGCGATACCCTGGGACATCGCATGATTCGACCAGAAAAGTGTGTCGTGTGCTCGATGGGGTTCGGGGCATGACGTCACAAGTTAATTTGGTATTAGAGCGAAGACAGCTTGATCTAAGTTGGTCGAAGCTTGGAGTGATAACGAGCGGAGACCTTGGGATAGTAATCTAGGGAGACTTTAGTGAGTCATAGGATAGAATAAGCTACGTGTGCCTCCAGATTGTTTGTTGTAATTGTTGGGTGAATTGATTATTATAACGATTGAAATGCAGGTGCATTTGGACCTAAGGTAAGTGCACAGACCCTATTGATGGTGGCTTTTATGCTGTGGTGATTGATTACCTGCTGAATGAGTTATTGTGTTAATTCACTGCCTAGGACTAGACTGGTATAGCTGGCCTAGGTTTCTAATTCTTGAGTAGAATTATAGCAGGTAGACAAGTGGTAGAAATCGTAAGGATGAGTTCGCGAGGTAGAGGAACTGGGGGTCCGTCCAGCTCACGAGCTCGAGCCCGACCTACAGAAGATCCTAGAATGGACGCGGTCATGAAGACCCTAGAAGAAATTGGCAATCTAATAGGACGGCAGACTTAAGAAAGAGCTGCCACCATTGCCCAAGTTGCCGAGGTTGTTGTGGTTGCTGTTGCCAATAATAATAATGGAAACTAAGGGCAGGGGCAGGTAAATGCGAATAGGCTAATGCACCAATTAGTGGAGTAGTTCCTAAAATTAAAGCCTTCTAAGTTTGATGGTAGAGGCGATCTTGAGGCCGCATCGCTGTGGGTAGAGGAATTAGAGAAGACTTTGAGGTGTTGGGATGTACGGATGAGGAGAAAGTGACATTAGCAGTGTATCAATTGCAAGAAAATGCGAGTGACTGGTGGAAAGCCATCAAAGGAAGGGTATTCCCGGTTGGTACCACCCAGGCATGGGCGATGTTTGTAGAACCCTTTAATGGTAAGTATTTTTCTAAGAGTGCCCGGGAACAGAAATTATCTGAGTTTATGAGGCTACGTCAGGGGCAGAGAATAGTAGATCAGTACGAGGCTGAATTTGCTCGGTTATCTAAGTTCGCCTCGAAGATGGTTGAGGACCCGTTGGATAGGGCTCGGAGGTTTCGAGACAACTTGAAACCGGACCTTCATAGCCAAATGATTTCATTAAATCTGAGAGAGTATAACGAGATTTATAATAGAGCTCAAGTGATTGAGCGGGACTTGGTGGATAGGGCCGCTGCTTCTGGATCGAGATTTGCCCAGGGTAGGGACAACCGTCAGTTAGGAAAGAGGCCAATGACGGGTAATTGACGTTTTGTCCCTCCTGCTAAAAGAAGTATAGGGAAACTGGTCTGTAATCAGAATGATCCATGTCGGGTGTGTGGGGAAAGACATGGAAATGGACCTTATCCAACCAAGGGCGGAGCTTGTTTTGGATGTGGCAGATTTGGTCATCACATAAAGTTTTGCCCCAACTTCAGGTAGAATAGATCACCTGCGTTGCCACCACATCGGAATAGGAACCAAACTTGAGCTGCCCAGATAGCTAGTCAGAATAAGCCATAGGCCCAAGGACGGGTGTACGCCATGGCTAGAAGAGAGACTGAGAACGCGTCAGGGGTTGTCACAAGTACGGTTTCTCTGTGCGACCATGTTGTGTATACTTTATTTGATCCTGAGGCGTCACATTCATTTATATCTAAGCAATTTGTTGAGTTGACTGGTATAGAATCGCAGTTGCTTGATGTTATATTGTGTGTTACAACTCCCTTGAATGATAAGAGGCTAGTCTCATTTGGGTGCCCGAATTATAAGATTGTGATTGAGGATAGGGAGGAAAGGATTGATTTAGCGGTTCTAGCCATGTACGATTTTGATGTAACAGTTAGTATGGATTGGCTGTCTAAGCAGAGGGCCGTAATGGATTGTAGTAGCAAGGTGATCCAATTTAATTCTGTTGGACTTCCGGAATTCAAATTTGTGGGAAATCAAGGAGGACCCTCGAATCCATGAATTTCGTCGTTAGAAATGACTAAGTTGTTGAACGAAGGGTGTCTAGGATTTCCAGCAGCTATAGTGGATTCGACGGCTGAGGAGTCGAGGCTAGAGGACATAGTCATGGTGTGTGATTATCCTGATGTTTTTCCTCAGGAATTGCCGGGATTGCCACCAGAAAGAGAAGTAGAGTTTGTAATCGAGTTGGCCCCTAGAACCGAGCCAATCTCGAAAGCATTTTATAGAATGTCGTTATTGGAGTTAAAGGAGTTAAAGGTGCAAATGCAGGAATTGCTAGATAAAGGATTTATTCATCCGAGTGCGTCCCCGTGGGGAGCGCCAGTTTTATTTATGAGAAAGAAAGATGGATCATTGAGGCTATGTATCGACTATAGGCAGCTAAATCAGGTGACGATAAAAAATAAACATCCCTTGTCGAGGATTGATGATTTGTTTGATCAATTACAAAGGGCTTCGGTGTTTTCTAAAATTGATTTGAGAACAGGATATCATCAATTGAAAATTAGGAAGGAGGATATACCGAAGACGGCATTTAGGATGAGATATAGACATTATGAATTTACTGTAATGCCGTTCGGAATGACGAACGCCCCTGCTGTCTTTATAGACTTAATGAATCGGGTGTTTAAAGAGTTCTTAGATCAATTTGTGATCGTTTTCATAGACAACATACTAGTGTACTCGAAAAGCCTAAAGGAACATGAGTTTCACTTGAGTAAAGTTTTGCAGACTTTAAGAGAGAACGCACTGTATGCTAAGTTTAGCAATTGCGAGTTTTGGTTCAATCGAGTAGCATTTCTTGGACATGTGATCTCTGGGGAAGGAATCTCAGTAGATCTAGCGAAAATTGAGGCAGTAATGAAGTGGTCGAGACGAACGACAGTAACAGAGGTTAAAAGTTTTCTGGGATTGGCAGGATATTACCGACGTTTCGTAGAGGGATTTTCGGCAATAGCGACACCGTTGACACACTTGTTGAAAAAGAAAACGAGATTTGAATGGATCAACAAATGTGAAAGGAGTTTTCAGGAATTGAAATATAGGTTGACCACGACATCGATGTTGACTATTCCATCAAGATCCGGAGAATATGAAATTTATAGTGATGCATTGTTGAAAGGATTGAGGTGTATACTCATGCAAAATGGACAGGTAGTGGCCTACGCATCAAGGCAGTTAAGACCGCATGAGTTGAACTACCTGACGCATGATTTGGAGTTAGCCGCTATTGTATTCGCCCTTAAGATTTGGTAACATTATCTATGTGGAGAGAAATTTCAAATATATACAGATCATCATAGTCTTAAATATCTATTTTCTCAAAAGGAGTTAAATATGAGACAACGTCGGTGGATGGAATTGCTGAAGAATTATGGTTGTGATATTTTATATCACCCAGGAAGGCCAACTGGGTAGCTGATGCATTAAGTCGGAAGTCTAGCATTGCACTCTTGATGGTCAAGGAAGGGACCTTATTGGAAAAAGTGCGAGACTCGGAGTTTAGATTTGAAGTAAGTCAAGTCTCGAGCTTGCTAGCCACGCTAAGAATTGAATCGGAGATCCAAGCTAAGATTAAGACTTCGCAGTCTAGTGATAAAAATATCCAAAGAATTCTAAAGATGGATGATACTAAGAGAAAGCCGGATTTTCAGACATCCGAAGATGGGATATTGAAGTTCCAAGGACGATTACGTGTGCCGGATGATGCGGAGTTTAAGGAAGAAATTTTGTCACAAGCGCATCGTAGTAGCTATAGTATCCACCCAGGGAGTACCAAAATATATCAGAATTTGAGGCAGTGTTATTGGTGGAATGGTATGAAGGTGAACATAGCTAAGCATGTGGCTAAGTGTCTGACGTGCCAGTAAGTGAAGGCACAATATTATAAATCTAGAGGATTATTACGGCCTTTGGAAATCCCAGAATGGAAATGGGAACATATTACTATGGATTTTGTGACGGGATTACCAATGAGCTAAAGACGCCATGATGCTATTTGAGTGATTATCAATAGATTAACAAAATCGGCACACTTTTTGGCTGTGAGAAAGGACTTCGCATTAGATCGGTATACGGAGTTATATGTGCAGCAAATAGTTCGATTACATGGGGTACTAATGACGATTACCTCATATCATGATCCTAGGTTTATCGCCAATTTTTGGAAAAGTCTGCAGACGGCATTAGGATCAAAACTGCAGTTTAATACAGCTTATCATCCGTAAACGGATGGCCAATCTAAGAGAACAATCCAGACTTTAGAGGATATGTTTAGGGCATGTGTATTGGACCTTCAGAATAAGTGGGAAGAGCAATTGCCCTTAGTAGAGTTTGCATATAATAATAATTTTTAGCAGAGTATCGGAATGGCGCCCTCTGAAGCATTGTATGGCAAGGCTTGTAGAACACCCGTGTGTTGAGATAAAGTAGGAGAAAGGAGAATAACTGGGCCAGAATTAGTGCAACAGTTAGTTGAGGCTATTAAGGTAATTCATGAGAGGCTGAAAATAGCTCAAAGCCGTTAAAAGAGTTATGTAGACAGAAGGCGAAGACCTTTGGAGTTTCAAGTAGGAGATCAAGTATTCCTTAAGGTATCGCCCATGAGAGGACTGTCTAGATTCGGTAAGAAAGGGAAGTTGAGTCCGAGGTACGTGGGACCTTTTGAGGTTTTAGAAAGAATTGGAGACTTAGCATATAGCCTTGCACTTCCGCCAAATTTGTCGCAAGTGCATAATATGTTCCACGTATTGATATTGAGAAAATATGAACCGGATCCAACTCATGTGCTGAATTATGAGGAGATAGAAGTGGATGACAGGGTATCATATGTCGAGAGACCAGTAAGGATCGAAGATCGGAAAGAACATGTTCTAACAAATAAGACGATCCCGATGGTCAAGGTTGTTTGGGACCATCACGGGACCGAAGGCGCGATGTGGGAAAGTGAAGAGCAAATGCAACGTCACTACCCCCACTTGTTTGAGTAGTTAGTTTGATATGTAAATTTTGAGGACGAAATTTTTATAAGGGGGAAGAGTTGTGACATTCTGAAATCCGACCCACTTAGAGTTTATGAAATGACCAGTTTATGGATGTGCTTGTAGTTAGATCTCACCTGGAATTGATCACTTCGAGAATACTAATCGTTAGGGAAAGGATAATTAGCGATTTAAATTCGCGCGACCAAAGAACTCGATCGTGAACCAACTTTCGACCATGAAAATTGTTGAGGTGACATTTTGAGCCAAAGAAGGCCGATCTAAGGATAGTTAAAGATTAGTTCGCCGTTGTCATATTAATGAATCGCAGGTGAATCCGCTTGAACACGAAATGAATCGATGAATGGCTCCGAACCTATACCAAACGATTGTGCTTGTCAGAACTAACGATCAATCCTCGCAATTAAGTGACAACCGAAGTCGTCCCGACCCGAGTAAACTAGTACGTGGCATGATTCAATATCAGCCACGGGTCAAATGTGTGAATTTCCCCAAAAGCCACTCGTTAGTTCGAGATATACTCAAGTTACGTTAATTAGATTTATTCATTAATTAATGACCAAGATTAGGCCTCGGAAATTATGAATGTCACGACAGGATAGTTGGACGATTTTGTCATTGGCTTAGTTAGCCTCAGATTTGCCCGAATCCTTCAAAAAAATTGAATTTCGACGAGAAATGAAAAATGACCATTTTACCCCTAGAAATTTGTTAAGGCCAATATAATTGGGGAAGGGCATTTTGGTCATTTTTCCCTAGCCTTAGAAATAGAGATTTTTGGATAATTTTTCCCTTGAACTTTTTGAGAAATTCCCAAATTACCCTTGGATATTTTGGAAAAGATTCGATCCAAACCGTTGATCTCAAGATGAGAACAAATTTAAGCCGTTGATTGGATTTGTGAGAGAAGGACAATATGGTCTTTTAGCGCTTCAATTATTGACTTTGGACTATTAAAGTCTAAACTCTTCTCTCTCTCTCCTCACTCTCTCACCTTCCCTTCGACTCACCCTCCCTCTCCCCACCAATCACCGCTCTCTCCCCTTTGCCGCACTGCTGCTCGCTGGCCATCGTCCGCTTGATCGCCGCTGTCCCGTCGCCAAGCCGCACCCCTACCTTCACACCGTCTCTTTCTCTCTCTACCCTCCCATGGCCATGAACTGCAGCCAAGGAAGCCGTCGCCATCGCCCACCGTCCAGCTAACCGCCGTCCCTCATTGAACCGCTCGCCAGCACCGATCACCACCGTGAGATCGCTGACCACCGCCCTCTTTCCACTTTAGCCGAGCTAGTCTAGAGTTCGTGTAAGTCGCGTCCTAAACTCTATTTAGGATTTCAAGTATCGACGGATGAATTAGGGCTAAATCGGGTTGTTAGGTGACGGTTTAGGGGTTAATTAGAGACTGTTTAGTGGTTATATTAGTGGACTGATTTAGGGACTAATTATGGCTAATTTATGAATGAAATTATGATGATTTCAGGGCTGATTTGGTGCTGAGTTAGATGCTGGAAAATCGGGAAATGAAATGACGGGCATATGGTCCGATTTGGAGAGATTTGTGTCGGTTTGATATGCTATGATGTGGCTGTGTTGTGATGCCTGTTATGGCTTGAAATATGCGTTGAAATGTTGAATTTGTGGCTGTGATTATGAGCCCAATGGCGGCCATGATTGCTTGTTAGTTTGCGAAATATTTGATTGAAATATGAGCTGTTGTGTACACGCATGGGCTGAGTTGCGTAGATCGCCAATTAGGCCATGTTTGGGCTTTATCTGAATATGTGAAAGGTGTGGAGTTGGATGCGTGCATGAACCGGATTTAATCGGCTAGTAATTGGGCTTGTTGGTGTGAGAATCGAGCGAGTAATTGAATGAGAAAGTGTGTGAAAAACCGTGTATGAGGTTATGAAAATCCCTGAGGTGGTACCATTACGTGGGGAATTGATTCGTCATAAGGTGGTACGACTACGCGGGATGATGCCCGATGTTACCGGAGGACGGCTAACTTGAGGCGGTACCATTACGCAGGTTGTGTCGTAGGTGGTGGGTGTTGAGCCTGAGGCGGTACCATTGCGCAAGCAAGATACACGGCCTGAGGCAGTATCATTATACGGGCCCTAAAGTGTTGTTATGAGTTAGTCAAAGTGAACCTGAGGCGGTACTACTACGCGGGTCACTGGCGAGTCGAGTATGAGTTAGTCGCAATGAACCTGAGACGGTACCATTACGCGGGTCATTAGCGAGTTGTGTGAAAATAATGTAATGAGGCAGGAATGAGTGCGTGAAACATAATTAGAACATGCATGTGATTGGAAATTATACTACTGTGGCTAACGTGCAGGTTACACGCAGAAAAGGCCCAGGTAAGTATAAATTGTGTGCCTGCTATGTGATGGTTAAGTGTGGTTGTGTTTGTGATTGTCTGGAGGTACGTGATAGCCTAGGTGGGGTTTAGGATGCGTGATTATTGAGATGTGAACTCATGATTATTTCAACCAACAATTTCAGAACCCTGGCCTGAGCAATGAATCTCCTACCACCGCCACCTGAGCATTTTGGAGTACCGATGCACACCGACCACAGTGTTGTAGACTACCCGATGGATGATAATATGACCTAGGTTAAGCATACTACAGTAGTTTGGGTAGATATAAGACTACCCCTCTGGCAGGCCCATACCTACACAGCCTGGATGTTTAGAGACGGGGTGAATGAGTTTGGCCCCATCCGCGGCTTTGATGTCCCCTTCGATGGAGTTGGGGATTGGGACCCATCAGCCATACCCCCTCCCGACGACGAGATGACGAGCCTAGAGACTAGCTTGACACAGTACGGACTTCAACCTACGCCTACAGCACCTGAGCCTTCGAGGGTTGAGCATGAACCGGAGCCGGAAGAATCCCAGGCGGGGTATGATCCGATGGATGTGGATCTCGAGGTGATACCAGAGGCAGAACCAAAAGAGGCCCTAGAAGATGAGCCTGAAGAAGAACCGGAGGACGCACCCGAGCACGAGCTAGAGTTTGAGCCAATGTACGATCCTGAGTTTGTGCCAAAGGACGAATCATATGAGGAGCCAGTTGAGGAGGAGCGAGTCAAGGTCCCAGCAGAGTCAGGTGATATAAACAACCCGATTGAAATCGAGGTCGAATCGAAGTCCTCAGAGGAGCAGACAGTTCAGGGGGACTTAGATTCAGATGACGAGGAGTCGGGTTCAGAGTGGACGCCGCCTTGAGGGCGTAGGGGTTAGAGTAAGGGCTAAGTATAGGCTTTTTGAAGGGTACCATTTTTGGAGATAGGGTATACCCAGGCTGCTAATCCTTTTTTACATTAGTGGTTTATAGTGTAGAAGTTCAGTGTACTTATATATATTGTTGTTTTGTAAATTATGGATATTGTATAAGTTTGTATAGATAATAGATGTGTTTAATCTCCATGTGTACCCCAGTTGTTATTGTCCTGGTATTGGTGGCTTTCACTGATGTTTTAAATCTTTGATAAATTCAATTGGGTCGGCGATACCCTGGGGCATCGCATGATTCGACCAGAGAAGTGTGTCGTGTGCTCGATGGGATTCGAGGCGTGACAGAGACTTGTTTTCACGGTTATTATATAACTATTTTCATATCTGCGATTGTGATTGATTGGAGACGCCGCTAGGGTATCTCGGGGATGGAGGACGGGTTAAGTTACCCCGTATTTTGTGTAAGGGTGATTGGTTCCCGGTCCGATCCGGTTCCGAGTGGAACCGGGAACCGGACCGAGAGAGCCAATTCCCAATTTTGGGAACCATGGACTGAACCGTTTGGTCCTAGGACGGGGAACCGGACCGGACCATCGGTCCGGTCCGGTTCTGGTCCGGTCTAATAGAACTGGATACTTAGGATTTAGTTTGTTTTTTGGTCAAATACTTAGGATTTAGTTCACATTTACTAATTTTTATCAATGAATTTATATCAATGAAGTTCACTTAGAGTTTAGTTCACATTTTACTAATTTTTATCAAAGAATTTATGTCAATAAATTTCACTTAGGATTTAGTTTACATTTTATTAATTTTTTTGAAGAAAAAATATGTCGGTCCGGTCCAATCTGGTTCCCCCTTGGAACTGGGAATTGGATAGCCCGGACACCTATTCCACTTTTAGGAACCGAGAACCGGACCGGCACCCCTTAAAACCGCCCAAATAGTGTCGGTTCGGTCCGGTCCGAGCGGTTCCCGGTTCGGACGGTTCCGTTTGCACACCCCTAATTTTGTGTGCCCCTTTTTTATAAAGGAGTTAAGCTTACAAACTATCGCCCTCTTTTGACTATTGTGGTTTGAAGTTAGTAGCGTGGGTTGTTGTTGTGTATTAGTGAATGCTACAAGTTATGCCGAGTATGTTATGTATTTACTTGATTTGTGCAAGTGCTATCCCTTTGTCATTGTTATTTGTCTAGGTTGTTTTATTTCACTTTCGCTTGCATAGTTCGTTTGGGTCGGCGACGCGTCCTGGGACATCGCGTTCAATATGGCTATCAAAGGGGTGTCGCGAGCCCGTTGCGGTTCGGGGCGTGACATTCAAAATCCCTCTCATTTGCCATTATTACATATACATCTTATCCTTGTTGATCCTCCACCACATATCAAGCCCCAAATTTCCATTGCTCGCAGGCTCAAAGGGACATGATTTTTCCTCTCAATTCCACACTAGTGTACCTCATGTCATTGGTCTTTCTTATTGTGCTACTAGGGACATGTAATGCCTAGAATGAACGACCCTATTATGCTCCTCTTGCGGCGAAGTTCACAAGAGAAGCTGTCCCTTTCAATTGAAGAGTGATCTAAAAGGCTATGGTGATTCAATGAGCTAACATGTGAGAAAAATCCTAAATACATCGTCAAATCCATATGTAGAAATAATGACACTTTCAATTCTGGCGATATCCCTGTGTTTGATGTGGGATTGTGAAAGGGTAATTGCTTGTTCCTCCTTAGTTATTCATCAACGAACTCTAACTTCAGTTATTAGGGTTACCATGTTTTTGGTAAATCCGTGATTTTTGTGATGTGCTAGTTACATGTTGCTTTCTCCTTTATATATCGCATAACATACTTCTCGAACATATCGTCTAAAATAATCTAAAAAGAGTGGGTATTAATGGGTTTTGATAGATGAAAATGCATTTTTTATTAAGGAATCTTGCATTTTCACCCATGATCACATGTACATGTTTTGATCGTATGCTTTCAGCATACGAACAACTCCATAAGCAAGTATAGTTATTCTTGCCACGTGCATATACCACTATGGATATGATTTTGCTTTTAAGTGGAGTACAGGAGAGGGTATTTTATGTGACTACTATGCACATAAACTATTACAAATCTATACATTTTAACTTCCATTAAGGATTTTTTCATATTTGCTTAACAAGACACGTAGTCGTTCCTGGCTTGGTTGATGATGGTGTCGTGCGATATATCATTGTAATATGAGATACTTTTCTTATATCGATTATTTATTTCATGAGATGATTCGACTGTGTAACAAATTGAATTACGTGTAAAGTTTGCGACTTAATTTGGCAAATATGGAGTACGTATACGATGGAACAGAAAAAATTCAAAGAAGGTGTAGACGAAGAAGCGAGGAGGAAAAAAACGAAGAAGAAAATTGTGTATCCGAAGAAAGTGATGGGGAGAGAGAGACAACCCCCCTCCCCCACAAAGTTAAGATCTCTATTATTAGAAATTAATATCATCTTTAATTTCATGCTCAAACTTATTTTTTTAAAAAAAATCTATCAAAATCCATATAAATTTGCTTAAGGTAAATTGCAAAATGTTGTATTCAATGGGCACAGAAGTAATTTTCATCTAAGAAATTGTGATTTTTAATTAACTCTATATATGTGCCTCGTACGCAAAATATATGTTGTTTAGGTATGTCTTTTTTTAAAAAAAATAAATATGAAAGAAGCCAACCTTAATTAATTGAATATTCTAACGGAAAAGTTCTAGCTAAAAGATAAATTTTTAAATTCAAAATAATTATAACTAAGAGTCATCAAGAAAAAAGTGTTCCCTTGTCCCAGTACTGATTTAGGTTCTTAAAAGAAAATCAAGAACAAAATTTAGAATTGAACTTGTATTTTCTTAAACTTATCAATGACTAATATACACTCTAATTATGTAATTACTATGCACATAAACCGTTGCAAATTTATACATTTTAACTTCATATATGGATTTTTTTTTCAAATTTGTGCAACAACATATGTATTAGTTTGTAGCGACATCAATGATGATATTGTGAAACATATATTAGTCATATACGATACTTTTCTTGTAGCGATTTATCCCATGAAATGATTCAAACATGTATATAATGGATTATGTATGAAGTTTGTAACTTAACAAACATGAGGTACATATCGAGTGATAAATCGCTCACGATTGCACAGAAAAATCTTCAAGGATGACGAAGAAGAAGAAGAAGTTTCGAGGCAAGCTAGTTTTAATTTTTGATATTGTTCCTCAAAACCAGATATCAATTTTCCTACGACCAGGACTCGGGGGGCGGAGAAAGAAGATGGAGAAGATGGGAAGAGGGAAAAAACGAAGAAAAAAACAAGAAGTAAGATGGCGTATCAGAAGGAAGTGATGGGGAAAGAGGGAGAGAGCGGAAGAAACTTTTGAAAGTTCAATGGGTGTAAATTTCGTAGATAGTGGTGTACATGGAGGTCATTAAGTTTGGGTCCACCTCCCTTAATTTCTTGACTTCCATGCATTTGTTCCCTTGACTGACTTGGGCTTCTCTATAGCACAAGGCGACTCCAAAGTCTCTCCATCAAACAAGGATCGCCCACCTTTTTCCATCTTTTTATATTTTGCCTCTCCTCCACACGCACCAAGCAATTCTTAACCAAATTTCTCTTTCGACCGAAGACGAACAGAGACATGATTACTGCTCTCAGCTCCATGAATATCTATCTAGTGTTGCTACTCGTCCTTGTTCTATTGCAAGCGATGGCCAGCAATGCTAAGTCGAGTAATCCGCGGTGCATCGCTTCATCCTGTGGTGATATTTGCAATATAAGCTATCCGTTTCGATTGAAGAGTGATCCGAAGGGATGCGCTAACCCAAAGAAAGAATTGGTTTGTGAAGACAATCGCACTGTTATGTATTTACTTGATGGCCAATTCTACGTGTAGTCTATTAATTATTCCACCTATCAAATCATATTGGTCGACAATGGATTGCAGAAGGATAATTGCTTGTCTCTTCCCCATTATTCATGGCAAGTCTATGACTTAAATATCAATGCAAACAGCCTATTTAGCTGGCCTGAAGAAGAAGTGGTCGTCATTGTGAACTGCTCAAAGCCGGTTAATTCTCCATTTTACATCTCTACTCCTCCATGCATTGAGGGGTCGTACTCTTCCAACACATCATCAAATTGGAACTTGTATGCTCTGCTCAATCCCAGTGCATCGGATGTTAGGGATTTTTGTACCATTAGCAGGTGGACATGAGTATGGCCCGATTATGGGCCTTCTAAGCAGGTTAATATTAGCTTCTACTACTACGAGCTAATCCATAAAATCGTGGCCAATGGATTTGCTCTCTACTTTGGTCGACTTTATCCAAAGAAGTACTTTTTTTGCTACTTTGACTTCTATAGGTTCTTTCTGCTCGATTACTACTTTCATTCAGGTAGATTTAATTTATATAGCATCTACGGAGGTCAGGTTTGCGGATTCAAGGTCTACTTCGGCGGTAAGCATTGGTTGGCAATGAAATTTTACAATAATTTTGCATGATTCTCTCTACACTTTCACTCGCTACTTCCTCTTCAAAACTAGAAGATGAAAGGTTATCTAATTTCCAAGAAAATTATGACAAAATATACATGATAATGCACGTTAAAGTTGTGTATTTGAAAGGCTTCAGGAGGTTAGCATTACTTATTAATATCGATTGAAGGAGTTGCAGGATTCAAAATTCGCAAAAGCAAAAAATGAAAAAGCGACGGTAGAAGCCAACCCCCAACAGACCCACATTAGTTGCACATTTCCATGTGCCTAGATTACTCCCACACTAAAAAAGAAAAAGGATTATTGAGCCAGCACCCACATGACTAGTTTTTTGTTGGCATAGAATTTACATTCTCTTATTTACTCAATTAGTTCTTTAATTAGTCACTTAACTAATAATTCAAGAGACACTCATAAACATTCCTTAAAGAACTGTAGTCGTGTATTGGTAGGAGGAACAAAATTATTAATTAAATTCTCTATATTTGTTGACCATGAATAATGCAGGAGGAGTTTTTTGTGTTGCCTATCATCTAAGTGAAATGAAGCTTCTTATATCCATCTATATGCAAATTGCACGCATCCGACTTCTCATATTTTTTTTTTGGGATAAAACTCAACTTGTACAAAGTAGCTTGCTATTACTCTCTTTTCTCGTGAGTTTTGTTTTCCGTACTTCTTTTCCTTCAACCCCTTTTCACACCATTCATTCCTTCCACAGGTGTCCTCGATGATATTGCAATTTGGACAGCTTTGGATTTTCTAGTAATACTGGGTAAGCCGCAATGATTTGTTCTTAACATGAATACACAAGAAACTTATTCTAACCTATCAAAATTTTCTTCAGTACTTTTTTGTGTAGCGAAATTCATAATCGGGGTGCCATTTGTCACGATATTTCTAATCTACAAATATAAAAGGAGGCACTTAGCAATGGACAAGAACATTGAAGAATTTTTGCAAGCTCATAACAACTTTTTGCCCATAAAGTACTCTTACTCGAATATGAAAAAGATCACCAAAAACTTAAAGTACAAACTAGGTGAAGGGGGGTATGGTTCCGTGTACAAAGGAATTCTTAGAAGCGGCAATGAAGTGGCCATCAAGATTTTGAAGAAGTCAAAGGCCCACAGCCAAGATTTTATTAGTGAAGTGATTACTATTGGAAGAATTCACCATGTGCATGTTGTGCAACTCATTGGTTTTTGCTTTGAAGGTTCGAAACAAGCTCTCGTGTATGATCTCATATCAAATGGATCTTTGGATAAGCACATTTTTTAGTGAGGAAGGTGGTAAGTTTCTTGAATACGAGAAAATATATGAGATCGCACTTGGGGTGGCAAGGGGGATCGAATACTTATATCGGGTTGTGACATGCAAATACTACACTTTGATATCAAGCCTCAAAACATTCTTTTGGACAAGAATTTCACTTTGAAAGTTTTTGACTTTGGACTCGCGAAACTTTATCCCATGGATCTTAGCACAATTTCATTGATACTGCAAGAGGAACCTTGGGATATATTGCACCTGAGTTGTTTTACAAACACATTGCTGGTGTATCTTATAAAGCGGATGTATACAGCTTTTGGATGTTGCTCATGGAATTGGCAGGTAGAAGGAAGAATATAAATGCAAATGTGAAACACTCAAGCCAAATTTATTTTCTGCTGGGGGTATACGACCAAGTTAGTGAAGGTACAAGTGTTGAAATGGAAGAAGTTGTAGAAGAGGAAAGGAAGGTGATTAAAAAGATGATAATAGTTGCACTTTGGTGTATACAATTAAACCCTGACCATCGGCCTCCAATGAGCAAAGTCCAAGAAATGCTTGAAGGAGATATTGGTAAACTTCAAATGCCTCCAAAATCACTTATTTACCCACCGAATGAGTTAGCTAACAATGACATAGCCGAGATGGAACTAGAAATATTCTCAACTTCATCAAGCGCTCTGGTAATTTCAGCTAGTTTTCCTTTTAGATATAGCAATAATGTTTAGAGAACCATGCACAGTTTGATTGGAAAAGCTTTTTGTATTTGCCCACAACCTAGTATTATGTTGGGTGGGACTTGACCTAGTTCAACTCAATACTAATTACTTTTGAGATTCTCTTCTTGTCGCTCTTAGTTTAATGTTGTGTTACTATATTTCATATAGCTTTACTCTCTTGCATTCTTCTTCAAAAGGATAAAAAAAATTAGTTAGAAAGCAAGGACAAAAACAGAGGAGGAAGGCGGCGGACATTGTGAACTTTCCTCCCTCGTTACGAGATTTTGGGTAACGACACTGAAAAAGCTAATAATAACCCGTGATCTTGCCTCTTTACTTGCTACTACTAACATATGATTTCTTGATATCAACAACTGATTTTGACTTGTGAATTCATTTTCAAAGAAAATATACATGTATACATTTTACAAAGTAGACCCATCTGTCTATGCAAGAAATAACTTTTATCAAAATGGAAAAGATTAAGATCTTAGATCAAACAATTCAATGAAGTTTATATTATAAGAACTCATATTCAGTTTTAAAGTTAACACGAAATTGCTAACAAGTAATAAGATCGAAAAATATCAATTTCCTCTTATATCACTCGATTACGGCAATTTCAATTGTTGGGTTTTTAGAATTTTAGGGCACTTCAATGAAACTTAAGCAATCTGGTTATGTACCCGACATTGGCCATGTAGGAAAGGGAGAGAAGGGGAGGCGACCCATTACCCACAAAAAAAAAAGTTACAAATATCTGCTATAGAGAATTTAATCTCATATTTAGTTTCATGCTTAAAAAAATTTTTCAAAAAATTGTATCAAAATCCATGTCGGTTTGCTTAAGGGGAATTCCAGAATTTGACGGTTTCTTTTCTCAAACAGATCACCTCAAAAACTCGAGAACTCACTTCTTCCTCCCGGCTGTTCAGAATCACAATCCCGCGCAACTCTGGTCGCGGTGAGCATGTTCTGGTTCTCTTCCCCACCTCTCTATTCCTCTCAGCTCTTCCTTCTCGCGAAACTGAGGCTCACACTGATGGGTTTCAACAAGAGAGCAATCAAATGCGTTACATTGCAGACGTGCGAATCATGCCCAGCCTCACCCTTGAAGAAGAGAAATGGTGCAAAAATTCAGACATGGGAATTAAATGGAACCCGGGCCACACGGAGCAATGATGGTCGGAATTCCCAGGCAAAAGGGGGGGGGGTGGGTGTCGCTTGATTGAAATTCGAGTTTTGGTGGCAGTTACTTCCTGATGGCCAATTGTGCGAATCGATGATTTTCAGTGAAAAATATTTGCTTAAGATTTTGTTGCGATAGGGCTTTATTCGAAGTGGGGGATGCAGGAGGGGACAGAGGAACCGAAAGGGTAAATAGGAATTTAAGGAGATTGAGCTCGGTTCCACTCTTCCATGAGTGAATCAGTGAACTGTTTCATTCTATAGGAAAGATCCTTCCAGACGGGTGAAAATTTTTTACAGCCTCGATGAAGCCAGTTGAAATCATGCTACGCTTTCTTCCTTTGTTTTCTGCATTTTCTCTACTTAGTGAGTTTCACTGTAATTAGAGAACAAAAAGATGAGCAACAAATATTTAGGAAAAAGTTGCTTAGGAAGATATTGTTATGGTTGGGCGATTGCAATAAGCTTGTCGTGCTAGCTTCAAACATGTTGAGGTTCGAGCTAAATCTTGGCATCTTGGTGGCACTTTTTTTCTTGGCCCTCCTCTGAAATATGATCTCATAGTTAAATATAGATGCCATTGGGGGATTCTTAATTCCCCATGCAATAACTTCTCTCTCCAAAGGCATAAAATCTGGAAGAGCTTGAAACAAATTGAATGATCTTTATTTTCACTTGTTACTTCATACAAGAACTTAGCAGTTTAGCCATTGTCTTGGACCTCTCGGTAATAAAGGCAATCACTTACATTAGAAAGCACCAGAGTCACTGATTTCATCCCTTTCTAAAGAATGCTATACTTAGACTTGATACAAAATTGAACAAAAGGATTCATATATTCGAACCTGCTTAGTGGGATGACATTTAGTTTGTTGCTCTTATTATTGTTGTTGTTGCTCATTTCTAGACCACCTTTCCTATTTAATTGATGCACTGTACAATCTATTAATTAGACAGATAGCACTGTGTTATAAGCTATAATAATTTTATCAACTTCCTGAGCATATCATATTCGGTCAGACAATTAGCTGCCACGGCATATGGGGCCCTCTGCGCTGTAGCTTTTTCTATTCCAATAGCATCTAATGGAAGACAACTATGTCATGCTTTTACTATGGTGGATAGGTTCATTAGCTGGTCACTACCATCGCTCTTAACATAATTGCTGGAGATGGTACGGCAAAACTGGCACTCGACAGCCTCCGGTTTCTTAACGTTGGGAATTTTAATGAAATTGAAAAATATGCATTACCAATTCTCAAAGCATGCTAACAGCTACTCCAAGATGAGTGAAGCTCCTTGAGTTTATTGCATAGCCTCTTGGCATTATAACTCTGATCTCTATATGCTTCCAAACCCATTTTGTGGACATTGTGGATCTGCTTCTTGGTTGGGCATTGATACCGGACTTCGGAGAATCAGAGAGACATGTTATTGTGGATTGTTTCGTGCAATTCCAAAAGCATTGGGTCCGTAATTTGCAGTTCTCACTTGGATTGATGTCGAAGTTCCAGGGTGACACGGATGCGCTACCGCGTGATGGGGTCTGGGTACTCCACAACAATTTCGAAGACTGCTCTCCCTGCTCTTTTGTTTTTATACCATCCTGCAGTCCACTGCTTCTGGGTTGAAGAAAATCCTCTTGGACAAATAAGCGTCCACTTAACAAGATGCTACCGCAGCTGAAAAGTGCAATATTTGACGTTTAAGAATCCTCCAAAATCTGTCGCTTAACCTGCAGATGTATGATGGCCATCTGATGGATGGCAATCCTGTGTATAGCCGGTACGTGGATAAGAACTTGTGCGTGTGTACCTTTAAATTTGAAGGAAGAAATGGATTTTAGTTTTCGTGGACCATGAATTTTCGATTTTGCAAAGATCTCACCTAATTCCAATTTAATGTCTTTAGGCGGACTATTCATCATGACAGACGTAGATTTCTGATGGCCAGTCAATAAAAGTAGAAAGCTCTGGAAGAATTCACATAAGAATGATTTTGGTAATTCAGCTGAAAATTATCGCCTCCTTTTTGAATTTTTAAGCTGTGTGACCGAGTTGCACAGTCAATAATGGGTTGGGCTTAGGGGTGTAACCAAATAGGAACCGAACCGATAAGCCGATTTGGTTTGGTTTGGTTTTCGGTTTCTTCTTCTTTTCTGTTGTTTTTTTTTTTTGCTTTTCTATTCATGGTTCGGTTTGGTTCGGTTCGGTTTTCGGTTTTTTCTTCTTTTTTGTTTTTTTTTCTTTTTTAGTCATGGTTCGGTTTGGTTTTCGGTTTTCTTTTCTATTATCAGCAAAGGCCTTGACAAAAAGACCAGGACTAGCTAAGTCATAGCTAGAATATACCTCAACCCGTGGCTATTCAGGAAGCAGATTTGTTACAGCAGTGCCTACCACTGCATGACCAGCTTCATGGCGTGCAACAACTGCCTTCTCGCTTCCTTGCAACTTTACAGTTTTCTTCTCGATGCCCTAGTACAGGTTAACAAAGAGACCATTTATCTTACCAAACAACTACAAGCTTCTCGCCAAAGCGACAAAAGCTCCGACAAACCAAGATGCCAAGAAGCTATCGACGAGAACCCAAAGCGGGTGATTGAAAAACTTCTCGCTTACACCAATACAATCTAGAAATGGCAACATTTCGCAAAACCAATGCACTTGATCAACATAAATAGCAAATGCGGACACGACATAATCCATTCTAGAAACCCCTGGTCGACGTACAGGAAGATCAAGAACACGCAAGACAGTGGCCCTGTTCATCAACTTCAGATCCATGAGGATGCAGAAACCCACGATTCGGAGATCAAACATCTCTCCATTATGACAAAACAAGCACGACGGCGCAAGCTATGGAATCCACCCACCTCACGCTTTGAATTTTCACAGTGAGAAAATGCATAGAGAAGAACGGCCCCCACTTTGCCAAGAAACAGAAATCCACGCTGATCCCATTGATCATCGTGCAAAGACAACCAGCGGCAAACGGAATTCAAAAGCGAAAAAGGGAAGAGCAATTACACCCATCAGAGGGAAAACAAATTGTTGGAGGCTTGTGTTGAAGGAGACATTATACTGCGCGTGATCTGGATCTCATGAAGCAGAGAGAGAGGGAGAGAGGTGACCTGTAGGAGCCGAATCTTGGACAAATTGTTGGAGGCTTCTTGCTTTGAGAGAGAGAGGGAGAGACGTGATCTGGATCTCGTGATCTCAGCTCTCCCTCCCCCCGGTTCGGTTCGGTTCGGCTCTGCGGTCGGCTGCGCAATCTGAGTGCCCTGCGCCAGCGGCGACAAGCTCGACGCTCTCGATGGCCGGTGGTCGTGATCCTCGCAGTTCCGAATTGGAGTGGGGGCGGTGGGGACGGTGAGGTTCCTGGGCCTCCTTGTGGGGTTTGATGATTTGGGGGGTTGTCCGTGTTTAGGGTTCGAGAGAGATAAGTGTCGTCACCGGCAACGGCGGCGGCGGCGGCAATGGCAAGGTCGAGGCTTGGGACTCAAGCGAGTCGATGGGGAGGAAGAAGAAGAAGAGCAGGGACGGCGGCGACAGGAAGAGTGTGGAGGGCCGTGAGGAGTGAGGATGGTCTCGGCGACAGGAAGAGTGTTTATTTCAGTTTGGTTCGATCCGAACTGATCCGAACAGAACTGAAATAAACCGAACTGAAAAAAAATAATTGGTTACTTTTGATGATCCGAACCGAAATCAAAACCGAACCGAAATGCACGAAATTTTCGGTTCGGTTGGGTTTATATCTCGGTTCGATTTTCCGATTCGATTCTGATACCCCTAGTTGGGCTAACATTTATGTCTAGATATGCCCAAACCCGGATCCAAAATACAGAAGACCACCGCGTTAAACCCACTACTCTAATACTCGTCAATTCAGGCAGCATCAGCACTAGACCTCACTCCACTCATTCGCCATTCCCTCGCTTCATCAATTCCGCACTTCTCTCGCTCTCTCTGCACGAAAAGCTCCAAGTTCGGCTCCTTGTCGCTGCTGCTTCTGGCCACTTCCTCTTCCAATCGAGTGTGCATCCGGGCCGTCGTAGCAGCTGAGGTCGGCGGCTCTACGGCACTACTAAGAACTAAGAAGCTGTTAGAAATGTATTAGGCAATAATTTTTTCTAACTGTGTCATGTTTAGGATGAATGACATTGTTAAAATATGTCCCGAGTTCGATCCCGATAGACGAAACCTGACCCGAAATTAATTGTTATTTGTGGAAATCTGAATATTCCAAATGGATATTTTGGGGACGTCCAAAATCTAGCAAAGAGAAAATCTGAATTTGGAAAAGCAAAATAAAGATTGTCTCTGTGTTGGAATCAAGATCAAGAAAGGAAGTCTTGGATTTTGATTGGGTGCAAGATTGTCTTAAAATACATGGAATCCACTTTCCTGATTAAAGTGGTCAAGAAAATTAAAAAAAGGAAAAGTCCAACGCTCGCCTAATGGAGTCGACTTTGTACATGGAATTCTTTCTCCGGGTTGAAGTCGGCTACTGATGCTATCGTGACAACTACTATCAAGTAACAGTTCATCAACCTTGCACCTTAGACAAGGAGAGTATCTCAGATGCTTCTTGATTTGCTAACACTTGCAACAAACATAGGCTTAATCACATATTTCAAAGATTATTAATGTATTGTGAACTCCATGAACTTTGTCTATAGAGACCTGAAGTTAGAACCTCTTCAATTCATCATCACCCACAAGAATGTCCACCCATTGTGCCATTCGCTTATCACTTATCACCAAGAGTAACCCCAGCTAATGACTGAAAAATACCAAGTAAAGGATCTGATAAGTAAAAGCCAACATAGCACATTATTATTGTCGAAATGGACGATATTATCCCCGGCATCTGTATAGAAATATCAAGATAGACCGTTTCAGTCACATTAGAGTTATTGAAACTGTTGATAGATAAGCTCAAAACTGGAACAACAGGAGAATGTTAAACATCTCAGTGGCCGTAGGAAACAGTAAAGACGGAGTCAATTAGAGAAAACAGAAGAGTTCCACCTCAAAACCAAAATCAGTGGCCATAGGAACGATATATTCTAGAAGTTCTATGTGTGAGAGTTTCACGACAAGAAAGAAGCATCCAGAGAAAGACGGCACCTATTACTATTGGCCCCTTCAGTTTCACTAGGCTGAACTAGCTGGAAAATGGGCCAGGCCGCTTATTCACCGGCTCGGGCTTGTCCTAGATTTCTTGGCCGTGGGAGATTCCTTTTCTTTTTCCCTTGAACGGGGGAGGTAAATCTCCCATTTGATTTGAGAGCCTCCTTGCTTCTATGACTTTTTTTTTTGGTAAGGTGCTTCTATGACTTTTTAAGACCATAAATTTCAATAGGAACTTTACGATGTCGATTGCAAGAAAGATCTAATAGCGAAAAAAGGCTTGGTCCGGTATGACAATTGCTACAAGCACACAATGAATCAACTATGAGGCGACGGATGATTAAAAAACAAAACAATATATGAAGTGATGAGTTTGAAACCTTATGATCGCAATGATTTTCTCGAAACTCGGTGCTGCATGAGTGGGCGGGACAACATGCCAACGATGTAATGTCAGGAATTGACGTAAAAGCCCAAAACATGCGCCAACACATGCTAATATATTTGTTAAGTTTAATAATGGACTGGCGCAACGGTCCAGCCCTTAGACCAACGGCCATATATTTGTAGGGTTTCGAAGACTCAGCCGTCTGAGGTATCAAACTGATGTGACTTGTTCACGTCACAGCCCCCTTCTTGAACATTTGAAGTTCACGCAGTGCTCGTCTGTTCATCCGCCGTCCCTCCTCCCTACTTCCCCGGAATGTCAACGAGTTTGCCGGTGTCCCTCCCCACACTTAACATGGGCTCTAGCAATTCCTATTTGGTGGAGCCCGCAGTGGTGCCCTGAGCCACTGCGCAGTCATGGCCGCACCACCACTAGACTTCCTAGGCGCCTATTGTCAATGCCTGTTGACTGCGGTGGAGACGATTGCCAACATATCCCCGAACATGACTGTAGCTGTACAACCTTTTGATTGAGTCCAAATAAAGCTCAGCCCACTTCACTTACATGTGAATGTCTTAAGTGGATCCAAGGACGAAGCGTCACTTTTTTTTTTTTTGAATAGAAAGCGTCACTTATTTGAGTGGGTCTTGAAGTTCTATTTTTCATATGATACATGGTACATCTGTAAATTTTTATATGAAGTGTATATTTGACCTCTAGACTTCAACCCCACTGAATTTTCGAAATTATAAACGTCACCCCTTAGAATATGAAAAGAACAAGTGGCATAAAAAAGTGCAAAATTTAAAAAAAATGAATTTTTCCAAAAAAATAAAAAGATAAAGCATATTAGAAGTTCGAACTTTATATGTATGGGAATGTATTCGATTAATGAGCCCTTTTTTTGTTTCTGGTGAGTCATAAAATTTTCAATTAATGCAACCAAATCCCAATTTTCTTTATGGAAATGCAGTTAGGTCATCACTTCTACAATGTTGAGGAAAAATAAAGCATATACCGCTAGTGTAAAGGGAATTTTACACAGGGGACCTTAACCACCATAAATTTGAAAATTTTATCTATCCACTTTTTTAAATAAATGGTGGATTTAGGCTGTTTATGTGAATATTTTTTACATCGGATGTGTACGTTATTATTACTCTTAAAAAGATTAAGACTTGATAGTTTTAAATGAATGGCTTATGATTATATTGCACGTCATATTCCAGGTTTAAAAGTTCCGATGAACTCTTTTCATAAAAACATATCCAATCATATAAAATATTACTTCATGTAAAAGGAACCTATTTTTTTTTGCACAAAAAAATTCTTATGTGACAATTGATAAGTAATTTTTCATCCTTTAGATTTTGTGCTTAAATAAAATCTTCTCTCATAACAGTATTATATAATAAGAAAATAAAATCCATGGCTAAAATTACTCCTACCCTTGCTATATTGACATCCCTGATGAAAAGTTCACTCTTCGTCCGACGGGATCTTTTGTCCATTTGTTTAATGTCAATTGGGCCGGTCCGTCGACGTTTTTGTCTTTTGATTGTGGTCAACAATTATCACCTGTTCGTCTAATTTGTTTTTGATAGTGAGTGAGATTATCGATATAATCATTCTTTATTAGCTTAGGAAGACAGCTCAAATTCTAGATTTTATACCAATTATTCAATTGGCGACATGATATACAAGCAACCCCTTTGATTTCCTGCGCTACCATTTTGGTACTATTATTTTATTTTTGGTGGGACAAGATACTATCCTTTCATTTTATGCATTTCGTCGCTGTTTCCAACATAATAAAGTGGGGATAAGAATTTTGGATACTACAAATGGAATGCGTTTCTGTTTCAAGAACGTTTATAGAAACTCTATGATGTGATGTTTGAATCTTTAACTTACAGAAACTCATTTAATACTAATGCAACCTTTATATGTGATTTTTCTTCCTATAAGAAAATAAAAACTTTTGCTGGTGGTGAAATGGCTCCATTTTCCAAGAGATTGTCATTGACCCGGAACTGAAATGGTTATAATTTAGGCTCAATACGTGGTCTCATATTCAATTCATGCCGGGCATAATCTCTTGTCGGAGTAATTTCCTACTTATGATTTGTGCAACTCCAACACTGAGGCAATTTATTTGATGGATTCCCTCTCGTTTTCTTGAAAATTGCTCCAGAATGCCCGTTCATTCATAAAAAATGGAAAATAGCTCCATACCCTTTATATTGACAATTATCTCAATTTATGTGTAATAACATATTAGTTAGGTGGGTAGAGATGATTCAAACCTTAAATATGGAAAATGCCTCTCGATCATATACATGAAGAATCAAGCGAAAACACTTTTCTTTGGTTGCCCTACGTGACAATGGTGGGATGGAAGGACTATTCTTTTTCAATGTGATTGCTCATGTATTTCAAGTGTCTTTCTTTTGAATACTTTCTTGTTGTAGCCAGGTTACCTTGACTGGAAAACTAGATTCTTAAAGAAAAAAAAAGAAAAAATAATAAATAAATAAATTGTATATATAATTCTAGAAGGAAGAAAAAAATATAAAGAGTGATGCCCTTCCAAGTCTTATAATTCCTCTAAGGCATCAATTTTCTTAGGACAAACTACACCTACTGGGATCAACTTACGAGCTTGAATGCTTATCAAAATCATACCAATTTAGAGCCATGTTGATTTTCTTTGTAACACAAGCACGTTCCTTTAATTGATTGCACTAATGTCTGTCTCGATATGAAAAAACTCAATTTTTCTAAGAATGAAATCTCATTGACTTAAGTTGCAAATATAGATAGTTCCACTCCACTAACTCATTGACTTAGCGCTTATTTAGTCTCTTTTGTCATCACAGCACATGAAACAACTATAGTTCTTTTCTCTCTCTCTTTTTTTTTTCGCAATTAGTTAATTACTTTTTCGCTTTTCAGCAATTGTTAAAAGGTTTGGGACTAAATTGACACAATTAAGGTTTAGGATTAAATTGGCAAATTGTCAAAATGTTTAGGACTTAATTGGCACAATTGAAAAATTTAGGACTTAATTGACACAAGTGATATATGTTTAGAATTTTTTTGGTAATTTTCCCTATTTGAATAGGGTCTCGAATTTTTATTTTCCATAATATACGCCTATAAATTTTTACATGAAGTTTACATTTGACATCTTTTGTAGATTTTGACCCAACTATATTTTTGAAATTACAAACTTGACCCTTCAAAATATGAATAACCAAATGACATCAAAGAAAGCACAAATATTTAAAATTTACATTTCAATTTTTTAAAAAGATAAAGGTAAAAAAAATAGCATATTAGAAGTTCGAATTTATATGAGTGGAATGCAGTTGAGTGATGAGCCTTTTTTATTGCGAATGAGCTCTAAATTTGTCAAGTGATGCTATCGAATCCCAATTTTTTTTTTTTGAAAGTGCAATCTAGTCTATCTAGTTATCACTTTATCATTGTCTTGTACAATTAAATTTCTAACACTATCACTTTAGCAATTTACAGTACTAATACCCATTAAACTTTGTCACCTTTTGAAAAGATGCATAATATAGCATATACCACCACTAGAAAAGAAATTTTACACAAGGGGCTTTATTTACCTTTTCAAATCAACAATGGATTTGTGTCCAAATTTTGTTTACACTGGAGGTGGATATTATAATTACTCTTAACAAGATTAAGACTTGATAGTATCACATGAATGATTTATGACTAGATTGCATTTCATACTAAGGTTTAGAATTTCAGAAGAGCTTTTTTGTGTAAAATTTCATCCAATCATATAAAGCATTGCTCATATGAAAGGTAACTATTTTGTTGTTGCACCAAAAAAATTCTTATATGACAATTTATGTAATTTGTTGTGCTTTAGTTTTTGTATTAATATAAAATCATGTCTCATAATAATATGATACAATAGAACCATAAAAATCTACGGCTAAACTTACTTTGACCCTAGCAATATTGACACCACTTATGAAATGTTCAACGTCAATTGGGCCGGTCCATCAACGTTTTTGTCTTTCGATTGCGGTCCCCAATTATCACTTGTTCTTCTTCTTTATTTATTTATTTTTTGTCTTTATTAGCTTAGGAAGAGAGCTCAAAATTCGTTTTTTGATGCACGTTATTGATTTTGCAACATGATATCCTACCAACCCCTTAATTTCCTACGCTGCCATTTTGTTTGTATAATTTTATGCATCACATTACTAAATTCAACCTATTCAAGTGGGAATAAGAGATACTACAAATAGAATGCATTTCTGTTTCAAGAAAATCACAGCCTTTTTCACCAAAACTGCATGCATATTTTATTTTGAGTCTTTGACTTGTAGGAACTCATTCAATGCTAGTGCAACCTACATGTGAGATGTTTGTACCTCAAATGAGAAAACAAATCTTTTGCCGGTGAAATAGCTCCATTTTCGGAGAGAATCTCATTGATTCGGAACTGAAATGGCTTTAGACTCGGGTTCAACACAAGATCTCATATTCAATTTGTACTCGACGCAATCTCTTATGAAGTAATTTCCTCTGTACGAATCGACCCAGCTGGAATATGATAGCCATTTTTTTGGTCAATCATGAAAATGGATTCACTCTCGTTTCATTAAAATTGCTCTAGAATACCTGTCATCAATAAAATGTTAAACTCAAATCACAAAAGAAATACTCAGGAATCATAAGATCATATAACCAGAATCAATCGAAGCACTTTTTTTTGGTCACTCTATGTGACAGCGGTGGAATAGAAGGGACTATTCCTTTTTAATGGGTCTTATTGACCATAAAAGAGAAAAAAAAAAGTAGTGGTGCTCTTCCAAGTCTTATAATTCCTTTAATGTGTTGATTTTCTTAGGACAAACTGCACCTATTGGGATCATCTCACGAGCTTGGATGCTTATCAAAATCATTCCAAATTAGAGCCACATTGATCTTCTTTGTAACACAGGCGTGTTCTTTTAATTGATAGCATTAATGTCCGTCTCAACATGAAAATCTCAATTTTTCTAAGAATGAAATCTCATTGACTTAAGTGGCAAAAATAGATAGTTCCACTCTACAAACTCATTGACTTAGCCGTTACTTAGACTCTTATGTCATCACGGTACATGAGACAACTGTAGTCCTTCTCTCTATTTCACAGTTAATTAATTACTTTTTGGCTTTTCGGAAATTTTCATGATTCCAAGCGTACCTAATAAATGCGCTTGCACTCCACTTTAGGGATATAAACAAACTGCGATAGTGACAAACAATCACAACAGCATGTGCAGACACAATAGTCAACTACATTAATTGAATAGATGTTGTGTGTTCATTTCATCCTCGAGCCGCCTTATTTATAGACTCCGCCTGATACATTACATCTTTTCAGAATGAGACCTTTGAAGCTCTTCCTTCTCGTCACCTTTGTCCTCGTTGCTCTGAAGCCAACACAAGCAGCTCGAGACATCATCTGTGAAGTCCTCGACAACACCTCCGAAACCCTTGACCCCAGATTCGGGGACGAGATCGGATTTGGATACGCTTTGGAAGCTTTATCAGACGCTTCTGACTTTGTCTTTGAGACGTTCAATCAAAGCAACGGTGGGGGAAGAGGCTACCCGACAGTTCTCATGATCATCGAGAGCTTCCTCGCCAACGGATATTCCCCCACCATCGCGACCAACAACGGCAGCCAATTCCGAGTGAACGCGGACTACCTCCAGGCCTACGTTGGTGACGCGAAGGCTGAGTTCACAGGGATCGTATACCACGAAAGCGCTCGCGTATGGCAATGGACAGGCAATGATACTGCCCCCATTGGCCTTATCACATGCATCGCTGACTACATCCGATTGAGGGCGAGATGGCCATCAAAATATTGGCCGCCGAGAGGATCCGGTTGCAGATGGGATGATGGGTATGCTGTGACGGCGTATTTCCTGGAGTTTTGCAGCAGGAAGAGGCGTGGGTTCGTGTCGGACCTCAATGCGATGATGGAGAATTCGTACTCAGATTCGTTCTTCGTGATCCTACTTGGTCAGTCTGTGGATGAATTATGGAAGGAGTATATTATGTCCCACAATGAGACCGATGTCCTGGAACCAGCAATAGCACCAGAGCATGGCGTACTGAATTAATCAATCAGGTGACTATGAGACAACTATGATAATGTCTAGGGGGTGGTTTTCCTTTTTCCTCATCTATAAATATACGATTCAATAAAATGTTGAGGAAGTACCAAAGCAGGAAAGATTATTAAGGGTTCATTATGCAGGAGCTTGTATTTTCATTGCATCTTTGCATATCTCTCTCTCTCTCTATATATATATATATATATATATTATATCTTTCTCTCTCTTTCTCTCTCAAGTTTAGTAAGCTGTCTGTGAAAGCATATCACTTTAAAATATTAAAGAGGTAAAAAAAGAAAAAAGAAACCGGTGCTACATCTGTTTGCAACGGTTAGCATTTCTCCCAGAAGTCACGAAAAATTTGTTTTTCTTTTTTTGATTTTCGGCTCACAAGTCATCAAATCTAATGAATAACATGACTTTTACATACACAAAAAAGTCAAGAAATTGTTTCCACCGCCACATTAGTTAGATCGTGAAAAATCACAATGTGTTTCCAAAAAGATGGGAAGAGCGGCAACCAAATCCAATATTCAATAAACATGTCAAAATTGCACATAAACATTCTCCATAACCAAACTTTGCTAAATCCATCGACGTATGGCTACTATTGTAGGAATTGTCTTTGATGTGTCGTTGGTTTAAAGTTTGAACTAGACCCAATCACCGTGCGAACCTAGACGTGCTTGGGCTGAAGCTTCTCGTGTTCAAACTTTCCAGGGACCTTCCATAGGCCTAAGCCCGACCAATGCAAAAACATGAGTTTGGGAAGCTTGCCCAGATGCGCAACATTTATTTATATGATTAATTGATAATAAAAAAACGAAATATGAGTTGAAATAATTACCGGAATTTGTGTTGTTATACGTTACTACTTTGCCCTTGTGTTATGTATTGCTTTGTTTCTTTTTCATATCAGAATTTGGCCCCATTTTGTTTCTTTCAATCTTTATATATTTATGTGTCGAGGTAGGAAAGTCAATGAAAGATAAATATAAAAATATTTTCGAGAGCTAGGCTTGAAAAAACAGTTCGCTGGCCAGCAATCCAAAACAAGAAGTAGCCAAACCCGCCCACATTCTAGGTGGGTCGATCCTACTGTTCATTGATCAGGTCTAGCACAAAAGGAGAAATTGACTCATCTCTTTGGCTCCCATGCTTTAGCCCAACAACAAATTAAAAAGAGCTATTTAATGCATCTACACTAGACTATCCCATAATTTGTAAATCTCAAAAGGTCAAATTAATTAATGTCAATATTTTCTATTGCAATAATTTCCGAACAACCTGTCCTTTTGGGATTGTTATGTCCTAGATTTTTATTAATGTTGACATTCTGTAGATTTCTAAAACCCTGCGATACACTAATTTTATTATAGGAGAGGAGGGAGGACTATAACCTATTTATGTAGCATATTCCAATAGATCCATTAATCACAAGTTATTGTTAAAACACTTGCCTATATCGACCATTCAACCGTGTTATTACCATAACCAAAACATGTTAAGTCCAATATAATATAATTACATGAATGTACTTCAGGTGTTCTAGCATCGTCTTGTGTATTTTATTAACTCTATAACATTCGGTTTCACAACCTAAAATTTGGTGCAATTAATAGTTGATGTTGACACCCTGAATTTTTGTTAACCATTCAAACGTTCATTTTTTTGTAAAAAAGCAAAAAAAAAAAACAAGAAAAAATATAGTGGTAAAAACACTTATATAGAAAAGAAAGAAAAAAAAGAATAAAAGAGTAATAAACAGGTCGTGGCTTGGTCCATTGACGGAAGTCAAAGCCCATGAAACCCAGCAATCAATTTGCTAAATCTAAACGGTTGCAATCCACGCCGTGGTTGGCCCTGTCTCCTCTGGCCATGATCCCCATTGAAGCTTCTTCGCACACAACCTGGGGGCTGCAGCCGATCGACGTTGTCCGCCACCTCCAGAACGCCGTCCGCTCGCTGTCCGTTAGTCGCCGCCGCCGCTGCCGCCGCCGACCTTATCTTCAAGGCAATATCAGGCGGTGTTCTGTTTTGCTGAAGGTTCCGACTGAGTTAAATCTCGTGGCGCATTCATCCTCGGGGGATTTCGTCCATCAATGATCACCGAAGCTTCTGTAGTTTGACATAATCGACACTCGGAGCCTTGGTTTCGCACACGAAACAGGTGAGATTCGGATATGAAACTCGCACTCTAAGCTGCACGCCACCCGTTCGATGATTTGCGCATGAGACGTCTTGAACCTGGTTTCGCATAATCAGATGTTCAACATTGTTTAGATCTGTAGTGATTCATGTGTTTAGATTTTAGCATGTTTGATTAGATGGAGATCGATGGCAGATTGAATAAGAGGTTCTGTTTTTGCGGCCGGTGTGCGATGGGGGCCGACGGTGGCTGTAAGTCGTCGTCAACAGAAGTTCGGCGGTGGCCGGAATAGATGGCCGACGGCAGGGGTGAGAGAATCGGTGGTAATGGATTTTCCAGACAATGTTGGTGAGGACTCGGTGAAGAAGAAGATCAGGAAAAATAGAAATAAGAAAAAATGAAAAAATAGAAATAGAAAAAGGAAATAAAAAATTAGAAGAGAAATTAAAACCCAGATATAAAGTAAGAGTCGGGTCGGATCCAATCAATAGAACCGGATCGGATTTGAGCGTTGTGGGCTAGAGATAGGGCTGGGAAAATGGGCTGAGTGGGCCGAACTTGAAATTGGGCTTTAAGTGAACTGAAAACCAAAATTTTGGGAATTTGGGCTTGAATTCTTCTGATAACCTAAGCCCAGCGAATCAGGGCCGTATTCGGACCGGGCCCAAAGGGCGGTCAACGGGCGATTTGGACCAATGTTCCACTATCCCGGTCCCAAGTCCATTTTCTATAATTAAATAATAACAATTTTAAAATTTTAAAAATTAAGAAAATTAGGAAAAATCCAAAAAATGTGGGTGAAGCTAAAAGAAAATTAGAATTCACCTAGTTTAGGGCTTTTAATAAACATTTTGGGCTTAGATAAAATTTGATTCGAAATTGAATAGGCCTTTAGTGCTTTACCATTGGGATTTTGGATGATTTTTCTTTTAGAGACAATGCTAGGTTACTATTTACGCACTTTCATTTCAATTTTATTTAATTGTGCATTTTTAATACATTGGTTGTTATTTTCCTTTTTAGAATGATTAGGTAAAAGACTGCCCTGACACTTTAGTCAATAAATAATTATGTTTGGGTATCGAAAGGGCATTAGTTAAATAATTAGAGTGATCAAGTCTCCGTTCCTAAGAATCACTTTGCACCCATATCACAATGTTAAGTGTTCCTAAACATGGGATATAAAAGATGGTCTATAGTGATATAAAAAATTCTATCGTTCTCAATATGTGAAATGCTCTGGTGCTCAAGCACACATTAAATCACGTGAAATCTCCAAACAGGAATGTTCAAATGTCATGAAAAAATTTATTGTGTCACCATGTGTAAGTCACTTTGGCAACCAATCACTCATGGTACCATATGAAACTTCTTATCCTAGCAAAATTAATTAGAAAACTTTGTTTCAAACTTGGTACGCGAAATATCCTGTTCCTTTAATGAAATCTCAATTTACAAATTTGAAAATAAATTTCTGATAGCAGCATACTTCAAAATATGGTACTTTAAAACTACATATTTCAAAAGAAAAACATATTTTCAAAGCGCATATATGGCGTTGCATAGGAAACCATCTTCACAATATTTTCTAACATGTTCACTTTTAGCAAATATAATTAACTCGTAAGACAAAATCCGGCTAGGAGTCGTATTTAGAAAATTGAGTATAAGATTAATATCTTACTATATTTTTGAGATTTTTGTACCAATCATTCTTAATGAAAATAATGCTATTGTTTATACTAAAAGAGACTATCAAACAAGAAATGCAACTAACTGGTGCATGAGCAATATTTGTTCAAATAATCCTAAAATAGTATGATTGTTTTCCTCGACTAGGGATTCCTATAACACCATTACCCACTTCCCTCTGGGAAGTGAATAGAACAAGTCAAGGAACCTCTACAATAAAATTTTGGAAAAAGTGTCAAAAAAGTCCTAAACTTATTTTATTTTTTTTTGGTAAGGAGCCCTAAACTTATTTTATTGGTGCAAATTTAGTCATAAACATTTTAATTATGTCAATTTAGTCATAAACCTTTTGACCTAGTGTCAATCAATCCTTCTGGTTAATTTTGACCGGAACTGTTGACATGGACACTAGTCAGCCTATATGGCATGGCCAGCGACGTGGATAATTTTTAATAATATTTTAATATATTTATTTATTACTTTTTGTGATTTTTTTTCTATCTTTTTCTCGCTCCTTTATTCTTCCTTTAGTCGGTAACCGGCCACATGCAATGGCTGACCATTGGCCATGGCTAGGTAGGCTAGCTTTACCTTGCCATGGCGACGCCTAGTTGGGTGAGGCCGAGCCTCGGCGTAGGTCGGCCTTGCCAAATCTAGCTTGGGCGAGGCCAACCATTGCCAGGCCTCACCTAGTGGAAGAAGGTGGGGGAGAACTTAACGATGTAGACGGGGACAATTATGAGGGCATAGTCAACGCTAATGTTGCCGAGGAAGTGGCCTTTGAGGAAGAAGGTGTAATTGACGTATTGAGGCGACAATGGCACAGTTTAAGATGTAATTGTTCAGGCAAAGGTTTGCGAGAGGTTGAAGGTCCTTGGTTGAATTGGGTTGGATGTTGTCTTCGACCTCAGGATCACTGCATGTGTTTTCTGATACCTGCAAAGTAAATCAATCATCACTTAATAAGTGGTACATAGCCACAAGGGAAACTCATGTTAAATTTTAAAATCTGGCTATAAAAGAGGAAAACAAAACCAAACTTACATCCATAATTCTTCGTTAGCTTCTTGAATCATGTCATTGTTATTTTGTAGATGCTCAAGATTTTCCTCCCTGTCCCTCATATCCAATAGCAAAATGACATTGTCATCCTCCAGGTGCTCCATGATGTTCAATGCGCCGCGCAAGTGTTCCATTCTAAATTTTGAGACTTGTTTTTTGAGCAACTTGCCTTCTAAATTGAATTGAGGGTTATCGATTGATTTGCATTGACCCGCGCTGACCCCTTTTGTAAGCAATGTCCATAAGGAGGGGCCGACACAACGGCCGAATAAGGTGTGCAACCAAGGGTTTAGAATGGAAAAATCAATTTGTGGCCCCTCCGTATTCATCAGCTTGAAATACTCTGGAAAAGCTGTAGACAGAAATCCCTTGAGTGTTGAAGAACGAGCGTGGTCCCACAAATCCAGCTTCCTTGGGAGAAGGCACAATTTTGATTAAAACTTCTAAACTCTCCTCAATCCAAACAACATCTTTCATATATGTCTTGGCGAAATTAAAGGAAAAAGGCAGAAGTCGCAGTTGTAACGCCTAAGAAGATTCAGTCAAGAAGCATTTCAACTTCGATGTCTTCAATGGTACCATGACAGATCATGGGTGATACTTAATTTAGGTTCCCGTTGATGATTTGGGGGGTCAAAGTTTGGAGCTGAGGAAAGTCAATAAGAATGTGGGTGATCGTAAGTTCTTATTAGAAGAAGCGGCCCTCTTTTCTTTGCTCTGTGCATGTGTATATTTATCTCTAAGCCTGTGCGTGAGTCCCTCTGAATCCAAAATTCGCAGCTTCAGAGTTAATGAACGCTTGTTTGCTTGAATGGTTGGCCATGAATCTTGATTGAATCTTCGTTGGAGTTACAACTGCGACTTCTGCCTTTTTCCTTTAATTTCACCAAGACATATATGAAAAATCTTGTTTGGATTGAGGAGAGTTTAGAAGTTTTAATCAAAATTGTGGCTCCTCCCAAGGAAGCTGGATTTGTGGGACCACACTCGTTCTTCAACACCCAAGGGATTTCTATCTACGGCTTTTTCAGAGTATTTCAAGTTGATGAATAAGGAGGGGCCACAAATTGATTTTTCCATTCTAAACCCTTGGTTGCACACCTTATTCGGTCGTTGTGTCGGCCTCTCCTTATGGACATCCCTTACAAAAGGGGTGAGCACGGCTTGATGTAAATCAACAGATCACCCCAAATTCGATTTTAAAAAATTAGTTTGCTAAAAAAAGAAGTCTCAAAATCTAGAATGAAATAGTTGCGTGGCTCATTGAACGTCATAAAGCACATGGAGGACAACTGTTAGATATGAGGGCAAGGGAGGAAAATCTTAAGCATCTACAATACAACAATAATAAAATTCAAGAAGCTCTTGAAGAATTGATGGATGTAAGTTTGGTTTTGTCTTCCTCTTTTAAAGCCAGATTTTTATATTTAACACAAGTTTCTCTTGTGGCTATGCGCCACTTATTGAGTGCCGATTGACTTACTTTGGAGGTATCAGAAAACACATACAGTGGTCCTAAGGTCGACGGCAACGTCCACCCCAATTCAACTGAGGACCTCCATCCTCCGACAAACCCCCACTTGAACAATTGCGCCTTAAAATGCACCACTGCAGCCTCGATTATATTCATTTTGCTCAGTTTTTGTAAGTTGCCATGCCTCCCGCTGCCGTTGCACGTTGCCACGCCCCTCCCCCCCTATGCATCCAATGTTGTAAAGCATGGCAAGACTCACCTTGTGCTCATCCATGAAGTTTGGAATCCTCTGCCGATCAATTTTCCATATTGTTAATAAATCTCTAATCAATCTCTTGCAATTTAACTCTGTTGCAAGGGAAAAAAAAGGTAGATTATATCTTAGTCATTATACTTTTCTTTTGTAGCTTTATTACCGATAAAAATGATATATTTAATGCCAAAGGTCATTTTTTTAATGCATGGGAAATGAAAAAATTGCCCATTGTACAAATTATTTAGCCAAGCAAGCTAATTTCGGATAAAGTCCGTTTTACTAGTTCTTTGTCATTATTCTTATATTATAATAATATACATTAGCAAAATGAATTTAAAGAAACAAGGACGAAAATAGGGCACAGAATACTTTTTTTTTTCAATTTCTTGTATTTGATTACAATTTACATGGGAATGTTGTGATGATAAATACTATTTTCCTTTTCTTAAAAAAATTGGCAATCATAAAAGTGATGAGCGAGGCGTCAGTGCACACAAAAAGGACCTGAAGATGACCAACTTTCAGTCGGAGGCCCTGACAGGGGTCCTCAAGGTGTTACTGCTCTCAAGTCGGTAATGGCGAGGTGGCTTACCGACTGGAAAGGCCATCACTACATGATCGTGTTGGCGATGGCCATCTTGTTCATCAAGCCCCTCCTTAGGGGCTTCCCCAACTACACCTTCTTCCTAATTGGCCACTTCCTCAGCAACATCAGCAACGGCTATGCTCTCATAATTGTCCCCATCTACATCGCTAAGGTCTCCCCCACCTTCTTCCACAACTCCCTAACTTCCTTCCTTGAGGTACTTCACTCCTTTTCTTTCTGCATTTTTCCCCATTTTTGTAGCATCTTTTTCTTTTTTTATTTTTCATCATTTTTTTTCGTTTTTCATGTTGAACCTACATTCTTCTTATTTCGAGAACAACTAAAATAAGAAAGGTGCTTGCTTTTTTATATGTCATTTCGATGGTTTAGATGTTCATCAATGTCAGCACCATTTTCGGCTACATCTTAAATTATGGCTTCTTCAAGCTCCCCCTCAACATCAGTTGGTGTGTCATGCTCAGCGTGGGAGCAGTCTCCTTGGCACCGCTCACCATCAGGGTCCTCGACATGCCAGAGTACCCCGGTGGCTCATCATGCAAGGACCACCTGGGTGATGCAAAGCTTGTCCTCACCAAGACCTACGGCTCCAACAAGGAGGCTAGGCTTCAGCTTGCTGACATCAAGGAGGCTATAAAATTAAGTGAAGTGCTGCAAAATTACTTTAATATACGAGGATTGTAACTAAATTAGTCACTCTCTTCAGTATGGTGCATGAGTTATATACATCATTTTGCATATATGCATATGATTTTGCTTGGGCATTCTAGATTGATGAATACACGTTCAGATTAAATATTTGGGGTAATGGTTCTTGAATTTTGGCCCAATATGTAATGTGGTTCTTGAATTTTTAATTTGCTTAATGTGGACCTTAAACTTTTAGTACATGTTTAACTTTGTCCCTAAACTATAGGAAATTGTTCAATATGGACATTCTATTAATTTAAATCTAGAGATAACATTTAACATTTTCATAAAGTACGATGACTAAATAGAATATGCACTAAAAGTCATAGACTATATTAAACAAATTAAAAATTTAGGGACTACATTATATATTGGGGTAAAATTCTGGGACAATATTGAACAAATTAAAAATTTATGGATTATATTGCATATTAGACTAAAGTTCAGAGATCATTTATGTCATTTCCCTAAATTTTTTTTATCCATTGGCCTAAAGGTGCACCGCCTAGGGGGTTGGGCTAATAGATTACTAAGCCTAGATTTAGCCTGAACTCTCCTAAGCTAGTATCAATTAGTAACTTAAGGTTCAAGTTATTTAACATGCAAATTAATTTCATTCAGGAGTCGTCACCAATCTATTTTTGGTGAGTCGATTAGAAATTCAAGTAAAGTATCAAGAGACTTACTTTACTTCTACGAACTAGAAATTTTGAATTCGATGACTTGATTATGCTAGATTACTCAAACGTCCTTTCGATACATTTTTCTTTTATTTTCAAAACAAACATTTGTCAGGTAACTTAAATTGATTTTAACTTTCACGCCTCGACCCTTGGGCACGCAACAATCCCTAATCACTTAGGTCATTGCATACGATGTCCCATGACTCATTGCCAACCTTTCATTTTATCTTTCGATTACACATGCGAAAGCAACAACAATCACCGAACAGCAAGGATAGTAATAACACTCAATAATAGTCATGCCAAAACTCCATTTTATTTAATTACTAGATTAACCCTCGAAAAACACATTTACAAGCCCTTCGAGGGAACTTTTTCTTATGAGCCTACCAAAAAGATATTGAGCTAGGGGTCAATCTACTCCATCCAAAAGTGGGTCGTCTAAAAAGAACCCATTCCAGGCATGTCCTTCAAGGATTATCAATATAGTGGTTTGGCAAGTCAAAATAGGGCGAGTCGGGTTCATGCTCCGATGGGTCGTAATCCGACGGGCACACAGGATCCGATTTGATCTCGAGATTCTCTACTGACCCATCAGGTGGGTCAATTTCCATAGGATCCTAGATCTCCTACCCAAGGCCCCCATCTGGAGGATCATTGAATCCCCTCAGAAGTTTGTATAGGTCCTCGCCCTCACGGATGAACCATGCTTGGAACCGATGAGGAATACACAAAGCTAGGCCATCATCTATCCACATAGTAGATATGTGGCGTTCAAAAAGATGCGGCTTGCCGGGAAAACGATGAGTAGTAATAATACTATCCATATCCTGCGGCACCCTGAACCACATTGGGTGGTTCGCCATGCTAAGGCCTTGGAAAACAGTTAACAATAACAAACGAGATATAAATCTTAGCAAGTTAACAATCTAAGCCTCGTTTAGGAAGTCAACTCATCTCGGATGCAACTAAAACATGCAGTGATAAAGTGATGGCTGATTAATAGCAATGCAACCCTTTGCTTTGCCTTTGTTATACACAGTGTCAAGCAATTCAGTATAGTATACACAAACACGCCATCACAAGCATCGTTACCTTGTCTTAGCACATGCCTTGCATGTTATATATTATCCTACGCCATAATAATACAATAAGCATATAACATAATCAAAACACATAATAACTTTCCATGCATGATGCACCTATGCATATTCCAATTATTAAGACCATTCATGGCCATGACATAACCTTATGGTTTGGCAGTCTTCCAACATGACTGACATCTATCACGACCACTTAGGGCATGCCCATCCTCACACGAGGGTCTTCTAGTTTAACCAAGTATTGATCACGGCCACTGAGGGCACCTTCGAAATTCCATCGGGGGTCTCCTCATGGCCATTTAAGGCATGCTCGCACTCATATGGGGGTAACGATTTCTCATTATGTCATCACGCAAGCACCTAAACCACTCAAGCTAATTTCATTTCCCCTCACTTAGCCAATGCAGACGTGGTTGTGCTCACACATCATAATATTGCAACTTTCATGCTTAAAAATGCAGTAATAAATTCACACGCGATCACTTACACAATTGAACCGCCAAACTTTGCATGCTTCCCTTTTTAAACATCATTCCCTTTTTAACTTATAAAATTTGACATATAAACCCGACACCTCGGGATTTACTATTTATATGTCCACAAAAATCCTTTTAAAAATTAAATAATAAGGTTTCACATAAGGCAATTATTATTCAGGGCAAAGTAGGCATTAAACGGCATGAAATGAGCATAATTCAACTCTTAAATCAAGCAGAAAACACCCATATAAAATTCACTTATCGCCCTAATTGTGATAACTCATCATCCACATTGTCCAATTAGTGATAGCTTATCATTAAATTATCGATAGCTTATCACCTAATTGGTGACAGCTTATCATCTTTTTGGTGATAGCTTATTGTCTTTTTGACAATAGCTTATCATCATTTTCTCAACAGCCTATCGCCTAATTAGTGATAGCTTATCACCAAAACTTCATTAGCTTATCACCTAATTAGCGATAGCCTATCGTCCAACTTTCCGATAAACTATCAACTAATTAATCACAATTAATCACTAACTACCTAATTAACTTAATATAAACTAATCATAAGTAAGTTTTACGTACTAATCGAGGGATTAGAGTGTTAACTCACTCGTTAACGATTTCGACTACACGAGCTCGACGGCAGTGGCAAGGGCTACGCGTGGCTCAATCCGAAAACGACACAGAGTGATGACGATGGCTGGATAACAGCTTAGCAGATTTTGTGGGGCTGATTTGGGCTTGCAGTGAAGGTGAATCGGCGACGGAAGCGGCTCGGATAGATGGCACAAGGCAACGGGCGGTCACGGCACTTGGTGGGCGGTGGCTCCATAGCAGCAAAACAGTAGCCAAGGGGGGGACAGTTTTGCTGGTGGTCGAAGGAGGGAGAGAGGGGGGTCGGATTTGAGAAAGAAAGAGAGAGAGAGAGAGCAATGGAAAATGACAGACAAGAGAGAGAGCTAGGGAGATATTATCTCTTCCCCAAAGTCTTCAACATCAATGCAACTCTCCCAAAGTCTTCACTCATCAATGCTTTGTCTCTTTGTTTAATAATGCAAGAAGGGTATTTTGGTCATTTCATATTTTTGGCACAAATTTCCCATTTTTCCCTTGGGCCAAAGTCAAGAGATGGGCCTTGGAACGGGCCCAATTGAATAGAAATGGGCTTGAAAAGTTCACGGGCTTAAATTGGACTTAAATTTGCTATTGGCTTTGAAAATGGTAAAGTCAGCTTAGTGGGCCTCATTTGGCCCACTTGGACTTGTTTGTGCCCAATGGCTAAAGCACCTTGGGCATGAGGCCTAATGGGCCGTCGCTCAGCTCACTTTCTCGTGGGCTCCAAGTCTCAGCCCAAAATTTCCTTTTCTGAGAATTTTGAGCAAACCGATAAATCGAATGATTAACGAGGCGATGTCCAATAGGTTAGCCTTGAAATCCTTGAAAGTTCGATACCCAAATTCGAATTTTAATTGATGGTTAAAATCGATCAATTACGACTTTAGTATATCTCAAACTAATGGGCGGCTTTTAGAAGTTATGCGTATTTGACCCGTAATTGATTTGATATCAAATCATGTTTAAGCTTTCTCGAGTCATGGATGACCTCGATTGTTATGTAATTGCGAGAGGTCAATTGCTAGTTTCGAAGTACATGATCGTGAGGAATTAGTTTAGGGTCGTTCGCAATCCATACAATGGTCAAGCAGAATCACCTGCGATCCGATTATACACTATTGGCGAATCATTCTATAACTGTTCCTTGATCAGTTTATAATGGCTCAAAATTGTTCCTCATCAATCCTTATGATCGAATTGTCAGTCCATGGTCAAGTTCTCAGGTTATGCATAATTAATTCCTTAATAGCCTTTCCCTATTGGTCAGTCCTATCATGAGTGATCAATTCAAAGCGAGATTTAACTAATAGTGTATTGATGAAATAATTATTTCATATATCTTGAAAGGGTTGAGTTTCAGGATATCACATTAACCTAGACACTAACATGTGAGGTGATCATGTGGATGAGTAACCATTAATGTGGGCAAAATGACACTATTAGTGCCATAACTTATATACGAAGATCACTTTGGTGCCATAACTTTTTTTCGGATCACTTTGGTGTCAAAATCGGAGAAAAATGATCACTTTAGTGACTCCATCCAAAATTCTTGCAAAAAAAAAAGCCACATCAGATTTTCGATGAGCCATGTCAGCATCGAAAATTAATAAAAAAAGAGCCACGTCAGATTTCCGGCGGCCATATCAACATTGGCACTAAAGTGATCGTTTTTCAAAAAAGTTGGCACCAAAGTAATCCGAAAAAAAGTTGTGGCACCAAAGTGATCTCCGCACACAAGTTATGGCACCAATAGTGTCCGTTTGCCCATTAATGTGACACTCAAATAATCATAGCGGTGAATAAATTGCAAAGATAGAGAGGGATTTACTTACCTCGAAGCAACGTAAACATCTGCAACAAATATTAATTAGAAATGGATATTCAACCTAAATATGGTTTCTAATTACCGTGCAATTCCACTCAAATCTCTTTTTTTTTTTTCTGGGTTTTCTCTTATTTAAATGAAAAACTAATCTATATGTAATGCATGATACTAATCTAACATGACATGTGACATACAATTTATCTAAATGTCCTATTTCTAGTGACGACTAAATAAACTATTCTATCTTGACGGACAAATATTCAACTACATGACTTAACTCTAATGATGGGCAAAAATCGACCTGAAACTATGACTTTTATTGAATGACCATAAGCACGCAATCACTAAATGACATGCAATTGATGACATGGCATAGATGATGACGCAACATTGGTGATGTAGCAAGATGACATGGCATGTATGGATGTCGTGGCACAATGACGTGGCATGATGACCAACATTGATGACATGGCACGTATGAATGACATGACATATGATGTGGAATTCATGATATCTAGTCCTATATGTCATGCACATGATATTATTTTTGTGATTTTCTATTAAAATTCGTAATTAATAAATAATGAAAAAATAACTATCTTAAGTGGGATATTATTCAATTCCAATTAGGAAATAATTTTGATTAATTGATTAGATAATTACCCTAACTAGATAGATATTATCCTAACATGCAATCTAATCTAGATAATGAAATCCATCTATCATGCAATGTTATCTAAAAAATCTACCCTAATCTAACGAGTAATCTTTTTTAGTATTTTCTAGATAAGGAAAGCAATCAAAACAAGATAAGCATTTGAACACTCAAGATATGCTCAACCACCAAAAGATATCATCCACAATTTAAATAAGGAAACAATATCAAATTAACTTCAAATTTCGTCACAAATAAAATCGATATCCTAATCTTAGGCCTTAAAGATCAAGATACCAATTTTAAACAATTCTATCTAAAGCCTTATAGATTCGAATTAAAGATCATATGCAGTTGCGGATTAGGACAGTTATCCTAATTGGGATTGTGCATATCACTTGAAGGATTTGATTTAGATGCCAATCACTCAAGATGAGAATTAGACTGCAATATCAACAAATTAGGCAATGAAATATTTGAATTGATTTCGGATAAGATTTTTACCTAATTCAGAAATATCACTTCCAAATTGAGAAAATACTCATATCGTTCCGTAAACAATTAGCTGCCTAAGTGGCATATGTATAGTGATATTGTGTTTTCCCTAACTTACACTCTAACATGAGGAATTTCATATTTTGGTATGGATGCTTTTCTATAAATATAATGAAAGCAAAATAACTAATTGAAAACAATTGCTAAAGAAGAGATCTTGTACTTCCACATGGTTCTTATTCCAAGTTTTTGTTGATTTCATTGACTTGGCAATGTATTTATTATTCTATCAAAATACGTGATTTCCGCCACTGTTTTGTCATCCGAAAAGGAAATGTGGGAATAGTTATGGTTGGATATAGATACTCCCAATGCATGGAGGGCGGGAACCATCTCCCGGTAGCTTTGTTGGGTATGGTTCATACTCCCTGCTAAAGGGCTTTTATAGTTTGAGCCTGAAAAAGGAAAATTTCCCAATTCAATTAGGTTTCCTAATTGGAGTAGATTTCCTAGAAGAGGTTTCCTATTTTGAATTATATTATTGCCTATATATGTATTATTTATCTCTTGTAATTGAAAGATGCAATAGAGAGGTACGAGGTGCTAATTATAGTGGAATTATCAGCTAGACGTAATCCTAATTTAAGGGTAAACCAGGATAAAACTTTACGTCTCAAATTTTCTTTCTCGCTTTTACTCTCTATTTTCTTTGTGATTGTGTGGCGAATCCTAATATCTGATATTAGAGCAAGGTTTGGGTGAGGGTTTCTTGATGAAGAGAGATATGAAAGATCAAATCTTGGGAATCTTTACCAAAAAAAAAAAGATCAAATCTTGGGAAGATGTCATCGGTTGGTCAATCATGGATTGAAGTAGAGAAGTTCGGAGAAAAGGATTTTGAGTTATGGAAATTGAAGATGGAAGCTTTGCTCGTGGATAGAGATCTATGGCACATGATCGAAAAAGATAACTTAAGGAAAAGTCCAAGGAGAAGGCAAAGGAGACCGAGCCCACATCTAACGAATTGAAGGCATGAAATAAAAGCAATCGGAGGGCGCGAAGCCTAATTTGATTATGCCTTACGAATAGCGTCCTGATGAACGTGACCTCTGAGAAGACAACAAAGGATCTCTAGACGAAGCTGGAAAACCTTTATTAGAGCAAGTCGCTTGTGAATAAGCTCTTTTTGCAGAAGCGACTGTACAACCTTCGAATGAGTGAAGGTGATTCTTTTTCTGCACACTTAAATGAATTTAATACTATTTGTGGGCAACTTGTATCGATTGATATCAATCTGGATGAAGAAGATAAAGCATCTACTTTGTTGTGTTCACTGCTGAATTCATGAGAACATATAATTGTTTCGATTGATATTGGTGTTAGTGCATTATCTTTTGAGGTCGTTGTAGCTTATTTATTATCTAAAGAGATGAGAAGAGCAGGTGTTGATTTTGCGATGCGAGAGGCTCTATTCGTAAGGGGAAAGAACAATGAATGATCTAAATCCAAATCTAGTGGCAGGGGAAGATGTAAAAGCAAAGATCGATCGAAAATAAAATGTTTGAAATGCAAAAAGCCCAAACACTTGAAGAAATATTACGGAAGCAAAAGTGTGGGTCCAGAGAAACAAGATGAGGGATCATCCTCTAGTACAAAGAAGGATGATGACAACAAACCGGGAAACATGTATCTCGTCTGCAATTCATCAGAGAGTGACTGCAGTGCATGGATAATTGATACTAAAGTGTCTTCCACAAGACACCTCATAGATATTAGTTTTGCAGTTGTGAGCCATATTAAGGAGGTGTAGTGCAATTAGGAGTTGACACGGCACTTGATAGTTGCAAAAAGGTGAAGTCGAAGATGAAAAATAGGACAATCAATAATCTTCCAGATGTGATGCATACTCTTGGTCTTATTAGGAATCTTATTTCTGTTGGAACTATGACAGATATTGTCATTACATTTACCAACGACAAATATTTATGCAAGCTAACCTATAGATCTATGGTGATTACCATAGGTAAACAATATGGAAAATTGTGGAAGTTTTTTGGAAGCATAGTGATTAGCGATGAGAATTATATCTGAGAGCAGGTGAAAAAAGATCTTTCGATGCTATGGCATTGAAGATTGGGTCATATCGGTGAGAAAGGGTTGCTGACCCTTAACTTAAAGAAGATGGTGGATGGAATTTCAAACTGTTCAATGGGTTTTGGATTTTGTGAACATTATTTACATGCGAAACAAAATTGGGTATCTTTTGAATCCATAGGAGGTAAAGCCAAAGCGATTCTAAATTTGATCCACAATGATGTCTTTGGTCCTACACCTTTAGCATTGTTTGGAAAATCAAGGTCTTATATTTCTTTTATCGATGATTCTTCCAAACACGTGTGGATATATTTTTTGCAAAGGAAAGATGACGTGTTTGAAAAATCTCTCGAGTTCAAAGTTTTGGTGGAGTGTCAGTTTCATAGAATAATCAAAGTTTTACTGACTAATAACGAAGGAGAATTTTGTTTAGTGAAATTTGATCAATTTTGTGTGACTAGTGGCATTGCAAGGCAGAAGACAAGGCCTTATACACCTCAGTAGCATGGGGGTGGCAGAGGGGTTTAATCGGTCTCTCATGGAAAAGGTAAGGAGTATGCTAAGTGGTGCAGGCTTAGCAGCTGAATTTTGGGCGAAAGTAGTGGCTACTGCATGTTATCTGAAAAACAGGTCTCCCACATCAACTTTGAAAGATTAGACATCGTTTGAGGCACTATTTGAAAAGAAGCTAAAAATATCTCATGTTAGAGTGTTTGGTTGTGAAGCATATGTACATGTGCCAAAGAAAAAGAGGAACGAGCTTGAGAGCAAGTTAGAGAACTACATCATCATTGGGTACAACGATAGTGTCAAAGGATATAAGCTGTGGAATCTTGATATTAAATGTATCATCTACAGAAAGGTGTTCAGAGAATCTACAAATAAGATTATTCCACAAGTACTAGGCAAACCACATAAGGTTGAGTTAGATGTTGGTTTAAAGGAAAAGACAGAGAATATACCAACTGGAACTAAAAGTTCATATTCCAAAACTAATGAGCTTGACAAGGAGGATGACATAGTAGATTTTGAAACCAAGTATGAAGTTGAAGCACCACCTGAATCGGTCTTAAGAAGGTCTACACGGCTGAGAAAACAACTTGAAAGTTATACCCTATTTGCTAGCAATAAGAATTATGCTCTAATTGTTACAAATGATGATCTCAATACTGTCAAAGAAGCAAGAAATGCGGAGGATGCCAAATAGTGGGAGAAGGCCATGAAAGATGAGGTGGACTTACTAGATAAGAATGGAACATGAAGTCTAGTAAAATTACCTACAACCCGAAAGAAAATTGGTTGCAAGTGGGTGTTCAAGAAGAAGATATCCGCAAATGGAAGGATTGAATGATATAAAGCTTGTTTGGTTGTAAAGGGATACCCACAAATAGAGAGAGAGAGTTGGTCATGGTGAGATTGCTAAATTAAATTTCATAAAACTTGTCTTATCTGTAGCAGCTACATACAAGCTGGAGGTAAAGCAACTTGATGTGAGACAACTTCCTCTATCGTGACTAGGAGGAGGATATTTATAAATAGCAACCAGAAGGGTTTGTGGTCAAAGGAAAAGAAAATCTTATTTGCAAACTGAACAAGTCTTTGTATGAGCTGAAGCAATCTTCAAGGATATGGTACCAGAAGTTCAACTCATATGTCTTGAAGCTTGGATTTGTTCGTTGTGATGCCGATCATTGTGTCTATGTGAAAAGGTTAGATGATGACTTTATTATCTTAACCTTATATATTGATGATATGTTGCTAGTTGGAAATAGTTTGAGAATGATTAGCACTATGAAAAGATTGGTGGCAAAACAATTTGAGATGAAAAATCTAGACCCAAAAAACTTCATCTTGGGCATATAGATTAAAAGGGAGTGTGAAAATGGAAAGTTGTGGTTAAGTCAGAAGAAATTTGTTGAAAGTGTATTGAAAAAGTTCAACATGGTTAACTATAAACCCATGAAGACCCTTATGTCCACAAATTCCAAGTTATCAGCGCTCCAGTGTCCTAAGACTGAAGAGGAAGCTGGAGAGAAGGCAACAGTCCCATATGCAAGTGCAATTGGGAGCTTGATGTATACTATGGTATGTACTTGTCTAAATATTGCTCTAAGTAGTGGGAGTATTGAGCAGATATATGTTTAATCCAGGGAAAGAACATTGGATGGCAGCAAAGCGGGTGCTTTGTTATGTTCATGGTACATCTGACTTTGAGCTATGTTATAAAGGCATTAAAAGCTCAAAGGGACATGGAGCGTTAAAACTAAAGTGTTGCATGGATGCTAATTGGGAAGGTGACATTAATAGCAGAAGGTCAACATGAGTTGTGGATTGTATTGTTAACTCTACATCGTCGAGGACAAATCAGTATTTTGGTGAGACAATAAGCTATGGTTTCTTTCATTTCAAGACGACATATTATTCTATGTGTTGAAATTCTTTGTCAATTTTAAAATTTGGTATTCCGGAGTTGTTATGTTGTGGCATCATACTTCTTGTTTGAATGCCTATTGTTGATTATGAGTTTGGTGTCGATTTTATCTCTCGTCAACAAGATATCCCATGTAAATTGGATAAGTTACGAAGCGAACTATATGTTAAAAAATTCAGCTATATTTTGACCCCGTACCAAAACAAGCTAAAGCTATTGTAAAAAATAAACGATTGGTTTTTTCATTGGAAAAATCAACGACGGGGTCTTTTTTATTTCCTTGTTTTGATTTCACACCGAAGCTGTATTGTATTTTCACATTTTTGAGTGAAATTATAGTAAATACATGGGATTGACCATTTCAAGTAGTAATGTCAATATATCTTTAATGTTTTCAGTTGTGATGATTCTGAATTGAAGTTTCCAAATATTACGTTAATTAAAGGATTAGCTAAAATATGTATTGTAAGTTCTTTACTTCTATTGTCTAGTGAAATTTTGAAATACAGATATAATTCAACAATACGAAATATAGGTGAACTCTAGAGTCGAAACTCAACATTATAGATAGAAAATTGGGGATAAGTGTAGAAACAAGACTCAAACATTTTCTTGACCCTTGAATTCCAACTATGGCGAATTTGGGACCTAAAAAGAGAATGCCTGGCCTAAAAATTTAGTTAAACTTAGTTTTTACTTAAACTTACACATTCCAATATTGACTTTTTATTTTGCATCGTCTAAAAAGAGTACGTCTAACCTAAAAGTTAATTGTCCCCAACCAGATCCATAGTCTTCGCGTTCTCATTTCAAATTATTGATCAAAATTCTCATTACAAAATGGGTGGAAATTTAAGGGACATTAAATTGATGTAACAAATTGAACTTGTACTAGCCCTTGTGATACATGGAAAATATTTCACGGTAATTCAACTTTACCCATCCATTTTGCTCATCAAATATTCCAAGCATCATGAAATCATATGTTTTAATGTTGAGCTCGAAAAAAAATTAGGAAATGTAGATATAATCTCTAGTTGTTGGTTTTCTTGTTGGCAGTATGCCGTAAAGCAATCAAGTAATAATTATATGTTATGAATTTCAGCTGTATTATTTATTTAATGGTAAAGACGTATTCATTCATTGTCTAATTTTTATGAATATAATTCCATAAGATCAATTATGATTGGATTTATTCTTAAGGTGTTAAGAATATGTGTGACAGGTTTATAGTTAGACTGAATTTTTAAACTGTTCTCGATCGATGGATCATTGTTGTGACATTCCGAATTTCAATCCATTTTTGAGATTTATAAAATGTGTATTTCGTCAGTGTACTTATAGTGAAATCTCGCCTGGAACTAATCACTCTTGGGTTATTTTAAATTTGAGATTTCACTAAAATCGCATTTGATCAAATATAGCAGTTAATTAGAGTATGAACTTTGGCGTCGAATTTCTTGGAGTTTCGTGATAAATTTAATTGGACAGTGTCGATATTATTGTTACCAACGTCAATATTACCTAGGATTGGTGAAAAGTGAAATTTTGACTGAGTGCGGATTTGGACTAGTAGACCTTCCTCATAGCGTGTTTTAATTAGTATTTTTGGTCATTTTTCCTAAATTATAATTAGGATTTTTCGTGGACCGTTGGATCGATTTCGGGTTTAAACGTGAGCCGTTGGATCGCACTCATATTACATTTGACTCTCTCTCTCTCTCCTTCCTTTCCCTCTACCGCGCGCCCCAGTCATGTCTCCCCTTCCCCCCATGCACGTCCCCTCCTCCCTTGCCATGCAAACCTACGCTTCCCCTTCTCTCTCTCTCTCTTACTTTTCTTTTTCTTCTTCTTCATCATCATCTTCTTCTTCTTTCCTTATTTGGCTTGCGACTTCTGCTCCTTCCCATTCACTTGCCTCTCGCTCGTCGCCGACCGCCGCTTGCCGTTTGACTGCCACCACCCGTCATTCGCTCGAAGACAGCCGTCACTACTGCTCACGGCTCACTCATAGCCGCATCTCTCTCCCTCACCCCCTCTCTATTTTGAACAACTAGGAGGGTTACACCGGGGAGCTGCCACGTCAGTGCCGCCCCAGCCGTCATTGGACCACCACCCTAGTTCGGAGATGCCGTTGGCATTGTTGCTCATCGCCGTCCGATCGCTCGCCCCAGCCCGGGGCCGTTGTCATCGCCCTCCTCTTCCTTTTCTTCCCCGTTTCACGTGGCCATTAGTCGTGCCAGAATCGTGACTGACCAGATCTGCCAGGTTGCCACAGTCCCACCTCTGACACTGCTACTACTGCTTGTCTCGTTGCCGTTCTAGCTTGAAGGCGCCGATGAGCAGCTACCGGCCATAGAAGGCCATGGTCACTCCCCTCCCTCCTTTGCGTGCAGGCCTCTTGCTAGACACCTGTCTTGGTCGCCGTCGCTCTCACCGCCACCAGCTGAGCCCGCCTGGCCGAGCCCGCCATCATTGCTGTCGTCCCGATCGTGGTTGAGCTTGCCTAGCCATCGCCCGTCCACCCAGGCCGCTGACCTGGGCCTCGGCCAGACCGTCCCAACAGTGCCTAGCCGCTGCTCCAGCCGTGGCCGAATAGCCCAGGCCTCTGCCCAAGCCGTGGCCGAGTCCTCCAGCTTGCTAGGCCGAGTGCCCAACTATGGTAGAGCGCCGTGCTGAGCGCCCTAGCCGTGGCTAAGTACTTTGCCGACTACCATGCCCGTCGTACCCTCGCCTGTGCCGAGCCGTCACTGTTCCCCAAGACATTTTGGGGCCATTGCTGGTTTTTCTCGAGCCAAACATATGTAAGTGACTTCTTAAACCCTACTTAATACTTTGGGTATTATACAAACTTGTTTAGGGTTTGTTTAGTGCTGGTTTCTTGGCTAAGTTAGGGCCCGATTGGAGGATCGCATGTGGCTAGTTCTTAGACTAAATTGTGGTGATTTTAGGGGTTAAATGGTGATTGTACATGGCTGGTTCGACTGTAATTTCGATGGACTAATGTTCGTTAGTTTATGGCTTGGAATGTGAGTCGAATGTGATGAAATGGTGGGCGTGTGTGTGGCTGAATTGCCGCGGCACTTGTGAGTGAATTTCGATGCTCGAAAGTTGATGATTCGTGTTGGTTGTGGGCTGTTTGTGTCCAGCTTGAATACTAGAACTGTGAGCTATTGTAGTGAGTTTATGATTTGGAATTGGGTGCTTGAAATGTGTTAGAATAATTGTTGTGCAATGTGGCGAACTTGTGATGCTTTAAGAAACGAATTTGGTACTTGCATGGATTGATTGGAATGAGTGGCGATTGAATATATTATGGCGTGGTTTGATTATGTGAATGACGTGGGAATTTATTGAATTATGTGACGTGTGTGTTTGCTTGAACAAGTCCAGATTGATCGGAGGGCTGCCAAACTGTAGGGTGTTGACCCGGGCTGTGAGAAAGGAACTCTAGGGTGTTGATTGGGGTCGTGAGAAAGGTCACGAGGCGTGTTGACGTGAGACAAAACTCGGATTAATCGGAGGGCTGACTAGTGGGGTGTTGACTCGAGTCGTGAAAAGTGGCTGGACACGCAATTGAAATATGCTTGATTGAATTGGGTGAATATATTTGTGTATGGTGCTCGAATGATAGTGATATGTACATTTGGTTAATTGACTAATATGCAGAGTTGGCGCATGATTTGTGGAGAGGTAAGTACGTTCATGTGGATTTAACTTGTCGGTTGTTATATTGCATGTAGAGACTCGTCTGGGTACGCATTGGCCTGTGTGGGGGTTAGGTTGTCTACTTATTGAGATTTATCTCACCCCCCCGTTGTAAACATTTTCAGGTTTGAAGTGATGAATAGTCGTCATATGCGGTTCAGAGACTGGGAGTGACCTTGGGCATTTGATGTTTCATTTCATCTTTGAATGCCCCTCTTTTGTATAATGAAGTAGGTTACCCTATCACTGTTCCCTTTTGATATTGTGTATTTGTGAATGTTGTAGTGCTATCCCTTGTCATTAACTATCGTCAGGGTTGCTTAATTTTCGCTTCCACTTGTGTACGTCTTTGCGTGTTTCGTATGAGTCGGTGACGGGTCCTGAGATATCGCGTTCAATACAACAATTGAAGGAGTGTCGCGAGCCCGTTAGGGTTCGAGGCGTGACAATTGTGATGATAGTAATGATCCTGTTGAGACTAGTGTGTTCTTAAGCTTCGTCATTAAGTATTGGATACCTAAAAGAATGATGTGTTACAACTTATTGTGATACTCAAGCTAGAATATAGCAGCTTGAATTAGATAAGTTCACTGAACATGATACACACAAAATGATTAGCAACATGGAAGGTTTTAGCATGGTCAATGTCTAATCGTTCATGCTTTGGTTGTGTGTAAATAATCCTTAAACTTGAGGCGCGTTGTTGACTTGTGTGTTAGATGGCTATAGTTCACAAGTGGGAATATTGATGCTTCGTTTAGCTGTATGGTAGGTGAGGGCCATGACCTATGCCAGTGGCCAGCTGGGCCCATGCCCAGTTGCTGGCAAGGGTCGCTAGGCCTTGGTCGGGTAGAGATGGTCAAAGAAGGAGAAAATGAAAGAAATGGGAAAAAAAGGAAAAAAATAAAAGGATGAAAATGTCCTTGATTAGTTGGTGATGTTAGGCATTTCTTTGAGAAAATAATGGCACTTCATGTCCTTATTTGAAATAAGATTAATTTTGGGCTCTTATTTGAGAAAATGAGCACATTTTGTGCCCTTATTTGAAATTTTTCCTTTTTTCTCTTTGTTTCCCCTTTCAATTTCTCTCTTTCACATAAAACTATTACACATTATTTTCACATTCTTCTTCTGTGACAATGTTAATTCCTGCCATCAGCAACGAAAACACTTCGATCCTTAAAATATAAGAATTATATTCTTTTAATCATTATCAAGTACATATTCTACTTGTTATTTACTTCGCATTGATCATGTCTACTCTGGAGTGTGAACTCGGCAACGTATAAGTTCGTTTTCTCATAAATAAATAAATAAATATATATATACTCATCATAGGTATTTATTGTTATTTTACATAACTCAAGGATTACGCGCTCTCACGTCAATTGTCAGTCTTTTCTCTTGTTCATCAACCACCAAAGAAAAAACATAAAATTTTCAACAAACGTTTTTCTTTTTTGTTTCAAGTAGCTCTCTGAGGAGAGTCTTAGCCTCAAGCACCAAGAACTCCATGGGTCCCTTTTAATGTCTAGGTGAGTCGGGGTGTGATTACTGCTTCAAAATGGTTATTCTCGTCATTTTTTGTCCATCTTCTTGTTTACTACTTATAATGTGGATAGTAATGCGAAAAGAATAAGGTGAAATCGACAATAATGGTACGTCTTGATTACGTATCCATCTTTGATCACGGTAACATTTGGCAAGCTTTTTCTTCAAATTACTTTTGTACTCGTGAAAATTGGACCCGAAAGCATTTGTGGGTCTTTGGAAATACCTCCATAGAGCATGATAAGCTAGCTTATTTATCTACTTTTATCTTGCTCACGTGACTTTGAATCTTCCGTTGCGTTTCAAACGTCTTCAATCTACATACCACCACGTAGCTTAGTTGGCTGAGTTGGATAAAATTAACTCCAATGTGGTTTGGAGCCCCCTTGACATCAGTTCGAGTCCCCCGGGTTGTTTCTCAATATCAGGAAATCCTATTTCGTCTGTGGCGTAGGTTTAGCTCGTGCACCAAGCATTGGATTATCCCGACTTGCATCTGAGGGTGCAGCAATGACAGACTTGCTCAAAAACTAATAGTTAGGCCTCAAACCAACTATAGTTTTGCTTTTAGGCAAGGCCAATCAAACCGTGAGATGTGTACCGAATCATGCAATATGTATCTTGAACATCTCAACAGCAGGTATGGAGCTCTTAAGATAATACTTAGAAGATTATCGATGCCGGTCGCCTCATCTCATCCTTTATTATCGTACAAAAATTACATTTGATCTAATATGACTTTGAGTTTCCTAGATTTTTGCCAATTGTTGTGTATGCCTCGCTATCAAGTCTAGTTATGGCCACGGTTCAGGAACCGCCGGTTCTGGTTCATGACCATGTATGAACCGGAATCGGAACCGCAAGGGGGTGGTTTTGATTCCGTTTCGGAACCGGCGGTTCTGGGCCAGTTCTGGTTCCGGCCGGTTCTGTTCGAGGGGGGAGGAGGAGAAAAGGGGAGGAGGCACAGGGTAGCGAGGGGGAGGAGGAGGGGGCATCGGCGTCGACGGCTGCGGCTCATGGGCGGGGGTGACGGCAATGACAGCGACGGCGACGGGGGCCAGATTTAGGAAGACGGGGGGCAGGCGGAGGAGAAAAGGGGAGGACCGGAGGAGGCGCAGGGGAGAGGTTGGAGCGTCGCTGTCGGTAAGTTGGACTGGGCACTGTCATCCACCCGACGCTCCTTCGTACGCCTCCTCCCCCCAAACATCAGTCCAACCACACACACCATTATACAATTTCCTCACCTTTGACTCCTCCATCCCTCTCTCTCTACTCAGCGAAGCAAAGCATCTCCCATACCCACCACCCCTCCAAATCATCATCATCCTCCATCGTCTTCTTCCTCCTCCTCCATCGAAGGCATAAAGAAAGAGCCAAGTCTCCATCATTGGCGAGGGAAGAGAGAGAGAATACACTCCTCCCACCACACTACCCACAACCTCTCCATTTTTCTATGCTTTTCTCCCATACCGATCTTTGACGCAGATCTGTCTGTGGTTCTTCTCCCTTTCCTCCCCTTCTTTCATTCCCTCCGCTGCTGCTTCTTTATCACTACTATTCTTATTGGTGGTGTCCTCTGCTGCACTGCAGGGTTTTTTTTTTAATTTTTTTTGGAACCAGCCCGGAACCGCCGGCTCCGGGCCGGTTCCGAACCGCAGGCCCGGTCAATGGGCAGGGCCCGGATTTGACCGGGCCGGTTCCAGGCCGATTCCGGGCCAAAACCGGTCTATGGCCATGACTAATCAAGTCAAACCAGAGCCCCTTTTGATTTCCCCTCAAAACATTGAAGAAAATTATTTGCGTTTCACTACCGAAAAAAGGAAAATTTGTCTATTGGGAGGGTGCACTAACGGAAAAAACAATTACACGGACTATTTCCTACTTAAGCATGATTGTTTTGGCAAAGTCAATACTTTGATTCATAGTGCTTTGGTCCCTTTGACACCTGCTGATCCAGCCATGTAATTCCTATTCCGGTGAAGTAAAATGCTTTACTATCAAATGAATAATGTAATGACGATATCATTGAGGACCATGCAGTGACTTCCTAACTAGTTTTGAAAGCAATGCCTTGAGCTAATCATGCATAACAGAAGCGTACAGGATGGAAGATATGCTCTGATACACGAGGACACTATCGCTAGAGCTTCCAATGACGAAGTTCCAACTGTTAAAAAAAGAATTTCAAGAGCAAAATGATCAGAGAGACCTGTGTTCCAATAGAAATAGATATAAATCATCACAATAAAACAACACTGATTATCGATTTGTTGGTCCTAAGTTATAAACGAAATCGATGAGACTATATACCCTTTAGAGTAATGTTTGCCACCCGATGGACTCTAAACTCCAAAGGTAACTCTTATTCTTCAAACGAGCCATGAATTATCATAATGAAGGTGGAGAGAGAATGATAAACAGGGTATGAGCAAGACCTGCATTGAAAAAAGCTTCAATTGAATGCACAGTTGAGTCCCGATCAAGGGAGGGAATTGACTGTAAAACCAACATGGAGATTGACGCGAGTGACTATCTTAGCCAGTTTTAGAGATTTGCATAGCCGTTGGAAAGGAAAAATTAAGAAAGAGTGATGTTAATTTACTATGATTGGCAACTTGATAATATTTAGGAATTCTTCCTGAAAATTACAGGTGCATACGCATTTTCCATGTGCTCGGTTTAAGAATTGCTTTAATCTGTGTATGGGATTTCTGAGATGTGCAGAGGATATCGAAAATGATGATGATGATGGACTTTTCTCGCTTCTGATTTTGACGCTACTAATTTGAAAACAGATTCTACGGGAAATCTACAAAGTGTTGGAGATTGAAAGAACCGTAATTTGAAAGGTTAGAGATTCAGTTTACTTTTGGATTACAATTTTATTTCTCAACAACCGTGGATTTTTTCATGGAATTTCTGGCTAGAAATGTGAAACCATTTTCTCTTTTGATTCTTATATATATAATAAAGAGATAAGAATATTTAGGTTTTTTCGTCATATTACATATTAAAATTTGTTTATTGACCGCCTGCGCAAATTTAAATGAAGTAGGCGTTTTTTCTTAAGACATTTAAATGCACGGACCATTACCAGCATGCTATTAAGTTATTACGAAAAAATCTCCTTTAGCTTTCCATTTCTCATTCAAAAAACTTTTTCAAAGGCTAGAATTGTAAAACCGTAACATACAATAAAAAAAAAATTACCCATTAGCTAAAAGTGGAAAAAAATACTCAAATTCATTTACGAAATACAAGTGGTGCGTGTCGTGCATGTTGTTCAAGTGTTAGTATGACATAAAACATTGACTTTCATTTTCGATTGATTTTTATCAACTTTCACTTTTGTGCTTTGTTTCTTTCTCCTCCGTTCCGTCACTTTTCCTTTATTAAATTTCTTTTACTCTATTTTTCTGGCTATATTATATAGTTCGTTTTCTTTCATCAAATATTTTCACGATGATAAGGTCACATAACTTAAAGCATGGATATGAATTTTGAGGTAATTTTGAAGCGTCGAAATATCTTTTTAAATTCCTAAATAAAATAGTTTGCGCTATCGATATATAACTTTGAAATTTTGATAATTATGATTACACAAGAACGTATCTTATACATGATCGGGAAATCACTGTTTGTAAAGGAGATCTTTTTTCTTTTATCAATGGAGTCATCGAAGCTTAGAGTTTTTTTTTTTTGGCGAAGATCGAAGCTTAGAGTTGACCATGGATATCAATTGAAAAATAATCCCTTTGGTTCTGTTGTGAAAAAACATGGATGCGCCCCCGAAATAATGAATATTAAATACCAATTACAAAGTTTTTGACACGTATTATTATACATAAAGATAGATACATGTCCTAATAATACCTTTTTTTCTAATAGCTTTCATTGGACCTCGAAGATGATTAGGTATTGTTTACAAAAAAAAATATTCAAGTAATTGATATGAACAAGCACGTGCTTGTTAGCACAATCGCAAGATTCACAATTGACAAAGCAAGTTAAAAATCGAAGTGGGCATGCTGTTTTGGATGAACCGGTTGCTACTTTCGAAACAAGATCATGAATCGAGGAGCAGGCACCTTCAAAAGGTATAACTGTCTAAAAGTCTAGGAGATCATGAAGGCATGGACACAAGACTCTTGGAAATAAAGGAAGGTGACGGTAACCGGTGGAAATCCAACCGCCAAAGAACCACTAAAGAGCAGCTATCCCATAACCATTATAAATACCGCCAGACATATACCGAAGATTCTTTGCACAAATCAAATAAATTTACAATTTTTTTTATTATCTTTACTTTCCTATATTGCACTTTAATTTTCTTGTTGTAACTTTCAGATTTGTATCGTTGATTAAATTTTGGCACGTATCTCTATTCTAGGTGCTGCATCGTCAATTAAATCCCGGCATAATTTGTTGACATATGGTTACTGCATCAAGTTTGTATTTTCCGAATCGTGTTGCCTAATAAATTCTAGCACGATTTATGTCTTTACACTCATGTTCCGTAAAAAGTTGTGAGTTGTTGGTTCCTAATTGCCCTTGATATTTTCTATTTAGAATTGACGCAAAGACCCTGATTTTCTTTCAATTAAAGGTTGAAGTGCTATTTTCGGTGAAAGATATTTCATCGTGGGAGGTGTCACGCCCCGAACCCCAATGGACTTGCGACACCCCTCGAAGGTCATATTGGATGAGACGTCCCAGGACGCGTCACCGACCCAAACGAAACACGCGAAGATAAACGCAAGCAGAAACGAAAATAAAACAATCCAGACAAAAGATAATGACAGAGGTATAGCACAAAACAATAATTTCATTTACGCCATAACAACATAGGCTACTAACGAATAAACCACGATAAAAAAAAGGGGGCGGTGGTTGGGTAGGCTACTTCACTATACAGAAGAGCGCATCCAAAGATGAAGCGAAGTATCAATTGCCCAAGGTCACTCCTGGTCTCTAAACAGCACGTGACGACCATCCGTCACTCCAAACCTGAAAATATTTAACAACGGGGGATGAGATAAATCTCAATAAGCAGAACCCTAAGCTCCACATAAGCCAATGCGTACCCAGACAAGTCTCAAATGCAATCTAACAACCGACGAACTAGAATTCACAAGGACATACTTACCTCGCTTCTAATCATGTGCCAACTCTGCATATTAGTCAAATCACTATAAGCAATAATATTCCAAGAACACATCACAATCACTTGAGCGCCATACACCGTGTGTTCACCCAATTCATTCAAGCACATTTCACATGCATGTCCATCCAACTATCCACGACCCGCATAAACACACCTCAGGTCCTTCCCACAGCCCGCGTCAACATGCCTCAAGCCCATTCTCATAGTCCTCATCAACACGTCTCAGGCCCATTCTTACAGCCCACGTAAACACGCCTTAGGCCCATTCTCACTGTTTGCGTAAACACGCCTCAAGCCCAATTTTATTTCAAATGATCCGCGTAAACATGCCTCAAGTCCAACTTTTCTTCCACAACCCGCGTAAAAACGCCTCAGGCTCAACATCCTCCAATAACCCGCGTAAACACGCCTCATGTCTAACTTTATGTCCACGGCCCACATAAACACACCTCAGGCCATTCAGACAAGCGCATGCGCCACATTTCATTAAGCACATACAATCACCACTAGACAAATCTCAATCATCTGCCAACTCAACTCATATAATACTCAATCACACGACAAAACCAATCCACCAAATTCACATTCAAGCATTAAATAACACATGGACCATCACAAGTTAACCCGCCATTCAAACACTCCCGGCTCCTCATTCAATCACACCAAGCCGGTCCTTAGACCACCACAACTCAGCCTACATTTTCTCATTAGCTCGGCCCAAACAAACCAACACGAACAATCGCCAATCGGACATTAAATCACACCCGAATAAACAATAAAATTGACATAAATTTCCAGCATTATACGACCTCTAAACCAGCCATAAAATCAGCAATAAACCACCTCGATTCAACCCACACTCCGACCCATTCACTCACCCCGAACCGGCCCACAACTCAGCACGCCAATCAACACAATATAGTCCACATTCCACTCTAAAACTTGTCCAACATCAATCCATCGGACCTATCCATTATCTCGGCTCAAGACAGTCCAATTTCAGCCCTGACACCAGCCACCACACGCTCACAAATCAGCCACAAAATTCTCCACAAGTCCACGCCAAACGACCCCTAATCAAGTCTAACAATACCCAAAGCCCTAGGCTAGGATTAGGAGGTCGTTTACCTTGAACCTAGGCTAGAGAAGGGTCGAGCAAGGAGTGGCAAGGGAGCTTCAACCAAGGCGATAGAAGCTCGGCACAACTACAACTCCGGCGGACGCGTGGCGGCTCACGGTGGCGAAGGACAAGCGGTTGCTACTCGGAAAAAATGGCGGACAGGGGGCTGAAGCAAGGGCGGCTGCTGGGCTCACGGTTGGAGGGCGGCTAGGCGACGGTGATGGTAGTTGGGCGGAGGCTCAGCCACGGTTGGGACAATCCAACCAAGGTTGAGTTGGGGCGGTGTTGCGTTGTCCAGGCGGGCACGGCAGCTGCAGGTGGCTAGGCAAGGTTGCTAAGAGCGGGGTGGTGGCAGACGGAGCAGCGGCGGCGGCCAGAACGGTAGCACACGGCGGCTGGACGAGGCAGAGCCGGGGAGGGCTCAAAATAGGGGAGGTGTCGGGGAAGAGGAAAAACAGGGGAAAGGGAGGTGGTGGCCGCCAAGGGGGGGACAGTTGGGCGGTGGAGTGGCTGAGGGGAGAGGCTGGGTGGTGGAGGTGGAGCGGCAACGGCCGGAACGGTGGCATAGGCGGCGGTGAAGCTGGGGGGGCCGAAACAGGGGAGGGCGCTGAGAAAAAGAAAAATAGGGGGAAAGGGGGGGTTGCATGGCGGTCGGAGGCGGCACAACGGTTTCGCAGGTGGCCGGGCGACGGAGGACGGGCTGGCGGGTGGTTGGGCAGCATCGGGCTGTGGCGGACACAACGGCGAGCTGCTGCTCGCGTGCAGTGCGGGCAGGCCGGTGACAGGCGATCACGGGTGACAAGCGACGACGCGGCTCAGTCGGAGCGACAGCGGCGTAAGACGAACGGCGGGTGGTGGCTAGGCTGGTCCCGGCAAGCGGCGGTCGGCCTCCGACAGCAAGGAGGAGGAAGCAGAAGCAGCGGCAGATGGAAGAAGAAGGAAGAAGAAAAGAAGAATAAAAAGAAAGAGAAGGGAGGAGAGAGAGAAGACTGCAAGCGGGAAAGGGGGAGGGGACGTCCGCGCAGGGGGGAGTGGACGTCTGCATCGGGCAAAGAGAGCACGAGAGAGGAGAGAGAAAGTCAAATTGCACTCAAGTGCGATCTAACGACCCACAAACGATCTCGCGAGCTTGATCTAATGGCTGCGAAAATCCCAAATTATAAAATAAGAAAAGGTCAAAAGACACTTAAATAAAACACATTACGAGGAAGATTTACTAGTCTAAATTTGCACCATGTCCAAATTTCACTTTTCACTTATCCCTATCAATGTCGACGCTGGCTATAATATTATTGATACCATCTAATTAAATTTGTCACAAAACTCCGAGAAATTCGACACCCAAGTTCGGACTCTAAATAACGGCCAATTGTGATCGAGTGTGATTTTAGTGAAATCTCTAATTAAAAAATAACTTAAGAGTGATTAATTCTGGATGAGATTTTATTATAAATGCATTGACGAAATACACACTTTATAAATCCCAAAAATGAATTGAAATTCGAAATGTCACCGGAGGAATACTGCAAAATGGGTATTAGGAGCCTAAGGACACTCGAGATGGCTGCATGTTACCACTGTTCAAGCAAATGCTTCTATGTTCTTTAAATTATCTTCAAGACCGCAGTACTTAAATGGGCTTTATGAAGAAACAAATATATGTGGATAATTTTAAAGTATAATAAGTTCAGCGGTTAATGACCTCAAATAAAATACATGGGAAATACATGATTGGAAGAGAAGGCCATTCTCTTCTTTTTTTTTTCCCTCTTTTTTTCCTTTCTTTTTTCTTTTCAATTTAAAAGAACTCTTTTGATACTTGGCTATTGGTTTGGTAATGGTTTTTCTTTCCTGTTTTAAGTTTATAATTTTTTTTTGTAAAACAAGAAAGATTTAACTTCCCAAGATTGCAAAGATTCTAATTTAAGTTTGGAAAGTGTTGGAAATTTAACAATCATAATTTGAAGTGTTAGAGATCTGTAATACTTTTGAATTACAATTTAATTTTTGACTATAACCCTAAATGGTTTACATGAGTACATAAGCAAAAATATAGTAGACCCATATATAACCCGACCCGAGCTGCCCGTTGTCACCTAGTCTTCATCATATCAAGTGCATATTATAGAACTGGTCTTCATCATATCAAGTGCATATTATAGAACAGGTCGGTCAAGTATTATCAAGTGATGGATGATTATTTGAGCTAATGGCCATATCAAAAGTTCATACAATCACATAAGGACAAATTTTGGCCAAAAAAACAATCACATAAGGACAAAACCAAGTCTGCGCAGAGCAGTAGATATGCTAAAGCCTGCGCAATGACGAAATCACAAAACCGGCTGGTCAGCCATCGAACTTGCATTTTGTGAATAAAGCCTGGTCAAATTAAATTGAATTTTCAAAAAAAAAATTAAATTGAAATTTGAAAAAATATGAGGCCGTTAAGCAATATAAGTGAAGATTTACTATATATAATCAACTCAAGCTCAAACTTATATGATTCAACAAAAAAGACATTATGAACTCGCGCACGATGGGGGAGCAATACAACATGACATCCTTGAGCTCAAACTTCCCGGCAGTATCACAATTCAATATAATCAATTCAAGCTCTTTTTATAATTTTATTAAATTAATGTTTCGCGTCACTCGAACATAGGATTTCAAGTGGGCATCATGTACGTGTTGATGTAGTTCCCTTTAATTACCTTACAATTTAAGTTCTTGATTTGGATTTACTAGTCGAATTAAACCTTTTGATATGTTTAGTTAAGTCATAATAATAGTTTATCGACTAGAAAACTTCTCTTTGAACCGTCGGGACACATTAATTAGAATGGATTTCGGGAGAGAAACATAAGAAACACGTTAATTACCTTAAATGCAATCTTCTAGAATAGGAAATTGATTTGGCAGAGACCGATTGTAAGGGCTAGACTAATGCCGTAATGATTTGGGTCTTGAACTAGCTACTGTAAGGGCGATACCTTGATTTAACACGTAATGGAGGTTTCTTTCTCTCTTTTTCTTTTTGGGAATTTGGCTAATTCGACCCGGACTCTTTTCCTTCGTGTTTTTTTTTGGTTTAAAAGGTAACGTTGATAGAAATATAGGACGTGACGCTAAGAGCACAAAGCAAAGAACCACGTGGAAAACGGAGCCCAAAAGATTATTCATGCACCAAAGCCGCTTCTTCCGCGCGTGGGTTTGCCTTGCGCACTCGTCGGAGGCAGCCCAGATCGAGTGTTGGGCGCGAGGAAGAGAAGCGAGAGCGCTGGGCGTGGGTGTGGGCGTGGGCGTGGGCCTGGGTGTGGGCCTGGGACGAGACAGGCGAGGAAGTAGAGAGCCCCGTTTTTTTTTTGTCTTAAAGGGGTAAATGTGGAATTATGATTAGTGAGTGAGGGTGAGATTGGAAGTTCAAAAAATTCATTAATTTGGGTCTTTTGCATACCGATAAAGCCAGAAAGCCAAAGCAAGTGAGAGGAAGCCTTAAGCTTAAGGCCTTTAAAAGGCCTTGGAAATGCTAGCATTTGGGAAATGGGCTCTCAAAATTAAATGCCAAACACACTAGCATTTGCCTAAGGGCCTTTGGAGGTCCAAAGAGCTTTGCAAAGCTGTTCCCAAATGCACCTGTAGTCTTTTCAATTTTTGGCCGAGGGGGAACTTGACCCCCGATTTGGACTCGGCGTTAAAAACGTAGCAAATTCAATCCTTTTAAAGCGCAACTAAAATCTTCAACAACACATCTTTATTCTTCAACCACTATGGAGGGGAGGGGAGGGTTTAAGCTAGATCTGTCCCTCCCTTCCCTTTTTTTTTCTTTGGCTAATTTGGTTCTTTGTTTTCTTTTCCTTAATTTCCTCCTGTTTGGATGATGTTTTTTCTTTTGAAAGATCTAATTTAGATCTAGAAGTTTCTTTCTCCTATTTCGGGGTGGTTTCTATCCCGATCTAGTCTAAAGTTTGGGTTTTTTCCGTATATGATTTTTGGGTTTTGCTTTCCTCAGGTTTGTTGGTGTACAAGTCCAATTTCGAAGGAGATCATAGGAGATCATGAAGGTTCACTTTCATAGGTGTCAAATCTGTGCACGTTCAACCTTATTACTCTGCACAACGATGATGTTGGGGACGCAAAACTTAGGCGCACATTGCTGAAAGACAAAGCCATAGAAACGTATGGAGATCTCGGTGTGTGTTCATTACTAAAAACGAATTTGATGATCGGCCACTGATTTTGGTTTGAAGAAGTCCCAGATCTGCTCTTTGAACGTATGACTCATAACCTTGTTTTGATCATTCATCTACTCATTTGGAACTTGTTTTGTTGTTTTGGTTTGCAATTGAACTGTCTATCCCTATTGTATATTCGTGAAATAAATAAAATGTTTCATTGACCAAAAAAAAAAGCGCAACTAAAAGCTCTATATTGATTTTATTAGACATTAATAACCGAAAATCCATATTAAATGTTTCAATTTGAAATGAAGGCTCTGATTTATTGAGAGAGATAGACCAAAATCCGAAAGCTAGTGAATAACTCCATAGCCGGTCAAATGCATTCTCGAGTAAATGCATAATAACTTTGAAATTACACTCACTTAAACAATCTTTTAAGAGCGGAAATAATGTCTCGAAGCTTACTCATGCATCTAATGGCCTAACGATGGTCCAATTATTAGGAATTTGTACCATTAACACTCGGTCTCATCTAACCCTAGAAACCCGAAACACCCAAAACTCGATTCAAGCGCCTTGAATGGATTTCATTTTGAAGTTAAAGATGCAAAATGACCGAAATTGCTGTGGGTAGCATGATAATGAAGCCGATTTGGACATATAACAAGAAATCGACATCCAATTTGAAGCTTGTTTACTCGGTCACAAGGCAACTATTCCAAAAGTTTATGAAACGTCAGACTGAAATTCTCACAACCCAATTCATATCACGACATGAAATTCACATAGTAGAACTAATATACATTGTAGAACAGAACTCCCCAACTGAGTTTGAGCATTAATGAGTAAAATTGTCAAATTGCACCACATGATTTTTGGTTCTCTTTCTCCTACCTTAGATGGTCTTGATGAATTAACCATAGGTGCATGGAATTAGGAGGGAAACGAAGACCATGACCCATTTATGTAGCATATTTTAATAAACTTATCCATTACAGATCATTTTTAAAATACTGATCTTCGCTGTTCGGCCAACCACATTATTATTGTAACGGAGACATGCTAAGCCAAATATAATAAGAACACATAACCATAATTGGGCAATATAGTATTCTCATATATTTTTAAAATATTATAACAGACCATTTTTTAAGGACCAAAATATTATGCAATTAATGTTAGCCCCCATTTATAAAAATTTCGAACTTATTATGGTCCAAAATTACCATCTTCCTATTCGTGTTAGACTATGGGTCTTTCGGGCAAATGTTTTGGTATTTTCAAATGTTTTAATAGATTGGGTTATGATATAATCAGTACTAGCTAGAAAGAACTCAAAATTCAGCATTATATAACCGGAAAAAAAAAAGGTCTCTTGTTCAGGGTTGAACTCAAAATTGGGCATTATAAGAAGCAATTGCCAATTGCCAATTGCCTCTTGACCGAGCAAAACATTGAGATTTTCATGTACTCTTGGAGCCACCACTTGACTTTCTAAACCAATCATCGTCACCACTTGACCAATCAAATCATTGAGATTTTCCCACAATTTTATGCTAGGCAAAGTCAACAATGAACCACATAAATGACTCTAAAATATTATACATTCAAGTGTTTTAGGACATAATTGGTACAATCAAGAAGCTTAAATCCAGCAAATGCATTCTTTGCCGGGATATCCATGCGAATCACGTACAATTTACATACCACTTTTATCATCATTAGGGATCACACATGATATAGTCCGAACTCTAGTGCTCAGACTCATCAATAGCACGCCTATAATTAACTCAAAGTTCAAAAGAAGAAAAAAAAAGAAAAAATCAAGGAGATTACAGAATATGTTGATGACAAAAATTAGCATCAGAAAAGTGATGTCCACATCGGGTTATGCCATAAATTATCTTAACAATATGATAATCAAGTTAAAGCATGAAATGCACTTGTGATTGTAGCTGCAATACTCAGTGAACACGTGACCGTCCGGACAAAAATTTATCTGGACAAGAATCTAGCTTCTTCTCTCAAGCCCCTTGAGGAAATTCTGTGATTGGAAAAACAGTAAATGGCACATGCATTGTCAGCCAAAGTGCCCAGAATCATTTAAAGCCACTTTATGGAATGCTAGATGTTTGACTACATCCTCGTACCTCAAAATAGAATGCCGATCATCGTTAGTAACATTTACATAGACCTCTATACTAAAAGAGCTTTTTGAACATACTATGAGTATGAAATGTTTTAACATCTTGTAACAAAATAATTAACTGTTTCTGACATTACGCACAAACAGGAGAGTATCTTATTGTGCTAGAATCTACACCAATGATGTCACATCCAGATTCGTGCTTTACATGTAGAATACAAAGAGTCAAAACACTATAGTTCAAGAGTTATCTTGCAATGAGTTCAACTCAAGAATGGGAACTACCTTGAACTGCAAGTTTGACTTAGGTTATAGTCAAATGAAGAGATTAACTGACAAGGATAAGAACAATAAACAATAACTTCACAATAAACCAAGAATTAGGAATGAAGAGGGAGGATGTTGTCTAACTTCATCTTGAAGACCTTTCTAGTGCCTCGTTGTCATTGACTACCATCATACAAGGAAATCTATAGCCATAAGTATACTAAATCTTAGCATGACCATCATACCATACCGCCAAAGCAAGAAACATTGCAACCACGCCCTAATCAATGCCATTCCATTGTTAACAGGCTATGATATAGAAAGGTCACACAATGCAGCCCACTTGTTATATGCCCAAGTAACTGATAATCATTCAATATGCGGCAGGCGTGCATCATAATACCATACATGATGTCCATGATGTATAAAAAAGCAAGAATCATAATCCAAAGGTCTTACCTAGTTGTGCAAAGCCACAAGAGGATTCAACAGGAAGAACCAATGCACGCAGATCTAATGAGAAGCTTGAGTAACCCATGACCTGTGAGGCTTTGGAGCTGAAATCCAAATATTAGCATTCGTATTATCTATGATACTTAAAAAATTCGTAGACTACACAATGTCATAAACAGCAAATGGATGGAAAAGAAGGGGAAAATGGCGAAGAGAAATGATATTCAAGCTCAGGGTTCTATAAAACAGAGAAGGAAACCAAATTCATTTTATAATTGCGTAGACAAATTATTTCAAGGCCATTTTTCTGTATGCAATGAGTTGCCAAAGCATTCTAATTATCTTAGAAGCATGAAAAGGTTATGGTCTGATCAGTCTCTTGAAATATATGCAACTGAAGAGCTCAAATAGGAGAATTGCTTGACCAAGAACCCTGTATGTTTAGTAATTCACAATAAGGATCAAGAAGATACTTTTTTCAACGAGTCTAACCAACGGATTAGCTATTGAGATACTGCACTTCGTCTTTTTCCTTAACAAAGGACATGATGTCCCATTTCTCAAATGGCAATCTGGCTAAGAATACCCAGTCTAGAGGAAAGCAACTTTGATAAACATGGCATCTGAAAATTGGCAAAAAGAAAAGACTGGGCATCTGAAACTTTACCTTTTCTTACTGAGCAAATTCTACACCCATTCATAGCAACATTATGTGGCTGAACACCGCTCCACTGAATCAACTATGCTTAGGGTGCATTTAGTCCAGAATTCCCATTACTGCGGGAGAAACAAGAAAAAAGTTGGAAAGATTCATAAATCGCGGAGACACTTGAAAGGGGGAACAAAGATGAAATTTCTGTGGAAGCCACCCAATATTTCTGATGATCCTGCATTTTCACCTAGCTCATCAACTTGAAACCCAAAACAGATTCCATTTGCAAAACGTGTCCAAGTACCATGCAAGAGATAATTTAGCAGAATAACTGACAAAGCACTTTGCAAAAGAAGGTACCATCTAAGCCAAAACAAGTTCGTCAATAAAGAAATACGCTGAACTTAGGAAGTTTACATTTAGGTCCTAAGAATATCAATTTTAAGAAATGTCTGTACTCTAGGAAACAGGTTTCAGGCAAGCAAATTATCTCTGAAGAGTTTCATATAATTCAATTGACAGTAACTAGGCTCTACACCTTGGCAAACTTCTAACATCAGATTTATAAGAGGTGTGTTTGGGGTAGCTATGGCTTAAACCTAATGTCCATGGAGAACAAACAACACACCATAAACAGGGGATACTTTCAGGCTTTCAATATGGATGGGCAAGTTCTCTTAGAGAGTTATTGGCACCGGTAATCTGATTGAGAGAAGATTTGCGGATGACTTGTATACTAATACTGGCTAGGATGGGTTTCAATCAGCTACATCTTCCAAAGATTGCATATGGACCATGCTCACCGTTATAACAACAGTCTCAGTCTCTCTATAATGAAAATATGCAATGATTAGGGCTAGTTTTTGAGCTCCATAAGGTGGAAATTGAGCAAGGTGGTCCTTTATCTGCACGATGTATCCTCTTGTTTGATGTGGTATTCAGAAAGGCAATGAGCTAGTTCATGTTTCCCACAATACTTTTGACTTATAATCAGATTATTAAGAGTAGCATACTTGAGCTTCTTCTTTCAAAATTAATAATTCAACTGAAAGACATTGTCTGTAATCTAGATTAGCTAGTTTATGCATTGCCCCAATCACAATGAAACAGATACTATTTCACTATGTCAACAAAGTCTGAGTTAAAAATTGATGAGTTTTGAACAAGCTTAGGAAACATGAAATGTTAGATTATGGCAGCGTCAAACAGGTGAAATACTGGAAACACATGCCATACACCACAATTTAGCAAGCACGTTCCCTTATGTATGCAAGAAGAGACAATTGCAACTAAGAAACAAGAAAAGAGATTTCTTTATTGAGTACATTGCCCATGGCATATCAGAAAGCATAATTTCCTCATATTTAAAAAATCATATTTCTTTGAAGATGCTATATTTAACATTTTAAACTTGATAACATTAAAGACATCAAAGAATCTCGCTAGAGTGAAGAAAAAGCGAGGAAGAAGAGATGAAGAAACAGGGGGCGAAAGGGAAAAGGAAAGAACAAACTAAGGTTACCTTAACTTGTGATACTTCCCAGAACTGTAAATTTTTTAGGGCAAATAAAAAAAACAAGGAAATGTCTAACAAGCCACATAGAATTTTTTTTAAAAAAAAAGGGGAAAGAAAGCAGGGGAAGAAAGAAATAATATAAACATGACTTCTAGACACTTCTAGAAACTCGAGTTTCTTCCATTTAGACTTGGAAAAGGACAGAAAAGGTGGAAAAATAGTTCCATAAACGTCGATTTAATTTCATGCTTATGTGTCGCAATATTCAAACTGCAACCACAAACAGAATTGCTATGAAACCACATCCATTGGTAAACAGCATGAGAAGTCATAAACCTCCAGTCAGCTTTAGTTGTCAATTGACGTGTCACAATTTCAAAGTGGGGCTAAGTAGATATGAAATCAGCAACAAAAGCAAGTTCAGAAACTGACCTAATGCATGCCTCAGAGCTAGTTGAATGCAACGACAGTATTGAGCCACAGCCTCCAAATTTATCATTTGCATAGCCATAATATACTTCCTTTATACCTAAAAATGGCTATGAGTCAACTAATCATGTTTTAATAAAAATTTTTTACGAAAGTTTAGTTTTATTTCAATATGACCAACAGATGTACCAATGATCGATAATGCTACTGCACACATTATGCATGGTTCACATATCACATAAAGGGAGCATGCTGAAAACTTCTCTGCAACCTCTGCAGATGAAAATCCAGTCCACCGCCGCTGTTCAAGAAGAACATCAAGAGCTTCCATCTCTACATGTCTTGCTGCCTAGGAAAGCACACGGAGAAAAATAAAGAAAGCATATCAAACTTTGGAGCTTTGTCCAAGAGAAAGTTGCTCTTAATGTAGTTTCAACATAAATTTAGGAAATGCATTTCATGAAATATGTTTTCTCCATCGCATTTATTTAGTTTCTTAACTCTTCCTTAACGTTTGAGTCCAATAGTTTGTCTTTGAATTGGTGCATCTCTTAGTGCCGTTTCCTTCTTCCTCTTAATGTTGAGATCATTTTTAGTGCAAATAACAAATAGTTAACAAAAGCAAATAATGACAACACAGTATAACTCGTCTTCTTCCTCTTCAAATAGTCTCTTTCGTATCTGCTCCTTGTTGACTGTACTTTTAAGGATTGATCGTGTTCATCCTGTGCTCGTTATGCAGACTAAGTGCAGGAGATTAGAATGCATACATTGTATCCTAGGAACAGGATTTTCGTCAAAGCCAACTGCATTAGATCATGAATCCTATTGGAAGAATCACTTTCTTTAAGACAGAATCATTGATACACCTTATCTGGAAATTTCATATCTTTCTTCAAAGACCCACAACACCGAGAGTCCAAGAGAGGATCTTATGCGTGAAGCATGGACAACTGTCTTTGCTCCTCACTATTAGGTGTTCGATCTAATTCTAGTACTCAAGCATTATATTCTTTCAAATTTTATTTGAAAGTGCAGTTATCCTCCCTATACTTGAGATTTTGCAAAGTCTCTTAACTCGCTTCCCATAATTTTAGAATTTTGCATCTCTCATTACACCTTTTTAATCAAGAGAAGTGAAGCCACCATAACAACTCACTCTCATGTAATGTAAAGCAATAAATCATACCCAGAATAATCTATAAATTTATAATCTGTTGAGGCAATCAAGTACTCATTAACATATTCAAGCATGCAATACAGCACAATCCATATGCACTCAACATTCTGGTCCAGCAGCTTGCAACAGCTTTATTTCTATCCAAAAAAATAAATATCATTCCTCTATTCTCTCTCTCCTCATTAAAGCTTTTTCTTTGACTGTTCTCAGTCCAAAATTCAGACAGAGCACAAGGCAAACAAGAATCGTGAAACATTGTACATTGTAAAAGATTCTTGCTATTGTTAGCCGTAGTCATATTTTACAAAAGAATAATGGGAACAAAACCATTTACAGTGTACTAATGCATAGAAAATTCCACTTTTTAACAGACTTGTTCAGATATACTATTTTATCAAGAATTAAAGAAATATTTAAAGCAGAAATACAAAAAAGATTAACAATAACTACGAGCGGATAATGTGAGGGTATCAATTCAGAACAACAGGAAAGTGCTGTTGGCCAAAATTTATAGAAAGGGGTGCAGAAGCAATGATAGACATACATTATGTGTCTCATTAGTCCTGTTTCTTCCTGCCGCAATACGGTTGCCTTCTTCAACAATCCCACAGCTGTTCAATGAAGGTATAATATAAATAAAGTACAATGTGAAATCATTTACTAATTAAGACTTAACTAGAAAATAAAGTAACATATTTGAAATGCACCTGGTTACTGAAAATCAGTTTCTTACCTAGCTCAAACTTCAAGGCTGTCCAAAGCAAGCTTTGCCTTATTAAAAAAAAGCAAATAAGTCCTGTTACTTGTTAGGAGAAAGTATGAGTATAAGAGTCAGAATTTCTCTCATAAGTGCATACAGGCAATTCAAGGGGAAATCAGCATCAAGTTGCCGGAACTAGGAATATTTCAGTATCAATATACAGCTAGTAATGGAATGAATCCATATCTTGTAGCTATAAGATCGGTCCTGTATAATATACTGGTCACAAGCTTCAGAGTAATGATTATCAGTACATACTCATCCTGTAATTCAGATGCAAATCCCACCTAACACTCAAACTGATATGGCTTTAATAACACTAAAGTAAAAACAGCAACTAATTTGAGAAACTACATGTTGCTCATTCCACTGTGTCTTATTATTGGTACCTCAGAAGTTTATCTTTCATTAATCAGGTTTCGCTCAAACATTCAAGAAGCATCCAGGTGTTTTAGCTTCTCGGTCATTTTCCTTCATAAAATCTAGCACATAAGGACAGAAAGAGAATTTTAAACTGTTGCGAAGGCCTCATGATTCAGAATCGACATCAGCATCTTGTGCTTTTGTCTCTATTCTACTGAATAACTTATGTAAACTCCATGTTTCTCACGATTATTTCTTTTTCATATCCACAGTCCACAGGATGAAAGAAAATAACCAACTAACCAGTTAACTGTGGGCACAACAGATGTTCATGTTAGGCTCACACTCCAAGTAAATTTGGTCTTCAATTCTCCCTAGTTGCCAAAGTCAAGAAGTGGTTAAAGGACTCGACTGTCAAGCAACCTTTCCTGGTGGCTTGCCATGTCATTGCATCTTCTTCATTTTTCTACGGTTTTGCCTCTTCTTCATCAAACATAGAGACAGAGCCCTATCCCAGTGATAGAAGTTTCTTCAAATTCAATTCTCCAGGCAAACCTATCACCAGCTGCACGTCTTTATGATAAGTACATACTAGATACTACACATCCACATTCCCTAGACACCTCAAAAGCTCCCAAATCCATTCCTCTCTCCCTCACAACCCATAGCACCCGGATTGGCTCAGTATTTTGCCTGAGAAGCGGACTGAACCAACCCATGTACACCCTACTTCCCATTACTTCACTCTCCCTTGCTTGTTTTTTCTTTGAACCTAGACTTCATCTAATTCTTTCTATAAATTGCCACCGATGAAAACAAAACAAAAAAAATCTACAAATTCCAGAGATTGTCGCTAAGTTTGCAGCGTGTAATGCCGACAACCTATGAATTCACAATCAAGCATCCACAGACAAAACTTACGAAGGAACATCGATTCAGCGTCTCTCGAACAAATTCAACGACACATTCTTCATGTTCGCGCGCAATTGTAGCACCAACTGAGTCGAATTCAAAATCCAGCTCAAGTATCACATCAACTTAATAATATTCAGATGTGTCACGCATTACCTGATCAACAGCAAGCTGCGCAAAGCCCAGAACCTCAGGAGAGAATCGTTCACCCGAAGCTACGTCAACAGTTTCCATGGCTTCCCAGCGGTGGTAGTCCGTCACCTACGCCGGCCGGTCTCCGTCAACCGTCGTCGACGAACTTCTTCTGTTGGTCGCCTCCGTCGGCAGGTGGCGATCATCCATGCGTCAAAGCTCACTGGTGGCGTCGTATTGGAAGATGAGGAGTGGTGATGCGGAAAGTGGGGGTCGATGAAGTTTGAAGAAAGAATTACAGAATTCTATTTGGGAATAAAGTTGACTAACTTGGGTTAATTAAAGGGGATTTGAGCAAAAAAAAAAGGTGATTGATTATTTTAAGCAAGCGATCATCAAATATATATTATACTTCTACAAGGATGGAAGGGTACTTCGATAAAGACCAAAAAACAATTTTGATATGCTCATTTCGCAAAAAATTTGACATTGATAATTTTCAAAAAGTCGTTTCCAGAAAAATAACATAATGGGGCAGCTACGTGATCAAGGCTTCCGACAATTTTTACGAGTCATGTGTTCAAAATCTGTTTATGGTGATAGTTGTTGAGCAAGGGAGAGCGACCGAGACAGTTCCTTGATTTCATACTCGAGTATAAAATGCATGAATGGGGCATGGATTGAGGGGTTGAATCGACGTGAAACTAATAAGCCCGGAGAGAAAAGTAGATGCATTGGAATTGAAATTACATTGCAAGGAACTAAATTTTGAAACGAAAATACATGGAAATGAAAGTGGCAAGAAACGAAGGTGCAAGTAAAGGAAAAGTAAAAAAAAATGAAAAACAAAGATACCTTTGCATGCTTTCTTGGTCGAACTAATTTTCTTGATATTAAGTTGAGAAGTAGGGCGACCTTCTCTCTCCTTGTGGAGGGCTCTTTGGGGATGATTATTTCCATTGTTGTAGCTAGCAAAGTTAAATGCTAATTAAAATGGACACGTAAAGCACCTCAATGTTAATAAATGGGTAAAAGCGGGTGCTAAGAGCAGGTTACAAGTTTTTTTGAGAAAATTAAAGGAGAAGAACAAGAAGAAAGAATGCATTTTAATCGAGATCGGCGAGTTCACTTACCTATGAATTGCTTCCTTAGCAAGTTTCGATCATTCTAACAACAAAAGCTGCAAGCCAACACTACCATCCTCATCTCTGCCAGTCGAATTGGAAGTTGGCATGGTCTTGGTTCGCATACCATGAGGGAGAATAAGCTTAGGATTTCCCTTTGATACTATTTGACTATGTTCCTCACTACTCCTTTGACAATCCTGCAAGTCTTTCCGTAGCTCTGTTTCGATCAAACTATCATTGTGCATAAGTGGACACTCAACTTTTAAATCTGTTGACTCAAGAATAACCTCGTGGAGTAAAGTTGGATCGATAAGCCGATTGTTTTGAATTACAACCTTTAAATTGTCATCAAGTGGCTTGCATATTATTCGACATCCCCACCTTTTTGCCTTTGTAGCCGATAGTGTAAGGCTAAAGTGTACATAACTCCCACCAATTTGACCAAAATCGACTTCTCCCCACAGATCATATGGTGTGAAATACCAAAGAAAGATTTGATCCACATCCATTACCAAGAAGTCCATTGCTCCTTTGCAATCCCGCATTTCGCCATTCACATGTGGTAAAATCTCAACTATATGATTATGTGCCTGTCCATCATTATTGAAAACGGCACAAAGAGTCAATCCAAGAAACTTGTCATACAAGTCCTCTGAAGCCATGAATGATACGGAACTCTCTTCAATAGGGAGGACCCACTCTGGCATCTCTCCTCCAGGGAGCCAAATTGTGTAATCAGGAGGCGTCTATTATAAAGATAGACCATTAGAAAGTACCGAAGTTTGTTATTAGTAGTACTAAAATAAACGAATTCATTTTGAGTTTAGTGATTAATCCTAGTGAATTCCACTTCAAAACTAGAGCTCTCTAAATGAGTAGAGATTCAATGACCCTTTCTTGCATTAACATACAACTCTCATGTGATAGAAATCATTCCCATAGAAGTACGGTAGCCAACTTTATTACATGCAAAAAAGTGCAGAGTCACTTTATATTTGTTTGTGTTTCTTGAGCCTTTGCATTTACTACTATTCCAATAAACAAGAACACAATTCATCCAGCATATACTCCGTGAGAGAGAGAGAGAGAGAGAGCCTAACCCGGTCCAGAGAGGGAATGTCAGCCACGGTCAACACTCTACGGACAAGAGCAGGAGATGAAAACGAATCTCCATTTTTTTGCAGAGATTCGAAATTATTAGCTGAAATATGCTTCAAAAATGGTGGAAGCTCGGGTATCTCTTGTAATTGATGGGCATATGAAATTACATATACGGATAAATGATTACGCTTATGAATAGATGTGGGAAGGCTAGTAACATTGCTCTCTGCCAGAATTAATCGTTGCAAGATGGGAAAACAGGAAGGATTCTCGAGAAATCCTATTTCGGACAAATTACATCCCCCAAGACATAAATAGAGTAGATTTGAAAGTCCGGTCTTCATGTGCGGATCAGCTGAATCCTCATACTCTGGAAATCCTATTATATTTGTGCAAGACGCAAGATTCAAGATTTCAATGTTTTGTAACTTGTAAATGCTAGACGGAAGACTTACCAAGTTCTTGCAATTACTTAAAACCATTACTTTCAAAGAGACAAGATTTTCTATTGATGCAGGAAGTTCTTTAATAGCGGTCCCTCGTAAATAAAGCCTTTTCAAGCCTTTGAGTTTACGTGGAATATCAGGGAAACTGTCAACCTTTCTGCACCCGCTTAAATTCAACAACTGTAACTTGTCGTGATAAGCAATAGACTCAGGGGCTTCTATCAAGTTTGTGCAATCACAGAGAACCAATTCCTCAAGATTTGGAGTATAAGAAAGGTCGGTCATATGAACCAACGATTCACAGTTACTGAAATTAATGTACTTCAATTGTTGGAAGTCCTGCAAAAACAGCGAAACCAACATTTCATTAAAAGTTACTATAAATTGATTTTCTGAGAATTACATATTGTATTGAGAAATAAGTAAACAATTAGAAACTTTACTAGTAATTACAAATCTATATGTATATGTTGTAAGGGATTGAAATATAGAGGTGATAAATCAAAAAGCTAATGGATATTGGTTGGATGCGGGCCACGTGGTAAAACTATGCCACATGTCATGACATGTGGCAATTAGAAAAGTGGTAGAAAGACATCAGAAGTGCCAAAAGTTGTGTATGGCGCTCATTTTTATTCCAAAAGTTTCTTTCAGATCATTTAAATGCCAAATCTGATCTCGAATGCCGAAAATTTGATATGGTAATATTTTAATATTTTTTCCACTGACATGGCTCGCTGGACGTCTAAATCAACATAAAAAAAACCCGAAACGACGTTGTTCAACAAGTTTCACCTGCCTGCACGACCCAAAACGATGTCATTCAGCAAGAAAAATCAATTTCTTGCTGAACGACCGACAGAAAGGGGATGCAAAGGGGGGAAAAGGGAGCATAGTGAGAGAGCGAAAGGGAAATTCTCTCCGGCTTCTTGTCTGGGCAATTCATCAAAACCACCTCAAAGTATGCTGTCAACGGAGCTAATTCGTTGAAGAACCTGGCTGCAAACTGAAGGCTCGGCCATATCCATTCTCAGCCACGCATGGTGAGGAGTTCGAATCGCGGTTGGTGTTGCCTCCTTCGCCAACCAAGTCCCTTGAGGCGGTTTCTAGAGCCGTTTTGTTCCAATCTACCCAGCAATCGTGTCCAGTGACTTTCCCTTCACAAGGTACGCCCAAGCTCCTCTCTTTTCCCCTGTTTTGTCGAATCGGCGAACTGGGGCTCACCGGCCCTGATTCTCGCGCGTTCCGAACCTGCTCATACCTTTCTCTGTGTATTCCTAGTGTTGTTTTATGGTTATGGTTGAGTATGGTCTGAGTTTGCGCCCCGATTGCTTTCTGGTTGTCCCCTCGGCCGTTATACCTTAGGTGTTCGATGAAATGTCTGGGTGAGGTTTGTGCACTTGTTCTTGGTTTTCCATCCAATCTAGGTGTTCATTGATTGCTGGATGTATTTCATGGCTTTCTAAATTGATATCACGCCAGTGTCTTTCATATTTCGTCGAGTCTGGTTCGTTCGGAGCGATTGCTCTTCCCCTCTCTCTCTCTCCTCCATTTCTTTGACTGAGCTCTGCAACATGAGATGGAAACCAAGTGATCTCGACTGAACAGCACTCTTCTCACATATCTAAACCATGTCGTTCCTTGCCCTCTCTCTCCAACCTATCAACGAATCTGGCATCCTCCTTTAGACCCATGAGTGGTTCCCGACTGCTCGCATCTTCATTGCTCTCTCCACCTCATGCCACACCCGCTTCTCCTACGCCAAGCCCTTCATCGCTCCCTCCTCCTCCTTTGATCCTGACCCCACTTCCACCTTCTACTTTATCAGTGATGACCCCCTCACCGCCTCTTACGGCCTTGCGACAGCCATAGAAGCCTTGGTTTCCCTTAAAATCGCCCTTGGTGAGAAGGAGGTGGCTTGGTGTCGTTTGTTGAGGTTGGGGCGCAGCTCATAGGTCTAGGTGGTGATGGGTGAGCATCGAAGAAGCTATGGCCAAGTAGTCACAGTGTGAATCAACAAGGGTGCAGAAGGTGAAAAGAGAAGAAAAAACAGAAAAAATGACATGGAGGGAGAGGAGGAGAAATGTACACATGGAAATGCCATGTGGACCAATTTTTTTTATTTATAAAAATTCTAACTTATATAAAAATTTTAATTATAAATGCCACGTACTTATTTTGGTCGGAATTTCTCACTGGAAGCACTTAAGTGATCATTTTTTATTAGATTTTGCACTTAAATGATTCGGTGAAAACTTTTGGCACTAAAATGAGCGCCGTACACAACTTTTGACACTTCTAATGTCCTTCTCCCCAGAAAAGTAAAATGAAGTGCCAAACGACAACCATGCGAATGTGGGCCACGTGACAAAATTAAGCGACATGTCATGCCATGTGCCAATTAGAGAAGCAAAGTTATTGTCACGTGGCGAGCACCGGAGTGAACATTTTTTTATTCTAATTTAGACTATTTATAATGGCTTAATGTCAAGACTATATTCTATCACAATGAAAGTTTTCAAAAAATAAATGAAATTTTAAATTTCTTTGAAACCATGCAAAGACAATGAAACCAACTTTGAAAAAAATTATGAAGAAAAAGAATTCAGATATACAATTCAATATCTAGCTCTGAATTTTGATTAAGAAACTAGTCGTATGCCACCACTAGATCCCATTATTTGTAAACGCATTACAACATTATTGGCAAAGTTTCTAATAAATATTTTATTATGTTTGCTTAGAAATGTTGCTCTTTAAGGACTGACTTAAGTAATTAATAATGCCTTGTTTTACAGCACTGTGCATTCAAACCTTTGACAGAGTTAATTCTATCGATGCAGGACAAATCTCATTGTTAGGTATGTACATTGGGTAAGGCTCTATCACTTGATAACTAACTGGCCTCTTAAGGTTACTTTCAGTTGGAGATGTCATGACTAGGATATCTAATTTACCACATCCAAATCAAGCATTTAGCCACTTAGCCAGCTACTGCTTGGGTGTTTTCACTTTTATACACAATATCAACGAATTCATTCTTTATATTATTGTTTCCTCTATATTTGCTCATTATACAAATTTTCTGTAAAAAAAAAAAGGTTATGTGTAAACAACCGACACAATTAGAATAGGTTACGCAGCTCACACTAGCACATTTGCATTCTTCACTAGGTAGATTTGATTTGATTTTGAAATATAACTATGTCGATTGTTAGAGACATTGGATTTAAAAAGTATTTTACCTTCATCTATATTATTATATAAAGTAAAGAAAGGACATCCTACTTTTAAGGGATTTCAATTTTCTTTTTAATTCTTTCCTTCAATTATACTCAATTACTTATTTTACAAATATTATACTCATGGACGGATACATGAAATTGGTTATTCTCTTTTATCTCACATACTTTATAATTATGTCTCAAGTTTGAGCCTATATATTGAACCCGACCTGATTGGAGGATGGGGACCTTCGTATTGCATGAGGCGTAAAAGAAAAGTCCAAGTTGGACTTTGACATGGTGTTGCATTCTTTGGATCATAATCTCGTATTATAATTTGTTTTTCTTTGTTGGATATATGAACCAACGTTCGGTCAACCGACAGGGTTTCTTCATATCTATCCAAGGTATGAGACCAAGAGTTGAACTCCTCTGATTGCCACCCGATTGACTTTCCTTTAAAAGGCCGTGCAAGAGGAAACAAAAAGGAATACTCTGAAGAAAGTCTAGGTGGGTTCCAGAGATAGAAATAAAGTGTGGGTTCTATTTCGATCTCCCTGCAGCTGCAACCGCACAAAGGAGAAACAAGGGGGAAGCTCTTCTTTGGCTGGGCACAGGAGCGGTAACACAGGCTGATATATATGCAATGTAGTTTTATATCCAAATTTATTTGTTTCTTTGTGAGCACTATGGGTTTAGGTGTATCTAGGACTAGGAAGTGCTCAAGTGTGTAAGCGATTGTAACTATAAAATTCTCTGATTAATTAATGGAGTTTTTGGTGCTGGCTCTCTCCATGGAGTAGGTACCAATACTGAGATTGAACCACACAAATATTTCGTGTTTTTTTGTTATTTTTTTTTTTGGGTGAAGAGTGTTTTTTTGTTATTTCTGTAGTCATTTTGTGTTGATTTAATTGCAAGTTTCTGTATTATTTTACCAAGATTGGTATCAGAGCTATTGCTAAAATCTTTTGGATTTGATATGGGAATTTTGCTTGTTTGATTGTTGTCTAGAAATTTTATTGTTACAGATATGTGTGGAGTGAAAGTAAAAATTTTGAGAAATTTAACGGGAGGAACAATTTTGCGTTGTGGAGCGTTACGATGCATGCTCTATTAACAACCTAAGATTTGGCCAAGACATTGGATGGCAAGGCTAAGTTGCTAGAAATGATGAAAGATGCCGATAAAGGTGAGTTAATTGAGAAAGCGAGGAGTATGATTCTATTGAATTTATCAAATGGGGTATTAATAATGGTGGCCGAAGAGAAGGATGCTCCAGCATTGTGGGCAAAACTTCAGGCACTCTATGTAAAGAAGGGTTCGAATATCGCTTATACATGTTGAAGATGATGTTTCAAGTTTGTTATACTAAAGATACTTCTATCAAATCCCATTTAGATGTGTTTAACAAACTCATAATGGACTTGAAGAACGTTGAAGAGACCTTAGATGATGAAAAATAAGGCATGATATTGTTGGCTTCTCTACTAGAGTCATGAGAGTACTTTACTAACTCAGTATTACAGGGGCATACTACAATTACCTCAAAAGAGGTAGAATCTGTTTTGTTCTCTAAGGAGTGGTAGAGAAAGTTGAAAGATGAGGATCTAGCACAAGAGGTGGCGTGAGGACTAGTGATTTGAAGTAGAGATCAACATCGGAGTCTAGATGCAGAGGTAAAACCAGATCAAAATCTCACAATAAAAAGTCTAAGGGTTGCGTGATGTGCTTTGACTGTCATGAGGAGGGGCACATCAGGAGAGATTGCCTAAAGCTAAGAAATGAAGATATGCCAGTGCAAAAATAGAAAGAGTCGTGCCCTTCAAAGTTGAAGCATCCTCCCCAGATAAACTACCCACCTTGCAGTGTCCCCCTCCCGAATTCTCGATGCGGCAGTTAGGCATAGCAGGCAAAATACCTCAAGTAGTGTAGTGTGGCGAATGTTGTCGAGGAAAGCACCAATAATGCAAAGGCTATCTTGAGTGTGACTATCGACTCATCAAGAGATGTGTAGTGCTAGAATTTGGGGTATTCTTATCAAATGATGCTTCATAAAAACTGGTTTACTACTTAATAAACTGCACATGATGATAGAGTTATGATGGGGAATAACGCAGCCTACAAGATTGTCTGGATAGGGACACTTCGAATTCGGATGCACGATAGGTAATGCACATATTGATGGATGTGAGGCATGTACCGAAGCTTAAGATAATCGTATTTCTCTTGAAACACTCAATAACATTAGGTGTAAGTACATGACTGAAGAAGGAGTGCTGAAGATCTCTCAATGTGCCATGACAGTGATAAAGGGGAAGAAGGTGAATTCTCTATATCATCTACTGGGAGAGACCATAACCAGATCTTCTGTAGTTTCGTCAAGCGAGTCAGACTCAAACTTGATTAAGTTATGGCATATGCCATTAGGGCACAAGAATATGACAAGTATGACGATGCTGAGTTAGAGTGGATTGCTCAATGGTCAGAAGATAAGGAAGCTAGACTTGTGTGAGTAATGCATCTTTAGGAAGCAAAGCCGAGTTAAATTCACTACAGCTATGCATTCGACCAAGCAACTGATTGGTTATATTCATTTAGAAGTCCAAGGCCCATCTCCGATTTCTTCGAAAGGAAGAGCTCGATATATGTTGATATTCATCGATGATTATTTGACAAAGGTATAGATATACTTCCTAAAGCACAAATCTGAGGTGTTCAATCGGGTCAAGAAGTTTAAGGCACTCATTGAGAAGCATTCAGTAAACAAATTTAGTGCCTTAGGATCAATAACGACATAGAGTTCTATAGAAAAGATTTTGCCAATTTTTGCAAGGGAGAAGTGGTTTTGGGACACCACATAGTGCCCCGGACACCACAGTAGAATGGTGTCATAGAATAAAGGAATAGAACTTTGATTGAGTGAGCTAGGTGCATTCTTTTGCATGCAAGACTTGGCAAGGAATTTTGTTTTTAGCTAATAGTTAATGGTACAAAAAAATAGTAAATGACAAAGTTTGTGTATAACTATAGAAATGAATTTTTTAAGTTCTAGTCCTAGAGAACATTTAACTAACACCCTTTCATATTATCTTTAACAAAATATATGTTGATGGAGGAAAATGGAGCCAATGATTGTGGGACGCATGATATAGCCATAGCACACTATTCTATCCAACTTTCCATTACTGTATCAATATGTATATAATCCTAAAGCTACGTTTGGTAGTTGGGATAAAATTCAAAATATGATAAAATTTGTCATATCTCATGTTTGGTGCTTGTTCAAGATATGATAAAGTCGGACATATGAGGGATATAATCCCGATAAAATTATCCCATGGGAGAGGTGGAATAAAGGTTGATAGGATTTCTAATATCCATAATATAAAAGTTATTTTTCTCGAATAACAAACTTGGTAAATCAATAAAATTAAAATAGTATTTGAATATAAATGATATTTGAATTTTAATATAAAAATTCAAAATAACAAAAAAAATTAGAATAAATTTGTTTTTATTTATTCTTATTTTCATTTTTATATTCAAGTTTCTTTATATCTTATGATGTAAATTTCATATATATATATATACACACACACACACATTTAATATTTATATTTATTACATATTTTAGGCATATTTGTATAGTTTACTATTTAATAAGATTTTATTAGAGAATGATGGAAGGGGAAGAAATAAAAAAGAAAATAATAAAAAAAGAGAGGGAAAATAATAAAAAAAAATGAAATAGGCAAGAGTATCGTGAGAAATTTTTATCATCTTCATTTGTGTAATTTTTATGTTCATTTACACTGATATAATGCTCATAGCAAATAATGGATATAGAAATATGTGAAAATATCCAGTTTTATTGCTGCAATTTACCAAACAATAGATAAGATATAGCAAATCCTTGACTATTATATAATCTATATTGACCGGGTGAACATTGAATATGTCCTTATTACATATCCTTAGGCCACAACACTCTTCATGTGGAAGGAAGCAAGGAGCTTCGGTAGATCAGACAACACGAAACCTACTATTCAAGTTTTTGAGTGAATTTCTTAACGTATTAATGAACTTTTCATTCAAAGTTACTATAAACTGATTTTGTGAGTATTAAATATCACATTGATGCTTTACCAAAAAAAAATATCACATTGAGAAATTACTAAACACTTTGAAACTCTACTGGTAATTATACAAACATACTTATATGTGTGTGTGTACATTTTAGTAACTCAGAGTTAACTCTTATCATTTGACATTTTAGATATTATTTGAAAGAATTGAATAATATATAGACACACAATATAAAAAATGTTCACAAGTAAAATTGGGGTAACACTTATTAGAAGATTAGAATAAGTATAATTAAAAATCCCAAATCAACATGCAGATTTACCCCTTATTAATTTTCGTCTTACAAAAATCCTACACTGGTACAATTATGACACATTTATCAAAATCTAATTTTCGTTTAATAAAACATCCCATACCAGTACTCCTTACCCAAATCTACTCTCTATTTGTAGATGAAAATTAGTTTAGGATAAAACGGTGCCACGTGTCATGCATGTGGCAATCCTAAAATCTAAGTGAAGGGTCACTTGGCAAATATGCGAATGTGGGGCATGTGACAAAACTATGCCATATGTCATGCCATGTGACAATCATAGAAGCACAGGAAAGTGCCACATGGCGAGTGTGGATGCGGGCCACGTAACAAAATGATGCCACGTGTCAAGTCATGTGACAACCATAGAAGCAAAATGAAGTGTCACGTGGAGAGCACAGCAGTGAACACTTTGTCGGATTCCGGCTCTAACTATATATAATAGATGAAGGTCAAGAATATATGTTTTATCACAAAAGAATTTCCCAAAAATCAATAAAATGTAAAATTTGTTGAAGTTTATCAAAGACAATGAAACCAACTTTGAAAAACATGGGAAAGAAAATACAAATTTCATATATTGAATTCAAAAGGGCTAATGTAGGTAAATGCTCACCTTAAATTGATTTGGCACTACTGTGATACTGCAATTGCTCATATCAAGTCCCACTAATTTCTTTCTACCAGAGGAAAATTCTAGAATCCGAGGAGCACATCTATCCCATCGAAACCATCTTAGCTCATTAGGAAGCCATATAGGACCTTGGAAAGAATTATGCACATTTTGCAAAATGAGCATTCTCAAACTTCTCAGTTTTGTAAAAGCATAAGGACTGATACATATTTCTGTTGGTTGAGGTGGCTCCACCACTATGGCTTTTACAACACATTCTTCCTGTATAAACAAAACTATTTGGGTTATGCAAGTTCAGTAATTAGAGTAAAACAGATAAGGAGCATAATTCTGATCATATATGCAAGTCTTACCGTGTCACTTGACAAAACATCGACAACGTCATCATACAACCATAGTCTGCTACGTTTCCCGGGATCATCGCTTTCTTGGTTCACAATATCCATACCCATCAATTGAATCAAGTCATGCATTTGTATGTTCTTGGACTCAATTCTTATCAAGGACCTCTCCATGAGAATTTGTAATCCTATTACTGCCTTAAGATCGCAACTGTCAAGAACTTTCTTTACATACTCACTATCCCAGCCCTTAAAGAAGCAGGCAATGTGGAGAAAGATCTCTTTCGCTTTTGGCTCTAGTCCATCATAACTTATTTTGAGCACATCATTAATGCCTTTTTTAGGAGCCGTAGAAATTTCATCCAGTGCACTTTCCCATTCATATTCTCTTCTACCGCGTAAGAAGGAACCTAGCACCTCAAGTGCTAAAGGAAGGCCTTTAGCATGTTTTAGAACATTATCCACTAAATCTGTCTTGATTTTAAATTTTTGGTGTGTTGGAAAAGCATGCTTACTAAATAGCTCACGAGCTTCACTATCATCCAGTTCTCTAACCTCGTACACATGATATTGATCTATCCCGAGATAAGTTAGCAAATGGCTATCTCTTGTAGTAACAATGATCCTGCTCCCGTTATGAAGCCACTTACCTTCTCCTACTAAAGCATGTAATTGGCACAAGTCATCCACATCATCAAGGATGAGGAGAACTTTTTTGTGACAAAGTCTTTCTTGTATTAGATTAATACCTCTATCAACATTGGACACTACTAATCTTTCTTTCAGTGCTAATATCTCAAATAGTAATTTTTCTTGCAAAGTTACTAAATCCTTGCAATCTTTTGAAACTTCTCGAACATTCGCCAAAAAACATGAATTCCCAAATTGATTGAAAATATCATTATAAATAGCTTTGGCTAAAGTCGTCTTTCCTATGCCTCCCTGTCCCCATAATCCTACCATGAGAACATCATCATTAGACTCAAGGTTTAACATCGATTTTAACTTAACCACTCGGGAATCTATCCCAACCGGATGTGTAGCAACATGCAGAAGTGTTCGGTCTAGGTGAGTGGAGATTTCCGTCACAATTCTTTTTATAAGCTCTGACTCATCTCTGAAAAAAAAAAAAGAAGAAAAAGAAGTTGTGGCATCATTTTAGCAATTTGAATAAGCAAATAACAAGCAATTACTAGCCAACGATGACAAAAGCAGTGCATCACATTTTTACATAACCATAGCCAAAACAAAATGTATTTCTACCAAGTCAAATTAGAACTCAAAAGAGCTCCACTACAATCGAACAAGTTCAAGTTCAACTTTTAGTCTTCCAAGTGATTCATGTTCTTTTGATTTATGCATGATGATTTACTTTTTTTTTGTTGAACTATTATATGTGATTTATTTATACACTTAATAAAAAAAACTTGCCAAGCTTAATTTTCTTTTAATTATCAAATTTTCTTCAATTTTTCCAAATTTCATTTTTCTTTTTTAACTAAATCTTAGATTTACCAACTCTTATATGAGATTACTAAATTTAACTTAATCCACTAAAGAATTTTCAGAAACCAAAAGATGAAGCATCTATACATGTACTTACAATCATGTGTGTGCAGATTTTTTACAAACAATCTTTGTACTTGTAAAAATTGGCTTCTTACACAAAATATGGACTCCACTCTACTTACCCATCTTTCAAATGCCACCCGAACAAGTTAGCAGCATCGGAAAGAGCTTTCTCCCATCTCTTCACTTCCTTTGAATCCTTCCCGAACTTGGACTCATGCTTAATCATAGCTTCTCTATACCTCTCTCTTGGTGTTTTCACTTCTCTAGGTTCCACTTTGTAAAACAAGGGAAAGACCAAGAGAGCTCTTTCTTTCTTGCAGTCCATGATTCTCGCCACCTCTTCCAAACACCACCATGAGGAAGGGAAATCCTCAGAGAAAACAATTAACGCGATCTGTGATTCATCGATTGCCTTCATAAGTGCTGGTGCTATTTGCTCTCCTTTCCTGAGCTCCTCGCTATCAACATAAGTGTAGATTCCTTTTTGGTTAAGAGCTTCGTAGAGATGACCAAGAAAGTTGTTCCGAATGTCCTCACCTCTGAAACTTAAGAACACATGGTAAATCCTTTCAGGTTTTGATGAAGAAGCCATTAGATGATGGAGTTCAACCATCAGCAAAGAGTATTAGCTTAAGATTTGGTAGTGTGTTTTCAAGTAGTTCATTCACCATTTGATCTTCTTGTTGATTTATTCTTATACTAGAGGACAGAGGTGCATGGCTTTTTTAGGGCAAAGTCAATAAAAAAATAATATTAGAAATTTGGAAAATGATGGACTAAGATATCTAATAGGTATGACCACATGGACTTATTTTTTTTCAAGAAAGCAAATCGCGGGGTTATTCCGATTGGCTGGCAAATGGATAACAAAGGTAGAGAATAGTATAGATCACTACTGGTCCCAGTGGACTCAACTTTGTTGGCTTCCTTGAAATCACATCCACAACCTCCGAGTAGTTTTTTGTAACATTCTCAATTTTAGTCCCTAGGAATTGGCCATGGAAATAGTGTATGGACTGATCCAAGGGTCGGTTATAGATCAGGCTAGTATGGTCAATCGTTCAAGGCACCTAAAATCTTGATTACCTCAGTTCTTTGCCAAACCAAATTTAGTGAAATTTGGGATCCGAAGAAGGAAGTGCCATTAGAACTAAGCAAAGGGATGAGACTCATTTCTAAGCCCTCCAATCTTACCCATGATTTTGCTAGAATTAAGTTTTATTAAACCAAATTCGGTGGTTTTCCCATTTGGACTCAATTCTTGATCTTGTTATGGAAAAACCTAGATTCGGATCCTCTATACCTCTTTGTTTTGTTATTTTTGTGGAAACTTTGTGGACCGAATTTCCTAAAATTTTCTTCTTCAAAGTTGTTCCAAATATCTTGAAGTTTAACATATTTTAATTTCGGAATTTTTGGACTTAATTTGGGTTGGACGATCGGCTCATTTTTGGACCGTATAAAACTGCTCAGAATGGGTATTTCTATGATGTTAACACTTTCCTGATTTACTACAAACTTCAGTGACTCTCGAGCGATTCTTAGCGTGTTGCTTGAGCATGTGGAAGGTGGGTTCTCGACCTCGAGCTCTCTAGTTGCCGAACAACAAGAAGAGGCATGGGCTAGTCGGTGAGCTCTTTATGTGGCCGCACAACAAGGAAGACGAGGGCTAGGTGGTGAGGCTCTCATTCTCTCTTTCACTTGGTGTAAAAACAAGAAGCAAGGAACCAAGAAACAAGATGGTGATGGCTTGAGAGTGGCGTGAGAATGGAGGATGGCGTGAGAGAGGCGGAGCAGGGGGGCGACTTCACGTGAGGCTTCTCTTTCTCTTCCTCTCTATATATTGCAAGCCAAGGTCAAGAGAGACAAAAATGTCATTTTCACAAGGGTCCCTAAAGTCTTATGGCCATTAATGTGTGTCATGATGGAGGGGTGCCTAAAGTCAAAAATCATTTAAGGCTTGTCATGATGATGTGCCCCAAAGTCTAACTTTAATTAATACAAGCCATTAATGATCCTTATCTCTTCCTCTCTTTCTCTCTCGGCAGCTCTCTCGGCCGACTCTCATCTTGGCCGACTTCCCTCTCTCTCTCTCTCTCCCTATTTCTGTGGCTCTTACTTGAGTCATTAAAAGGAAGAGATAAGGTGTCATCATGAAAGGGTCTCAAAAGTCTCATGTCATTAATTTAGGCTTCTTGAACAAGCTTCATTCTTGGTCATTCATCTCTCAACTTAGGCTTCAAGTTTTGACTTCTCTAGAATCCTCCAAGTCCAAGCTTGCTTCTCTCTTTTCTCTCTCTCTTAGTTTCCCCCTAGGCAGACGTCCAATCAAAGCATAACATGTCTCGTTTGAAAGCTCAGAACGTGTAATTTAAATCACCAGAAGACATCAAGTCAAAATTCCAACGTTTTCGTATAGAAAATGCTGAATCTTTAAAATCTGATAAAACCGGGCAGTTTTGCACTGTTCACGAAATCAGACTTGAAAACATAGTAAATGGACTCTCAAAATTCTCAAATTTCAATATGTCATAAACAAGGCCTTAACAAACATTTTTCATGGAGAGCATGAAATGTCAATCTCTGTAAACACCATTTTTAGTAGCTCAAAGACAGACTAAAAACAGTTCATCGGAACAGAATTCTTGTTTCTAAAAGTAAGCTCTATCCAAAATTCAAATCATCTCGAAAAATTTCCAAATTTATTTACGTTAGAAAAAGGAAGTTTTCAACAATTTTTGTGAAGGAAACTTTTTCAAAATCATCCTAGAAAAGCTTGTACAAAATAAAGAAATGGTGAACATCACCGAAATACCCATTCTGGGCAGTTTTATACGATCTGAAAATCAGGCCATCATATCACTCATATCAACTCCAAAAATTCTAAAATTAAAGTATGTAAAACTTCAAGATGTTTGGAGAAGCTTTCAAGAGTAAAGTATTTGGAAATTTGGATCACAAAACTCTCCCCAAAAATAACAAATTGAAGGGGTACAAAGGATTTGAAATTGGGTTTTCCAAAACATGAGTAAAAATTTGTTCCAATTGAAAAACTACCAAGCTCGCCTAGAATTCGCTCGGATCTGGGCGAGCTTGAGCTCGCCAACCATGGTGAGCTCGGCCAGCTCGCCAGCGCCGACGAGGGCCAGCTCGCCATCGCCGACGAGCTCCCCATGGCTGGTGAGGGCCGAGCTCGCCATGGCCAGCGAGCTCGGCCTACTCACAAGTCCCGGCGAGCTCGGCCCTCACCATTAGCCCATGCAAGGCTAGCCCTCGCTGGCACCGGCGAGGGGCAAGCTCGCCATGGCCTGCGAGCTTGGCCCTTGCCGTTAGCCCATGTGATGCTAGCCCTCGTCGGCACCGGTGAGGGCCGAGCTCACCCATCTGAGCGGCGGCAAGGGCCGATCCGCTGGACCTCGCCTCATGGCCGGCGATGCCTTTGGCAACAGGCCAAACCAGAAAGGAAGAGAAAAAAAATTTCAATAACACCAAAAAATATAAATCCAGTGATGAAATTAGCCACGACACTTATCGGCGGAAAAGCTTTACCGAGATTGATTTGTGCATGCGCAGATAGGTAAATCGAGAAAAACGAAAGAGAGAGCGAGAAAGAACATTGAGGGGATATGAGGAATTGGGGATGGATATCATAAAAATTATTTTCTGTGTCGAAAGTTCGGTAGCGACAAATTTTTTGAATTCCTAATTTGCCATAGGTGAATTGTCCAATATATCCCCATTCGAACGCAGAATAAAAATCTCAAGGCAAAAAGTAGCGGGTTCCAATTCCAGAGGCAATTTTGAAGACGAGCAAAGTGGCAAAAATAGAGTGGTTGTTTTAAGTTTAAGCAGGAGGCAGTGTCTCAACTTCAGATTTACGGCAGATGCAACATAATTTATACGAGATGATTTAGAGAGTTTCCGATTTAGATCAATCAAACAGTTCACTCATCAATTGCGAGATCAACGATCCCTCTTCCATTTGGGATAGTCATAAATCCACCATGGTAGCATTCGAGTTGGTATTCAGCCGGTCGAATGGAGATTTCGGAGAAATCTCGACCCCTCACGTGTTTCTTTAACTCAGTCATCCAACATGAAACAAAAGAGATGCGCGACTTTTCTTAGAACTCGGGAAAATGATGGCGCTTAAGGATGGTCCAGGACATCTAAAGTGTGTGAACACATGGACCAATTTTCACTGAAGACCGCATATCTGTGGCCGACAAGATTAGTGAGCAGTGTAGATCGGTACTGGTCCTCGTGGACTCGCTTATTGCAGGGACCGACAAACAACTTTAGGGCGGTGGATTCTCGTGATCTAGGTCATAGGCCCGCTGATAAAAACAACTTTGGTGGCTTCCACGAAATTTCATCCCCAACCTCTGAGAAGTTGTTCTTTCCTTGCGATATGGGGATTTACCACATAACCCACTCAAGAGATATACAAATTACACGCCCACTCAAGTGTACCAGGAAAAATAATTTTACATTTATTGATAATATAGAACTTTGGAAAAAAAAAATAGTGCGGAAGTATGGACCAAGATATGCAAAAGGTATAAACACATGGGCTTATTTTCACTGAAGACCGCATATCAGCTTCGAGGAAATGGCTTTGATCTGTTTAGTCTTCATTTTTCTTTCTGTAATTGAAGTATTTCATGTCATTAGGTTAGCTTTTGTCAAAGGCTCTAATAAATAAAATAAAATAACTTTTCTGGCTTCCTTGAAAGGGCATTCCCAACCTCCAAGGTGTTGTTTTTTTTCGCTAAATAAATAATTTTACACATGACTACTCAAAAGATATCGCACAACTAACTATATATAGGTCTAAGCCTATTTCAATTTTTCTATCCGCATAATTACTAGCAAACCCATGAAAAAAATCTGCAAGTCCTATGAACAAATTAAGTTTTGCCTTGACCTGGAATAGCAATTTTGATATAGAGTAATTTGTACACAATAGCGCTTTTACGACAATATATCATTCAGAAAAACACAATGCTTTTGTGTGGACCAAGATATGTCGTAAGTGTGAACATGCGGACTTATTTTCACCACCGTGTTATTTGGAGTATCTGATCGACACAAGCTTTGTTGTGGCAGACAAAAGTAGTGGAGAAACAACTTTTGGGATGGTGGATTCTTGTGCTCTGGTCATAGGCTCACCAATCAGAAAAACTTTGCTGGCTTCCTCGAAATGGCATCCCCAGTCCCTAAGTGGTTTCCCTTTTACTAAGTAATAATTTAACACATGACTACTCAAATGACATATAAATCACAAGACAAATATACGTTTTGTATATAGTAAGATAATCACAACATTCATCGTCAAATGTCTAAAGAGTCAGTTTTTAAAAATTTATACCTCTAACTTTGTATCGACACAAATTTTTTCTTGGAGACTTTTCATTCATTTCATGAGAAAACTAATAATCGAGTTTGTCGATAGTGGTGCGATTGGATGCTTAAACAATAACATTTGCTTAGCTTAGTCCCACACTCGAACTTCTTCATTTTAATCAGCCTGATGAACGGCTCGACATGCAAGATGAATTAGAATTCATAACTCCAAAATCATGGCAGTTAGCTTCAATTTCATGATAGTGCAATTGGTCCCAACTCTAGGATTGCGGGAGATGGTCTTAACTCCAAGATAGCGGGACTGGACATGATTCCAAGTTAGTGGAATTGGTCCTAACTCCTTACTGTGGATTAAGATATGATTCAGACAATCATGATGACAAGAATTGTAGAGGCTTGGATCAAAAACTACCAAGATGAGGATCAGATGAGTCAAGGCCGGCCAAGAGAGCGGACTTTGATGAAAAAACAACCCGTTTTTCTAGAGGATTTTTTAAGGAGCAAAATACGGTCAAGAGATTTGGATTGCACGAAATAAAACATGGTCAAACACTCATGGAAGGCCCTCTGCCCACTGAACAAGGTTTTCTTCACCATGAGACATGGCATCTTCTTTTTCTCTTAGCATGAGAAGAAAAGAAGAGTGACAACTTTTAAGTCAAGCCTATCAAATTTTTCCAATGTGGTGGGAAAAAGTTTCCAGCTTGACGAGTTAGTGGAACAACGCTTCGAGATACTCATGAAGAATGTGAATGACCAGGAGACGACCGGGAGAAGATCGGGAGCCGACGCTTCCAGCTTTGTTACGATGAAAAGGTTAGGCCAACAATGGTAAGGAAAAGTATTGAGAAATAAATGCATCATAGATATCCACTTATATGAGTGAAATAATTCAACTTAGGTCTTATTTGTTGGCTGTGAAATCAGACTACCTAATGAATTGGAGATTCAAAATTTTGGATTTTTCATTTGGAAAGATATTTTTAAACTTCGAATTGAATTACCAAGCAACACTTGTTAATGAAATTTCACTATAACCGTAGTTATACTACATCACCATCAAAATCATGGGACAATTGAGTCACCAAGGGCCTTGAGGCTAGCTTAGTGTTAGTATATTTGCTTCTCTTCACCCCAATTGAGATTGACTATAAGGTTTTGTGAGAGAGATGGTAAGAATATTAAACTTTGAAACAACTAGGACCCAAGGGTCAGGCTCATAACCTCGACAATTTGGTCCGAGGATCCCTGGTCATCCTCGTAAACCTGACGCTTAAGTTGAAGACCCAACAGTTAATCTGGGACCTTGGCACTAGCGACTAGGACCAATTGATCAATCAAAGATTCTGTTTAGGTAATGAATAGATTCTTCTACCACTATTGTTGGCATCGTCTTGCTTCATCCCTCTATCTATATTATTATATAATTACAATCAAACTAATCTAGTTTATTTTCCTCAAATGGTAGCCATTTGGATTACTAAAAGTTCATGAAATAGCTTCTATTATTGTGGAAGTGGCTTTCTAAAATTCTCCTTATTTTCTACAATTTTCCTACTTGCCTCAAGGATTACTCTATATTTTAGGTAATAAATTTGTTCATTTTTGTCCTTGCCCCTTTCTCTTCTCATTCATCTATATTATCCATTAATAATTAATATTTCCTAATACTTATCCAAACAACCCCTATAGAGATGCATCAGACATGGGAAGCTAGTCACTTTTTCTTCCTCATCAAGTGTAGTACGAGAGCATATATCTCTTCTTTCAAGGATCTCTTCTTGAAATCGAGAGTGTTAACGCCAAGCCAGATCTATAAAGTTGTACATCCAAAAGTTCATTGCCATAGACTCATGGTGGCCTTCAATAATTTGCTTTGCATGAGTTTTTAGATTTTCTGAATGTATACAAGTACTTCTCACTTTGCAATTATTAGCATAGGCACCCAATTTTTTTACCAATACTTGATCACACGGACAATTCTTGGATAGCACTCGCTCCAGTGGAAAATTTCTCGATTTCAAATGTATCAAAGCCTTGAGCATTGAAAAAAAAATTTAGTTGAAATAACGATCGATTGGTGTGATTGGGCTATGCTCTGCAAGATCAACAACGCTCAATTTTCCCACTCAGAGAGAACCCTCGGTTGATGGCCAAATGAGAGAACAAACAAGGCTATCTGGAGTTTGAAAAGATTGATTGGGTCAAGTGAGTTGGCCAGGGATGAGATAAGAGAGGAAAAATAGAAAGCCGGTCAATTGGCGATTGATTAAGGAAAATCTGTCCATGAGCTTTGGAGACAGAATGAGAAAAGGATTCGGTGGTTCTTTTTTGAAAAAAGAGATAAATACAAGAGATGGGGACTCTTTACAAAAGTAAAACCGATCGTGAGCTTCAAAGGGGGGATGGTTTTCGGTGGCTGGGGGATTCAAAAAGGGCGATTCGAGTCACGGTTGGGAAGTAATGGAAAATCAGAATCAGACAAGATTAGAAAGCGGTGAGTGGAAGAAAAAGATTGAGAGTCGAAAGGTGTAGGATTCGTTTCTCATGTTACTTTGATATGAAATTTGCTATCTTTGATCCCCTTCGCATGAACTTGTCTAGGGATGAATTATGTTGCCTGGTTGTTCCCTTTCCATGATGGTTTCAGACAGTGTATGTTTCGTCCATGTTCGGTGCCTTGAAGTATCCCGGAGTAACCTTGTTGTTTGTTTGCATGATTTTGCTTCATCCAGCAGTTCCTATTGCATTAGATTTGCTTTTACGTTAAATTCATTAGATTTTGCTTCATCCAGCAGTTTCTCATCGTCGTTTTTACGTAGTGTTGACCTTTTACCTGCACCTTCAATAATCCAAAAAGTTTGGATCTTTCTACCGTTTCGGTCATGCACATAGCTTTACTTAGTTCACAAGCATTCAATTAACTCTTCTTGTACTCACAAGCACTTAGTCAGATTAAATCATAAAAGTAATGAAAAGAACTCATAAGTATATAATACAAAAACCTAGATGGCATATTAGATGACTATTGCATCACAAGATTAGTTAATTCATAATTAATCTGGTTTCATCTAGTGCAGTATTGATCTTTGTCACCTAGATTAGGAAACTCATATTTATTACTTACTTTAACGCACATTAATTTTTATGCATAGCTCATGGAAATCCTATCCCGAACCTTAATAACAAGACGTTGTTCAATGTTGCCTGAAACGGTATGGGTTATTTCTTTCCTCATCTTTTACTTTCTACGTTATTATTAATTGGATTTGTATTTGTTTGAATATCCATACATGAATATTTAGATTTCCACCACCTGTCCGGGTGAAGCGCTGCTGGAGCGCGCACTCTTCCTCTCGCAAAAGGTTGAGTGTTCGAATCCCGGGCGCCACAGGGTGACTTAACCGGTGGCACATGTGTGGTGGCTAGCATCGTGTCACCTCCTAGGGTTTATTATTCAACTGTCGGATTTGTATTTGTTTGAGTATCCATACATGTATATTTAGATTTCCATTTCTTCCGGAAAAAATCAAAAAATAAGAAAGGGAGGATTGCATGGAAAGCCTTTTATTAAAGGAAAAGGTACCCATAACGAGAATTACCTTTCTTTAATATAACCGAGTTCCCGGACTTATGAATCTCTAGTTCGTAAAAGTGAGCAATCTCCCGTGTCTTCCTTGGCTCCTAACTTAGTGGCGACTCTAGTTATAAGTAATCAAATAATTAATGAGAAACCAATTTGTCATCGATAGGGTTTGAGAGAGTTTCTGCGAAGCGTAAGTGCCATCTTGCAAGAGGGTTATTTGCGCCTCCTTAGCAATCCGTTAAACTCCCTCGAGTTCACCTTGGGAGGGTTGCAACACATTAAAACAAAACTAGTTCTTCAAATAAGACCAGAATGAAGTAATGCTTTGTACACATAATAGCAAGACTTTTCAAAAAAAGGGACAAATATTTTGGAAAGCCATGAGCTTTCCACGAACATGAATATCAAGTCAATTGGATGAAAGAGAAACGAGGGGTCATAGTTTGGAAAAATATATAAATAAAATAAATGATTCTTCAAAGAAAGGGAAAAATCGGTGCCAGGTAGTGGCACGCCTAATAAGAGCATGTCACATTGCGCTTGCAGCCCAAGCCTATGCCCCGCACTAATTCTTTACTACCTAGAGGCCAGAGTCTGCTAAGGAGTGAGTCGAGGGCCCTGTGTAATATCTCTATGATGCTCTACAATGGTGCAATGGCCTTGAGTAAGGCCTAGGGGTCCCTTGTGCCTTCAACTTTTCCATGTAACTAAGGGATCAAAATAGTTCTTTCTTCAAGGTAACTTCTGTCGACAAAACTCCCTATGTAGTTTGAAGATGACAAAACATTCCATGGGAGCTAATATGTGTATTTGAGTGCGCGGATGTAGGTGATGTTTACAACATGAAGGGCTTTCTTGCTCTGCATATGGAAGAAAAAGATACTGAGTGGAAAGTGTTAGATTTGAAAGAACCTTTGGATTTTGGTAAACATGCAAGGGACATGGAATCATCGAGGTGCTTAGATGGACCAATAGAAGGAGAGCAACTTGGATAACATGAATATATTAATATGCTTGGAAGGATCTAAGTGTAGAAAGTGAACAAATTGAGATTAGGCAAAACCGCCATGTTTGGATGGACCACGCCGTAGATGAAGTTCATGCCAAGGATGGAATGGACAATACTCAAAGTACCGGGAAACAAAGTCGTAGCTCTAAATCGATTTGATTCAAATTCAAATTGGTGCTTTGTAGCCAACCTTTTGAAGCCTTGGAATCCATAGAAAGACTTTGTGGAAATGTTTTCAGCTAAGAACAACTCTTGAGAAAGGCTAGAAAAGCCTTGACCAAGGCCATTTGGGCCCTAAGCCGGGCTGGGCGCACTCTAGGCCTTCGCTAGCACCAGCCAGTCACTAGCTAAGGGCTCACTAGCCCTTGTGACCATGCATGTCAGTGGTGTATTTATTTAAGCCATGAATAATACATACACGTCAGCACGTGTCGAGAAACTAGCTAGTTTCACGTCGTATATTGTCAACATGTTTTGCATCAAAATTATTTATTCACCTAAACTTGCATTTTATGCCATTGGATTATGCCTTTGATGTTTGGATACATACTAGATTATTCCTCGTGATTTGATTTGCATGTCATTTAGCATATGTTAGAATATGTATGTTCGGTTTGATATTTTAATTAGATTTCCTTTTTTTTATTAAAACAATATACATCCGATTCATTCACGCTCTTATGATTGAATTCAATTTTGTTATTGGAATCATATGCATTGGGCTCATTGCATGCTATTTTGATTGGACTAAATTCGCCTTTGGACGATGTGTCCGTGTTTGTTCGATTCAAATGCATAGGACATATTTATTGCAATTTTTTCTTAAAAGAACGTGGATCACATGACACGATCAGTCGAGCCCTTAATCACCCCGTGACGAGGTGATTTTACCTAAGAGCGAGTAGCAAAGTTTTTTTAATTTTCCAAACATAAAAAGAAAACTATACGTGTATTACATTAGGAGATCTCATGACATAAGATTATAGTATCGAAATGGCAATGTGGAAGGTGCTAACCCATTCCGGCACATAATCAAACCCTCGGCCCTTAAAGTTTTATTCGCTTTTAGTCTAGTTGACTTTTCTTTTCGGAATTGAACTAAAAAATGATTGGTGGCAACTCTTACAACAATTTAAGAATTTGGATCACAGTGGCTTGCCCCGACCTAGGAAGGGAAGAACATAGATACTTAGACTTTTGGGCGGAACTATCCAATTTCTACTCTAAAAATGTTAACTTTTTCTTGAAAATCCACGGGGGACATGCTATGGTGATTGTAACGACCCGGTCCGACGAGGGCGGGGAGTGGTCGTCGGGGCCAAAGGGCCTAAACAAGGAGCGGCTCCTGGCAGGCTTCTAGGATGGCAAGGGGGGCATGTCTCTTGTCCCACATCGCCTAGGGAGGGAGATCTTGGTGAGTTTATAAAGCTTGGCCCCTAACTCTTGTGTAATGCGTTTCACACAAGCTGCCGCTGTGCTGAGAACAAAGCCTTAAGGGGTGGGTCTGGCCTGTGGGCTTGCGCCCCAAAGAGGACAATATTGGGCTTAGGAGAGGAAGGGCCAGACGAGCGCCGCTGTGCCACAGCGACGAGGAGAGAATGTAACGACCCGGTCCGACGAGGGCAGGGAGTGGTCGCCGGGGCCAGAGGGCCTGGACAAGGAGCGGCTCCTGGCAGGCTTCTAGGATGGCAAGGGGGGCATGTCTCTTGTCCCACATCACCTAGGGAGGGAGATCTTGATGAGTTTATAAGGCTTGGGCCCTAACTCTTGTGTAACGCGTTTCACATAAGCTTCCGCTGTGCTGAGAACAAAGCCTTGAGGGGTGGGTCTGGCCTGTGGGCTTGCGCCCCAAAGAGGACAATATTGGGCTTGGGAGAGGAAGGGCTAGAGAATGCCTCTGCCCAAGACAACGCGTTTTAAAACTGTGAGGACTTAGTGTCCAAAGCGGACAATATTACACAAGGAGTGGCGCAGCGGAAGCGTGGTGGGGCCAAGGTCCTTACAAATAGTATCAGAGCCGACTCCCAACCGCGTGTGGGGTCACAGCAAGGACGTTGTGCTCGAAGGAGGAGAGAATGTAACGACTCGGTCCGACAAGGGCGGGGAGTAGTCGCCGGGGCCAAAGGGCCTGGACAAGGAGCGGCTCCTGGCAGGCTTCTAGGATGGCAAGGGGGGCATGTCTCTTGTCCCACATCGCCTAGGGAGGGAGATCTTGGTGAGTTTATAAGGCTTGGCCCCTAACTCTTGTGTAACGCGTTTCACACAAGCTTCCGCTGTGCTGAGAACAAAGCCTTGAGGGGTGGGTCTGGCCTGTGGGCTTGCGCCCCAAAGAGGACAATATTGGGCTTGGGAGAGGAAGGGCTAGAGAATGCCTCTGCCCAAGACAACGCGTTTTAAAACTGTAAGGACTTAGTGTCCAAAGCGGACAATATTACACAAGGAGTGGTGCAGCGGAATTATATCATATGTTTTATCAATATTTTGATTTCGTGTACATTGAATTTGTCAGGTCATTAGATGAGGCATGACTAATTGAATGATTTCAAATACTTTATGCAAAAGACTAATGATATTTACGAAGAGGCCATGATCCAAAATCTGATGCTTATGGTAGTGCAAATGTATAGCATCAATAATTTTTTTGTTCATAATTAGACGAGTTCCACTATAAAAAATTGATTGGCAAATTGCAATATCAGTTTCGAACTTGCGATTTCGACAAACTTTTTAATGTATAGATCAAGGCTTTGGTTTAACTTTAATAAGCGTTTTTATATTAAAAACTTTCCATAGATGAGATTAAAAATTTTAAATTGCTTGAAATAACAAGGTGAAGGTGAAGTCTTGGTATATCATTAGATTTTTTTGCTAAAACTTGCAATGTTTGCATGAAAGATTCTTAGTTTATCGATGGCTGTTAAAATGGGTCACAAATCCATATTTTAATTCATATTTATGAAAATGGGTCGTATAAGGGTTACCATGAAATTAAGATATGCGTCATAAATAGGTTTGAAAAAGAAAAGCCCAAACAAAATGGGTTTTATTCGGGTCTTTTACAAACCCATTTTCAACCCATCATCGACCCAACTCTCTCCTTTCTCTCCTCTACTTCGTCTCCATCTTCCTTGCCCCCCCCTCTCTTCCGACGGACCTCCCCGATCTCCGCCCGCTCTTTACCAAGACCCTCGAAATGAAGCAGAAGTCCTGGCTCGACTTCGCCGCCTCCGGTCAGCCCCGCGATTACCCCATCGGGTCCTGGATCTACGATTGGAGCTTTAAATTGGCAAGGTATGACGGCTCTTGTAAGGAGATATTCAAGGGATGGAATCACCAAATCTTCGGCTCGCCTTCGTCCCCGCCAAGTCCTCCGATCGAGCACGAGCGCAATGAAATCTTTGCAGACCCCTCCAAGTTTGATTCTGATTTTCTGCACGTTTTCGTTGGAGGTCATTTGCATTGCAGCAATTGCTTTGTGGGTGTGTGTCATCACGAGATTTGAATGACTGCATCAGGATCTTTGACGAAATCGCAAAAATTGAGCCGCTCATGGGACATAGACGAATCGGAGCTCCACCCCCGCGTACCGCTCTATCTCGTGCGCGCTCCGCTCGCTGACGAAGATGGTCCGTGACGAGCTCAACAACGCCTTTCGTGGCCGTCAACTACGAGAAGTCCGCCGTTGTCGGGGCTACCTCGTTGGGGCCGCCGTTGTCGGCGCCATCGGCCGCCGTGGGGGGCGCCGTTGGGGTCCAAAACCTAGCGCAAGGGTTTTCATTTTATTTTGCAAAATTTATTTAATTTTGAAGAATTGTTGGGCCTTTTTATTTGTTTTATTATGGGTTATACGGGTGGGTTTGGGTTTGGTTGGGTATGGGTCATTTAAATTGCTCAGTAAGTAAATGGGTCAGCGTGAGTTAAATGAGTGGATTTCGGTCGAACCCATTTGTGATCCACCCAAACCCGATTCAACCCACTCATTTGCCATCTCTACCTAGAAATGACTAAAGTCATTTATGATAAATAGAATCGTCAAAAGATTTAAGATCAAATCGAAAAAATTAGGATCAAAATGGCTGTTGTATAATGAGTTTATAACTTTTTGGATAATTATCCCGAGAGATCAACTATAGTGCGTAGTATTTCCTTACATTTATGCAATCAATATTTACTGTCATTTTTTTGCTGCTTGTACTGATAAGTGTATAGTAATCAGAGACAGAATAGAGCAAGTAAGTTTTTTTTTTGGTCAGCAGAGCAAGTAAGTTGGGCGGCCAAAGATACTCTCTAATATGAAATAAGTAGTAACAATATTTAACGAACTTATTTTTAAAGAAAAGAAATGTAATTATTAACAATATTTAAATATGTTATTATCCCTAATTTAAATGAATGTGAGGTTTTTGATGTTTAAGAATGTCTGTCATGTCACATAGAGTATAGATAAAGTGGACCAATATTCATACATTAAAGTTATTCGACAAAAGTTTTTTTTTTTTTTGGTAAATGTTATTCGACAAAAGTTAGTGTACTATAAAACAAAGACTCTTATTGAGTTTCGAAACACGGTCCTTTCGTTTAAATACTAATTTATAGTCTATTAACGAAATCGCTTGCTTTTTTGAGGTTTGGGAAAAGGGGGAATGTTGGGACAATTAGTATAACTATTCCTAGGAACGTTGATACATCAATAATTTAGACAAGTATCATTATAAGTTTTTCCACCGAACCACCCAAAGTCACGTGGGACCACAAAGTGAGCGAGAGGACAAAATAGAATATCACATTCGGGATTCTATTTGTCTTTAAAATAATATTTTGGAAGTTTTTTTAAAAGATGAAAACAATTCAAAATGACTAAACATAAATGGATATGTGCCATGATAATTATTTTTGGAGGACTGACCTTTAGTAGAGCTGACATTTCATATGATAATATAATCACCTTAAAAGTCGAGCAAAAGGAATAAATTGTGAAACAAAAGAATATAGTAGTAGTACTAAATGGTAAAAAGACTTGGTAAGAATTTTTGCAGATATTACTCTTACAAATCAAAGGCTTGTTTGTTTAAAATCTAGTTTAAATAAAAAACTATATTTTCCTTTTCTTATCAAAACTCTAAATATTATCCAAATTTCAAAAGAACATACATGCGAATTTATTTGCAACGTATACTGTGAAAGTTTTGTGAGATTACGAATTGAAAAAATTGAAATGAGAGCATCGCAAAATTTAAAATTAATGGGAAAATGAAAAATAAATATTGTCAAGACATGTAATAAATTAAACTGTGAAAAAGCTAAATATTAATGAAAAAGAAAATTGCAAGGGGCAGAGTGGGAGGCAAAAGCCAGATATTCTAAAAAATATAGGATCCTTGTCATACAGACTATGGAGAATAGAGTATAGTGAGGGGTCATTAAACTTTCCTTATTCGATACAAATTAAAATCTAAAAATATTGCATAAGATTGTCCTTCCATGTCGGCCATTTACCACTCCATTCATTCATCGTTATGTATACATAGTGGACCCACTTTTCACCTTTACTCTATACCCTCCGTCAATCTTTCTCTGTTACTATTTCTCTTTAAGCCTTCTCCTCTTCTGCAATCTCTCTCCCCATCGAGAATCCATGAAGTAAAAAATTTTCAGAATAACCGAAGAGTTTATGGAAGTGAAGATGAGCCCCCATGAATCGGACTCCAAAGGTTGCACCGTAGAGATATTCAATGGCTTGAAGCTTCTGTACAATCCACCACTCACTCGCTCGAAGGAGCCCACCTCCACGATAAGTAAGAGCCTTGTTTAGTTCCTCTTTCTCTCGGTATATATGATGTTTGTGGTTGTTTGCTTCCACTACTATGCGGACGAAGAAGGTTCAGATTTCAAGTTTAGCTTTTAGTGTTCCAGTTATTTTATTTTCTCTTTTTTAATTTGCAACATATAAGATTATACACCCCAATTTCTATGTAATAGGATGATACTCAACCGGGAGTGACGTAAAAGAATTTGATATGCACTTCACAAAGTCGTAAGTTATGATCATGTGTGATCTTCACATTCTATATTGATTCTAAAAAAAGGTTGGAACATCATGGTCAAAGAATATATTTGGTGACAAGGTTCAATTTGAATTTGTGGACTTCAAATTCTTAAGCAATCCAGAAAATCATTACCATTTGCGATAACATCGAAATGCATTTTACACCATTACTAGAAAATTTGAAGTTTGTATATTCATAATCAAACCGTCAGTGGATATATTATTTGGCACTAACCTTCCAAAAATGCCGAAGCAAGCACAAAAAAATGCAGTCTCTATGGCAAACTCAAAAGCTCAATGGATGGAACAAAACATCCATAGAGATGGCGAAGATCATGACTAACTAGAGTATCATTTTGTGAACATGCGTATCAGCGCTACTTTTACATCACTCCTAGTTGAATACTATCCAAATACATAGGAATTGTGGGGTATTATAATCATGTCGCCGATTATAAAAGGAAAAACATAGAGGAATAAAAAGGTAAGTTCCAAAAGCCAAGCCCGCTTTGTCCGCACAAAGGAAGCAACCGCAAACATAATATGATCACAATCATTAAAAAAAAGAAAAAGAAATGCATAGATAGGAGAGAAGGGACCGAACAGAGCTCATGCTTCTCGTGGAGGTAGGCGCCAAGCGAACACGCCCAAACTCTTCACGATCTCCTTGCCAAAATAATATTGTTTAGCTTGCATGAAGTAAGATCACAAAACCCATAACATTATTGTCAATTCTGTACAAAATCCAAAGGAAGATAAATCCACCGCTTGCACTTACTTGACCAAAATTATTGTATTTCTTTTCAAGCTCACCAATATCCTTCAGCCTTGGTCTTCTTCGACTTTATTTCTTCGATATGTGAGACGCCGACGAAGGAAGCTCCAGTGTTGAATATCACGGACGGGAGAGAGCATCGCGAGGGCTTCTCAGGAGTAATGGAGACGTCGGCTTCCCTGGAGGCTTGACTGGTCGTGGACAAAGGCACCGGTAAACCTGCAAGAAAGCACCGATCGTGGACAAAGGCACCGGTAAACCTGCAAGAAAGCACCGAGAAACTCAAGAGGACTAGCTGGAAGGTTCACCAGACTAGTGGTGGGGCTGGATTCGCAGTGGCTCGGCACTCCTCGGGTCGATTTGAGCATGCAAAGATTGCAGGAACTGGCGTCAGTGCATATTGCGTTGGTGTGGTTCGGATGGTGCAGCTGGTGCAGCATGGAGACGGATGTGAGATGCAGTGCAGCAGAGACTGGAGCCACCACAGCGTCATCGGGATGGAGGTCGTGCGGGGAAAGCCTCCGCAGCCTTGGCTTCAATGATGCTCTGTTGAAGAAGTGAAGGCGTGGAATTGGAGTGTGAAGCGTGAATATTTCGAGAGAGACACCCTTTGCCCTTCTTTCAAGCTTTGAAAGAGTTTCCACCCTTTGTGAAAGCAAACGCTTTCCCCTCTAAATTGTGGAACCGTTCTGGTTCAGTCTAGAACTGGTTTTTTGTTCCCGGAATCAGTTTTGGACCAGAAACCCGTTTGGTAACGCAATTTCATTTTTCTATTTCCGGGACAAATTTGCTTCCAAAACCGGTTCTGAAACCAGAAATGAGAACCAAAAAAAAGTTGGTTTTCAATTTCTTGAACAAAACTCAGAACCAATTCTGAGGAACTCATTCACTGAGATCTGCTGCCTGTCTCTCTCGTCTGGAACAAAACTCAGAATCACCCGCCTGTCTCTCGTCTCCGGAAGACTCTCCGTCTCTCTCTGTAGTCTCTGTCGCCGTCGAGAAGCCAGCCGCTCGTTCGCTCGCTCCGACCGAGAGGAAGCCAGGGCCGCTCGCTCACTCGCTCCTGCTCCACGTAAGCTCCGATCATGCGCTGGATCTCCTCTCATCTCTCTCTTTTCTGGATTTGGAAGTCGCCGTCATCGGGGGGTTCAGCTTCGGCCTCGCCATGGCCGCCGATCGACCTCGCCGTCGCCCAGATCTGGGCGACGGCGAGGTCGACCGCCAAACCTGGGCGAGGCCGCTCGGCCTCCCCCTCCCCCTCTCTCTCTCTCTCTCTCTCTCTCTCTCTCTCTCTCTCTCTCTCTCTCTCTCTCTCTCTCTCTCTCTCGGCGTTTGTCTACCATTCGTGTTTCGATTCTTTCGTTCTTTCGTGGGCAAGTCGATTTGCAGCGCAGCTTGCGAGCCCCCTTTCGCGTTTCCGGCGGCCGATTCACCTGCGAAGGACGAGGGCTTTGTCGCGGCGCGGGCTTCGGCGTCCGGGGTACGCGGGTCGCATCGGGCCGGGGCGGGGGTGGGTCTCCGCGTCGCCGCCTGGGTCCGCCGCCGAATTCCTAGGGTTTCGGCTTCCGGCGCCCCGACGAATCGGGATTTCTTTGTGGGGGCGGAGAGAGGTACCCGCGGGAGCTTCGGTTTTGTTTCCGAATTTAACTCGCTCGCTGATTGATGAGCGGGGGAGCTCGATATCCGTCGGTCATGTGTTTGTGTATGTGTTTTGTTGTTGTTGTTGTGTTGTTTTGATTGATTTGTTCATGAAGTTCGAGTCCCCACGGCTTCTCTTTGTTGGGATTGGGGGAATTGCTTAATCTTTACTTTTTATGATGAGCGGGGGAGCTCGATAATCTTTACTTTTTAGATTGCTCTTGTTGTGGGTGTTTTGGAGGTGTCAAGATTGGAATTCTTGAAATTCTTTGGGTTTGCTTACGGGTTGTTTGTAGAAATGCCGGTCAGGGGTTTCTCATGGAAATAGTGGATTAGATAGTTTGAGAGGGATAGAGTTGAGCTTGCGAAGTATGTTCCTGATAAGTTGCTGAATGAAATTATAGTTATGTGCTCCATTTTGCTCCATTGAGTCGTTTTTTCATTGTCACCGGTGGCTGTGGAAAAAGTAAGGGACTGAGTAGGTGCTTTTTGGACCATAACCAAACTATACAGGGCATGAAGAGGGCGGGTGGGGCGTGCGGGGGCAGGGCAGGGGGTTGTGCAAGTTTATATAAAGAAAGAGCTCAGTAACAAGACGAATCGGCTATAGAGTCGATTTTAGCATTTCCATCTACAAGTAACTTTCCTATACCAAAAGTGTAGGACTTATAACCAACTTTCAGTAATTACAAAAGCAAGTGTCACCTCTTGTACGAAAGCTCTCTTGTTCCGCTCTGTCCAAATCAACCAAAAGACAGCAAAGATTCTAAAAACTAACATGCTATTTTCTACTCATTCCATGCGTGCTTGTTGCCATCTGCTTGTACTAGCATGTGTAAGTTCTTTTCCTCATGTCTGTCTTTGTGCATTTACATACTTACCGGACATTTTGATGTTGCAAGGTAAAAGGTCAGACCAGACAAAGTAAAGGTGAGGAGACAACTATAGTTTAATAATGTTGTTTTGTCTAATACTTTAAACATACTAGTACTGCTATTACTAGATGTGCGAATTATGAGCCGATTGTTTACTTGGAAAAATTGCTAAAAGTGACACATCATTTACTATGGATGTGTGTGCATCTCTCTTGAAACATAATTCTTCCAAATTTATTGTTCACACTTTGAGATATGTTCTGAGAATGCGAGATGCAACAACTTTCAAGTGTTGAATTTTTTTTTGTTTAGCGATTGATAGAAATGCTTGCGAAAATTCCAAAAGGCAGTGTCCTTGTTAAATAGAGTTGGGCTCTGTTGCCTTTGCATGGTGAACTGCAATAGTCCATAACTTGAATTTTCTCATTGTTATATGTTTTCCAGGTTGGGGACTACCCTGAACGAGATATTTTTGAGGAAGATGAGATATAAGCACCCAAATTGAGTGGGTATATCTGTTTTCACATAGTACTTTGCAGTTTGCACTATGTAAGTTTTCTTTCAGTTTTGCTGGTGCTGGTTCCCAACTTATTTTCCTTGTGGACGTGCTCTGAAGTACACAAACATTTTGTTTATGATTTACTATCTTGTATCCATTTCTTAAGCAATTGCGCTCTCATTTTGCAGCGTGTGTGGAGCACCTGCAAACAAGGGGTGAGCGGTAGACGTCGTCCTATGTTGTACACTGGAAAGAAGTGGGAAAGTTGTCATTTATTACTGTCTAAGGCAAAATTCGAAAATAGGAGCTATTGGGCATTTTAATTTGCTGTATGAATCACAAGCCGACTATGTAAACTGTAGTTCCTAATGTGCTGCAAAGATGCCATATTTCTTGTAGCTTGAAATAGCTTCAAGATGCTTGTGTACCTCCTCCATATGGTTGAATTCCCTTGATCTCTCCTATTTGGGGGCCTTAGATCACAATAAAAGTTTTAGCTATTCTGGAATGAATTTGCCGAAACTATGATTCTCTACGGCCAGGGCTATGTTGTGGTATCGAGTAGTTAAAGAAAATAAAGGAAACAGAGGGATAGACGCTTTTGGGTTTGCGTCGAACTGTTTCCTTTCCCAGGCAAAAGCCTTTGTACACTCTGAGCAGGTAGTCTTAGGGTTGTCCATTAATGGTGAAAATGACTAAGTGCAGATTCGATACGAGTATCGTGACTTTGGAAACGTGTACTTAATTTGTGGCTTCCGGACCTAATCACACAGGTTCCACATTATGCACGGGATATAAGCTAAAAACTTATTAAATTGAATCGAGAGAAACATTTCTTTAATCAAGAGAAGCTTTAATCCGCAGTCAATCTAATTGGAGAAAAATTAGCTGATGAGAGAGAAGGGCTGAACGAATATTGCCATATTAAGCATGTTCCAATCAAGAAGTGGATAGGGATTTGTTCTTTTTTCTCTCCATCGGCAAACCTCTCGTCTCCCAAAAACTCTTCCCTCTTTTTAACATTGCCATGTTAATTGCATTCTAGCATTTACTTTGTTTCATAATTATTTGGAAATTACTAAGCGTAAAAACCTTTTATGTATCTATCGAGTAAATTTCTCTTGAAACGGTTGGCCACGGGTATTCTAAGCCATTCTGTGAAGTTTTGAATTTTTGAATTTTTTTAAATTTTTTTTGGGCATCTCAAAAAAATTAAAATTTACTCAAAAAGTGGGTGGCCATAGGTATTCTAAGCCATTTTATGAAATTTTTTTATTTTTTAATTTTTTTATTTTTTTGGGTACCTCAAAAAATTTAAATTTTACTCAAAGTGAGTGGTTACAGATATTCTAAGCAAATCTGTGAAGTTTTGAAATTTATTTTTGATTTTTTTTAAAAATTCAACAAATTTCATATTTTCCCGAAATCTGAATTTTTTTTATTTTCTCAACATTTTGATGATTTTTTCTGGAATTTTTCAATTTTTTGGGATTTTCTGAATTTTTTGATATTTTTATGAATTTTTCTGATTTTTTAATTAATTTTATACCATTTCTAAAAAAATGGATTTCTATTCCTGGAAATAGAATTTCTGTTGTTTATCAAACAGGTTTTTGTTTCAGGAAATAGAAATTTTGTGCTCTTATCAAACAGGTTTCTGTTCTAGAAATAGAAATTTTTGGTCGTTATCAAACGGGTTTTTTTTCTCAGAAACTCATCCAGGAACCAGAAATAGAAAAATCTATTTCTGGTTCAGAAACTCATTTCGGAACAGAATGGTTATCATTCGCTACCTAAATTGTGGCCGTTCCCCTCTTGAGAAGCAGTAGTCCTTCTCCCTTCTCTTTACATAATAGAGTTTATATAGGGCTGACAATTAGGGTTTCTTTCAAGAGTAAGAGATGTCCCTCGTTTCCTAATAATGCGAATTCTAAAAGACATACTCTATCTTAACAATAAGAAACTCTTCTCTTCTCTTATTGTGATAATATCAAATCAATTTGCTCAATTATCCTTTAAGATTTGAATTTTGATAATATCAAGATTAATTGCCCCCAAGTTTTCTTTTCATAGATTAATTTTCCAATTTGACATTTTAATTATGCAATTTTCGACTCCTTGGCATCCATGGTCTTGGCAAAATTTCATGCTCTTATGGGTTCAATCCAATTAATCCAATTAAGTTCACAACCATTCATGTAAGTCCATTTGTCGATGATCCAATTTAAATGTAAAGATAAGCGGCCTTATCACTATTAATTAAAATGCTCATAGTATCTATACACATTTTTAACTAATATTTTTGTCTAGATTTCATAATGATCCTTAATTGTTTATGCAACGAACAACTAAATAGATTATCAAAATTTAGGTGTCTGCATATTCATGTTTCAGAGGAAGCTTCTAGGGTCACCCTATTTCAGTGACCCCCTGGGCTTCATTAATACATCCATTTGTATTTTTTGGGCCAACCATTAACCCCTCCTTGAACCATAGAACAAGCGCAAATCTCTCTCTCTCTCTCCTGAATATATTTCACACACAACAACTAGATGCTCGTGAACCAAATGTCTTTCTTTGATGGCTTATAATGGACAAAATGTAGAGTTCCCAAAAGTTCTTTATGGCTGCAGTTTACACAAACTTAGAAAAGAAAGGAAAAAGGAACATCTTGTGGGGAGCCAGTCATATTTCAATGCGTAAGATAATCTAGATCTGCAATGTACAACCCTCCTGCTAGATAGAGCATACACACTCCACTTGAATAACAAATAGAAAACAAAAGAGATGGATCTAATCGGTGAAACTATCGGATCGCATTGCTGTGCTCTCCATCTAGTAGGCTGCTTCAATGGGCTGGAATTACAAAACTACCCTGCGCTTTTGACCTTTTTTTATTTCTTTGAGACAGAACATTTGACTTCAATGTTTTTACCAAAAAAAAAAAAACATTTGACTCCAATGTCACCACCCGCTTGAGTGGCGCTGCTGGAGCGCGCACTCTTCCTTTCCCAAAAAGTTGAGTGTTCGAATCCCGGGTGCCGCAGGGTGACTTAACCGATGGCACGTGTGTGGTGGCTAGCACATGTCGCTCCCAGGATTTACTCCCCGGCTGTTAGCCGTGCGAGGGTTCCCTGGGTTACCAAAAAAAAAAACATTTGACTCCAATGCCAAGTTGTCGACACCCAAAAATATACCAAGTCATGATGGGTCGACGTTAGGTTGTCGATGGAGCCAGCAGGCAACGTGATCACGAATCAGTGAATAGCCGATGCCAAATTAATGTCACGAGACCCATGGTCATCAAAGAAGAGTAGTAAGCCAGGATGGTCGTCGACGTGCAATGACAAACGGTCAGTAGTAAGCGAAGACTAGAGAAAAGTCAAGCCCAAGGACATGTCAAAGATCATAACTACTTACGATAAGAATGAGTAGTTACGGACGATCGACGTGAAGCCAGGTCAGTTGTAATTTGTAATTCAACAATAACAGCACAAAAATTCAACAATAACCGCACAATGACGGTTATATTTTGTACACGGCTATATAATGCCAAGAGGTATTAGTTGTAAAAGATCCGCAATCCATAACACTTGTGCGATTTTTATCCAATTCCAGTTTCCAATTTTATCGATTTGCTATTCTTTATTCTTTAAATTCTCTAGATTCGCTTTAGTTATCATCCGTAATCCTTATTACCCAAATTAATTCCTATCAAAATTGCCACAGAACCCAATTCATACCAACAATTAAAGATCAAAGTTTTGCTAAAAGGTATTTCGCCGTCCACGATGCTATTTCGTCAAAACACAAGACTACTAGTCAAAACTTTAAACCCAGTTCTCCTCTGGACAACTAAAACAGACGAAAGAAAGCCAGAAAGATTGACAAAGGAAAATCAATCTCCCCCTTCCAATGAACTAGTGACAACCACAACGATAGTCGTTGGAGTTCCAAGAAGTGAACTTGATCAAACCCCAAGCTCGTCGATCACACTTGATCAAACCACGATGGTTATTCTGGATGCCAGATGCCACTTTGCTTTCGGTCGGCTTGCTACAAGGTGAGTTGATGGTGGGATGCGCCTTAAGTAACAAAGAAGAATCGCTTGAGAAGACATTAATAGAGGGGAATTCTCAAAATGTTGCTATACATGTGTCGCTTTGGTGGCCAAGCATTTCCAGCAAAATGAGTATTTTCTCGGTTATACAATGTTATTGCACACCAAACCAAACACATTTTCTATGCATATTCACTAATGACCGCTCTGAATAAGATACGAAATCTTATGTGTTTCATGATATTAAAAAATTTAAGTTTAATCTCCTTACCAAAAAAAAAAATTTAAGTTTAACGTTGTATTCCTCAATCTCAAATGCCCCAAGCAAAATTACGAGCATATTCGCAAAATAGATTGTATAACCCTTGTACCATACTAAAGGGAGTGACTAATGCTATTACATCCCTCATATATTATACTAATTTTGCAGCACATCGCTCTTAGAAAATTATGCATGTATACCAATATGTAGCACTACGCCAGAAAAGCTGTCGTGCACCCACGCACGCTTCTTCTGCACGTGGCATTTGCCTTGCACAGCAAATTCAACACTTTTGGGGCGCAATTAAAGCTCTATTTTTGAATTTGTTAAATATCAATCATCGAAAATCCTGATTCAATTCTGTAGTAGTCTCTGATTTATCGAGAGATAGACCCAATAACGGAAAAGCTTATGAATAACTCTATAGCCAGTCAAATGCATTCTCCTGTAAATGCATAATAACTCAAGATTGCACTCAATTAAACCGTCATTAAGATCGGAACTAGAATCGCGAAACTTTCCCATGCATCTACTAGCCTGATGACGGTCCAATTATGAGGAATTTCTACCATTAACACTCGGTAAAATTATGGGGAATTTTACCCATGCATGCATGCGCCCCGAATGGAATTGATTTGAAATTAAAGCCGCAAAACGACCGACATTGCTGTGGGTAATATGATGACTAATCCAATTTGGACACATGAACAGAAATCGACATCCAATTTGAAGCTTGTCTACTAGGTCTAAAGGTAATTTATTCCACAATTTTTTGAAACTTCTAGATTGCAATTCCCACGACCCAAATCATATCACGACATGAAATTAACAGAGTAGAACTAATATTCAACGTAGAAAAGAACCCCCATATTTATAAAAAGTTCTTACAGATTATGGTTCAAAATCACCATCTTCCTGTTCAGTTTAGACTATGATCTTGCGGACAAATGGTTTGGTATTTTCTATGTTTTACTAAACATGATAATGACATAATCATTACTAGCTTAAAGAAACACACAAATTTCGACATTTTATTACCAGAAGAAAAGAGGTCACTTCAGGATTGAACAATAAATAGCACAGATAGGGAAGAAGCAATTGCCAATTGCCCCTTGACCGAGCAAAACATTGAGATTTTCATGTACTTTTGGGGCCATTGCATGACTATCTCAACCAATCATGGTCGCCATGTGATCAATCAAATCACGGAGACTTTCTCAGAGGAATATGCTAGGCAAAGTCAACAACGATCAAACCATTAATTGACTCGTCAATATTATAAATTCTAAGAATTTACGACATAATCGGTATAACCAGGAACCTTAAGTCCAGTTATTGCAATTCTTTGCCAGGAAATCTACACGAAACACATGCAAATCATTGACCTCTTTATCATCATTAGGGATGAAACATGATATAGTCCGGAACTCTGGAGTTCAGGCACATCAATAGCACACCTAGAATAACTCAAAGTTAAAAAACGTAGTAAAAAGTGATGCCTACAAAGTTTATGCCGTAAATTATCTTAACAATCTGATAAGCAAGTTAAAGCATGAAATAGACTTCCAATCACAACTGCAACCCTATGTAAACACATGACCATCCAGGCAAAAACTGATATGGAAAAGCATCACGCTTCCTTTCACAGCTCCCTTGATGAAATTCTGTGATTGGAAAAGCAGTAAATGGCACATGCATTGTCAGTCAGATTGCACTGGATTTTGGAGACACTTCTGGGATGCTAGATGTCTAACTACATCCTCTTACCATGAAAAAGAATGCGAATCATCATCAACTATATTCACATGGATCTCTATACTTAAAGGGCTGCCTGAACACACTGTGTTATTAAATTTTGTAAGATCTTAAGACAAAATAATTAACTGTTTTTGTCATCACACACAAATGGGAAAGAATCTTATTATGCTAGAATCAGCACCAATGATGTCACATCTAGATTTGCGCTTTATATGTAGAATACAACGAGTAAAAAACTATAGTTCAAAAGTAATTTTGCGATGAGTTCACCTCAAGAATGGGAACTACCTTACACTGCAAGTTTGACTTACGTTATAGTCAAATGAAGAGATTAACAAATAGGAATAAGAACAATGAACAATATAATCAGAATAAACCAAGATTCAGGGATGAAGAGCCAGGATGTTGTCTAACTTCATCTTGAAGACCTTTATAGTGTCCTTGTTGTGATTGACTACTATCATACAAGGAAATCTATAGCTATAGGTATACTCAATCTTAGCATGAGCATCATATCCTGCTGCCAAAGCAAGAAACATTGCCACAGTGCCCTAATCTGTGCCATTCCCATTTAACAGGCTATACTATAGATGGCCACACCCTGCAGCCCACTTGTTCTATGCACAAGTGACTGCCAATCATTCAATATGCAGCAGAGTTGCATCATAACTCCATACATGATGTCCATGATGTTCAGAGAAGTGAGAATCATAATCCAAAGGTCTTACCTAGTTGTGCAAAAGCCATGAGCGGATTCAACAGAAAGAACCAACGCATGCACATCTAACGAGAAGCCTGAGTAACCCCTGACCTGTGATGCTTTGGGGCTGAAATCCAAATATTAGCATTCAGCATTAATCTATAATACCTTAAACAAATCATAGACTACACAATGTCTAAACACCAAATGAATGGAAAAGGAGGGGAAAATGGCGAAGAGAAATGATATTCAAGTTCCAGGGTTCTATAAAACAGAGAAGGAAACCAAATTCATTTTATAATTGCGTAGACAAATTTTTTCATGGCCATCTTTTCTGTATTTAATGAGTTGTCAAAGCGTACTAATTATCTCAAAAGCATGAAAAAGTTATGGTCTAATCAGTATCTTGAAATATATGCAACTGAGGAGCTAAAATTGGAGAATTGTTCAACCTAGAACCATATATGTTTAGTAATTCACAATAAGGATCAGGAAGATACTTCTCTCAACAAGTCTAACCAACAGATTAGCTATAAAGATACCGCACTTTGTCTTTTCATTAACCAAGGACATGTCGTCCCATTTCTCAAATGGCAATCTGGCTAAGAATATCCAGTCTAGAGGAAATCTACATTTGATAAACAGGGCATCTGAAAATTGGCCAAAAGAAAAGACTGGGCTTCTGAAACTCTAATCTTTGTTACTGAGTAAATTCTACACGCATACCGCTCCACTGAATCAACTATACTTAGGGTGCGTTTGATCCAAAGTTTCCATTACTGCAAGAGAAACAAGGAAAAAACTTGGAAACATTCATAAATCACGCAGACACTTGAAAAGGGAAACAAAGATGAAATTTCTGTGGAAGCCACCCAATATTTCTGATGATTCTGAATTTTCACCTGGCTCATCAGCTTGAAACCCAAAACAGATTCCATTTGCAAAACATGTCCAAATATCATGCAAGAGATAATTTAGCAGACTAATTGACAAAGCACTTTGCAAAAGAAGGTGCCATCTAAGCAAAAAAACAAGTTCTCCAATAAAGGAATATGCTTAACTTAGGAAGTCTATATTTAGGTCCTAAGAATATCAATTTTAAGAAATGTTTGTACTCCAGGAAACAGGTTCTCGGGCAAGCAAATTATGTCTGGAGTGTACCATTTAATTTATTTGACAGTAACTAGGCTCTACAACTTTGCATACTTCTTGCATCAGATTTAAAAGAGGTGTGTTTGGGCTGGCTATGGCTTAAACCTAATGTCCTTGGAGAACAAACAACACGCCGTAAACAGGGGATACTTCAAGGCTTTTAATATGGATGGGCAAGTACTCTCGGAGAGTTATTGGCACCAGTGATCTGATTGAGAGAAGATTTGCAGATGACTTGCATACTAATACTGGCTAGGATGGGTTTCAATCAGCTACATATTCAAAACATTGCATATGAACCATGAAATGAGCCAGTTCATGTATCCCACAATACTTTTGACTTTGACTTATAATCAGATTATTAAGAGCAGCATAAGTATCAATTTCTAGCTCTAAAAGTCAGAGTTTTCGTGGCTTTCCCACCCCCCCTTGGGCTCGGAACTTGAGCTTCTTCTTTTAAAACTAATAAGTCAACAAAAAGACATTGTCTGTACTGCTCAAATCACAATGAGACAGATCCTATTTCACTACATTTTAACTTTTAAGTCAACAAAGTCTGAGTAAAAATTGATGAGTTCTGGACAAGCTTAGGAAACATGAAATGTTAGATCATGGCAGCATCAGACAGATGAAAAATCATATGGGAAACCCATGCCATACACCACAATTTAGTAAGCACATGCCCTCATGTATGCAAGAAGAGACAATTGAAACTAATAAACAAGAAAAGAGATTTCTTTAATGAGTACACAGCCCATGGCATATAAAAAACCATTATTTCCTCATGGTTAAATCATTTTTCTTTGAAGATGCTGTATTTCTGTTTTAAACTTGATAACATTAAAGACATCAAAGAATCTCGCTGCAGTGAAAAATTAGTTCCATAGACCTCCAATTATTTTCATGGTTATGTGCCGCAATATTCAAAGTGTGACAACAAACAGAATTACAACGAAACCACACCCATCAGTAATCGACATAAGGAATCATAAACAACCTCCACAAAGCTTTAGTTGTTAATTGTCATATGTCACAATTTCAAAGTGGAGCTAAGTAGATACGAAATCAACAACAAAAGCAAGTTCAGAAACTGACCTAATGCATGCCGTGGAGCTACTTGAATGCAACAGCCTCCAAATTTATCTTTTGCACAGCCATAATATACTTCCTTTATACCTAAAAATGGCTAAGAGTCATCTAATCATTTATGAATAAACAAATTTTACAAAAGTTTAGTTTTATTTCAGTGTGATCAATAGATGTACCAATAATTGATAATGCTGCTGCACACGTCATGCATGGTTCACATGTCACATAAAGGGAGTATGCTGAAAACTTCTCTGCAACTTCTGCAGACGAAAATTCAGTCCTCCACCAGTGTTCAAGAAGAACATCAAGAGCTTCCAATTCTGCACTTCTTGTTACCTAGGAAAGTGCAATGTAAAAATTAAAGAAAGCATATCAAACTTAGGAGCTTGTCAGAGAGAGTTTCTCTTAGTGTAGTTTCAACATAATTTAGGAAATGCATTTCATGAAATGTTTTCTCTTTCAGGTTTACTTTTTTTTTTACTCTTGCTTAACATTTGAGTCCAATAGTTTATCTTTGAATTGGTCCTTCTCTTAGTGCCATTTCCTTCTTCCTCTTAGTGTCGAGAGCATTAGTAATGCAAAAAAAAAAAAAAACATAGTTAACCAAGCAAATAATAGTAACACAATTATATCTCGTCCATTTCCTCTTCAAATCGCCTCTTTCTTATCTGCTCCATGTTGACTATACTTTCAAGGCTTGAATTGTGTTCATCCAATGTAGACTAAGTAAGGAAGATTGTTGTATCCTAGGGACAGGATTTTCTTCAAAGCCAACTACATTAGATTATGAATCCTATTGAAAGAACCACTTTCTCCAAGACAGAATCATCGATACACCTTATCCAGAAATTTCAGTTCTTTCTTCAAAAACCCACAACACTTATTGTCTAAGAGAGGATCTTATGCATGAAGCATGAACAACTCTCTTTGCTCCTCAATGTGAAGGTGTGGACAGAATCATCGATACACCTTACTATTCGGTACTCAATCTAATTTCTATGACTCAAGCGTTATATTCTCTGAAATTTTATGTGAAATTGCAGTTATCCTCCCTATACTTGAGATTTCGCAAAGTTTATTAACTTGCTTCCAAAAACTTCGGAATTTTGCATCTCTCAGTACGCCTTTTTAATCAAGAGAGGTGAAGCCACCATAACAACTTGCTATCATGTAATGTACAGCAATAAATACATACCCAGAATAATCTATAGATTTATATTCTGTTGAGGCGATCAAGTACAAGTTAACATATTCAAGCATGCAATAAAGTACAATCTATGAGCACTCATCATTCTGGTCCAACAGCTTGCAACGGCTTTATTTCTATTCAAAAAAAGTAAATATCATTCCCCTATTCTCTCTCTCTCCTCATTGAAGCTTTTTCTCCGACTGTTCTCTGTCCAAAATTCAGGCAGAGCACAATGGCAAACGAGAAACGTGAAACAATGTACATAGTAGAGCAAGATTCTTGCTATTGTTAGCTGTAGTCATACTTTATGAAAGAATAATGAGAACAAAACCATTTACAGCCTAATAATGCATAGAAAATCCCACTTTTTAACAGATTTGTTCAGATATACTGTTTTATCATATATTAAAGAAATATTTAAGGCAGAAACACAAAAAAGATCAACAATAACTGCAAGTGGATAATGTGAGGGTATCAATTTAGAAGAACAGCAAAGTGCTGTTGGCCAAAACTTATATAGAGGGGTGGAGAAGCAATGATAGACATACATTCTGCGTCTCATTAGTCCTGTTTCTTCCTGCTGCAATAATGTGCCTTTCCTCAACAATCACACAGCTGTTCAATCAAGGTATAATATAAATAAGGTACAATGTGAAATCATTTACTAATTAGGAATGAAAATACTAATTATCTTAATTAGAAAATAAAGTAACATATCTGAAATGCACCTGGTTACTGAAAATCAGTTTTACCCAACTCAAACTTCAAGGCTGTCCAAATCAAGCTTTGCCTTATATGAAAAAAGCAAAGAAGTCTTGTTACTTGTTAGGAGAAAAAAATATGAGTACAAAAGTCAGAATTCTCTCATACGTGCATACAGGCAATTCAAGGGGAAATCAGCATCAACTTGCCAGCAGTAGAAATATTTCAGTATCAAAATACAGCTACTAATGGAATGAGTAGCTAAAAGATCAAGATCTCGCAGGTCCTGTATAATATATTGGTTATAAACTTCCAAGTAATGATCATTAATACATACTCATCCTGTAATTCAGATACAAGTCCCACCTAACACTCAAGCTGATATGGCTCTAACAACACTAAAGGAAAAACAGCATCTAATTTGGGAAACTACATGTTGCTCATTCCAATTCTTATTATCAGTACCTCAGAAGTTTATCTTTCATAAATCAGGTTTCACTCAAACATTCAAGAAGCATCCAGGAGTTTCAGCTTCTTGGTCATTTTCCTTCATAAAAGCTATGGCACATAAGTATAAAAAGATAATCCTAAACTGTTGCGAAGGCCTCAGAAATCAGAATTGACAATTAGCTTCTTGTGCCTTTGTCTCTATTCTACTGAATAACTCATGCAAACTCTGTGTTTCTTGTGATTCTTTTCTTTTTAATTTCCACATACCACAGGGCGAAAGAAAATAACCACTTAACCAATGTATCCATCGGCACAACCAATGTTCATATTACTCTCATGCTCCAAGTGAATTTGGTTTTCAATTCTCCCTAGTTGCCAAAGTTAAGATGTGGTTAAAGGACTCGACTGTCAAGCAACCTTTCCTGGTGGCTTACCATCTCACTGCATCTTCTTCATTCCTCTATGGTTTTGCCAACTCATAAAACATAGAGACAGAGCCCTATCCCAGTGATTGAAGTTTCTCAGAATTCAATTCTCCTGGCAAACCTATCACCTGCTGCATATCTATATGATAAGTACATACTACACATCCACATTTCATAGACACCTCAAAAGCACCCAAATCCCTCCCTCCTTCCCTCCCAACTCCCAACCTACAGCACCAGGATTGGCTCAGTTTTTTGCCTGAAAAGGGGATTGAACCAACCCATATACACTGTACTTCCCGTTATTTCACTCTCCCTCGCTTGTTTTTCCTTTGAACATAGACTTCACCTACTTCTTTCAATGAATCGCCACCTACGAAAACAAAGAAAGAAAAGCTATGCCTTTCAGAGATTGTCGCTGATTTTGCAGCGCGTAACGTCAGACAACCAACTTGCGCAGAAACACCGATTCAACGTCTCTCCAACAAAATTCAACAACACATCCTTCAAGTTCCCGCACAATTGCAGCACCAAACGAATCGAATTCAAAATCCATCACGCCAACTTAATTAAAATTCGGATGTGCCGGGGCGTTACCTGATCTATAGCAAGCTGCACGGAGCCACGTCACCAAATTTCCATGGTTTAAGGTCGCCTCCGCTGGCCGGTCTCCGTCAGCCGTCGGTTCGCAAGGGACTCTGTTTACGGGAGACGGACTACTCCTTCTTCTTCTTTTGGTCACCACTCCGTTGGCAGGCGGCGGCGATCTTCCATGTCGTCAGAGCTCAGCTCATTGGTGGCGTCTTGTGGGAAGATGAGGAGTGGTGGTGCTGCTGAAGGTGGCGTCGGATGGGGGTTCGAAGTTTAGCTATGGCGGAGGAAAGGAAGGAAGGAAGGAGCTTTACGATGGGGAAAAAATCAAAGAAAATGAAGAAAGAGAAGAAAGAATTACAGAATTCTATTTGGGAATAAAGCTAACTAACCACTGTTTTTTTTTTTGGTCAGATCTAACCAGTGTTAATTAAAAGGGATTTGAGCAAAAAAGAAAAAGGTAAATTGTTTACTATAAGCAAGCGATCGACTAAGATATACTACACTTCTATAATACGAAAATTAGAATCAATTCTGATAGGCTCCTTTTATTTGCCGAAAAATAATTTTCAAGAAATCGTTTCTAAATAAATGACATAATGTAATAGCTATATGATCAGGGCTTCTGATAATTTTTTTATGAGTCATATAATTGAGTAACATGAGAACAACTGAAATCACTCGGTGATTTCATACTCAAGCATAATATGCACGAATGGGGCTTGGATTGAGGGATGAGTCTACGTGAAACTAAGTGTGAATAAAAGTAGACGCACTGGAATTGAAATTAGATCTAAAGGGAAATAACTTTTGAAACGAAAATACACGGAAAAGAAACTCTGCAAGGACCGAAGGTGAGAGCAAAGAAAAAATAAAAATGAAAAAGTGAAAAAGTGAAAAACAAAGATAGATAAAAAAAACTCACGGAGAGTATTCTTGGGTGCTCTCGTCTCTCTCTAAGGAAACAATGTTAGGAACTTTACAAAAGCAGATAAAGATCATAATATGGTTCTAGACAGAGCACGATGATAAATGAAAAACGCAGCACATTGTGCATAATAAAGCAAGAATATAGCAATATTGTTAGCCCTAGTCATATTTTATGAAAGAATAATGGGAACAAAACCCTTTAGAGCTTAATAATGCATGGAAAATTCCACTATTAACAGATTTGTTCCAATATATTATTGTACATCTGTTAAAGAAATAATTAAGGGAGAAACATAAAATGATCAACAATAATCTACAAGTGGATAGTTCGAGGGTATCAATTCAGAACACTAACAACATACTGTCGACCAAAATTTAAAGAAGGAGGTGGAGATGCAATGACAAACATACATTTCGTGGCTCATTAGTCTGGTTTCTTGCCACCGCAATAACGCTCCCATCCTCAACAATCACATAGCTGTTCAATCAAAGTACATTATAAATAAATAAAGTACACTGCAAAACCATTTACTAATTTAGACTAAAATACTAATCATCTTAATTAGAAAAATAAGGTAACATATGTGAAATGCACCTAGTTACTGAAAATCAGTTTCTTACCCAACTGGAACTTCAAGGCTGTCCAAAGCAAGCTTTGCCTTGCATAAGAAAAGCAAATAAGGTCTCGTTACTAGTTAGCAGAAGAATACATGAGGATAGGAGTCAAAAATTCTCTCATGGATGCACGAATGCATATAGGCAATTCAGGAGGAAATCAGCATCAAATTCTTCAAGTTCCCACGCAATTGTAGCACCAAATGAATCGGATTCAAACTTCAGCTCAAGTTTGGCTGTGCCAGGCGTTATCCAATCTATAGCAAGCTGCACAAAATCCAAAACCTCAGCAGAGAATTGTTCACCCAAAGCTGTGTTATCAGTTTCCATGCATTCGGTTGGTGGTAGTGGTCTGTCGTCTCCACTCGCTCGTCTCCGTAGCCTTCAGTTTGCTAAGCTGTTTCAGGAAAAAGAACTTCTCTTCATCGCTCCATTTTCATCAAAGCTCGCTGGTGTCGGATGAAAGATCAGCAGTCGTGATATTGAAAGTGGTGTCGATGGTGTTCGAAGTTTGCCTATAGTGGAGGAAAGGAAAAAGCTTAGAATGGGAAAATCAAAGAAAGAAGGTGGAGAGAAAAAATTAATACAAAGAAAAAGAATATATAGAAGAAAGAATTACATAAATTAATTTTAACCAGGTTAAAGGGGATTCAGCGAAAAGAAAAAAGAAGGTTAGTTGCTTATGCATAGATGAAAATCGGTGATTATCTATAAAATATGTGGTCCTTAAAGACCTGTTATATTTCTACTATGATCGAAGGGTAGTCTGGAAAAACGAAAATCGATTTCGACTTAGGCTCTATTTGTTTGAAGGAAAATATTTTACCAGAAAACTTATTTTTCCATTTTTCAATGTTTGGTGTGGGAAAATAAGCTGGTCAAAGCAAAAGGACTGCAGTCAACAAGAAAAAACCAAGCTTAAAAATAAGGAAAATGACTTCCTAATTTTAAAGGTGGAAGTCATTTTCCATAAAAGTATGAAGGACTATCCTGACCAAAGTGATTAGATAGATGACTAGGTAAAGAAAGGATTGCATACGCACTCGAGCGAGCACGCATGTTCACTAGGAGACCACATAATTCTCTGGACAACACTAGCATAAACTGCTCAAATGGAAAATTTGTGGTTCAATGTGATGCACAGCCTGATATAGAGTATAGTTGATGCACCAACCTAGCAGTACGTCATCACACACCAACACAAAATTGATCATGGACTCAGAGGTCCACAGCTTGACAAGCCCTCCCACAAATTGAGTACAGAACAGGAATGAAGCAGGACACTGCGCAACGCCAGTGCTGGTACCAAATCTGTAAATCTCTGGTCGTTCAAGTTCCTCTCTACTTTCATCTCTACTACACTGTTATCATCTCTAGTATGTATTCAGAAAAGATGATTATCCGGTGAGATGTTCAACTCAATTTTCTCTGGGAAATTTTAACGAACACCTGACGGGCTAATCATAGCAACTACTACAAATGAATATACCTCCAAATTCTAGCCATCTCCATAGAATCAATCCCACTAAACAAATCGAAACGCCCCTAACATGATAAACTCAAAATCAGGGAATCAGAGTTAATTTCTCTATCAGTCTTATCATCTGGAAAAAAGTGGAAGATGAGCGCAGAACAAATCATCATATAAGAGGGCTTGAGAGACTCAAACATGTGGTGGGTCGCCAAGATCAGAAAAACAAAGAGCAAGAAGGACGACGAAGGGATTCGAGTCAAGGACGCACACCGCAGAGAGAGTTTCAAGGAAGAAGAAGACAACTTCAAACCGCAGAGGCGGAATCGCCAGCGAGAGTTGACTTTTTGCCTTCGAGGTCAACTTTTCAAGGTTTGATCCTTTGAAAGCCAATGCAATTCCTTAATATTCTCGAAGGAATTTTCTTATATTCTAAATTTCTTCACTTGTTTTACAGAATTATCTTGTTCTTTGTAAATTTTTGCGTGTGCCCAGAGACACATCTCATCTCATGATTATAGGAGGATCTCAGCCAAGTTGTGGTACAATTTCTGAGGTAAATACACTCTACAATTTCTTGGATTAATACCAGCAAAAATTGTAAACTATGCTTATTATAACACCGACTTTTTCTTATTTTACTAATAATCCTAAATTATACTAATTGTAAAACCAATACTATCTTTTTGTTACATTTGTACAAATTTGAGTTTTTTGTGATAAAAGAAGAAAGAGTTTAGAGTATTTTATGGTCGTAGGCAAAGCGTATGATTTCTTTGTAGTGGATAGAGAGTATTTTTGTCGCACTAGTTCAAGTCTGGATATCGTTGTTATATAAAAAAAAAGTTTACCATATTGGCGTTGCAATGAGTATAGTTTCGGATTTTTGGTGATATATTTCCTTTTTTTGTAAATATATTTTAGTACTTTTTTCATAAATGGTTAAGAAAATCAAAATGTTCCACATGCGACGGATCCTATCGGACATATTCTTATATAATCTTTCACGCACAAGGTAATTAATTTTTTCTATTTCTTTCCCTATCAACCTCTTCTAAAGTTTTCTAAGGCAATCAAGCTACACTGAAAATAATTGAGATTTGGGTGAAAATGTTGAACTTGATACTAATTTTGGAGTAATTGAGATCGTTCCACGAAAAGGGTAAAGAGTTAAATCATTCAGCAAAAATCACATTGGCAATGCGAGCACTGTAATTTTGAGTACATAGCACAACAGTAATTTCACAAGTAGGAAGCTCTCTTTCTCAGAAAAAATTTCGCAACCTTCGAATATAATGTAGTTTAGGTTTATGTTCTATTTCCTACTTTACGCTAGCTGTTAATTACAATCAGTCGCATTGTTTTACAATTTTAGAAATACCATATCGAACCAAACGGCTCGAAAAGCAATCGCGCATGAACTATGCATGTGCGAGATCTGAGGATTATATGACATTCACGTCGGGCCAAAAGCAAACTATCAGTTCTTTGCTGAGCTCACCGTCTTTTGACTAAAAACCGATTCCCAGTTCTCTCTGCATCCCAAAGACAATTAGAAGGGATCAAGCTTAAGAGTTCACGTTCAGAGGAAGCTCCGGATGTTTTCGTGGGTCCAAGTCTGAAAATACTCGGTCCCAAAGCCATATATTCTTTGATAAGTCTGTCATTCCCTTTGGACAACATATATACTGTTGTTGAAAGGAATAGCGAACGAGGTAATCCACACGAATCAAAACGTGATTCGGTGAAAGTGCATCGGCCAGAGCAAATGATACGGAGTGACTAAGTATAGAGCAGCCGTAGTAAACTGCTGCTGCTAACAGACCCCAAGTACTTGCAGGTTGGATATGGTAAACTTCGCAGTCTAGGAGCATCCCAGCAACAAGAATGATTTTCAGACTTGAGGACCATGAGAGCACAATAAGGGTTCTAATAGTTCGTGAAAATGTCGACCAAGCTAAGTAACGAGTTCATTTATACAGGTAAGATGTAGAAGTATCCAGAAGTAACTGCTAAGTTTATAGAAATAGGGAAGGGAACACGATTCTATGCACTTGACAAATAGAATCTTACGGTTTCCCACGATGGTCGAGTTCTTCGGCACTAGCCTAGCCTCAAAGGTAACAACTGAGACATCAAAGAGTAGAGACACTCCTTGATAAAAATGTAAATGCTGCTATATTACAAAGCCTAGCTTATGCAGGTATAGAATGCAATAGACACCGCTCGCTGCCACGAAACCATCATACTAATTTTCCAGGTGACTGGAAAATACAAACCTGGAAATTATGTCCCGGACCCAGTTATGACATCAAGCAATCCACAGCAATTCATCCATGAAGTCCTTTGCGCCACTCTCGGAGTCATCACTACCTCATGCTGCGGAGCAATAGCTCAGTAAGTAATTAAGCAGATTCCATTTCTGATGCATAAATTCAAAAAAATCATAAATTCGGAGGCTACAATTGATCAAAAACAAGTGAAATACCAACTGCTCTGCCGAATTTGCCACGGGCAAACTCTCACTCTCTCCATTGTACAATTCCTTCGCCGACTCGGGCCTCTCGATGCAGATATCTGCGTTCTCCAACTCTTCCTCGGTTTCCTCTTTCTTGACAACCTTAACTATAAGAATTCTTTTAGACTTTAACTCAGTTCCTTGGCCATCGGTTTCATCACCAACAGCTTCCTCAACATCCCTCTGATCGATCTGTAAAACATCTCCAGCTTCCACTTCCTCAACAGTTTGAACAACTGCATTTCACCCTAGAGGCTTGTTCATAGATGTGAACAGAGGAGATGGCGATTCTCCACAATTTAAGTCCTCATGGCCCTCATTCAATGAGGGAGGGTGGTCCTCAGATGTTGGGGAGTTAATCTGGAAACCGCCGTCGCTATTTTTCTTGTTTTCACTTATCAGATCACCATTTTCTAATCCCAAAAGAACTCAGATAAAAGGAAATGAATCAGTTAAAGAAATCACCGAATATCTAACCCCCAAACCAAAACAAAAAAAATATACTCATCCATACAGGTATAAAAGGTTGCGAGTTAAATTAAGATTGGAAATTTTTGAAAGATAAGCCATCAGATTAACCACACACAGCCAAATGAACAAAAATCTAGCAAACCAAATGACATTGACAAGTATTCACCAAACAAAATTGACAGAAAAGATAAGGTTTATGAAACTTTCCATAAACCTCCATTTATTTTCATGGTCATGTGTTGCAATATTCAAAGTGCGACAACGTACAGAATCACTACAAACCCACATTCACCAGTAACAAACATAAGGACTCATAAACCTTCAGTAAGCTTTAGTTGTCAATTGTTGTATGTCACAATTTCATAGTAAAGCTATGTAGATACAAAACCAGCAACAAAAGCAAGTTCAGAAATTGACCTAATGCATGCCTCAGGAATGCAACGACAGTATTGAGCCACAGCCTCCAAATTTATCGTTTGCACAGCCATATATACCTACTTTATACCTAAAAATGGGTAAGAGTCATCTAATCATATGAATAAACAAATTCTAGTAAAGTTTAGTTTTGTTTCAGTATGATCAACAGATGTACCAATGATCGATAATGATGCTACAAACATTATGCATGGTTCATGTCACATACAGTGAGCATACTGAAAACTTCTGCAGCTGAAAATCCAGTCCTCTTCCACTGTTCAAGAAGAACATCAAGAGCTTCCATCTCTGCATGTCTTCTTGCCTATGAAAGCGCAAGGAGAAAAACAGAGCAAGAATGTCAAATTAAGGAGCATTGTCAGAGAGACAGTTGCTCTTAGGGGGTGTTTGGTTCGGCCTTTGCAAGGGGCTTTGGAGGCCCAAAGCCCCTTGGGGGAAATATTTTGTGTTTGGCAAAACATTTTGAAGGCTCATTGGCCAAATGTTGGCCTTCCCAAGGCTGAAAGCTCAAGGCACCCTAGGAGGTGCTTTGAGCTTTCGGCCTTCACGGAATGCTACTGTTCACTCTTTTTTTTTTTTTTTAGTTCTGGAAGCTGTTCATCTTCTTCATCTTCTTCGGGCAGTCTCCGGCGGCCGGCGAGGGAGAGGGCCGGCGAGGGAGCCTGGGGTCGGGCGACCCCCGGCGAGGCAGATCCGCCGCCGCCGGCGGTCGCCCGAGGCCAGGCGACCCTCGGCGAGGTCGCACGACCGCCTGGGGTCGCGCGACCCAGGCGACGGCCGCCCTGGGTCGCGCCACCCCAGGCGGCCGTGCGACCCCGCCGAGGGTCGCCCGAGGCCAGGCGACCCTCGGCGGGGGTCGCACGGCCGCGCGCGACCCCAGGTGGCGGTCGCGGCCGCCTGGGTCGCGCGACCTCAGGCGACCGCCGCCTGGGTCGCGCGACCTCAGGCGACCGCCGCCTGGGTCGCGCGACCCAGGCGGCCGCTTGGGTCCCGGGACCCTCGCCGAGGGTCGCCCGGCCTCGGGCGACGGCTGCCGGCGGTCGCCCGACCTCAGGCGACGGCCGCCGGCGCCAGATCTGGCTCGCCGGCGGCCGGCCGGCGCCAGATCTGGCTCGCCGGCGCCGGCTCCGGCGAAGGGTAAATTAGATTTTTTTTTCTCAAAGTCCATTTGCAAAAAAAATTCACCAAACACTATATTTTGGCCAAAGTAACTTTACAAAATATTTTTACCAAACACCAGTAGCATTTTCCCAATGGGCTTTCACCCAAAATATTTGCATTTCCCCAAATGCATTCCCCCAAAGCCGAACCAAACAGGCCCTTAATGTAGTTTCAACATAAATTTAGGAAATGCATTTCATGAGAAATGTTTTCTCCTTCAAGTTAACTGATTGAGAATACACGTAAGATTGATTCGGGCATACTACATGAATTCAACAAGATACTCGCTTGAAGTGGCTGAGAATCTCACTTGTAAAAAGAGGCTTCTTATTAGATTAGCCACCTCCAACTTTTCTAACAGTATTTTCATATATATATATATATATATATATATATATATATATATATATATACCTGTAGCAAGGTGTCTTTATTTTTTTATTATGCTCCACGAGATACTAAACGGGCCACATGTCGTATCAACTATTTTTCACCGCATATCTATTAATGTGACAGCAATAGAATATTAGATAAGAGATGTCTACCAGAAACCCAGCTTAAAGTATTTGTGTAAATGTGGTCATTGTAAGAAGAAATGTGGCCAAGGAGCAGGTTCTTAGATCTTAAAAGGCAATACAATGCTCACAATGCATTTTCATACCAAAAAAGCATATCAAAAGTCTAGCTACCATACGGCCTAAGAAAATATCATCAGGAGCTTTCCCCTAAGCAGATAAAGAACGTAATATGGTTCCAGACAAAGCACAGTGGCAGATGAAAAACGTAAAACAATGTCTATAATAATGCAAGATTATTGTTATTGTTAGCGGTAGACATATTTTATGAACGAATGATGGGAACCAAACCCTTTACAGCCTAATAATGTATGGAAAATTCCACTTATTAACAGATTTGTTCAGATATATCGTTTTATCATCTAGTAAAGAAACAATTGAGGGAGAAACATGAAATGATCAACGATAAACTATGAGGGGATAACAAAGTGCTGTTGGCCAAAATTTATAGAAGGGGGAGGCGAAGCAATGATAAACACACATTTTGTGTCTCATTAGTCTGGTTTCTTCCTGCCGCAATAATGTTCCCATCCTTAACAATCACACATCTAGTCAGTCAAAGTACAACATAAACAAAGTACAATTTGTGATCCTTCACTAATTAAAATTGAAACACTAATCATCTGAATTAGAAAATAAATTATCATATAGAAATGCACCTTGTTACCCAACTGGAACTTCAAGGCAGTCCAGAGCAAGCTTTGCCTTATATAAGAAAAGCAAATAGCTCTTGTTACTTCTTAGGAGAAAAAAATATGAGGACAAGAGTCAGAAATTCTCTCAAGCAGGCATGCATGCATGCAGGCAGGCAATTCAAGAGGAAATCTGCATCAAGTTGCTACCAGTAGAAATATTTCAACATCAATATGCAGCTGCAGATGGAATGAATGCATGTCTCATAGCTATATGATCAAGATCTTGCAGGTCTTGTATAATATACCGGTCATTAACTTCAAGCAATGATTATCACCACATACTCATCTCGTGAGTCAGATGCAGATCCCACGTAACTTTTAAGCTGATTTGGCTCTAACAACACTAAAGCAAGAACAGCAACTAATTTGAGAAACTACATGTTTCTCATTCCAGTGTGTCCTACCATTGGTACCCCAGAAGCTTATCTTTCATTGATCAGGTTTCCCTTAAACATTCTTAGAAGTTTCCAGGAGTTATTAGCCCCTAGGTCATTTTCCTTCATAAACGCTAAAGCAGCTGTCAAGCAACCTTTCCTGGTGGCTTGCCATCTCACTGCATCATCTCCATTCCTCTATGGTTTTGCCTCTTGGAGCGCCTCATAAAACATAGAGACAGAGCCCTATCCCAGTGATCGAAGTTTCTCAGAATTCAATTCTCCTGGCAAACCTATCACCCGCTGCATATCTGTATGATAATTACATACACATACACATCCACATTTCATAGACACCTCAAAAGCACCCAAATCCCTCCCTCCCTCCCTCCCTCCCTCCCAAGTCCCAACCTGCAGCGCCCGGATTGGCTCAGTTTTTCGCCTGAAAAGGGGACTGAGCCAACCCATATACACCGTACTTCCCATTATTTCACTCTCCCTCGCTTGTTTTTCCTTTGAACCTAGACTTCACCCACTTCTTTCAATGAATCGCCACCTATGAAAACAAAGAAAGAAAAGCTATACCTTCCAGAGATTGTAGCTGATTTTGCAGGGCGTAACGTCGATAACCTATGAATTCACTACCAAGCATCCACAAACTAAACTTACGAAGAAACGCTGATTCAACGTCTCTCCAACAAAATTCAACAACACATCCTTCAAGTTCCCGCGCAATTGCAGCACCAAACGAATCGAATTCAAAATCCAGCTCAAGCTTTACATCAACTCAAACAAAATTCGGATGTGCCAGGCGTTACCTGATCTATAGCAAGCTGCATGAAGCCCAGAACGAACCTCAAGGAGAGAATCGTTCACGCGAAGCTACGTCACCAGTTTCCATGGCTTCGGTCGGCGGCTGTAGCCCGTCGCCTCCGCTGGCCGGTCTCCGTCGCCGTCGGTCCGCCGGGGACTCTGTTTCCGGAAGACGAACTTCTTCTCCTTCTTCTCCTGCTCGTCGCCACCGTTGGCAGGTGGCGGCGATCTTCCACTTCGTCAGAGCTCGGCGGTGTCGGATGGAAAGATGAGGGAGGAGTCGTGATGTCGAAAGCGGCGTTCGGTGGAGTTCCTCCTTCCTTTTCTGATCAGACGGTTTATGTATAAGATGGAAAGTGGGTAATTGCAAGCGAATCATCAAAAGATATATCATATTCCCTGGCATGATGGAAGGTTAATTTTTGAGAAAGCCCAAAATCAGTTTTTTTTTTTTTATATTCATTCCTTCTGTCTCGAGAAAAATTCAACATTTATAATTTTTTTAAAACTATTTTTTTTCCGGAAAAATGACATAGCGGGGTAACCATGCGACCGAGGTTCCTGATAATTTGCTATGAATCGTGTGTTTGAATCTATTTACAGTAATAATAGAGTGAATGGAGAGCGATCGGGATCGCTCCATGGTTCCATACCCGATTATAAAAATGGCGAACGAGGCTTGGATCGAGTGACGAATCTATGCATTAACCAAGTGCGAAGAAAGCAGATAGCACTGGGAATTGAAATTACTTAGAAAGGAAATGAACTGAAACGAAAATACGTGGGAATGAAAGTGCAAGATCGAAAAGTGCAAGGAAAGAGAAAGTAAAAATGAAAACAAAGATAGATAAAACTCACCAAATCTTCATCCATCATGACCACTTTCCATGTTTGCATGCTTGCCACGTGTATGAGCACGCGATCCGGTTCTTGTTTGAGTTTTCTTCGCAAGAAATTATTCGCCCAAGCCTCTTCAGGTAACTCTCCAGCCACAGCCTCTTGCATGCTTTCTTGGTCGAACTCGTTTTCTCGATCTTAAGTCGATAATTAAGTAGGTGGAGCTTCTCTCTTCTTGTCGAGCTCTCTTGCCAGAAACAACAGCAAAGTTAACACTAATTAAAATGCACACGTAATATGCCCGAATGGCAATATATGCGTAAAAGTGGGTACGAACAGCTTGTTGCGAGTTTTTTTTTTTATTTATTTTTGAAATGAAAACGAGAAGAAACAAGAAGAAAGAAGGACTGTTATGAAGATCAGCGAGTTCACTTACTTACCTACGAATTGCTTCCTCAGTAGGTTTCCATCATTCTAACTACAAAAGCAACGAGCCAACGCCGCAATACTCATCTCTGCCAATTGAATTAGAAGTCTGTGTGGTCTTGATTCGCATGCCTGGTGGGAGAAGAGCTCATGATTTCTCTCTGATACTGCTTGACTATGTTCCTCAGTACTCGCTTGACAATCTTGCAAGTCTTTCTGTAGATCTATTTCAATCGAACTGACTTTGTGCATATGTGAACCCTCGGCTTCTGAATTTGTTGAGTCATGACCAACCTCGTAGAGTAATGCTGAATCTATAAGCCGATTATCTTGAATCCCAACCTTTAAGTCATCCTCTAGTTGCTTACATATTATTCGGAATTCTCATTTTTTCACAATTCTACCCGATATTGTAAGCCTAAATTGTACATAACTTCCATCAATTTTCCAAACATTGCATAGGAACCAAGCTCCCCGTTATAACAACAGTCTCATTCTCTCTATTGTGAAACTATGCAACAACTAGGGCTAGTTTTTGAGCTCCAGAGGGAGGAAATTGAGCATGGCGGTCCTTTATCTGCGAGACCCCCTTTGCTTGATGTCGTATTCAGAAAGCCAATCACATATATGCTTCCGGAGACACCACTTCTTCCCATTTAGACTAAGGAAAGGATAGAAAAGATGGAAAATTAGTTCCAAAAACCTCCATTTATTTTCATGGTTATGTGTCGCAATATTCAAAGTGCGACAACATACAGAATCACTACGAAACCACATCCATCAGTAGTCAGCCTAAGGAATCATAAACCTCCGGTAAGCTTTAGTTGTCAATTGACATATGTCACAATTTCAAAGTGGATCTATGTAGATATAAAATCAGCAACAAAAGCAAGTTTAGAAACTGACGTAATGCATGCCTCAGAGCTACTTGAATGCAATGAGACGTATTGAGCCACAGCCACCAAATTTGTCATTTGCACTGCCATAATATACTTTCTTTATACCTAAAAACGGGTAAGAGTCATCTAATCATTTATGAATAAACATATTTTAGGAAAGTTTAGTTTTATTTCAGTATGATCAATAGATGTACCAATGATCGATAATGTTGTAGCACACATTATGCACGGTTCACATGTCACATAAAGGGAGCATGCCGAAATCTCCTCTGCAACTTCTGCAGCCAAAAATCCAGTCCGCTGCCACTGTTCAAGAAGGACATCAAGAGCTTCCATCTCTACATGTCTTGCTGTCTATATAAGCCCAAGGAGAAAAACAAAGCAAGCATATGAAACTTAGGAGCTTTGTCCAAGAGACAGTTGCTCTTAGTGTATTTTCAACATAATTAAGAAATGCATTTCATGAGAGATGTTTTCTCCTTCAAGTTAACTGATTGAGAGTATATAGAAGATTGATCCAGGCATATGCCACATGAAGTTAACAAGTTTTGCTCGCTTGAAGTTGCTGAGAATCCCACGTGGAAAAGGAGGCTTCTTATTGGGATTAGCCACCTCCACCTTTTGGAGCAGTATTATTACACATACCTCTGTAGCAAGGCGCCTTTGTTTTTTTATTAAGCTCCACAAGATACTAAAAGGACCAAATATTTTACGCATCAACTACTCATTACCAAAAAAAAAAAAAAACTACTCATTACCATACATACAATTATTTATAGTAGTATATTGTTACCATATGACTATAAATGATTACAAAAACAGACTATTGGATAGGCGATGATCTCTACCAGAAACCAGACTTAAAATATTTGTGTAAATGAGGTCATTGTATGATGAAATGTGCCCAAGGAACAGGTCATTGCATCTTAAAAGGCCTTACAATGGTCACAATGCATTTTTATACCACTTAAGTATACCAAAAGTCTAGCTAACATGCGGTCTAAGAAAACAATGTTAGGAACTTCACAATAGATAAAGACCGTAATGTGGTTCCAAACAGAGGACAATAGCAAATGAAAAACACAAAACATCGTGCATATTAAAGCAATAGTATTGTTATTGTTAGCCATAGCCATGTTTTATGAAGAGTAATGGGAACAAAATCCTTTACAGCCAAATAGTGCATGGAAAATTCTACATACTGACAGATTTGATCAGATATATTATTTTATCATCTATTAAAGAAATATTAAGGGAGAAACATAAAATGATCAACGATAAACTAGGAGTGGATAATTCAAGGGTACCAATTCAGAACAATAACAAAAATCTATTGGCCAAATTTTTTTTTTGGAGGGGTGGTTGGACAAGCAATGATAAACATACATTTTGTGTCTCGCTAGTCCGGTTTCTTCTTGCCGCAATAACATTCCCATCCTCAACAATCACATGGCTGTTAAAAAAAAAAGTACAATCAGAGATCATGCATAAGATTGAAGTACTAACCATCTTATTTAGAAAATAAAGTAACATATGTGAAATGGACCTAGTAACTGAAAGCTAGTATCTTACCAAACTGGAACTTTAAGGCTGTCCAACGCAAGCTTTACCTTCTATAAGAAAAGCAAATGGGGCACGTTCCTTGTTAGGAGAAAAAAAAATGAGGATAAGAGTCAATAATTCTCTCATGCATGCATGCCTGCATACAGGCAATTCAAGAGATAATCAATAAGTTGCAAGAAATATTTCGATATCAATATGTGGCCACTAATGGAATGAATGCATGTCTCATAGTTATGATCAAGATCTTGCGACTACTATATAATATACTAGTAACAAACTTTCCAATTAATGATTATCACCAGGTACTCATCCTGTAATTCAGATGCAAATCCCACCGAACTGTTAAACTGATATGGCTCATTGTCTCTATTCTACTGAATAACTTATGCAAACTTTGTGTTTCTCGTGATGTTTTTCTTTTTCATATCCATAGTCCACAGGGCAAAAGAAAATAAACACCTAACTAGTTATCAATGGGCACAACAAATATTCATATTACTCTCACACTCGCAAGTAAACTCACAAGTAAAGTTACCAAAGTCAACAAGTGGCAAAAGGACTTGACTGTCAAGCAACCTTTCTTGGTGGCTTGCTATCTCACTTTTTCATTCCTGTATGATTTTGCCTCTTCAAGCGCCTCATAGAGCTTAGCGACAGAGTCCTATCAGGGTGCTATCCAATGGTTGAATTTTCTCACAATTCAATTGTCCTGGCAAACCTATCACCGGGTGAGAGGTAAATACCACCCTCTCTCTCTCTCTCTCTCTCTCTCTCTCTCTCTCTCTTCCGTGTTGCTAGTTGTCTGCAATGCTTGGTTTCGCGTGAGGGAGTCCTCAACTTATAGCACCCAGTTTGACTCAGTTTTTCGCCTGAAAAGGGGACTGAAACCACCCATGTACACCCTACTTCCCGTTGTTTCACTTGCCCTCGCTTATTTTTACTTCAAAACTAGACTTCACCTACTTCTTTAAATAATTCGCCACCTATGAAAAGAAAGAAAGAAAAGCTATACCTTCTAGGGATTGTTGCTGATTTTACAGCATGTAATAGTGATTACCAATGGAATCACTACCAAGCTTCCACGGACTAAACTTATGAAGAAACACTTATTCAACTTCTCTCGAACAAATTCAACAACACATTCTTCAAGTTCCCGGGCAATTGTAGCATCATAGAATCAAATTCAAAATCTCAAGTATTACATCAACTAATACAATTCAGACGTGTCAGGCATTACAAGATTAGTGGCAACTTGCATGAAGCCCAGAACCTCTGTAGAGAATCGTTCACCCGAAGCTACATCATCAGTTTCCATGGCTTCGGCCAGCAGTTGTAGTGTGTCGTCTCAAATCACCGGTCTCCATCACCATCAGTTTGCTAGGGACTCTGTTTGAGGAAGAACTACTTCTGTTCGTTGCCTCGGTTGGTAGGTGGCGATCTTACAATAGTCAAAGCTTGGTGGTGTTTGATGGAAGATGAGCAGTGATGATGCTGGAAGTACCGGCGGTGGAGTTCGAAGTTTGCCAATGGTGGAGAAAAGAGGATTTAGCAACCAAAAAATTAGATATATCACACATGGGTTTAATACCCAAAGAAAGAACATGGGGAGAGAAAAACTAAAAACAAGACCAATTGAGTTGACTTACCTACGAATTGCTTCCTTAGCAAGATTCGATCACTCTAACAACAAAAGCTGCAAGCCAACACTACCATTCTCATCCCTGCCAATCGAATTGGAAGTCAACATAGTCTTGCTTTGCATGCCTCGTGGGAGAATAAGCTTATGATTTCTCTTTGGTACTATTTGACTTTTTTCCTCAGCACACACTTGACAATCTTGTAAGTCCTTTTGTAGATCTGTTTCGATGGAATTATCTTCATGCATAAGCGAAATCTTGGCTTCTGAATCTATTGATTCAAGAACAACCTCGTAGAGTAAAGCTGGATCCATTAGCTGATTGTCTTGGAGCACAACCTTTAAATCGTCCTCCAATTGCATGCATATTATTCGGAATCCCCACTTTTTCATAATTTCACCCGATATGGTAAGGCTAAATTGTACATAACTCCCATCAATTTGACCAAAATCGACCACTCCCCACAATTGAGATGGTATGAAATACTGAAGCCAGATACGATCCGAATCCGACAAAAAGGTATCGTAACGTGGTACCCAATAATTCCAACACTCCCCATTAACACATGGTACAAGCTCAAAAGGGACTCCCTTTTTCTGTTCATCATTACCAAGAGTGACATAGAGAGCAAATCCAAGAAACTTGTCATACAAGTCCTTTGAAGCCTTGAAAGATACGGAATCCTCTTCAACAGGAAGGACCCACTCTGGCATCTCTCCTCTAGGAAGAGTAATTAGGTAACGAGGGTGACGAAGAGGATTCTGTTATAAGGGTAGACCGTTAGAAAGTACCGAGCCTATTATCAGTACCCAAATAGAAAATTCATTTTTCAGTTTAGTAAGTAATCTTAGTGAATTTCACTGAGAACTAGCACTCTATAAATGAGTAGAGGTCCAAATAATCCTTGCTTCGTTAATTTACAAGTCTCATGTGAGAGAAATCATTCCCATAAAAGTACAGTAGCCACCTCCATTACAATGCATTTGGCAAACACTGATTATTTAAGCCAATGACATATATGCAACATTTTCCTTGTTCTTGGTATTGTTAGTCTCAAATCAATGCCATATACTGATTATTTACGCCAAGATATAGACTATATGGTGCAACATTTCTCTTTCTCAGTTAATTTTTGTAAAGTGTTGGTTTTCATTTTATACCATCCACATGATAATTGATTTAAAGAACGCCATTCGAAATTATCTGTTCACCATGTGATCTAACCTCATCAAATTTTATGCCCATCTAAAAATGATAAATTAATAAAGTTTTTCTTGGCTACATAATAACTAAATTTCTTATGTAATTTAACTTTTTATATATGGTTAATTGCTATGTAAGTTAATTATGCCGCTACGTTTTCTAACTTTATTTGATTTTGAATTTATAGTAAGTGGTCAAAAAAATTAGTAAATGACAAAGTTTGTGTATAACTATAGAAATGAATTTTTTTAAGTATAGAGAACATAAATGTTATATATTTAATTAACACTCCTTTTATTTCCTTTAACGAAATATATGTTGAGGGAGGAAAAGGAGCCAATGATTGTGCGACACGCGACATAGCCATAGCACACTATTCTATCCAACTTTCCATTATTGTATTGATGTCTTCAAGCCTAAAGAGGTTTCACAAGTAGCTAATATTTTAGCCTCCTCGATCAGGCCCGAGTTCAAATCACCCAATTAGCACATTTCTTTATGTGATTCCTGGGAACATGAACCTGCATGTTCTTAGTACTTACCTAGTGTTAGTACGTTCGGCCAGAGGAGAGACTATCCCATCTAGTGGAGATTAGTTGGTTACTAAAAAAATTGCGGAATACCACATTGATATAAAGAAAAAACTCTTACATTGTTTTGATAATTTCTCTTGTGAGAATGCGCATTTATATAAAAAGCTTTACCTCACTTCATATTTGTTTGCTTTTCTTAAGCATCCACTTGCATTTTCTGCTATTGCAACATAGAAGCACACACTGAATCCAGCATGTTTCACATCGATGTGTGTGTGTGTCAAAGAGAGCAAGAGAGAGAGAGAGACTAACCAGGTCAAGTGAGGAACTATCAGCCATGGTCACCCCTCTACGGACAAAATCATGAAATGAAGTTAAATCTCCAGTATTTTGCATAGATTCACAACCATCCGCCAGAAGACAATTCAAAAATGGTGGAAGCTCAGGAATCTCTTGTAACTGATGGCTTTCTCTAACACTCAAATGGAGCAAATGATCACGCTTATTGATGGATGTAGGAAGGCTAGTAATATTATTCCCCCCAAGCAATAAAGTTTCCAAGAAGGGAAAACAAGAAAGATTCTCGAGAAACTTTACTTCGGACAAATTACATCCATAAAGGTCCAACCAACGTAAATTTGAAAGTCCGGTCTTCATGTAGGGATCAATTGAATCCTCATACTTTGGAAACCCGATTAAATTTGTGCAAGAGTTAACTTGCAAGTTTTCTAGGTTTTGTAACTTATAAATGCTAGACGGAAGACTTTCCAGGTTCTTGCAACAATATATATACATAATCTCCAAAGAGACAAAATTTTCTATTGATGTAGGAAGTTCTTTAATAGCGGTCCCTTGTAAATGAAGTTGTTTCAGGCCTTCAAGTTTATATGGAATATCAGGGAATCTTTCAAATTTTGTGCAATTTGCAAGATGAAGAGCTTGGAGGTTTTTTGACTTGAGCACATTTGGAAAAACGCTAAGTTCAGAGCACTCACTTAAATTCAACACTTGTAACTTGTCATGATATGCAATGGACTCGTGAGCTTCTATCAAGTTTTTGCAATATGAGAGATTCAATTGCTCGAGATTTGGAGTGCATGAAAGGTCGGGCATACGAACTAGCGACTCGCAGTAACCGAAAGTAATGTACTTCAAATTTTGGAAGTCCTACAAAAACAGCGAAAACAATTTTTGATAAACATTCTAAAATGGACAAAAAGGGGTGTTTGTACATAGACGGGGAGTCAATCATTCGCTCAAACTGGGGAAATGATGGTAGTTCAATATTGGATGTCATTCACGTTATCCCTGGTTTTATATATTGATGATTAATAATACGGTAACTAATTTGGCTACACAACACATGGGGGAGATTGGGTTTCTCAGGGAATGGATATGTCACGATTACATATCCATGACCGTTATATAATCTATATTGATCGGGTGAATATGTTGTAATTACATATGCTTAGGCCACAATACTATTAATCTTCATGTGGAAGGAAGGAAGGAAGGAGCTTCAGTAGATCAGGCAACTGGGAACCATCAAAAAATTCAAAAATAAAATTGTGTTTGGCAATTACTAAAAAAATTACAATTAATATCATTAAAAATCCCAAACCAACACCCAAAATTACTTCAAATTAATTTTCATTTTACAAAAATCCCAAACTGGTACCACTATGACATAGTTACCCTAAACTAATTTTCTTTTAAGAAAAAAATCACAAACTGATATACCTGACCCAAATCTACCCTCCAGTAGCAGATGAAAATTAGTTTGGGATAAAATTATGCCATGTCATACATCTGGCAGTCACAAAATTCAAGTGAAGTATCACATGGCGAGCATGTGAATATAGATCACATGACAAAACTATGCCATGCGTCATGCCATGTGACAACCATAAAAGCATATAGTAAAGTGCTGCTTGGCAATTGCGGATGTGGGCCACATGACATGACGACACAACAAAACTGTTCCACATGTCATGTCATGTGGCAACCACAAAAGTAAAGTGAGGTGCCACATGGCAAGCATAGGAATGAAGATTCTACCAGTTCTGGCTTTAACTTATATATCATAGATGAATGGGGGATATAAATACTATCATAATGTAATTGCGTAAAATTAATGAACTTAAAATTAATTTGAAGTCATGCAAAGACAATGAAGCCAACTTTGAAATATATTTGGAAAGTAAAATTTCATAAACTCAATTCAGAATTTGGCTCTGACTTTCTATCAAGAAACTAGTGGCATGCCCCTACTGGATCACTTATAATGATGTGGTTGGGCACACATTACACTCATTACTGGCAAAGTTCCTATCAAAGTACTCTATTATATCCACTTAGAAGTGCTGCTCCTTAAGAAATTATTTAAGCAATTAATAATCCCTCGTTTTACAGAATGGTGCGTTCAAACCTTCGACTGATCTAATTTTATTGATGCTGGACAGATCCCCGCTGTTTAGGTATGTGCATTGAGTAAGGCTCTATTACTTGATGACTACGTGGCCTACCACCACTTAAGCAGCTACTCCTTGGGTGTCTTTACTTCTATATACATGTCAACGGGTAGGTTCGTCATATTTTTGTTTCCCTTTTGTTCGATCACTATACAATTTTCTGTATAATAAAAATAGTTTATATGTAAACAACCGACAGCAAATTGCATTTTGAATTTCTCCACTAGGTAGATTTGATCTGATTTTAAAATATGTCAATGTCGATAGTTAGAGATATTAGGTTTAGAAAGTATGTAAACTTTATTTATACTATTATATAAGGTAAAGATGATCTCCTACTAAAAGATTTTAATCTTTCTTTTATATTCCTTCTATCAATTATCCTCAATTACTTATTTAACAGATATTATACCATGGACAGCTATGTAAAATTGATTATTTTATTTTTTGTCACTCACATTTTCAATTTGAAAAGTCGAATTTTTTCTAATGATAAAATGACCTTCATACAAAAACTTCAAATCTTGAAATATCTTTCTCTTTCCACATATATGTATAAAACTTCTTTGTATTATCTATTTTATGAACAAATATTGTTTCCTTTGAGTATTTCTAATAAAGTTGTTCGTTTAATTTTTTCAAGTGCGTGCCAATTTTGCTGCACGTAAAAATATTTCTAACACAAGGTTTTGGCGACATTTTGAAAGAAAATAGAAAAGTGGTTTCAAAAACATAGGAACACCACTTCCTTTGGTGTACTAGCCCATATAATACGCATATACATATACAAATGAAGTAGATAATACAAATGTCTATGTAGGTAAATGCTCACCTTAAATTTTTTTACCACTCCTGTGATATTGCCTTCGCTTATATTAAGTCCCACTAATTTCTTTGTGCCAGAGGAAAATTCTGGAATCCACGAAGCACCAGGACATTCAAACCATCTTAGCCAATTAGGAAGACATATAGGACCTTGGAAAGAATTATGCACATTCCGCAAAATGAGCAATCTCAACCTTCTCATTTTTGTAAAAGCATCAGGATCGATACATATCTCTACTGGCTCAAATGGCTCCAACACTATGGCTTTTACAACACAATCTCCCTGTATACAAGACACTTTAGGTCATGCATCTTTAATAATTAGAGTCAAAGATAAGGAGCAAAAGATTTAATCTTATTTGCAAGTCTTACCATGTCGCTTGATAGAACATCAAGAATATCATCATACAACCATAGTCTGCTACGTCTCCTAGGATCATATCGACATTCTTGGTTCACAATATCCATACCCATTGCTTGAATCAAGTCATGCATTTGTAGTGGTCCATTCTCAATGCTTATCAAGGACCTCTCAATGAGAATATCAAATCCTACAGCCGTCTCAAAATCACAACTGTCGAGAACTTTCTTTATGTAGTTACTATCCTTTCCCTTAAAGAAGCAGGCAATGTGGAGAAAAATCTCTTTCTCATTTTCCTCTAGTCCATTATAACTTATTTTGAGCACATCATTAATGGTTTTGTTCGGAAACCTAGAAAGTTTCCATAGTGTACTTTCCCATACATCTTCTCTTCTACCACATAAGAAGGAACCCAACACCTCAAGTGCTAAAGGAAGGCCTCTAGCATGATTGAGAACACTGTCCACCATATCTATCCTGATTTCTAATTTTTGGTGTGTCGGAAAAGCGTGATTGCTGAACAGCTCGCGAGCTTCACTATCATTGAGTGCTTCAACTTCATACACATGATCTTGATCAATCCCACGACAAGTTAGCAAATGCTTATCTCTTGTAGTAACAATGATCCTACTTCCATTACCAAACCACTTGCCTTCTCCTGCTAAAGCATTTAATTGGCGCAAGTCATCCACATCATCAAGGACGAGGAGAACTTTCTTGTGATGAAGTCTATGTTGTATTAGATTAATACCTCTATCAACACTGGACACTACTAATCTTTTTTGTAGTGATAAAATCTCATATAGTAATTTTTCTTGCAATTGAACTAAATCCTTGGAATCTTTTGAAGCTTCTCGAACATTTGCCAAAAGACACGAACCCTCAAATTGTCTAAAAATAGCATTGTAAAGAGCTCTTGCTAAAGTTGTCTTGCCTATGCCTCCTTGTCCCCATAATCCCACCATGATAGCATCATCATTAGACTCAAGCTTTAACATCGATTTCAGCTTAACCACTCGGCAATCTATCCCAACCGGATGCTTAGCAACATGCAAAGGTGTTTGGTCTAGGCGAGTGGAGATCTCCTTCACAATTCTTTGTATAAGCTCTGACTCATCTCTAACAAAAATGAAAAAAAGAAGTTGTAACATCGTTTTAGCAATTTGAATAAGCAAATCACGAGCGGTCACCAGCCAACAATGACAAAACAGTGCATCACATTTTCAGATAATCACTACCAAAACAAAATGTATTCCCACCAAGTCAAATTAGAGCTCCAAGAACTCCACACCAATCAAAACAATTTTAGTTTTCAACTTTTAGGCATCCAGTGATTCATGTTCTTTTGATTTATACATGACAATTTACTTATTTTTATTTTTTACTGTTATATGTGATTTATCTACACGCTTAATCGAAAGAGCTATTTAGGACTTTAAACGACGGTTAAAATTTCTATTAAAAAATGTTTAAATACCTGAAGCATGATGTCATTGCCTTGCATCGCTTGTACACACTAATTATCCTGTATATAGTGTTGCGAACTTTCTTACTTCTTCCAAAGAAATGGGCTAAATGCAATCCATTGGTCCATGAAGTTTTAACATTTTAGACTTAAAATCATGTGTGTGTTGAGTTATTGATTTATTTATTTTTGCAAACAATCTTTATATGTACTTGTAAAGATTAGTTTCTTACACAAATTATGAACTCCACTCAACTTACCCATTGTTCAAATGCCACCCGGACAGGCTACCGGCATCGAAAAGGGCTTTCTTCCATCTCTTTACTTCCTTTGAATCCTTTCCAAATTTGGACTCATGCTTATCCAAAGCTCTCCCATAACTCTCTCTCCCCCTTCTGACTTCTCTTGGGTCCATGTTATAGAAAACTGGTAGAACAGTTAGGTTATTTTGCTCCTTGCACTCCATAATCTTTGCCACTTCTTCCAAGCACCATTGTGAGGAAGCGTAATCCTCCGAGAAAACGATGATTGTGATGCATGATTCTTCGATGGCCTTCATAAGCGCCGGCGATATTTGATCTCCCCTCCTCAATTCCTCACTATCAATGAAAGTGTATATTCCATTCTGGTCTAAAGCTTTATAGAGATGACTGATGAAGTTGTTGCGCAAATCCTTACCTCTAAAACTCAAGAACACGTCGTAAATCTCTTTGGATTTGGATGAAGGAGCCATTGGACGATGGAGTATATCGATCAGCAAAGAGTACTAGCTGAAGATTTGGCAGAGTGTTTTACCAGGCAGTTCTTTCCCCACTTGATCTTCTTATTGAATTGTTCTTATAATAGAGGACAGAGACGCGTGACTTTTTGTACTCCTTTGGTAAATGGCGATGTTTATGGGTGGACCAGCACATCTGCAGGTGTGAACACATGGACTTTGTTTCATTGAAGAATCCGTACCACCGCGTTATTCGCTCTATCAAAGTGACACAAGCTTCTTTGTGGCCGACAAAACTAGTGAATAGTATAGATCAGTACTGGTCCTAGTGGACTCAATTATTGCTACCTCCGACAAACAACTCTAGGCCATAGGCTCACACATAAAAAGAGCCTGACTTTTTAAAAAAAATTTAAAATAAATTTCATCTCACATAAAAATTCGAAATAATCATTCAATATCAAATAAGAGTTTGACTTATCCGCCGGTTAACTTATGCATCTCCAGTGCGAATTCTGGCAGCCATTCGGATAATTTTGTCCAAAGGTATTTATTTTTCTTTCTCTTCTACCCTATTCATCTTCTTCTTGATCCGAGCCATGGTGTCCGTATTCATCATCTTCTTCATCAATGTTGAAGATAGGCATTGCCCAAATCAAGAACACCGGAATTGGGGCTTAACATTTTCTGTGTTCTCTCTGGCAAACACACAAAAAGACATTTACCAACGACTGTGGTGTAAGTATGAGTAGCAAATGAGAGAGAAGTTTCCGTGAGATGAAAAGCAAAATTAGGGCTCACCAATTTTTGGATAAGGATTTTGGGATTGTTTATCCCCCGGCAAGTTAGGCTCTTATTTGAGACTAAATGACTTATTCGAATTCTTATTTGAGACAAAATCCACTCCGGATCCTCTTTTGAGAAAATGATAATACTTCATACTCCTACTTGGAATTTTTGCCTAATAACAAATTTGGTGGCTCCCTCGAAATTTCATCCCTAAGCTCCGAGAAGTTCTTTTTCACTTGCTATATAATAATTTACCACATGACCCCTTGAAAATATATATAATGACGCGCACAATTAGTGTACCAGCATGAAATAATATTAGATCTATTAATAGCAGCAGAACTTTGGAAACACATGGTGCATAAATATGGACGAGAGAGAGAGGTGAAGAGATTACACCGGAGTCATTTGGTTTTAGGTTGTTTTATTCATTAAAAGAGGTCTAACGGTCTAACCCTCTTTCACTAATCATAGCTACCTCGGAGACATAGAAAACACCTTGTAAGCCCATGAACCTATTATTTAGGTTTTTGATTACATCCGTTGGTATGACTTTCACGATGCATATTGTCTGTACACATCTATAAAGTTGCATTTTTGTTACTTGATGTCATAAAAATAATGATGATTACCACTTGCTAAGCTATGATTTTGCTTTCCCCTTTTACTGTCATTCTAGTCATAAAAATAGTGATTATTACCACTTGCTGAACTGTGATTTTGCTTTTCCCTTTTATGACCATTCTATGTCTTGAGAACGAAAAGAGTAATGGGGGGCACGTGGAGATATGAGGTTACTTAAAATAACATTTACCAAATAAATTTTAGTAAATTGAGAGTACAAGTGAATTCCTTTCGAAAATAGTTTGGATATTTCTAAGTTTTGTGAATACAAGTTTTACCAGATGGATTATATGAAGTTAAGTTTCTATGAAATGGGTGGCTTTCGTTAAAGGCTTAGTCCTTTATAGGAAGGCCAGCCATTTTCTTTGATTTCGGTATTAATTTTGATGTATGATACATACACTAAATATATTTTGGGAAATAAAAGCGAAAACTCATTATATTTTCACTAACTAAATGGGTGCTTAGCTGCTAGCCTACCAAATTGGGAGTAAAAAAGACTAACATCTTCATTATTACCGGCAAAGTTCTTAGATTTTCGTGTTAATTAAAGAACCCTACCTTTTGGTTTATTCATCCGTCTTTTATCTATGTGGGCCACATGACTATGTGACATTACCTATACCCACTTTGTTCCCAACGGTGAAGGTCTTACATAAACTCGGTCTACCTACATCAAACATCATTTCATTTTAGCTACAAAACCAGTGTTATGCATAGGAACTGAATCATTAATTTCGGTTACTTGTCAAAACATAATGAAAATTATTAACACTGCACTCCTTTGCAAATCATTTTATTAATTATTTTGATAAGAAATATACGATGGATAACATTGGTAAATTTATGTGTTAATTTTTGTAATAAATACTTTATTGCATCATTTCAAAATTATCTAGATTATACATTGAAAAATTAAAGTACGGAAATTAGAGATCAAAACTTAATATCACACTAAATTCTTCTTATTATAATATAGAAGATTTTCTGTCACGTCAAATTTCTCAAAGATCATTTAAACATCTTCCTTAAATTTGTCATATTCTTTGTTTTAGGAATTTTCTTTTCTGTGAGTGATTTGCAGTCTCCTGAAAAGAAGCATTATGGATTCCCATATTTTATATTATCAAGCAAAAAATTTTTTGTTCAAATCTGGTGAAGTTTTAGGCTTTGTGCATACTAAAAAATATGATTTGAGGAAATTTCGCTATTGGTAAAAAAAATCTCATTAGAGTTGTTCCTGTGGCTATAAATAGTTGACATTTCCTTTATCACGTAAGTCAAGTCTTTTGGAGATTGAAATTACAAATAACAAAAGTTATGTGGACTCATAGAAAATGGAATAATTAAATTGTTAATCACACATAATGTCCTACATTGAATTATTTGGATCAACATTGTTGACAATTTATAGTTTCAACTAGACCTGTTAAAATGGGTCATAAACTCATTTCTTAACCCATATATTAGTAAATTGGTCATAAATGGGTATATATAATATGTGTGTTAAATGGGTCATAAATAGGTCATAAATGGGTTTATAATTTATTTAAACTCAACTTATCTTTTTCGTGCTTACTCAATTTTGCGCTCACTTACTCCGCACTCTCATATCAGTTTAGGTATAGTTTTCCGAGATTTAATTAAATATAAAAGTGTGACATTTCGAATTTTGATCCATTTTTGGGGTTTATAAAACGTGTAAATCGTCAGTGTGCTTATAATTAAATCTTGCCTAGAATTGATCAATCTTGAGTTATTTTAAATTTGAGATTTTGCTAGAATTGCATTTGATTGAATTTGACCGTTATTTAGAGCCCGAATTTTAGTGTCAGATTTCTTGGAGTCTCATGATGAATTTAGTTGGACGGTGTCAATATTGTGGTGGCCAGCGTCGAGATTGACCGAAATTATTGAAAAGTGAAATTTGGATTGGGTATGGATTTTAAACAATAAATCTCCTCCTTAATGTATTTTATTTATTATCTTTTAACCTTTTCTTTAATTTGAAAATTGGATCAAGCTCGCAAAATTGTTTTGTGGCCGTTAGATTACACTTGAGTGGATGTTGAGTTTTGTGTGTGTTCTCTCTCTCTTCCCTTCTCTCTTTTCCCGCTCACTCACGTCCCCTTCCCCCCTGTTCTGACTGTCTTCTCTCTCCCCCCCTCCCATCACGTTCTCTCCTCCTCTCTCTTCTGCCCCGATCGTCCTTCTCCCCCTCCACCGCATGCTCGCCTCTCGCTCACCGCCCAGCCATCGTACGCCGTTCGCCCACCGCCGCGCATCCCCCCCACTGTCACGCTTGCCGCTCAGCCGTCCAGTGAGCCGCTCGCCGCTGCTACTGGCCACCACTCCCTTCCCCTTCGTGCAAGCAGCAACTCGCTCACCACCACTGTTTGGCATTGCCTAGCCATCGGCCGGCCAGCCCTGCTCTGCCCAGTTGCCTACAACGCCGCCGTGCCATCGCCAACCACCACTGGCCCCCACTACCGCCGCAGCCCCCCTTCTCCTTCCCCCTTCCCCGATTCACCCCCGACCCTCCCCTGTTTTGTCTCGCTAGCAACTGTCGCGTGCCGCTGTCCTAGCTGCGGCTACCTTCACCGGCTCACCACCATCGCCCGGCTCCCCTTTTCGCCTAGTCGCTGCCCTTGCTGTCGCCGGCGCCACTGTGGCCACTGCTCCCTTGTTCCGGCTAGCTACTCCCCTCCCCTTCCTCTGTTCTCTCTCTCTCTCTCTCTATCTCTACTCGGACTGTCACCGCCGTGGGCCGCCGCGCATCCGTCGGAGCCACCGATCCGCCGTCGCTGCCCTTGCCCAACAGCTCGCCGTTGCTGCCTCGCCAGTCTAGTTGAGACGCCAGCCCGCAGAGCTGCCGCCTTGCCGTCGCCGCGGGTGAACCGCCTAATGCCGTCGAGTCGCTCCTGTGCCGACGCAGCTGCTGCTCTGTTCCGATGACCTTGCTACCCTACCCGCTTAACCGTTCTTGCTTAGGCTCTAGGTAAGCGAGTCCCTAAACTCCGTCTAGGACTTCTGTATTATTAGACTTGTTTAGGGGTTATTTATTGCAGATTAAGGGCGGATTTGGTGGTTGATTAGGGGACTGATCATGGCTGGAATATGGTTCGTTTGTGGCTGATTTGGCGAATGATTATGGCAGGCTTGATCGTTTGTTTGATGGGATGAGGTTGGTGGGTTTATTGAGCAGAATGTGGGTTAAAATGTGTTGGAATGGTGAGCATTGTTACAATTGAATGTTGTTTGATTTGTGGGCTGATTTGGTGTTCGTTGCGTGTGTGTTAATCGCGGTTTGAGGGCTGGTTGTTACTGCCGTTTGCTATTGTCGCGAGTGCACGTTTGCGACTTTAAATTGATAGAATGGTGGTTGTTTTATTGCCCATGAGGATTGATTTGTTTGATTGGCGATTGAGCTCAATGGGATGGGTTTGATGCTTGAATATGTGTTGGCCGTGCTGAGTTGGGGACTGAGTTCGATGGCCTATTAGGACTCATGTGTGCTTGATTTATTATGGCTCATTTTGTGGAAGTTGTGGTGGATTTGATGCTTGCACGGGCTAATTTGAATTATTGGCATTTGAGCATATTAGAGTGTTGTTTGAATATGTTAATGACATTAAATTGATTGAATTAAGTGGCGTGTGTGTTTGCTTGACCAAGCCTGAATCAATCGAAGGGCTACCAACTTGTAGGGTATTGACCCGAGTTGTGAGAAAGAACTTATGGGGTGTTGACCCGGGTCGTGAGAAAGATCCTAGAGCGTGTTGACGCTTGATAAAGCTCGGATTGATTGAAGGACTGCCAGTCTGGAGTGTGTTGACACGAGTGAAGAGAAAAGACCTATGGGGTGTTGACCCGGGTCGTCAAAAAGTTAGATGGATGCACACGTGTAATGTACTTGATTGAATTAGGTGAACGTACGTGTATATGGTGCTCGAGTGATTGTGATATATACATGAGATGTTATTGCATTAATGTGAATTGACTAATATGCAGAGTTGACGTGTGAATTGAAGCGAGGTAAGTATGTTTGTGTGAATTCTAGTACGTCGAATGTTAGATTGCATGTAGAAACTTGTCTGGGTACACATTATCCTATGTAGGGTTTAGGAGTCTGCTTATTGAGATTTATCTCATCCCCCGTTGTTAAATATTTTCAGGTTTGGAGTGATAAATAGTCGTCATGTGCGGTTCAGAGACCGAAAATGACTTTGGGCACTTGATGCTTCATTCCATTTTTTGAATGCCCCTTTTTTGTATAGTGTACTAGACTATCCAACCACCGTTCCCTTTTGTTGAACAAGGTTTATTCGTTAGTAGCAAGGGTTGTTATGGAGTAAATGAATATTGTTTGTAACTGTTATGATTATGTTATGCCTTTGTTAAATTGTGCAAGTGCTACCCCTTCTTCATCGTTTACTGTCTAGGTTGTTTAAAATTTCGCTTTTGCTTACGTATGACGTGGAGTGTTTCGTTTGAGTCGGCGACGAGTCCTGGGACATCACATTCGATACAACCGTCGTAGGGCTGTCACGAGCCCGTTAGGATCCGGGACGTGACAAAAAAGTGTTTTAGCAATATGTGTCGGGTCGGGTATGGGTTAGGTATGAGTCAAGAAAATTGTATTAGACATAAATGGGTCATAAACGGATTAATGGTTCAATTTGGGTGGGACCATTCTTGACCTAACTCAAACTCAACCCAACTTGATCCATCCATTTAACAGGTCTAGTTTCTACTCTTGTTTATATTTAAATTCTTCATTCTCAATCAGAAAAAAGTAATGGATAAGAAGATGAATTGGACTTACATAAAGTGACATATATTGGTACTCTAAAAATGAATATGTTGTTTTAACCAATCTATTAAATAAATGAACTAGCAACTGTTCTGTCACGCTCCGAATCCTAACGAGCACGCAACATTCCTCCGAGGTCATCAAGTACGCGACATGCCATGACTTGTCGCCGACCCAAACCGAAATGTTAATGAATAACATAAGCAGAAGCAAATGCAAACTCTTCATACAACATACAATTTAACGGGATAGTCAGGAAAACACTTCACATAAAAACCAGCAAGTCATTATAAGCTCACACAGATAATCCTAGGAGGTTTACACAATTACAGGCCTCACACGAAGCCACTTCCTAACGAGACCATGGATATAAAAGGGCGGTTAACTTAAACTCCTCCACAATAGAGCATCCAAAAGGATGATACATCTAATGCCCAACATCACCCCAGAACTTCGAACCACACGTGATGACTACTCATCATTCCAAGCTTGAAAAATGTTTAATAATGGGGGATGAGATAAATCTCAATAAGTAATTATCTAAGCCTCGTTTAGGCTAACGTGTACCTCCAAACAATCCTAATCATGCAATACCGACATCCAATATGTCATAACAATCACAGACGTCCTTACCTCACCTTGGCACATATGCAAGCTCTGCACGTTAAAATCTCGCCATAATATGGCCAATTGCTCATCAAGCTTGTACAATACAATTCAAAGCATAATCATGCATAACACGGTTAATAACTCAGACGTGCTCATCAATTAACTTAGGCAAACCATTCCTCAATGTAAATCGTACTCATTGAGTCCAAATTATTAACGACCCCTCGGGCCACCGAACTCCAACCGGTCTTTTGGCATAACCAGGCATCGTCCCGCTACGTCGGCGATGGCAACGTTGGGAATCGAATACCCCCCGGCAAGCCGGGTACCCAACGGCATTCCACTTAGGAGCATCGATCCAGCCTCCACCGCGATCGGCATCATTTGGGATTGAACACCCCCCGGCAACCCCGGGTACTAGATGACAACGTTGGGGATCGAACACCCCTCGGCAAGCTGGGTACCCAGCGACATTCCACTTAGGAGCATTGATCCAACTTCCATCGCGATCGGCATCGTCTGGGATTGAACACCCCCTGGCAACCTTGGATACCAAACGGCATCCAAACTCCTGCCTGGCATCGTCTAGAACTTCTACCTAGACATAATGTGTCATGACCATGCATACACCTCAACAATCATTACCAATTCTTATCTTTGTAAATTAGCCCAATGTCAACTAAATCCGTCAAAATGCCATGATAACACCGAATAATTCTCGAGAGAGAGAAAAATCGAAAATGTACAAAATCAGAGCCAAACTGAGCAGTTATGCAATGACCGAAATCCGTTTGAAATAAATAGTAAATCAACTCCAAAAATTCTGAAATTTGGATATATCGTATAAAACATCTTGATAAACATTTTCCATGAAGAACTCGAAACTCAGTTCCAACTGTAAACACCTCTTTTTGTCACTTGAAGTCAGACAAAATTCAACCCGTCCCGTCAAGCCGCCTGACCATCAAAATGTATCTCATCCAGTACCCAAACCACTTTGGAAAGCCTTGAAATTTTTATATACCATAGAAACAAGTGTTCTTAACAAGTTTCATGAAAAGAAGTTTGTTGAAACAAGGCCTAGAAAATTTTATAAAAATTCCAAAAGACAAGAAGGTCGTGTGAACTGTAAATTGGGCAGTTTTGTGGTGGTCTAAAAATGGACTTATGAATGAACCAAAATGATCTCCAAAAATTTCAGATTTAATATATGTTGTACTACAAGATGTTATGCGCAACTTTCATGAAAAACACTTCTTCAAATTCGGCCTACACAAGTCTCCACAAATATAACAAAACACATAAGCAATGCAGTAGAGAATTCGAAAATCAACCAACACAAGCCATTTAGCAAATTCAGAACATATAACCACTAAACCAACTATCCACAGCCTCTAATCCACCCTTAAATATGTCCATTAGTAACCCATTATCCTAATCAAGGCTTAGAAAGTACTTACTCAAAGTCTATGCAAGATTTTCAAGTTAGGAAGCCTAACAAAGCAAAGCCAAGCCAAGCCAAGCAAGTAGCAGCTATCCTGGTGGACGTACAGGTGGCTCAGTGACGGCGCTCACGGCGGCTGAGGGTGGTTGCGCAAGGGAGCTGGTCGGTCTAGTAAGCAACAATAAGAAAAAGCAAGAAGCAAGGAAGCAAAATGAATAAGAAAACATCAACAACAGAAGTGAAGAAGAAGTAGCAAAAGAGAAGAAGAAGCAACGGCAGCAGCAATGATGGACAAAAGTAGCACGTGAAGCAGCATTGGGCAACATGGGTCAATGGTCAGCAAAGCACATGTGAAGGTGCAGCAAGAGCAAAAACAACGTGAAGGAGTCAGCGGGTGTGAAGGAAGAGAGGAAGTTAGTAGGAAAGAAGGGTTAGCCGGCGTGGGGGTTCGGCGGGGGAGGAGGAGAGGAGAGAGAGAGAGAGGGGGGGTTCAATCATTAACCCACAAAATATTGTCCAATTTTCCTTTTTCCAAAATTTCCGATCAACCCTATAATTGGCCATGTTTAATGAGAAGACGTCTAACAAATTAGTCGTGGAAATCTTGAAACTTCGATACCCAGTTTGGATTCTAATTAATGGCAAAATTCAATCGAATGCGACTTTAGTATATCTCGAATTAATGGGCAGCTTTTAGGAATTACGCGTATCGACTCATGGCCGATTTGATATCGAGCTACATCTAAGTTTACTCGAGTTATAGGGACCTCGGTTGTCATGTAATTGTGATGGTCAATCACTAATTCTAAATGACGTGATTGTTCAGATTAGATTTAGGGTCGTTCGAAATTCATATAATAACCAAGCGGAATCACCCGCAATCCAATTGCACAACATTTGCGAATCGTTCTATAACCATCCTTGGATCGGCCTTTAACGGCCCAAAATATTCTCTCGGTATCAATTCATGGCCAAATTCTTAGGTCCACGTACTTGATTCCTAGCTAGCCATTTCCTAACGGTTAGTTTACTCGAGAGTGATTAATTCCGAGCGATATTTCACTGAAAGTGCATTAAAGAAATATTCATTACATAAATCCCGAAAATGGGTCAAAATTCGGAATGTCACAAGCTTACCCACAATAGTTTGTTTGAGAAAATGTTAGATGCTTTCAAAGCATCATGAGACCAACCACCCAGTGAGTATTCAATGTCAAGTGCTATGAACTTTTGACATTTCCTCTAATTTTTATGGAAAAGATTGGTTGAGAGTATCATCATGAGGTGTTTAGGGAGCACCTTTCAATCTCTCTTTTTGCGCTTGCATTTCCCTACTGCAAGGATTCTGTCGCTTCAATATGGCTTCGGAGTTTGGACAATTTTAAGCTTTCATTAAGAGTGCCATATGCCACTGCCAAAAGTCCAATGTTGAGGCAATTATTAGGGTCTAACAAGTAGATATTATTAAATGAAAATGTATGTAATAAACTAAATCTGAATCGTAAAAGTTGAAGACATTCGTGTTGAGCCTACTATTTTGGACGGTTCAAAGTCAATTTTGTTTATGCACTAAGTTCACTCAATAATTATATTCAATAGATAACTGTACCACAAATGCAACGGTCAGTTTCTAGAATTCAACCATAATAATACCACACGTCTAAATTTGATCTTTGACAAAAAAAAGTTTGATCCATTAAATCTCAATGGTTAAAAGGATATATCTTGTATGAAACCCATCTTATCTAATGTGTATGATCCAATAATCCATGGTAAATCAGATTCATAGAAAAAATTTACAAAACGAGGGGGATGATCAAAGCGGTGCAAGCGAATCAGATTTTAAACTATGTCCCCATCCATCGTTTGTAATAGATGATAATAAGTTTTTGGATTGTGGGCTAACCTATGTTCTAATTTGTAGGCGTAGGAGGAATTTGTTCAACAATTAATACAAAAATTGAACTTAAGCTGTGGAAGATTATAAATTCTCATCCTTGGATTTCTTGTGAACAAATCCAAGTCGGTAATTTGAGTTAAGTTGAGCTAAGATTTGTTAGAGTAATTAAATATTAAATCACGTATTCATCTAATAGCTTAAACTTTTAGAATAGTCGACAATAATTCCACCAAAATCTCACATTTTGCCTCTTTGATGTTTGAAGGAAATTGAAATCTCGGGTTTGCCATGATTGTATCAATTTTTTTTTAACAAGAAAAGAGCGGTGTGCCCTTGCGTGGCTCTGACACATCCAAATTTGATTTCTTTACTATAATGTGTGAAGTCTAGCTAAGCAGGAAAGTTTAGAATTTCTCTTTTTTTAAATGAAAGGCATTGCCCATGAATAATGATTGGTGGTCGACATACGATATGATTCCAAATGTAATTTTGTAGATGAGCAAAGTTGGGGTGGGGGAATCAAAGATAGAAAGTGGCAGTTTGTTGTTCCAACAGAAGGGAGCGACTCAACTCTGAATTTGTGGCAGAGTTAAACGCAATTTATTTGGGATGTTTCGAGAGATTTGAGTTAGTACACTCTGAGCGGGGCAAGTTAAAAAGGTCAAACCCTAAGATTTTCTTATTTTACTTAACATCAACTTATGTCCTTATGGCATGGGCCGCTTGTCCCTAACTTGTTTCCTCTTGACACGTGGCGATACAACACCTGTCAATCTTAACACGCCAACCTCTTTAATGGCAATTTCTCATCTTTCACTATAAATACCCTAAACCATTTTCTTGATAGTTATATTCACAACGAGAGACGTACTTCTTTAATCTCTTCCATAGCAATGTATCAACATCTCACCTGCCACCTTGCATTAAAGTCCCTTAAGATTGTTGAGGCTCCCGCTCTGTGCTTCATTCATCCGAATGATTGGTATTACTCATGCCCGATGTTCACCCTCTCTTTGCTAAAGGTGTGAAAGGGCAAGGTCCTCTGTAACTAGTCCCAGATAATTGGTATTACTCTTACGTAGGGCCGTCAAATAGTGGGTTGTGTTGGGTTTGTGTCGGATCGAGGATGATCCGATCCAAATTGACCCGTTTAACTCTTTTTGACCAACTAATTCAAATTTAGTGACTCGTACTCGACCCAACTCATATTACTAAAGTACATCTATATCTAATCCAACCTATGAAAACCCATACCACCCATTTAACCCACTTTAAAATCTTCACTTGTAAATGTTACTTGGATAAAAATTTCATATCGAATTTAAAAAGTAAATTAGCATGATTAGAATATGTTAGTATATATAGCAAAAAACACAAAAATATTGCAAACATTGCAAAAAAAAAGGAAAGAAAAGAAAAGGTAAAATTTTTAAAAATTGCAAAAATAGTTCATATCAACAACGACCGTGCCAAGTAAGATGGCCATTTACTAGACCACCACGACAGTGATTTTTGGCCAAAATTGGCAAATCAACAAAGATTTAAGACTAAAGTGACCAAATTAAAAAAATTAGGATTGAATTGATTACTAAGAAAAACCAAATTACGTAAAATGGTCTCAATAAAATAATTAGAAAAGTAAAAAGTAAAAAGGGAACGGTGGATGTGAAGTTATGTGTAAGCAAATTTGAAAAGATAAAACTAAAAGTGAAAAGGCATCAAATGATTGAAGAGGGCAAACCAGTTGGAAAGGAGGGTTTGGGTGTCATTAGTTTGAGATCTTTCATAAGCAATACAATTTTTAATTACTTTTTGCTTTTTTTTTCAATATTACGACTCACGGAAACAATATCGACATATAAATATATACATCATTTTTGGTTGTAATATTTCACAAACTAAGGATATTCATTTTGTTTTCAAATTTGAAAAGGTAAGAAATCACATCTTGTTTATAAGCATATCCAAACAAGCTTACCTCAACCGGTCTGTGTTTATCAGTAAACTTTGAGTAGCACACACATGGGCTGAAATGTACATGTCGCAATTGCTAAAAAGCCGTATGCAACCCAATTAAAATGAGTTAATTTACGGGTTTGAGGTAAATTCATTTAGACCCACTTATAGTTGGACTTCGTATTTTAAAACCCTTTCCAATCCAATTATAAAATTGGGGTGGCCCGTAATACACTCACCTTTAATAAATATGAGTGGAAAAATAAGTTCACTAATCCATTTTGCCACCTCTACTCGTGCACAACACCTATTCTCTTTTGCTAAAAAGATATTGTATGAACTCATGACAAGTCCTCTACAATCACCAGTCTCTCCCCCTTTAGCCATTGTATAAATCCAAGTCATCTTGAATCTTAATTATCACGAAGAGAAACGACAATAGATTAAAAAAATAGGAAAAATATATTATACTTAATTTATAGGAAATTTTACCTAATCAACCAATCCATAATTGATGTTAGGTTAATAATACTCTCTTTTTTTAAATTAATGGCGTAAGTATAAAGCCAATTCTGTAAATCCTTTTTTCCCACTGACAATGTATGCTATAATGTATTAAAAGAAAATTCTAAAAATGCATAGCAACACATTGCCCCTCATTTCAAGCTAGCCTTCAATTCCTCCAACTTCATTTTCATAAAAATTTGCAGCATCACTCATCACTTCACACTATCATTCAAGGACCTCAACACCTCCCCCTTGACACCAGTGAATCTGCAGCATCATACGATTCATGAAAAGCATTATTTCTCGAATTTACTAGATAAATCAATCAAACAGTTTGCCATTCAACTGCGAGAACATTGTCCCCTTCCATCTCATCTTCATTAATTGTGAATATTCGTCAATCCACCATGATAGCATTCAAGTCAGTGTTCACCCCATTGAAAAGACGTTTCAAAGAAATCTTGAACTCTTCATAGTATTCCAACTTCAACTCATTCTATAACATGAAATGGAAGAGCGTTAGAGAGCATGGAATACAAACCCGCTTCAAATTTGGCCACTTTGTCCCTTAGCACTTCTTGACATCACATTCTTTGCCGAATAAGATCTGATTTTTTCCTCGAAATCACTCTCCATCCTATAACTTCAATTTTTTTTTTGGCGTCGTCATCAATTTGTTTCCCTTTTCAACGCTTCAACTGCCTATTCCAGAGTGCCGGCTTTGGGACCTGCTTTTGTGGACTTCAACGCTCAAGAGAGTTCCTGATTCAATGGATTCGAATGACATGACAACTCAGCTTCATGAATTGATTGAAGATTTCTTGCTCCACGTGCTTCAAGTATGTGTCATCATGACCGAGAATGACGAACCATGCTGGAGCTTGAATTCATGGGAAACGAGCAGCACTGGTGACGATCGACATCTAGTGTGCCTGAAATATCACTGGGCGAGACATCGCTGGCCTTTGAAATAGAGCAACGATGGAGACGTTAATGGCGGACGGAAGCAAAGAAGCGCACGTAACCATGACGAGGAATGCAGAGAAAGAGAGAGGGAGAGAGAGTCAACGGACACGATCATGGTGTTGTCGAGCACGTTCAGAGAAGCTCGCTGGATTTCAATCTTCAAGAGACTTGCTTTCACTCGACCACCAATCCAAAGCTTGAGGTCGCCACCGCAGGGTCGTCGATTATCTCTATTTTGAAGAGGTACTCCTCGAATCCGAGTCCAGCTTCTGTCATTTCAACGAACACCTTCCTTGCAAACTCGATTCCTCCTCCACAGCGCAATCAACGGCAATGCAACTCGGAAAAAAGCGAGGGCAAAGCTGGAATGAACTGAAATCATATCTAGAATTCAATTCGATACAAAACGATCTAATTCAGCTGTGGGCATCATCAATGAGTCAGCAAAGGCCATAAACGGCTTCAAAACGTCGCCCTCAGAATAGGGCCGAACTTAGGGGATGGGCTGGAGATTTATTATTTTCTTTTCTCTCTTCTTTTTCTTTTTCCTTTTTCTTTTATTTTTTTCATAAAAATGCATTTTCAACTTGTTGGCAAACATTTATGAGTTAAAATCTCCCTAATCGACTCTTTAAAAATAATTTTCTGCACTAGACAAAAATTCAAGCTTATGTGTCCTTGCGGACCAAGGCCATCTTATAATTCTTTCACGAAAGATTGGTAACAAAAGTAGCACTCTTACTAATGCCACTTAACACAAATTGATATGAATCAATTAGTTTATTACAAAATTACAGTGGAAGTTCCAAAGATCCTTAAAGGCATTCAGCTTTGGAATGGAACACAAAAATCACAATATTATTATCAAATTTTGACATAAAAAATCGGTAGCATTGGACTCAATTTCTTTCGATCTGATAATAAAAGAATATTGTATAAACTTCGGAGTTAAGAGTATAACTCTTGTAAAATTGCAATAATGTTGAGTTTGATCAAATGTCACTCAACCTTAATATGTGCCTCAAGTACATGCACATATCATAAAATGAATTCATGCCTTACAAGAACTAAGCATCTCCCAAAGGAGATATTATATATGTATCACTAAGTTGATTCACTTAGCAACAAGATGCTGTAAAATACTCTATATGACGAGCTCACATACATGTAAGGCCATACAGATGCCACAAGTTTAACAAGGAATTTCTTTTGTAAGCTTCCATCTCATACAATCAAAACTAGCCAATACCTTCATGTTTCAATCTAGCATTTCAAAGGAGACAATCGAACAAAACCTTGAGAGTTTTGATGTATTTTTTTTACAAACTCGCCTGTAGGTGGAGAATGCAATAGACAACTAGAAATTCTCTCTATTGCCAATCAAAATGGCACATCTTATCCTACAAAGAAATCCAACACGTCAAGTGTGCGAGATTGATAAGAATCGATATTTCATCCGAGTGACTATCCTTGTGATCATAATAGAATCCCCATTACGACAGAGTAAATAACTCGTCAATTGGAGCCTCTCAGTGAAGCTAATTATCAGACAATATCAGTCCAAGAAAGCTTATCTCCTATGGGCAAACAAGCCTCCTAGACTAGTGTGTCACTACACTGCCTCAAATCCTCAATGTACAGATTACAATAATGCTCTCTATGATGTGATTGTATATCATTAGATAATAAACATCCCATGAAGATTACGACTTGTGAGTGCTCTACAAGTCACAATGAGTGAACCACTTTGATGGTCAAACACCCTAATCAAAATGTGCGAGTATTCTCGAAACTGGGACGTTAAAAATAACCAATGGTTACATGAGCAATTCCACCGTTCTCAATATGTGTACTCTGGTGCTCAAGCACATATTGAATCACGTGACATCTTCAGACACGAATGCTCAATAACATGAGAAAATTTTTCGTGTGTCCCCACAAGTAAGTGACTTTAGCAACCAATCACTCATCGTACATCATGAAACTTTTTATTCACTTTAGAGACTTTGTTTCAAACTTGTACATTCAAAAAACACTATTTCAAAGAGAATATGTATGTAACTTCTCATATCAAAGTAATTTTTTTTTTTTGGTAAAGCTCATATCAAAGTAATTTTGCAGCACCTAACTTATAAAAAATTATGAGTATTCAATTTATCTCAATTTATCTAAGATAAAATCTACCGTAAATATGCCAATTTAAAAAAAGGACATTGGCACATGGAGCACAACGCAAAAGACCGCAGTGAAAATGGAGCCCAAAAGACTTGTCAAGTGCCTAGACGCGCTTCTTCTGCGCATGGGGTTTGCCTTGCATACGCTTACAGTCAGTCAACGTCAACCTCTGGCTGGACCCGGTCTAGATTCGTTCCAGATCTGGCATTAGAACGTAGCAAATTCGACCCTTTTAGCACAACTGAAGCTCTATCTCGATTTTTTATGCATTAAAAACCTAAAATCCTGATTGAATGCTTTAATTCGAAATAAAGTCTGTGATTTACTGAGAGATAGACCAATAAACGAAACTTACTCGTTCATCTAATAGCCTAATGATGGTCCAATTATAAGGAATTTGCACCATTAACATTTGGTCTCGTCTAACCCTAGCAATCGAAACACCCAAAACTTGATTCTGGTGCCCTGAATGGATTTCATTTGAAATTAAAGCTGCAAAATGACCAAAACTGCTACAGGCAGCACGATAGTGAAGCCGATTTGGACATATAATAAGAAATCGACATCCCATTTGAAGCTTGTTTACTCCAATCATAAGAAATTTGCACAGTAAAACTGATATTCAACGTAGAACAGAACTCCCTAACTGATTTTGGGCATTAACAAGTAAAATTGTCGAAATTGCACCACATGATTTTCGGTTCTCTTATTCATGCCAAAATCTTCAAGTTGGAAATTCTTGTTGCACAGATTATGTTAGGGCACGAAATTTATGGAGTATAAGAATCATTGCATGAGTAACAAAAGCCACAAATTAATTGTCCAAACTAACAACTGAAAAGGTCAAATTGCAAAATATCAATTCCGGTTCACATGCCCTTCAATATTTGAAATTCGTACAGCATAGGCCGAGTTATAATACAAAATTTGCCAAGAAGATTTAACATAGAACCGGTATTTAAAATCCCACATTGATACCAAAAGAATTGAATTCCCGAACTCGCCCATAAAAACCCCTGAAATATATGCACTATACATGTAATTGCATAGAGATTATGCATCAAATGGATTCTAAACCCACATATAGCAGCTCTTATACCACATGTAAGAAATGCAATGACCAAAAACTCACATATAGAATTTACAACACCTAGCCTTTAATAAAAAACAGATACCTGGTTAGCTAATTATCGTCTTTGAATCGGAGCACTACGGATAAATTCATACAAATTCAGGACTAGGCTTTCGCCTCTTTCTCCTACCTTAGATGGTCTTGATGGATAAAATGTAGGTGTATGAAATTAGGAGGAGAAGGGAGACCATAACCTATTTGTGTAGCATATTTTAATATACTCCTCCATTACAGGTGTCACTGTTAAAATACTAGTCTTCACTAATCGCCAACCACATTATTTCCGTAACCAAAATATGCTAAGCCCTATATAATATGAACACGTAACCATAATTGGGCAATATATCATTCTCATATATTTTATAAGTACTATAACAGAGTATTTTTCACGGACCAAAATATTATACAATTAATATTAAGCTGCATGTATAAAAAATTCGAACACATTGTGGTCCAAAATTACCATCTTCCTGCTCATGTTAGACTGTGGATCTTTCAGTCAAATGCTTTGGTATTTTCAAATGTTTTAATAGATTGGGTTATGATCAGTACTAGCTAGAAAGAACTCAAATTTAGACAGTCATAATCGAAAGAAAAAAGGTCGCACGTGTAGGATTGAACAATACTGAAAGCACACTCAGGGAAGAAACAATTGCCAATTGCCTTCTCTTTTTTTTTTTTGGTCAGAAAAAGCACTTTCATTCATTTATTCATTCATGAATCAAACTCTACCAGAGCTAGACAAGTTGGTTTCTAAACACAAAATATTCCAAAGGGGTTATTGGGGGTAAAGAAGACCAATTCAAAGGGACAGTCTTGTTCCTATGGGCCTTAACAATCCAATCAGCAACTTGATTAACCTCGTAGGGACAATGAGCAACCTTCATCTTAACCAAGTGGGCCAGCAGAAACAGGCATTCCTCAATGATTTCTTGCATGGCTCATGGGCTTTCAACATTACCCGTGGTAAGCTCCACTAGTGATAAGCAGTCGGTGGATACTACAGAGCACAAGTGGAGAATCGACTCATTCATTGCTAGAACTTCCGCAAACAGAACCGAGGGAGCTCGCACGCCTTTCGCAAAGCCAGCCACCAACATACTGCATGAATCCCGAACAATTCTAGCTATCAAAACTTCTGAGGCTCCCTCCGTGCACGAGCAATCGGTATTGAGCTTGAGGAGTCCTCTGGCCGCCAAATCCGTCTTGACGGAGCAAAACATTGAGATTTTTATGTACTTTTGGAGCCACCACGTGACCAATCAAATCATTGAGATTTTCCCACAATTATATGCTAGGAAAAGTCAACGATGATCACAATGTTAACTTGCTCTACAAATATTATAAATTTAAGTATTTAGGACATAATTGGTGCAATCAGGAAGTTCAAATCCAGTCAATGCATTCTTTGCTAGGAAACCCATGTGAATCACATGCAAATTTTTATCATCATCAGGGATCACACATGATAATCATGGTTGACAGGCTATAATTTAGAAAGGTCACACAATGCAGCCCGCTTGTTATGTGCACAAGTAACTGATAATCATTCATTACATAGCAAAGGTGCATCATAAACTACACATGATGTACATGATGTTCATAAAAGCAAGGAATCATAAGTTCAAAGGTCTTACCTAGTTGTGCAGAGGCACGAGAGGATTCAACAGGAAGAATCAATGCATACAGATCAAATGAGAAGCCTGAGTAACCAGTGGCCTGTGAGTCTTTGGAGCTAAAATCAAAATATGAGCATTCAGCATATATCTTTTTTTTTTTTTTGGTAAGGGTAAATGTGTATATAACTTTTCAATAAACCAAATACAAACTAAGCACGAACCTATGCCTGACCCTGTTAGGACACAAATGTCCAGAAAGGGTCAAGGAAGGTCCTGCAAGGCTATACAGACCCCGAGAAGACTAAAGAGATTCCACAAAAAATAGATTCCACAATGTCATAAACAGCAAATGTATGGAAAAAGAAGGGAAATTGGTGAACAGAAATGATATTCATGTTACAGGTTCTATAGAACAGAGAAGAAAATCAAATTCCTATTATCATTGAGTAGACAAATTATTTCAACGGCCTCTTTTCAGTATGTAATGAGTTTCTGAAGTTTTCTAATGATCTCAGAAGCTTGTAAAGGTTATGGTCCGATCAGTCTCTTGAAATATTTGCAACTGAGGAGCTCAAATTGGAGAATTGCTCAACCAAGAACCATATATGTTTAGTAATTCACGATAGGGATCAAGGAAGAATATATTTTTCTTAACGAGTCTAACCAACGGATTATCAACTATTAAGATACTGCACTTCGTCTTTTTCCTTAACCAAGGACATGGCGTCCCATTTCTCAAATGGCAATCCGGCTAAGAATACCCAGTCTAGAGTAAAGCTATATTTGATAAACAGGGCATCTGAAAATTGGCCAAAAAAATGACTGGCCATCTGAAATTTCTAACTTTTGTTTACTGGGAAAATTCTACACCTATTCACAGCAACCATTACATGGTTGAAAAGCAATCCACTCTGTAAAGTAATGAGAAACTGAATTAATTATTGAAAAGTAAGAGTTACAAGAGTATTTATACGTCCCTTATAACCCTAGTTTCTCAAACCATATGAAAGACTATTTTACCCTTATACTCTAACACTCCCCCTCAAGCTGGAGCATGAATATCAAACATGCCCAGCTTGTTACAAATATATTCAATTCTACCACTTCCTAAAGACTTAGTGAAAATATCTGCCAACTGTTCACCAGTCTTAATATGATTAGTCAAAATGACCCCAGCTTCTAGCTTTTCCCGAACAAAGTGACAGTCAACTTCAATGTGTTTAGTACGCTCATGGAAGACTGGATTTGAAGCAATATGTAGAGCCGCTTGATTATCACACCACAACTCCATTGGCGCTGGGTCCTTGAAACCGAGTTCAACTAACAGTTGCCGCATCCAAACTAGCTCACATGTAGTTTGAGCCATAGCTCTATATTCGGACTCTGCACTGGATCTGGCTACCACATTCTGTTTCTTACTCTTCCAAGAAACCAAGTTTCCTCCCACAAATGTGCAAAAACCTGATGTAGATCTCCGATCAATGGGAGACCCGGCCCAATCTGCATCAGAGAACGCTTCCACCCTTTTATGACCATGATCTCTATAAAGAAGTCCACGACCAGGAGCTTTCTTCAAGTATCGCAAGATTCTCACCACGGCATCCCAATGGGGGGTACGAGGAGAAGACATAAACTGACTCACTACACTCACCGGAAAGGAAATATCTGGTCGAGTAATAGTGAGATAATTTAATTTGCCAACAAGCCTTCGATACCGCTCTGGATCACTTAGTAGCTCACCTTCTTCCGCCATTAGCTTAATGCCAGCTTCCATAGGTGTATCCAGAGGTTTAGCTCCTAGCATACCTGTCTCTGCAAGTAAGTCCAATGCATACTTGCGTTGCGAAATATGAATACCTCTCTTTGCTGTTGCCACCTCAATGCCCAAAAAGTATCTTAACCGTCCAAGATCCTTCGTTTCAAACTGCTGTTTCAAATATAACTTCAATTCATCGATCCCTGCAGAGTCATCACCAGTTATGACAATGTCATCCACATAAACAACAAGGAATATCCGACCAGCATTAGAAACCCGGTAAAACATAGAATGGTCGCCATGGCATCGAGTTAGTCCAAATTGAAGCACCACCTCAGTGAATCTCCCAAACCAAGCCCGAGGGGATTGCTTTAAGCCATACAATGATTTCTTTAAACGACATACATGGCCAGACTCCCCCTGAGCAACAAACCCAGGTGGTTGCTCCATATAGACTTCTTCATGCAAATCACCATGGAGAAAAGCATTTTTAACATCAAGTTGAAAGAGAGGCCATCGAGACGAAGCAGCCAAGGAAAGTAAAAGGCGAACCGATGTCATTTTAGCCACAGGAGAGAAAGTATCACCATAATCCACTCCATAGATTTGGGCGTAGCCCTTAGCAACCAATCTAGCTTTGAGTCGAGCAAGAGAGCCATCGGGATTAACTTTGACAGAGAAGACCCACTTACAACCAATAGCATTCTTCCCTGCAGGTAACGGAACAAGATCCCAGGTCTGATTTTTTTCAAGTGCCCACAACTCATCCTCCATAGCTGTCTTCCAACCCGGACTCGATAATGCTTCAGCAATAGACTTAGGAGTAGAATGTGTATCAATGGTAAGTAAACTAGCTCGAAGAGAAGCAGAAAGACCAGAATATGAGACAAAATTGGTAATGGGATGCTGGGTACAACTACGGGTTCCTTTACGATGTGCAATAGGGACATCAAGATCTGTAGATGGAGGACTTACCTCAGACTTGGAGGACGAAGAAGCAGTAGGCACGGGAGCATCTGCAGAGGGCTGTACATGTCGTGGACGTCTACTGTATACCTGATGGATTGGTGGAGGAGCAGGAGTAGACTTTGTGGTGGAATGCACAATGACATAAGTAAGCAACTCATCATCCAAAGTAGGAGAATCCATTTGTACTTCGGAGTAAACAGTAGACTCAAAAAAGGTGACATCAGCAGTGGTAAAGTATTTACGCAAAGAAGGACAATAACAGCGGTACCCCTTTTGTGTACGAGAATACCCCACAAAAATACATTTAAGAGACCGGGCATCAAGCTTGGAAAGTCCTGGACGATGATCACGGATATAACACACACAGCCAAAGATACGTGGAGGTAAATGAAACAAAGGCTCAGAAGGAAAGAGGAAAGAGTGAGGAGTAGCACCTTTAAGGACAGAAGATGGCATGCGATTAATAAGGTAACATGCTATCATAACTGCATCAGCCCAGAGTGATTTATCGACCTTCATCTCAAACAACAATGATCGTGCAACTTCTAAAAGGTGGCGGTTTTTCCTTTCAGCTACACCATTTTACTGTGGTGTATCTGAACAGGAGGATTGATGAAGAATCCCACGATGTGTCATGAAGTCAGAGAATGGTTTAGAGAAGTATTCTTTGGCATTATCACTACGCAGAACGCGAACAGGAAGAGAAAATTGTGTTTGTACTTCATTAACAAATGCACAAAAATTGGAAAACAACTCAGAGCGATTTCTCATCAGATATAACCAAGTGGCTCTTGAATAATCATCAACAAATGTAACAAAGTACTTGAAACCCAACTTTGAAGTAACAGGACACGGACCCCAAACATCTGAATGAACTAAAGCAAATGGCTGAGAAGCCTGTTTATTGACTCTTGGAAAAAAAGAAGTACGATGTAACTTCCCAAACTGACATGACTGACACTCAAGACTACTCAAAGAATGAAATTGTGGATCTAACTTCTTTAAACTTGCCAAGGAGGGATGACCCAAACGACAATGAACTTGGAGTGGAGTAACTGCTGAACAGGCCATACGGGTAGAATCATCAAACACGTACAATCCCTCCGACACATGCCCTCTACCAATCGTCTTCTTCGTCTTCAAGTCCTGAAAAACACACGAATCAGGATAGAAGGTTACCGAGCAATTATAGGCTTTAGTGAGATGACTGACAGACATAAGATTGAATGGAAAACTGGGAAGATACATAACTGATGATAAGGATAAGGAGGGTGTAAGAGGAACAGTTCCTACACCCTTAACTGTAGACACAGAACCATCAGCTAATGTAACATTTGAACTAGACTCATGAAATTCTGAAAATATACCTGAGACTCCAGTCATGTGGTCGGTAGCACCTGAGTCAATGACCCAGGGCCGAGAGGCAGAGGATAGACACACTGTAGCATTACCTGTCTGGGCAAAAGTAGCTGTAGAGGAATCCTGTGAGACTTGCTGTGAAATCTGAAACTGATTGTACCTTGCAAGCTCTTCCTCCGTCATTCGAACTAGTTTCCCACCTTCAGAGGACTCTCCTGTATTGGCTACATTGGCTGTAGCCTGTTGACTAGGTCTCCCATGCAACTTATAGCAAAACCTCTGAATATGTCCAGGTAACCCACAATAATGACAAGTCCGAACAGGACCAGTATTACTTCCCATGTTATTGGAAGCATTGCTAAATGAAGATGGTTGACCTCTGTTGAAACCACGACCACCACTACTACCAGAACGGCCTCCACCACGACCACGACCACCACCACGATACCCCTGGGCTGCCAGGGCTGAGCTATCACCTGGAGATGCCATATCCTTAGAAGACTCACGTGAAGTTCGTAAGATACGAGCAAATACCTCCGTAAGTGAAGACAGCCTTTCTCCTCCAAGTATCTGGGAACGAACTGCATCATACTCCGGTTTAAGTCCTGCTAAGAAGCTCATGATAGCTAACTGCTCTCGTTGCTCCTGCATCTCACGAACATTCGAAGTAATCGGTAGTAAAGCATTCAATTCTTCATACATCCGTTTAAAGTCAGCAAAACACTGAGTAACTGACTGATTCTTCTAGTCAGTCTTGGAAAACTCCTGAAACACCTCATAAATTCTAGCAAAATTATTTTGTCCTGAGTAAAGGACATTCAGATAATCCCACAACTCCTTCACAGTACCAATGTGTGTAACCAAATCTGCAACATTAGATTCCATAGAATTTAACATTTGACCAAGGATTCTAGCATCCATAATCTTCCAATTCTTTTCTCTCGATACCCCACCACCTGTCAAGTGCTCCTGTTGGTCTCTCCCTGTCAATACTAATGTCACGATATGTTTCCATTGCTGAAAATTGCTAACTCCCTCCAATTTCTTCTCAGTCAAACGACTAGAAGACGATGATACCACCTCAGTAACCACATTCTTTTCTTCGTCAGCCATAGCACAATGTATAATTCAGCGATTTCAACACTTCAACAGACACTAAACCAGCAATTTCAGCACTCCAACAGACACTAAACCAGCAAACTACCACACATCACCGCAAATCACTCAGCTTTCAGTAAAAGAGACCAACCAACAACGTTCCAGATCTGCCAATCATCCTTCGACCTTAACCAACAGGAGCCTTACAACAAAATCTAGGAGTCTCACATCAAAATTTCAACCTGGGTGTGAGCACGAGAGAGACACGCCTTGCGGGGAAGCGCCTAGAAGATGCACTGACTGCCTCGGTCGCACTTGGGAGGCACGCCTGGGTCGCACCTGGGTCGCGCCTGGGAGGCGCGCCTGGGTCGCGCTTGGGAGGCGCGCGACCGCGCCTGGGAGGCGCGCTTGGGTCGCGCCTGGGTCGGTTGCCGGTCGCCGGTGGTCGGAGCGACGGTGGCTGCTGGTGGGTGGTGGTGGTTAGTTTAGATCTAGGTGATTAGGCTCTGATACCATGTAAAGTAATGAGAAACTGAATTAATTATTGAAAAGTAAGAGTTACAAGAGTATTTATACGTCCCTTATAACCCTAGTTTCTCAAACCATATGAAAGACTATTTTACCCTTATACTCTAACACACTCAAACAACTATACTTAGTGTCAGTCTGGAAAAGTGTACCCACCATCTAAACATTCCACCAGGCCATCATTATTTACCTGGGATGTGCAGATAATTCCCCAGACCTAGGATAAAACATGATATTTTTGCTGCAGTAAACGATTTACATCAACAGAGAGAGAGAGAGAGAGAGAGAGAGAGAGAGAGAGAGAGAGAGAGAGAGAGTTGTTCGGCAAGATCTGCATTCACCAAATGCCCTAGCTACAGTTCTTTATCTAGCTTGTTGAAAGAATTGATTGAAAGTAGAAATAAAAAGAGGCTTCCTGAATTCTTCTTAATCAATATGGAAGGGGATGAGTGCTAGGAAGACTGTAGTATTAGATTTTAAAAGAAAAATTTGGAGAGCTTGCTTCAACTTCGTTGATTGATAAAGTGAACTTCAATTTAAAAAATAGAATTGATCTATTATGCTCATAAAAGACTCTTAAAAAATGTATTTAACTATAGGTCCATTGAAAAAGAACTATCATTTCCCTTAGGATATCTAATGTAAGTACGTGCTAACTCTAGTATTATAACTTTCTTTCGAACAGATAGTTCAACTGGTTAAAATGATTGATCGCGGTTCATACCATTATAGTTTCCTTGTTCATAAAAATCACGCAGAAGAGAAACCGCTTCTGATGCCATTATTCCTCCACAACATTTGAAACCCTTTGCTCCCATTACTGCAAGAGAAACAAGAAAAAGTTGGAAACATTCATCAATTAGATAGACAGTTGAAAGGGGGAACATAGATGAAATTTCTATGGAAACCGGTCAATGTTCCCAATGATTCTGCAATTTTACCCTGTTCATCAGCTTGAAACCCAGAACAGATTCCAATTGCAAAACGTGTCCAAATATCATGCTTAGAGATAATTTAGCAGACTAATTGACAAAGCACTTTGCAAAAGGCGGTACTATCTAAGCAAAACAAGTTTGCCGATAGGAGAATATGTTTTGTTTAAAAAATTTACATTTCAGTCCTAAGATTATCAATTTTAAGAAATGTCTGTACTCCAAGAAATCGATTTTCGTGCAAGCAAATTATCTCTGAAGAGTATCATTTGAGATTCAATTGATAGTAACTAGACTCTAATAGTGGCATTGACCTCGGCGAAATTCTTGGATCAAATCTACAAAAGATGTGTGTTTGGGGTAACTATGGCTTGAAATTTTTCACTTTAACAATGCCTTTGGGCCGTTCTATATTTTCTCTTCTACATAAAACCCAATGTCCACGGAGAACAAATAACATGATGTAAACAGAGCGATACTTAGAGGCTTTTAATTCGGATGGGTAACTTCTCTGCAGAGAAATGTTGGCTGATGCCGAAACACGATAGAAAATTTGACTGAACAAGAAAATTCGATGGAAGAACAATTCGTTCTCCAAATATGATTATCAAAATCAAAATATCTCAAAGTTTGCTCAAAGTAAACCCTAAAACAAGCTTATAAAGACCCAAACCCAACCCTATTAGGAAACGTAATCATCAAAACATAAATTAGGAAACTGCCAATTATTAAATTATCCCTAAAAAAATACTAAAAAAAATAGAAAAATCCATCTAAACGATCTCGAATCGCTAAAATCCATCGTTAGTCACATAACGGGTCCACCGGTCCTCTACGTGCATCATTCTCCCCTGCTAGAGAAAGATTCGTCCTCGAATCTGCTTCGCCTTCAGATTCATCGTAAATTGGACCTTCATAAAAAACTGGATTGTCAACAAGCGTCACAATCTGTCGGTTCGGACAATCAGCAGCAAAATGTCCGATTCCCTGACACTTGAAACATCGCTTGCCTGCCGCTCCTCCCCTGCTAGATTCTGCACTGCCACCTTGCTCTCCTTTTGTTGCAGATTTTGAACTAGCGCCCTTAACTGCTGCCGGGCCCGAAGAACTCCCTGCTTTTCCTCGGGAATCTTTATCTGACCACTTAGAATTGTTGCCTGTCCACTTAGAACCACTGCTAGTCCACTTGGACTTACTGTTCTTTCTTTTAAATTGCCCCTCCACCTTTAGGGCTAATCTGCACACATCCTCATACGTCCAATACTGCTGTAATTGGACAACATCAGAAATCTCATATCGCAGCCCTGCCAGATATCGTGCAATTGTTTGCTCGTCTTCCTCCGCCACATCACAACGCATCCGCAAACGATCAAATTCTTCAGTAAATTCTTCAACTGTTTTATCACCTTGCTTAACGTTATGATACTCAATAAACGCCTCTTGCCTATAATGGGTAGGCAAAAATTTTTTTTGCAATAACTTTTTCATCTTCTCCCAACGATCTACTTTCGGCTTCCCCTCTCTAGCGCGTTGCTTTTTCACGTGCTCCCACCAAATTGAAGCATGTTTTCGCAGCCTAATAGCCACTAACTTCACTTTTTGCCCCTTTTTGCCCCTTAGTTAGATCTTTAAGATCAAAAATTCGTTCTACTGCATGCAACCAGTCAATAAACTCATCAGGATGAGCCTTACCATTAAACTCAGGAATTTCGATCTTCATTCCGAAATTTTCAGAAGAATGCTGATTTCCAAGTCGTACTCCTCGATTCCGCCCCTGGTTCAGAACCCCAAAAGGGTTTACGTCTTCTTCTTCATCATCGGATGAATCCTCGAAATCCGCTCCCTCTTCGGATTGAACGCCCAATCTCGCCTCCGCAAGTTGTCGCTCCAAATCCTGGATTCGTCTTCTCTATTCTTCAATTTCTACGTCTCGCAGATCTCTTAGACGCGGTTGATCGTCTGCTTCAGGAACGCCTCCACGCCCCCGGCCACCACGAGCCCGCCGTCCATGACCGCGATTCTGTTCAGCCATTGATTCAAGCAACCTATGCTCTGATACCAATTGATGCCGAAACACGATAGAAAATTTGACAGAACAAGAAAATTCGATGGAAGAACAATTCGTTCTCCAAATATGATTATCAAAATCAAAATATCTCAAAGTCTGCTCAAAGTAAACCCTAAAACAAGCTTATAAAGACCCAAACCCAACCCTATTAGGAAACGTAATCATCAAAACATAAATTAGGAAACTGCCAATTATTAAATTATCCCTAAAAAAATACTAAAAAAAATAGAAAAATCCATCTAAACGATCTCGAATCGCTAAAATCCATCGTTAGTCACATAACGGGTCCACCGGTCCTCTACGTGCATCATTGGCACCAGTGATCTGATTGAGAGAAGATTTGTGGATGATTTGTATACCAGTACTGGCTAGGTTGGGTTTCTATCAGCTATGTCTTCCAAACATTGCATAGGAACCATGCTCACCATTATAACAACAGTCTCATACTCTCTATCATGAAACTATGCAATAATTAGGGCTAGTTTTTGAGCGCCAGAGGGAGGAAATTGTGCAAGGAAGTCCTTTATCTACAAGATGTGTCCTCTTGCTTGATGTCGTTTTCAGAAAGGTAATGAGCTAGTTCATCTTTCCCCAACTACTTTTGACTCATGTTCAGATTATTAAGAGCAGCATGACTATAAATTTTTTTTTTTTGGTAAAGTGCATGACTATAAATTTCAATCTCTAAAAGTCAAGAGTTTTCAAGGTTTATTTCCTTTTCCCAAATTTTTTTTGTTGAGATGCATCCTTAGTACATCTCTTGCTTCTTCTCCCTGTACTTCAGCTGTTGTTCCTCAAAAATACTTGAATAGAAAAACAATGTCCATAATCTAGATTAGCTACTTCATTTACTGTGTAAATCACAATGAAACAGATCCTGTTTCACTACGTTTTAACTTTTGTATCAACAAAGTTTTGAGTAAAACTTTGATGAATTTTAAACAAGCTTAGAAAACATGATATGTTAGATCATAGCAGCACCAGACAGATGAAAAATCATTCTGAAAACACAAGCCATACACTGCAACTTAGTAGGCACCTGCTCTCACGTATGCAAGAAGAGACAAATACAACTAATAAACACAAAAAGAGGTTTCTTTATCAAGTACATTGCCCATGGCATATCAGAAAGCATAATTTACTCATGATAAATATCACATTTCTTTGCATATTTCCAGATTTAGCCATGACAACACTAAAGACATCAAAAATCTCACTGCAGTGAGAAAACGTGAGAAACAAGGGGGAAAGGGAACAGGAAAGAAGAAACTAATGTTAGCTTAATTTGTAGGACTTCCCAGAACTGTACATCTTTTAGGGCATATGAAAAGAATACAGAAATATCTAACAAATCACAAAGAATTCAAGGAAAAGGAAACAAAGCAGAGAAATTTAGAATTAATAATCACTTGAATTCTTGACGCTTCCAGAAACTCCACTTAAGGACAGAAAAGATGGAAAATTAGTTCCATAACCTCCATTTATTTTCATGGTTATGTGTTGCAATATTTAAATAGTGACAACAAACAGAACCACTATGAAATCACATCCATCAGTAATCAACATAAGGAAGACCTCCGGTAAGCTTTAGTTGTCAATCATCATATGTCACAATTTCAAAGTGGAGCTAAGTGGATACCAAATCAGCAACAAAAACAAGTTCAGAAACTAACCTAATGGATACCTCGGAGCTACTTGAATGCATCGACAGAATTGAGCCACAGCCTCCAAATTTATCATTTGCACAGCCATAATATACTTCCTTTATACCTAAAAAGGAATAAGAGAAATCTAATCATTTATGAATAAACCAATTTAGGAAAATTTAGTTTTATTTCAGCATGACCAACAGATTTACCAATCATTAATAAAGCAATTGTACACATATGCATGGTTCACATGTCACATAAAAGGGAGCATGCTGAAAAATTCTCTACAGCTTCTGTAGCTAAAAATCCAGTCATCTGCCACTGTTCCTGAAGGACATCAAGAGCTTCCTTCTCTGCATGTCTTGTTGCCTATGAAAGAGCAAGGAGAAAAACAAAGCAAGCAAATCAAATTTAGGAGCTTGGTTAGAAAGATAGTTTCTTGCAATGTAGGTTAGCATCAATTTAGGAAATGCATTTCATGAGAAATGAGAAATGTTTTCTCCTTCAAGTTAACTAATTGAGAGAATATATAAGATAGATTAAGGCATATACTACATGAACTCAACAAGTTTTGCTCGGTTGAAGTTGCTGAGAATCTCAATTGGAAAAAGAGGCTTCTTAATGGATTAGCCACCTCCACCTTTTCTAACAGTATTTTTATATATACCCTGTGGCAAGTTGCCTTTGTTCTTTCAGTATGCTCCACAAGATACTTAAAGAGGGCAATAGACTATTCGTTACTGTCCACAAAATCATTTATAGCAGTGCATTGTCACCATAAAACTATAAATAATTGCAGCAATAGACTATTACATTGGAGATGATCTCTACCAGAAACCAGGCTTAAACTATTTGTGTACATGTGGCCATTGTACGAAGAAATGTGCCTAAAGAGTTGGTTTGTAAATCTTAAGAGGCAATACAATGCTCACACTGCATTTTTATCCCAAGTAAGAATACCAAAGCCAAGCTAACATACAGCCTAAGAAAACAATGGTAGGAACTTCACAAAAGCAGATAAAGTCCATAATATGGCTCCAGACAGAGCACAATGGTAAATGAAAAACGCAACACAATGTGCATAATAAAGCAAGAACATTGCTATTGTTGGCCTTAGTCATATCTTATGAAAGAATAATGCGAACAAAACCCTTTACAGCCTAATTATGCATGCAAAATTCCACTATTAACAGATTTGTTCGGATATATTATTGTATGATCTATTAAAGAAATAATTAGGGGAGAAACATAAAATGATCAACAATAATCTACGAGTGGATAGTTCGAGGGTATCAATTCAGAACACTGACAATGTGCTGTCGACCAAAATTTATAGAATGGGGTAGAGAAGCAATGACAAACATACATTTCGTGGCTGATAAGTCCAGTTTCTTCCTGCCGCAATAACGCGCCCATCCTCAATGATCACACAGCTGTTCAATCAAAGTTTATTATAAATGAATAAAGTACACTGCAAAACCATTCACTAATTTAGACTAAAATACTAATCATCTCAATTAGAAAATAAGGTAACACATCGGAAATGCACCTAGCTACTGAAGATCAGTTTCTTACCCAACTGGAACTTCAAGGCTGTCCAAAGCAAGCTTTGCCTTATATAAGAAAAGCAAATAGGTCTTGTTACTGGTTAGGAGAACAAAACATGAGGATAAGAGTAAAAAATTCTCTCATGCATAACAAGCAATTCAAGAGGAAATCAGCATCAAGTTGCTACCAGTAGAAATATTCAGCATGTCTCGTAGCTACGGATGGAATGAATGCAATGCCTGGTTTCGCGTAAGGGAGTCCCAGACCTATAGCACCCAGATTGGGCTCAGTTTTCGCCTGAAAAGCAAACTAAACCAAACCATGCACAAGCTACTTCCCATTGTTTCACTCTCCCACTGCTTGTTTTTCCCATTGAACCTAGACTTCACCTACTTCTTTGAAAAAATTGCCACCTATCAAAAGAAAGAGAGAAAAAGGTATACCTTCTAGGGATCGTTGCTGATTTTGCAGCGTGTAACGTCGATTGCCAGTGAATTCACTACCAAGCATCCCCAGACTAAACTTACGAAGAAACACCTTATCCGATGTCCCTCGAACAAATTCACGGACACATTCTTCAAGCTCCTGCGCAATTGTAGCGCCGCACGAATCGAATTCAAAATCGAGCTGATCTACAGCAATCTACATGAAGCCCAGAACCTCAGGAGAGAATCGTTCACCCCGAGCTGCTCTATCACTTTCCATGGCTTCGGTCGGCAGTGGTAGTCCGTTGCCTCCCGCTCGCCGGTCTCCATCGCCATCGATTTGCTCGGGACTCTCTCAGTTTCGGGAAGACCAACTCCTCATTATGCTCGTCGTTTCCGTCGGCAGGCGGCGATCTACCGGTTCGTCAGAGCTTGGTGGTGGCGTCGGATGATGGAAGATGCGGAGTAGTCGTGATGCTGAAAGTGGCGTCGGTGGAGAGAGGACATCTGGAAAAGAAACAAAAAAAACAGAGAAGAAGAGATGGATAAAAAGAGAGGAGAAAACGAGAAGAACAAGTAAGAAAAGAAAAATAAAAATCAGGGAGCTCTCACTTACCTACGAATTGCTTCCTTCGCAATTTTCTCGATCGTTCTCTTCTCATCAGGGTGCTATTTGTTCATCTCTCTCCATTCTGATTTGATGATCTTGCATGTCTTCTTCTAGATCTGTTTCGGTCGAACCATCTCTGTGCATAAGTAAACTCTCGACTTCTGAACGTATTGATTCGTGATCAATCTCGTAGAGTAAAGCTGGATCGATTAGCCGATCATCTCGGAGCACGATTTTTAAATCGTCCTCCAGTTGCTTGCAAAATATTCGGAATCCCCACTTTTTTATACATTTGCCGGATACCTTAAAGTAAAATTGTACACGACTCCCATCAATTCCATCAAAATCATCGACTGCTACCCACGACTTTCGGAGTGTGATATAATAAAGTCGGATATGATTCAACTCCAACGGTGCGAAATTGAATAATAAATTTTTCTCATGTTTGCCAAAATGGCCAGAAACACAATGTGAGTATACCATTTTCTCCTCGTAATCATCCTTATCGAGAAGGACACAGAGAGCAAATCCAAAAAACTTATCATACAAGTCTTTTGAAGCCATGAAAGATATGGAATGTTCTTCAATCGGGAGTACCCACTCCGGCATCTCTCCTCGAGGGAGAAAAATATCGTAATCAAAAAGCTGAAACAAAGATAGATCATTAGAAAGTACCCAAGTTTGATATTAGTACCCAAATAGAAAAATTCAATTTGAATTTAGTAAGTAATCCTAAAGAATTCCATTTGGAATTAGAGCTCTATAAACGAGTAGAGATCCATTGATCCTTGCTTGCATTAACATACAAGTCTCGTGTGATAGAAATCATTCCCATAAAAGTACGGTAGCCAACTCCATTACATACATACATACATGTGCATAATCACTCTATATTTGTTTGATTTTCTTAAGCCTCCAATCTTGCATTTTCTGCCATTGCAATATCCAACCATGCATGGGATCCAGCATATAGTCCATATCGATATGCATGCGAGTGCATGAGTGTGCATGAGAGAGAGAATCTAACCTGGTTAGGTAAGCAAGTATCATTCATAACCAATCTAAGGACAAAATCATGAACTGAAGTTAAATCTCCACAATTCTGCAGAGATTCGCAATTATCCATCCAAAGAGTTCTCAAAAATGGTGGAAGCTCAGGAATCTCCTCTAGTTGATGGCAATTACCAACTTCCAAACTGGACAAACGATGACGTTTATTGATGGATGTTGGAAGGCTAGTAATATCGTTCCCCGACAGACATAATGTTGTCAAGAATGGAGAACATGAAAGATTCTCAAGAAAGTCTACTTCGGACAAATTACATCCCGAAAGGTCTAAATAATATAAATTTGAAAGTCCGGTCTTCATGCAAGGATCAGCCGAATCCTCATACTTTGGAAACCCGATTAAATTTGTGCATGAATCAAGATGCAATTCTTCAAGGTTTTGTAACTTGTAAATGCTAGATGGCAGACGCATCAAGTTCTCGCAATCTCTTAAATACATGCGCTCCAAAGAGACAAGATTTTCTATTGATGCAGGTAGTCCTTTAATAGCGGTTCTTCCTAATTGAAGCCATTTTAGGGCTTCGAGTTTATGTGGAATATCAGGGAACTTTTCAAACTTTGTGCATCCTGTAAAATTGAGATCTTGAAGATTTGTTGACTTGAGCTCATTTGGAAAAACACTAAGTTCAGAGCACCCATAGAAATCCAACACTCGTAGCTTTTTATGATATGCGATGGACTTGTGGGCTTCTACCAAGTTTTTACAATTACAAAGATCCAATTCCTCGAGATTTGGAGTACATGAGAGGTCCGGCATGCAAACCAGCGACTCACAGTCACTGAAATTAAGGTACTTCAAATTTTGGAAGCCCTGCAAAAACAGCGAAACCAGCTTTGATAAACATTCTGAAAGGGACAAAAAAGGGGTGCTTGTATGATGATGTTGCATCCTTACATTTAAACCTTGGAATTCCCGTTATGAGAATAGGTTGCTAATAAAGCATATCTGATATTGATCTTCCAAAAAATTATTATATTTTAGGTCGTCAATCGTAAATATTGAGCAGTTTGTTTATTTAATGTAGAGGTGATATGCTGCGGAGTCCACAAATAGACCTATGTAAGTTGTTGTACGTAGCCAGGAGAGCCAAACTTGTTTATAATATCGATAGTTAATAATATCATAATTTATCTGCAGGGGTTTAGCTTGATTGAGGGTTATAAAATTGCCTACACAACACATGGGGGAGATTGGGTTTCTCAGGGAATGGATATGTCATAATTACATAACCTTGACTGTCATATAATCTTATATTGACCGGGTGAAAGCTTGTCCGAAGTGGTGTCACGTGGCACACGCATGATCGAGTTTTACCCAATAATTTAGTTTTCATCATCACCTTAGCAAATAAGAGATAACTCTTGTGATGTTACATTTTAGATATTATTTGTAAGAATTCAATAACATATAGGTACACAATATAAAAAACGAAAATAAAATTGTGTTAGACTATTGTTAAAAAAATTAGAATGTAAAAATCTCAAATCAATTCGCAGATTTACTCCAAATTAATTTTCGTTTTCACAAAAATCCTAAAATGGTACCGCTATTATACAGTTACCCCAAATTAATTTTCCTCTAATAAAAAAGATCCCAAACTGGTACTTCTAACCCAAATTGACCCTCCATTAGTAGACGAAAATTGATTTGGGATAAAACTATGTCGTGCATGATGCACGTGGCAATCACAAAATTCAAATGAAGTGTCACGTGACGAGCATGCAAATATGGGCCACATGACAAAGCTATGCATCGCATCATGGCATGTGACAATCATAAAAGCATGGTGGAGTGCCATGTGGCGAAGGTGGATGTGGGCCACATGACAACTACTCCGCGTGCCATGTCATGTGGCAATCCCAAAAGTAAAGTGAAGTGTCACGTGATGAGGATATGAATGAAGACACCGCTAGTTTTGACAACTATATATTATGGATGAATGGGGGATATAAATACTATCGCAATGTAATTGTGTAAAAAATAATAGATCTCACTTTCTTTTTTTTAAGTCATACAAAGACAATGAAGCCAACTTTGAAAAACATTCGGAAGAAAATAAAAATTTCACATATCCAATTCGAAATCTAGCTTTGACTTTCTATTAAGAAACTAGTGGTATGCCCCTACTGGATCACTTATATTGATTTCATTGTGCACACATTACTGGCAAGTTCCTAATAATTACTCTATTATGCCCACTTAGAAGTGCTGCTCCTTAAGAAATGATTTAAGCAATTAACAATGCCTTGTTTTACAGAATGGTGCACTCAAGCCTTCGACTGAGCTAATCTTATTGATGCTGGACAAATCCCCGCCGTTTAGGTATGTGCATTGAGCAAGGTTCTATCGCTTGATGACTACGTGGCCTACCCCTTAACCATCTACTCCTTGAGTGTTTTTACTTCTATATACATGTCAATTGTCTTTTTTTTTTTGGGTAAAGGTATATACATGTCAATTGTCAATGGGTAGGTTCGTCATATTTTTGTTTCTCTTATGCTCAATCACTGTACAATTTTTCTATAAAATAAAAAAGTTTACAACTGACAACAAATTGCAATTTGAATATATTCACTGGTAGATTTGATCTAATTTTGAAATATATCTATGTCGATAGTTAGAGATATTAGGTTTAGAAAGTATGTAAATTTTATCTATACTATTATATAAGGTAAAGATGATCTCCCACTTTAAAAGATTTCATTCTTTTTTTTTTTTATATATTCCTTCCATCAATTATCCTCAATTACTTATTTTACAGATATTATACCACGGACAGCTACATGAAATTGATTATTTTATTTTTTTATCTCTCACATATTTCAGTAGTAAAGTTTGAATTTTCTAATGATGCAATGACCTTCATAAATAAATTTCAAATCTTGAAATATCATTCTCTTCTCTTTCAACGTATATTTATTAAAAACTTCCTTGTATTGCGCATTTTATAAAAATGTTTCCATTGAGTATTTCTAATAAATTTGTTTGCTTAATTTTTCAAATGCCAATTTTGCTGCACGAAAAAATATTTCTAACGCAAGAAAGTCAGGGTCATTTTGAAAGAAGAGAGATACGAGGTTTCTAAAACAGAGGAACAATACTTCGTTTTGTGTACTAGTACATATAATACGCATGTACACATACAAATGAAGTAGATAATAAAAAAGTCTATGGCGGTAAATGCTAACGTTAAATTGTTTTACCACTCCTGTGACATTGCCTCCGCTCATATTAAGCCCCACACCACAACCCCACATTGCACCCCCACCCCACCCCCCCACCCCATTAAACAGTCGTGTTTATTAACGTGCAATTCTTAACTATTTCTAACGCAAAATTCAGTCAGCAAAGTGTTCCCATTAGATATTTCTAATAAAGTGGTTCGCTTAATTTTTCAAATGCCAATTTTGCTGCGCTTAAAAATATTTCTAACCAAAGTAGTTAACGTCTTTTTGAAAGAAAATAGAGAAATGGATTCTAAAACAGAGGAACAATACTTCCCATTGTGTACTAGTACATATAACACGCATATACATACACAGATGAGGTAGATAATAAAAAGGTCAATGTAAGGTAAATGCTCACCTTAAATTGATTTGGCGCTACTGTGATACTGCAGCTGCTTATATCAAGTGCCGCTAATTCCTTTGGACCAGAGGAAAATTCTAGAGTCAAGTGTCCACATCGAGCCCCTTCAAGCCATCTTAGCCCATTAGGAAGACATATAGGTCCTTGGAAAGAAATATGCACATTGTGCAAAATGAGCAATCTCAACTTTCTCATTTTTATAAAAGCATTGGCAACGATACGTATCTCCATTGGCTGAGGTAGCTCCAACACTATGGCTTTTACAGCACAATCTCCCTGTATATTCAAGACTATTTAGTTATGCTTATTTAGTAATTAGAGTCAAAGATAAGGAGCAGAATTTTGATGGTATTTGCAAGTCTTACCTTGTTGTCTTGCAGAACATTGCAAACATCATCATAGAGCCAAAGTCTGCTGCGTTTCCCGGGATCTTGACATTCTTGGTTCACAATATCTATACCCATCGCTTGAATCAAGTCATGCACTTTTAGGATTTCGTTTTCAATGCTTATCAAGGACCTCTTAATGAGAGTATCAAATCCTGCCGTTGCTGCAAGATCGCAACATTCGAGAACTTTCATTGTATACTTTCTTTCCCGCCCCTTAAAAAAGCAAGCAACGTGGAGAAAGATCTCTTTCTCATTTTTATGTAGTCCATCATAACTCACTTTGAGCACTTTATTAATGTCTTCGTCAGGATTCCTATAAAGTTTCTTTAGTGTACTTTCCCATATGTCTTCTGTTGTACCACATAATAAGGAACCCAATACCTCAAGTGCTAAAGGAAAGCCTTCAGCATAATTCAGAGCACTATCCACTAGATCTTTTCTGATTTGGTGCGTCTGAAAAGCGTGCTTACTAAGCAGCTCATGAGCTTCAGTGTGATTTAGTGCTTCAACTTCATACACACGATCTTCATCTATCCGGTGACAAATTAGCAATTGCTTATTTCTTGTGGTAATGATGATCTTACTTCCATTACCAAACCACTTGCGTTCTCCTGCTAAAGCATTCAACTGGCACAAGTCATCCACATTATCAAGGATGAGGAGAACTCTTTTGTCACAAAGTCTGCGTTGTATTAGATTAATACCACTACTGACGGTGGACACGTTTAAGCTTTGTTGCAGTAATAATATATCACCCAATAATTGTTTTTGCAATTCAACTAAACCCCTGCTATCTTTTGACTTTCCTCGAACATCTTCCAGAAAACATGCACCATCAAATTGTCTGAACATAGTATTGTAAAGAGCTTTTGCTAAACTTGTCTTTCCTATACCCCCTGGTCCCCATAATCCCACCATGAGAACACCATCGTTAGACTCAAGATTTAAAATCGATTTCAGCTCAACAACTCGGGAATCGATCCCAACTGGATGCGTAGCAACTTGCAAACGTGTTAGGTCTAGGTGAATGGAGATCTCCTCCACAATGTTTTGTATAAGCTCTGACTCGTCTCTGACAAAAATGGAAAAGGAAGTTGTAGCATCATCTTAGGGATTTGAATAAGCAAATAATGAGAAATCACTAGCTAACAATGGCAGAGCAGAATATCACAATTTCAGATAATCACAGCCAAAACAAGATGTATTCCCACCGAGTCGAATTAGAACTCCAAGAACTTCACTCCAATCAAAATAAGTTTAAGGTTTTAACTTTTAGTTATCCAAGTGATTCATGTTTTTTTTTATTTATACATGACGATTTACATATTTTTCTTTCTGACTGTTATATGTGATTTACTTATGCGCTTAATCAAAAAGCGCTATTTAGGACTTTAAGCGGTGATTGTGATTTCAATTCCAAAACTGTTAAATACCCTGAAGCACAATGTTATTGCCTTCCTGTAAACACTAATTATACTGTATCAAGTGTTGCAAACTTTTTTATTCCTAAGAAATGGGTTAATTAAGTGTAATAACACTACTTAGCATTTTGTCCATTGGTCGATCAAGTTTTAATCTTTTACTTTGTTGAAATGAGTCAGCAAATTTTCAACCGATCAAGTCCTAGTGTCTATTTTCTATTATTGGAAAAAGCCACGTGTCTGTACGATGGATGGAACATGTGATTTTTTGAACTCAAAAAGCCACCGGTAACGAGTTTAGGACTCGGTCGACCAAAATCGAAAATCTGTAGAACTCACTTTACCAAAATGAAATGTGAAGACCTCAATAGCCCACGGATAAAATTTCTATAACTTTTATTACACTTTGAGGAGGCCAACAAGGATCCAAACGAAAGAGTTATAGACCTTACGTGAATGACTCGGGGCTTAACAAAAGCCAAATGCAGAATTCTATTGTTCGAGGCCCAAAAATAGGTTTTTTTTTTCGTGTCAGTGAATTTTAATAAATATTGGTAAGTGTCAAAAACTTTTTAGTAAACTTATCAACAGTTTTACGAAATCACCAACCTTTTATTATAATTTGCCAATTATCAATTTTGTATTTACTTACCCTATTAGATTTGCATAACTTACATCATCGAATTTACTTTTATATGAAATCATTAACATGAATTAGAGCGACCTTCTGACTTTTGTCATATACAAAAATTACATATTTGTTTTGGGTTACCAACTCTCACTTATGACACTTCCCAATGTTTATTTGTTCTTTTGATTTACCAACATTTTTATTGGATTACCAGTTCTCATTGTGTTACTTACGAACTCATTTTAGAAATTGTCAACCTTAATTAGAGTGACTTACCAACTTTTCTTCAATTAAGTTACCAACTAATTTTAAGTTATCAATTCTTATTAGAGTTACTTTCCGCATTTATTTTTCTTTATTTACCAAATTTTCTTATATTTTGCCAATTTCTATTTATCTTTCTTAACTACACTTAGATTTACCAACTATTTTATGAAATTACTAACTCTAACTTAAGCGATTTAAGAATTTTCAAAAATCATAAGATGAAGCATCTATACATATACTTACAATCATGCGTGTGTCGATATATTTATTTATGTATTTTTCTACAAACAGTCTTTATACTTACTTGTAAAGATTAGTTTCTTACACAAAATATGAACTCCACTGAACTTACTCATCATTATTCAAAGGCCATCCGGACAAGCTACCAGCATCCAAAAGAGCTTTCTTCCATGTCTTCACTTTCTCCTTTCCATGCTTAGGCTCATGGTTTTTTAGAGCTCTCGCATATTTTTCTCTCCCCGTTCTCACTTCCTTTGGTTCCACTTTATAAAACACCGGTAGAACGATGAGATGAATTTGCCCCTCGCACTCCATAATCTTTGCCAGCTCTTCCAAGCACCACCATGAGGAAGCGTATTTCTCGGAGAAAACGATGATTGCGATGCACGATTCTTCAATGGCCTTCATAAGCGCCGGCGATATTTGGTCTCCCTTCCTCAGTTCCTCGCTATCCCGGAAGGTGTATATTCCATTTCGTTCTAACGCTTTGTAGAGATGACCGAGAAAGTTGTTACGCACATCTGTACCTCTGAAACTCAAGAAAACATCGTAAATCCTTCGGGATTTCGATGAAGAAGCCATTAGATGAAGGAGTTCGACAATCAGCAACGACAATTAGCTTAAGATTTGATACAATGTTTTCAAGTAGATCGCTCACTCCTTGTTGATTTATTCTTATACTAGAGGACAGAGATGCGTGACTTTTTGTAGTACTTTAGAAAATGGAGGTGCTTAAGGATGGATCGAGACATCCAAAGGTGTGAACGCATGGACTTTTCTTCACTGAAGACCGCGTGCCACCGCGTTATTCGGACTGGTCCTCGTGGGACTCGATTATTGCACAAACCGACAAACAACTTTAGGGTGGTGAATTCTCGTGATACAGATCACGGGCTCGCTGATAAAAACAACTTTTTTGGCTTCCTCGAAATTTCATCCCCAACCTCTGAGAAGTTGTTTTTTCCTTGCTATATAATGATTTACTACATAACTTTGGAAAAACGTGATTGCTTAAGTATGGACCAAGATATGTAATAGGTAAGAACACATGGGCTTATTTTCACCACCACGTTATTCCGATTCTCTGATTGACACAATCCTCTTTATGGCCGACAAATGTAGTGCAGAAACTACTTTGGGGTGGTGGATTCTTGCGATCTGGTCATAGGCTCACTAATCAGAAAAAAATTTGCGGGCTTCCTCGAAATGGCATCCTAAACCTTTGAGTAACTTCTTCTTTACTAAGTAAAAATTTAGCACATCATTATTCAAACGACATATAATACATATGACAACAGTACTTTCTAATAGACAAATAATCACAACATTCCTCATCAAATGTCAAAAGAGTCCTTGTGTTGACGCAAAAATTTTTGCTTAGAGACTTATCATTTATTTAATGAGAAAACTAAGAATTGAGTTCGTCAATAGCAGTGCGATTGGATCCTTAAACAAAAACGTTTGCTTAGCTTATTCCTACACTTGCATGTTTTATTGCTTTTCTCTGCATTCGGACACTAGACACATTTATGTCTAGGCACAATGCATTTGAATTAAACCAAGCTTGTTTGCGTCGAATAAAACAGGGACTCGACTACAAACTTCTTCACTTTAATCAGCCCGATGGACAGCTCGACCAGCAAAATGAACTAGAATTCACGACTCCAAAATCATCGGATTTAGCTTCAATTTCAAGATAGCGCAATGGGACACAACTCCAAGTTTGCAGAAGATGGTCTTAACTCCAAGATATCAGAATTGGATCGAGCTCCTTGCTGTGGAGTTAGATATGATTCAGAAAAGGTGGATCACGACTCCAAGAATTGTGAAAGTTTGGATCAAAGACCTTCAAGATGAGGATTAGATGAGTTGAGGCCGGCCAAGAGAGCGGACCGTTACGAAAAAATAACCGGTTTTGAAGAGGATTTTTGATTGAGCAAAATACGGCCATGAGATTTAGATTGCACGAAATCCAACGTGGTCAAACACTCGTGAAGGCACCCTCGCTTGATGGCCAAAAGACAGAGCAAACAGGGCGATCTGGAGTTTCAAAAGATAAGAGGGGCAAAACAGGAAGCGGTTCATTTGGGGATTGATTAAGGAAAATCTATCTTGAGCTTTGAAGACAGAATGAGAAGAGGATTAGGTGGTTCTTTTTTTAAAAGAGAGTAATACGAGAGATGGGGACTCTTTAAGTAAAACCGATCATGAGCTTCAAGGGGGGATGGCTTTCGGTGGCTGGGGAATTCAAAAAGGGAGATTTTTTTACTAAGAATTGGAAAGTAGTGAAAAATCAGAATTAGACAAGATTAGAAAGCAATGAGAGTCAAAAGGTGTAGGATTCCTTACTCACGCTATTTTGGTATGCAATTGGCTATGTCTTAATCGCCTTGTATGAACTTGTCTAGGGATGAATTATGTTGCCTAGCTGTTCCCTTTGCATGATGGGTATTAGATAGTGTATGTTTCGTCCATGTTCAGCCCTTTAAAGTATCCCGGAGTGACCACGTTGTTTGTTTGCATGATTTTGCTTCACCCAACACGTTTCTGGTGCGTTAGATTTGCTTTTACATTAAATTCAATATTTGTGTAGTTAATTTTTTGCTGTTTTTGAAAGTATTCTTATTGTTGTTTTTACAGTAAAGTTATCCAAAAAGTCTTTAAACCTATTATATGGCGGCCAATTTAGTCCTAAACTTTTCAATTATACTAATTTAGTCCTAAACCTTTTGACAACTTGCCAATTTAGTCATACATGGCATGACTAGAGCTGACGTGAACAACTTTTGCAATTTTTTTAATTTTATGAATTTTTTTCTTTTCTTTTCTTTTTCTTTTTTCCTTTATCCTTTCACCGGCCTCAGGCAAGGGCTGCCCTTGCCGGACTTAGGCAAGGGCTGCCCTTGCCGGTCTCAAGCGAGGGATGCCTGTAATCAAAGGATTAATTTTGCTTTTTTTTTTTCAAAACATAATGAACACTATTAAAACATCACTAATCATTTGCAAATCATTTTAGTAAGTTTTTAGATAACAAAATATATGAAGGATAACTATGGTAAAATTATGTATTAACCTTTTAATAATAAATATTTCGTTGCATCAGTCACAATTATCTAGATTATATAATGAAAAATCAAAACATAGAAATTACATATCTAAACTCAAAATCACACTAACTTGTTCTTATTATGGTATCGAAAATTTACCATCATATCAAATTTCTCAAAGATCATTTCAGCATCTTCCTTATGTATTGATATATGTGAGGGATATGCAATCTTAAAAAAGGAAGCAGTATGAATTGCCATGTTGCACATGATCAAGCAATCAAGTTGACGTTCAAGCCTTGTGAAAATTCAGGCTTCGTGCATATTAAAAATATACTACATAATAAAAAAAAATTGTACGGGTTTTAAAAAAAGTCTCATTAGAGTTGTCTCTATATATGTTGCATAAACAGTTTACGTTTGCTTTATCACATAACTCAAATCTTTTAAAGATTGAAATTCCAAATAAGAAAAGTACCGTGAACTCATATAGAAAATGGTAAAATTTGTTGAGACTAACTATGCAACCTAAAGGAGGGTGAATAGGTTACTTTAGAGGTTTTGAAAACTTTTACAGAAAACAGCATGTAACCAATAGATATTGGGTTACACTAGATGTATAAGAGGCAATGTATCACTTGTATGCTAGAAATGATAAGCAGAACAATAAACAGCTGCACACAAGGATATATAGTGGTTCAGCTTTGATGCCAAGCCTACGTCCACTCTCACCACTAATAGCCACAAGTTGGGCTGGATTGCACTAGTAATTTCCTAAATAAGTTACACTCAGCGTACACCACTCCTATCAAATGCCAGGAGGTGGATGCGGCTATTAATTGGTACACTTGAACTTTCAACACGATTATAATACATCAAGTGCTATTGATAAATAGGAGCTTTCTGCTCAGTATACAGTAAGAAGTGGATTTTGAAATTTTATAAGCACTCTCTCTAACTTGTTGGCCTCAAAGACCTTCTCTTTTATAGGCATCTTCAAAATAATCGTTGATGATGTCTTGGAGAAGCAAGATAGCCGTTAAAGTCGTTGGTGTTGCTGTTCTTAGAACTGACTACTTATACAGCTTACTCCTGAACTTCTGCAAACTTTCCTAAAATGCTACCGTACTGTAGTTGCGCCTTCTAACACCTGTCACACTACGTGTTCTCCTTTTTGTTGGATCTTCTGCTGTGCATGTCCAGTACCAACGGCTATAATAGTGAGATAACAGTCATATTAAATGATTTGTTACCTAAACATTATTATTCACTTGATCTTTTCAGCTTCAATAAAATATCGTCATTTAACTGATCTTTGTGATCAATGATACTGTTATATGATCCTTTAAAAATAATCTTGTGATCTTTTCATCAATGAATTTGAAACTGTGTTTTCAGGCAGTTCATCCATCACTTGATTGTCCTATTAATTTATTCTCATGCTAGAGGTGAGAGATGAATGACTTTTTTTCGGGTAGGGTGAACAAAGGATAATATTAAAACTTTGGAAAATGAAGACCGCGTGCGACCGCGTGACTCAGGCTCCTTTGTGGCCGACAAAAGTAGGGACTGGTAATAGATGACAAACCGACAAACAACTTTCGTGGTCTTCCTCGAAATTTCATCCCTAACCTCCGAGAAGAACCAGTCAAGAGATAAATAATTACACGCACAATGAAGTGTGGACAAATCACAAACTCCGTGGTCTTCCTCGAAATTTCGTGCTCGGATGGACCCAAGCTTCTTTGTGGCCGACAAAAGTAGTGGAGAAACAACTGTGGGGATGGTGGACTCTTGTGATCTGGTCATAGGCTCGCTAATCAGAAAAACTTTACTGGCTTCCTCGAAATGGAAATGGCATCCGTCTCTTTGTTGGAGGATTTGTGTTTCATATATTAAAATCTGCAAAGGATTTGCAGTCTTAAAAAAGGAAGCAGTATGTATTCCCATACTGCACATGATCAAGCAATCAAGTTGATGTTCAAGCCTTGTGAAAATTCAGGTTTCGTGCATATTAAATATATATGACATGGCATAAAGTTTTGTATTGGTTTTAAAAAAAAAGAATCAATAGAGTTGTCTCCATATGTGGTGTTTAAATAGTTTTTTTTTTTTTTTTTTGGTAAGGAGTGGTGTTTAAATAGTTTACGTTTGCTTTATCACATAATTCAAATCTTTTGGAAATTGATATTCCAAATAAGAAAAGCACTGTGGACTCATGTAGAAAATGGTAAAATTAAATGGTTAATCATGCATGATGTCTTATGCTGAATTATGTGGATCAATAATGTTGACAATCTATAGTTTATACTCCCGATTATATTTAGATTATCCATTCTTAATCATAGAAAAGTAATGGTTAAGAAGATAAATCAGATTTATATAAAAGTGACACGTATTGATACTTTATAAATGGATATGCTGTTTTTTTTTTTTGGTCAAGAATGGATATGCTGTTTTAATCAGCTTATTAAATAAATAAGCCAGCAGCCGCTCATCCACAATTGTTTGTTTTTTTGTTGAGAAAACGTTAAGATGCTTTCAAAGCATTGTGTCATCAATCACCAAACTAATTATTCAATATCAAGTTTTATGAATTTTTGACTTTCCTCTAAAGCAAAATATTATGAACGAATAATTATGTGGTGGTTTGGGAACGCCTAAGCTTCTCTCTGTTGGCGCATGCTGCAATTGTTCTATCGCTTCAATATGGCTAAGGAGCGTGGTTGATTGTAATTTATAACCTCTCATCAATAGTGCCACTTGACTTATATGTTGGTGATATATGCCACTTACGCAATCTGTTCTTGAGAAGTGGTTTTAGAACCGAAAGCTGGAGTCTACTATATTCAACAGTTCAAGTTCAATTTATCTTCTTTTCTCTTTTAGCACCGAAAGAAAAGAAGAGTGATGACTTTTAAGTCAAGCCTGTGAAATTTTTCCAAAGTGGGCGGAAAAAGTCTCCAGCTGTATAGTTAGAGGAACCACCCTTCAAGATAGTCATGAAGAACGCACATTTATTTCTCTTAAAATTCTATCAATTATTATGTGTGCAATTGTCACAACATCAATTACTAGTACGTTAGTTATTATGCATACGAACTGTTCTTTTCAGAATTCGATGGAAATAATACCACCTGTATAATCTCGATTCGCTAAATCTCCTATGTAGAAAGGATGGACATCGCATAAGACCCACCTTATGTAATGTGTACAATCCAATCATCCATTGTAAACCAAATTTATTAAATGAATTTGTGAAATAAGGGGAATGATCATAATGTTGCAAGTGGATCAGGTTTTTAGCCATGTTCCTGATCCCTCGATCGCAGTAGATGATATTGTGGCCTAAGAACAAGTTCTAATTCTCATGATCTATTTATAGGTGTAAGAGGAATTTGGTCAGCAAGTAGCATAAAAATTCAACTTAATCAATGGAAGATTATAAATTCTTATTATAAATTCTCAACTTCGAATTTCTTGTCGTCAAATTCAAGTCAAGTTTGAACGTTTTGAGTGTATTGTCGGTCTTGCTGCGCACCGAGCAAAGCTTTCTCCACCGTGAGACAATGCATCTTCTTTTTCTCTTAGCACCAAAAGAAAAGAAGAGTGACAACTTTTAAGTCAAGTCTATGAAAATTTTCTACAGCAGAGGGAGAAAGTTTTCAACTTTACTAGTCAGAGGAAAGACGCTCGGAGATAGTTATGAAGAAAGGTTTTATGCGAGAATACGTTTTTTTTTCCTAATTTGCCATAGGTGAATTGTCCAATATATCCCCATTCGAACGCAGAATAAAAATCTCAAGGCAAAAAGTAGCGGGTTCCAATTCCAGAGGCAATTTTGAAGATGAGCAAAGCGGCAAAAATAGAGGGGCAGTTTTAAGTTTAAGTAGGAGGCAGTGTCTCAACTCCGGATTTGTGGCAAAGGCAACATAATTTATTCGAGATGATTTAGAGAGTTTCCGATTTAGATCAATCAAACAGTTCACTCATCAATTGTGAGATCGGCGATCCCTCTTCCATTTGGGATAGTCATAAATCCACCATGGTAGCATTCGAGTTGGTATTCAGCCAGTCGAATGGAGATTTCGGAGAAATCTCAACCTCTCACATATTTTGTTTAACTCTATTATCCAACATGAAACGAAAGAGATGCTCGACTTTTCCTAGAAATCGGGTCAATGATGGTGCTTGACGATGGTCCAAGACATCTAAAGTGTGAACACGGGGACTAATTTTCACTGAAGACTGCATATCTGTGGCCGACAAGATTTGTGAGCAGTGTAGATCGGTACTGGTCCTCGTGGACTCGATTATTGCACGGACCGACAAACAACTCTAGGGTGGTGGATTCTCGTGATGTAGGTCACGGGCCCGCTGACAACTTTGGTGGCTTCCACGAAATTTCATCCCCAACCTCTGAGAAGTTGTTCTTTCCTTGCCACTTAGTAATTTACTACATAACCACTCAAGAGATATACAACTTACACGCACAATCAAGTGTACGGGCAAAAAAATGATTTTACATCTTTTGATAATATAGAACTTTGGAAAAAGATGGTGCTGAAGTATGGACCGAGACATGTAAAAGATATGAACACATGGACTTATTTTCACTGCAGACCGCACATCAGCTTTGAGGAAATGGCTTTGATCTGTTTAGTCTTCATTTTTCTTTCTGTAATTGAAGTATTTCATGTCATTAGGTTAGCTTTTGTCAAAGGCTCTAATAAATAAAATAAAAAAAACTTTTCTGGCTTCCTCGAAGGGGCATTCCCAACCTCCAAGGTCTTGTTTCTTCTTCGCTAACTAAATAATTGTACACATGACTACTTAAAAGATATAAAATTATATTCACAACTAACTATATATGTCTAAGCCTATTTCAATTTTTTTATCCACATAATTACTAGCAGCCTGATTACCCTGAAAACCCGTGAAAAAAAATCTGCAAATCCTCTGAACAAATTAAGTTTTGGCCTTGACCTGGAATAGCAATTTTGATATAGAGTAATTTGCACAAAATAGCGCTTTTACGACAATATATCGTTGAGAAAAACACGGTGCTTAAGTATGGACCAAGATTTGTCATAAGTGTGAACATGTGGACTTATTTTCACCACTGTGTTATTCGGAGTATATGATCAACACAAGCTTCTTTGTTGCCAACAAAAGCAGTGGACAAACAACTTTGGTGTGGTGGATTCTTGTGCTCTGGTCATAGGCTCGCTAATCAGAAAAACTTTGCTAGCTTCCTCAAAATGGCATCCCCAGTCTCTAAGTGGTTTCCTTTTACTGAGTAATAATTTAACACATGACTACTCAAATGACATATAAATCACAAGACAAATATATGTTTTGTATATAGTCAAATAATCACAACATTCCTAGCCAAATGTCAAAAGAATCAGTTTTTAAAAATTTATACGTCTTAACTTTGTATTGACACATAAATTTTTGCTTGAATACTTTTCATTCATTTCATGAGAAAACTAATAAGCGAGTTCATCGATAGTTGTGCGATTGAATGCTTAAACAAAAACATTTGGTTAAATTAGTCCCAAACTTGAACTTCTTCATTTTAATTGGCCAAATGGATGGCTCGACATACGAGATGAATTAGAATTCATAACTCCAAAATCATTGCAGTTAGCTTCAATTTCATGATAGTGCAATCGGACCCAACTCCATGATTGCGGGAGATGGTCTCAACTCTAAGATAGTAGGATTGGACATGATTCCAAGATAGTGGAATTGGTCATAACTCCTTGATGTGCATTAAGATATGATTCGGACAAGTTGGATCATGATTTCAAGAACTGTGGGAGTTTGGATCAAAAACTATCAAGATGAGGATCAGATGAGTCAAGGACAGCCAAGCGAGCGGACTTTGATGAAAAAACAACCCGTTTTTCTAGAGGATTTTTTAAGGAGCAAAATACAATCAAGAGATTTGGATTGCACAAAATCCAATATGGTCAAACCCTCATGGAGGGCCCTTTGTCCAATGAACAAGGCTTTCTTCACCATGAGACATGGCATCTTCTTTTTCTCTTAGCACCAGAAGAAAAGAAGAGTAACAACTTTTAAGTCAAGCCTATCAAAATTTTCTAATGTGAAGGGAAAAAGTTTCCAGCTTTATGAGTTACTGGAACGACGCTTCGAGATAGTCACGAAGAATGTTAACAACCGGGAGAAGACCAAGAGCCGACGCTTCCAACTTTGTTATGATGAAAAGGTTAGGCCAACAATGGTAAGGAAAAGCATTGAGAAATAAATAAACCATAGATATCCACTTATACGAGTGAAAGAATTCAACTTAGGTCTTATTTGTTGGCTGTGGAATCAGATTACCTAATGAATTGGAGATTCAAAATTTTGGATTTTTCATTTGGAAGATATTTTCAAACTTTGATAGATTGTATTTTGCATATCATTTTAAAAAAATTACAAGTTTCTAAGCACATTGAACACTAAAAATATGATTCATCCACTATTGCGCTTCCGCTTAAGAGGCATAAAAAATACGAAAATTCTTTGAGAAGAATCCAATAGAAAAATTATCGTTCTTTCGTCTCTTTTATTTTACACGTTTAGTGTACTATAAAATAGGAATAGTTCTCAATGAGCGGGCTCGGGAGGGCATACAGCTGCAACGCAGTTGTTCCACGCCTCATTGCTCCTTCTATGGACATCGGATACTTTCCCCCTGATCGGCTTGTGGGTCGAGAGGATCAACTCCACGAATTGATCATGGCAGTTCTTCCCCGCCTTCACGAGCTCACGACAACATTCATTGGTGGGTGCAACGGTGTCGGCAAGGACTATGATTTGAAAGAATGCAGACTCGTAATCACTAGATTGGAGCTCGAGGGCTAGCTTAGTGTTAGTATATTTGCTTCTCTTCGCCCCAATTGAGATTGTCTATAAGGTTTTGTGAGTAAGACGGTAAGAACATTATACTTCAAAACACCTAGGACCCAAGGGTCAAGCTTATAACCTCGACAATCTGGTCCGGGGATCCCTGGTCATCCTCGTGACCCTGACGCTTAAGCCCAAGACCCCGGTGGTTGGCCTAGTGCCTCGGCATTAGTGACCAAGACCAATTGGTCAATCGAAGATTCTGTTTAGGTATGAATGGATTCTTCTGCCACTATTGTTGGCATTGTCTTGCTCCATTTCTCTATCTATATTATTATATAATTACAAACAAACTAATCTAGTTTATTATCCTCAAATGGGGGCCATTTGGATTACTAAAAGTTCATGAAATAGCTTCTATTATTGTGGAAGTGGCTTTCTAGGATTCTCCTTATTTTCTACAATTTTCCTAATTGCCTCAAGGATTACTCTATATTTTAGGTAATAAATTTGTTCATTTTCTTCCTTGCCCCTTTCTCTTCTCATTCATCTATATCATCCATTAATACTTAATATTTCCTAATAATTATCCAAATAACCCCTACGAAGACGCATCAAATATGGGAAACTGGTCACTTTTTCTTCCTCATCAAGTGTAGTACGAGAGCATATATCTCTTCTTCCAAGGAGCTCTTCTCGAAATCGAGAGCGTTAACGGCAAGCCAGATCTATAAAGTTGTACATCTAAAAGATCATTGTCATAGATTCATGGTGGCCTTCAATTACTTTTGCATTCTTTACTATTTGCTTTGCATGAGATTTTAGATTTTCTGAACGGATACAAGTACTTCTCTCTCTGCAATTATTATTGTAGGCACCCAATTTTTTTACCAATATTTGATCACACGGACTATTCTTGGTTAGTACTCGCTCTAGTAGAAAATTTCTCAATTTGCAAAGTATCGAAGCCTTGAGCATTGAAGAAAATAAATAAATTTAGTTGAAATAGCGATCAATTGGTGTGATTGGGCTATGCTCTGCAAGAGCAACAACGCCCAATTTTCCCACCCAGAGAGAACCCTCGGTTGATGGTCAAAAGATAGCAAACAAGGCGATTTGGATTTTGAAAAGATTGATTCGGTCAAGTGATCTATCCGTGAGCTTTGGAGTCAGAATGAGAAAGGATTCGGTGGTTCTTTTTTTAAAAGAGATGAATACGAGAGATAGGGACTCTTTACAAAAGTAAAACCGATCGTGAGCTTCAAGGGAGGATGGCTTTTTGTGGTGGGGGAATTCAAAAAGGGACATTTTTGAGTGAGAGTTGGAAAGTAATGGAAAATCAGAACCAAACAAGATTAGAAAGCGATGAGTGGAAGAAAAAGCTTGAGAGTCAAAAGGTGTAGAATTCGTTTCTCACGCTATTTTGATATGAAATTTGCTGTCTTTAATCCCGTTCGCATGAACTTGTCTAGGGATGAATTATGTTGCCTAGTTGTTCCCTTTCCATGATGGTATTAGACAGTTTATGTTTCGTCCATGTTCGGCGCCTTGAAGTATCCTGGAGTGACCTCGTTGTTTGTCTTCATGGTTTTGCTTCATGCAATACGTTTTTGTTGCGTTAGATTTGCTTTTACATTAAATTCAGTATGTGTGTAGCTTGTTATTTACGATTTTTGAAAGTATTCTCATGGTCATTTTTACGTAGTGATGACCTTCATAAGTGCCGTCGATATGTAGTCTCCCTTACTCAGTTTCTCTCGATCAATGAAAATATATATTCCATTCTGATCTAAAACTTTGTAGGGATGATTGAGGAAGTTGTTACGTAGGTCCATGCCTTTAAAACTCAAAAAGACATCGTAATTCCTTTTGAGTTTCAATGAAGAAGCCATTAGATGATGGAGTATAGGAATCGGCTACGAATATTAGCTTAAGATTTGGCACTGTGTTTTTAGGAAGTTCGTTCGCCATTTGATCTTTTTTATTTATTCTTGTAATGGAGGACAGAGATGGATGACTTTTCTTGGGTACGGTCAACAAATGATGGTGCTTAAGGATGGACCAAAATATCTACTAAGTGTGAACACAGTGGCTTATTTTCACTTAAGATCGCCGACCACTATTTGGATTGTCTTACTGACACAGGTTTCTTTATTTGACGTTGAATTTATTGTTAAGTTGTCGATGACTTAGACCGGTCAACAAGCCAAATGGCGGACAATTAAGGACCACTCAGGAGATACTTTGAGAAGTTGCTTTTTCTTTGCTCAATAAAAATTTAACACAGGACCACTCAGGAGATACATAATCACACGCACAATTAAGGATACCAGCAAAGAAAAGAGAAATATCTGAAAAATGCCAGACATTCACTGATGACAAAGGTCCGAAATCACCTAACCTCTTCTACCCCACATTTCCATTCTTCAATTGCAGCACGCCAAGATTGACGAGAGAGAGAGAGGAAACTCATGTGAAGACAAATTAGAATATCTAGTGGTTAATGCGAAATTGAAGAATGCATGTTGTGTAACCACTAGGATGATGTCCTAATGGCCACCATTCTCTTTCAGAACGGGGAGTGAGTGGTTCAATTCCCACTTCCGATAATGGGAGGTTGTTTATGGGTTTATTTCCAATTTTTGCGACTAGAAGCTCGTTATTATACCCAAAAGAAAAAAGAAGAAAGAATGCGTGTGTCTTAAAATAGGAGGTGAACTTCAATTGCGAAATTGGCAACATTAAGAATAATCAATCACGACATTGTCCATCACAGCAAGGAATTTTCAATAGAGCAGCAGCTTTGCTCACTTTCGCGTGTGGTTGGAGTGAACAATTTGTGTAATTTCCCAGAAAGGAGAATTTTGAAAAGAAAATAGTAAAGGAAAGGGAGCGAAGTGTATGGACGTACCTTTAGAAGGAAGAAGGGATTTTGAGAGGTAAATGTGGAACTTGCCCCGTACATACCTTGGCTTTTTCCAGAGGAAAAAAGCGCAATACAATGTTTCTTCACGAAGTACGTATTTCGTATTTAAACCAAAATTCTTATCGCAATATATTTGAAACAAGTTTCATGTATCTTTATATCCACCCCAAAATTATACGAAAAAATTCCCTGGCATCGTTGTTTTGCAAGGCTACTTGCTGTTGTCCACGTGTGAGACTTCGATCCATTAGAATTTGTTCCAGATGAGGATTTCATAGTTGTTTTAGTTTCAAACGTGGATTTCATAGTGGCTGTGCATGTCCATGTCTGCATGATATAAGAAGTAGATGGTGAATAGTTTACCTAATTAGGAAGGGAAAATTGACCAAAAAGTCCTAAACCTATTGTATAGTGACCGATTTATTCCTAAACCTTTTAATTGTATCAATTTAGTCCTAAACCTAGATAATTTGCCAATTTAGTCATTTACCTTTCAATTGTGTCAATTTAGTCCTAAAACTTTTGATGATTTATTAATTTAGTCATAAATCTTTTAACGATTTGCCAATTTAGTCCTTCCGACCAATTTTGACTAGAAATCGTTAACGTGGCGATCTAGTCAACGTCGGAGTCCTATATGGCACGGCCGACATTGACATGTACGAATTTTGTATGTTTAAAAATTTTTTAAATTCTTTTCTTTTCTTTTTCCTTTTTTTTTTCTCTCCAAGGCCAAGCCTCATCGATGGCCGGTGAAGGTCGTCGACCTCAGGCGAGTGCCGCCCTTGCTGGCCTTGGGCAAGGGATGCCCAAGCATATTCTTGTGAGGGCCCTCTTTGACCTCGGGCGAGGATCACCCTCGCTGCCCTCACCTAGGTGGGCGAGGCTCCCTTACTTAAGGCTACTGGCCATTGATGAGGCCTGGTGATGGCCAGTGGATGCAAAAAGGGAAAAAGAAAAAGAAAAAGAAAAAATTTATAAAATTTTAAAAATTGTAAACTACTCACGTCAGCATCGATCGTACCACGTAAGATAGCTAACATTGACTAGATCGCCACGTTAGTGATTTCCGGCTAAAATTGGACCGAAAGGACTAAATTAGTAAAATCGTTAAAAGATATAGGACTACATTGACAAATCATGAAAAGTTCTATGACTAAATTGACACAATGGAAAGGTAAAGGACTAAATTGGCAAATTACTAAAAGGTTTAGGACTAAATTGACACAATTGAAAGATTAAAGACTAATTGACCGCCGTATAATAGGCTCAACATTGCTCCACTCAAGCAACTATACATAGTATCAGCCTGGGTGTACGCACCATCTCAAGATGAGCACTCTTGAGCACTTTATGGAGAAAACTTCCGAATGGCTTCTTATCCAACCAATGACCCACTAGTTCTATGCTTGCTATTTAACTAACCCTTAGTCATTATAAAACTTTCATCGGGCCAGCATTATTTACGTGGGATGTGGAGATAATTCTCCAAACCAAGGATACAACAACATATCTTCACCGCAGCACACGATTTACATATGGACAGATGTGCGAGAGAGAGTGAGACAGAGGAAGGGGACTAGTGCTAGTAAGACCGTCGAACTAGAATCTAGAAGATAAATTCTTCCGTAAGGGTCTTTCAGGGAGATGTTGCTAGCAGGCACAATGCTCAACTTCACTGATTGATAAAGTATACTTTGGTTCAAAAAATACAATGTCTCTATTATGCTCATAAAAGCTTCTTAAAAAGGGCATTTAACTATGGGTCCATTGAAAAAGAAGTACCATTTCCCTTAGGCTATCTGATGTAAATAGAAATAGCATTCTTTCGAACATACATTTCAACTAGTTAAAATGGTAGATCTCCATTTATACCCATTAGGGTTTCCTCGTTCATAAAAATCTCGCAAAAGAGAAATGGCTTCTGATGCCACTATACCTCCACAACATTTGAAACCCTTTAATACCGAATTCCCAATAATGCAAGAGAAACAACAAAGAAGTTGGAAACATTAATAAATCAGGCAGACATTTGAAAGGGGGAACATAGATGAAATTTCTGTGGAAACCAGCCACTATTTCCGATGATTCTGCATTTTTACCTAGTCAGCTTGAAACCCGACACAGATTTCGTTTGCAAAACATGTCCAAATATCATGCGAGAGAGAATTTAGCAGACTAATTGACAAAGCACTTTGGAAAAGAAGGTACTATCTAAGCAAAAACAAGTTCACCGATAGGAGAATATGTTTAGTCTAGGAAGTTTTACATTTCGATCTTAAGAATATCAATTTCAAGAAATGTCTGTACTCCAGGAAATAGGTTTTCATGCAAGGCAATTATATCTGAAGTGTACCATATGATTCAATTGACAGTAACTAGGCTCTAATAAGTGGCATTGACCTTGGCAAAATTGTTGCATCAAATTTCACATAGGTGTCTGTTTGGGCCTATGGCTTAAAATTTTTCACTTTAACAATGCCTTTGGTTCGTTCTATATTTTCTCTTCGACATCAAACCTAATGCCCTTGGAGAACAAACAAGAAGCAGTAAACAGGGCAATACATAGAGGCTTTTGATTCATATAGGCAACTTCTCTTCAGAGAAATCCTGGTACCAGTAATCTGATTGAGAGAGAAGATCTGTAAATAGTTGTACTGGCTAGGATGGATTTCAATCAGCTAGGTCTTCCAAACATTGCATAGGAACCATGCTCACCGTCATAACAACAGTCTCTTTCTCTCTATCATGAAACTATGCAATAATTAGGGTTAGTTTTTGAGCTGCAGAGAAGGAAATTGAGCAGGGCGGTCCTTTATCTGTGAGATGAGTCTTTTTGCTTGATGTTGTATTCAGAAAAGCAATGAGCAAGTTCATGTTCCCAGAATGCTTTTGACTCATAATCAGATAATTTAGAGCAACATAACTATAAATTTCAAGCTCTAAAAGTATGAGTTTTCATGGTTTTTCCCCCCCTAAACTTTTTCTTCGGATGCATCCTTGGTAAATCTCTCGCTTCTTCCCCCAGTACTTGAGCTTGTTCTTTCAAAACTAACACTTAGAGCAGATAAACAATGTCCATAATCTAGATTAGCTACTTCATGTACTGCTCAAATCACAATAAAATAGATCCTGTTTCACTACGTTTTAACTTTTATGTCAACAAAGATGGATTAAAAATTGATGAGTTCTGAACAAGCTTAGGAAAGATAAAATGTTAGCTCATAACAGTGTGAGACATATGAAAAATCATACTGGAAACACAAGCCGTACACCACAATATTTTAGGCACATGCCCTCATAAATGCAAGAAGAGATAATTGCAACTATTAAGCAAGAAAAGAGATTCTATTTATCAAGTACTTTGCCAATGGCATATCAGAAAGCATAATTTCCTCATAGTTAAATCATACTTCTTTGAAGATACTATATTTCTCGGTTTAAGGGCATATAGAAGATTGATCAAGGCATATACTTTATGAAGTCAACAAGTTTTACTCGCTTGAAGTTGCTGAGAATCTCACATGGAAAAAGAGGCTTCTTATTGGATTAGCCGCCTCCGCCTTTTCTAACAGTATTTTTATATATACCCCCGTAGCAAGGTGCCTTTGCATTTTTTATTAAGCTCTACAAGATACTAAAAGGGCCAAATATTTTTTGCATCATTCATCACTATCCATAAAATCATATGTAGCACTGTATTGTCACCACATAACTATAAATGATTATAGAAATAGATTATTAGACAAGAGGTGATTTCTACCAGAAACCAGGCTTAAACTAGTTGTGTAAATGTGATCATTTTATGAAGAACTATGCCCAAGGAGCAAGTTCTTACATCTTAAAAGGCAATACATTGGTCATAATGCATTTTTAGAACATATAAGTATACCAGAAGTCTAGCTAGATACAACATAAGAGAACAATCTTAGGAACTTCCCAAAAGCAAATAAAGACCATAATATGGTTCCAGACAAAGCATAACGGCAAATGAAAAACATAAAACATTATGTATAATAAAGCAAGATTATTGTTATTGTTAGCCGTAGCAATATTTTATGAAGAGTAATGGGAACCAAAACTCCTTATAGCCTAATAATGCATGGAAAAGTTCCACTTATTAGCAGATTTGATCAGATATATTATTCATCACCTAATAAAGGGACAAACATAAAATGACCGACACTAAACTATGAGTGGATAATTCAAGGGTATCAATTCGGAACAAAAACAAAGTGCTGTTGGCCAAAATTTATAGAAGGGGGTGGAGAAGCAATGATAAACATACATTATGTGTCTCGTTAGTCCAGTTTCTTCCTGCCCCAATAATGTTGCCATCCTCAACAATCATACAGCGTTCAATCAAAGAGTACAATCTGAAATCATTCACTAATTAAGACTAAAATACTAATCGTCTTAGTTAGAAAATAAAGTAACATACGTGAAATGCACCTAGTTACTGAAAACTAGTATCTTACCCAGCTGGAACTTGAAGACTGTCCAATGCAAGCTTTGCCTCATATAAGAAAAGCAAATAGGTCTTGTTACTTGTTAGGAGAAAAAAAATAATGAGGATAATGTTGGGTTCATCAACGAAAAACAACGCAGCGGAATATAGAACCCTAGACAGGATCCATGTGTATATTGAAATCGAGAGAGAATTTCGAAACATACCTCTTGCAGATCGAGGATAAATCGATAACTGATTGTGTCTGGATTAGCGCCCCAAGTGTTGCGCCTCTACCGGTATCCACACACACGAGCGGAATTCTCCAACGATCCACGTGCTAGCGAAAGATCTTGAAGTTTCTTTCTTAAACGCCGTTGTCTTTTCGATACTGTATCGAAAAAAAACCTTAGACAGAGAACGATTCTCTATCTATTTATATAGTCTCATTATCCAGCGAAATTAAAAGAAGTGGACCAGGCGATGTGGGCCCCACATTTAATCGTTATCTCATAACGCGCACGACCGCATAGATAATTTAAATAAGAGAATAAATTAAAATCTACTTCTCAAGTAGATCAAGGCGTACAGAAAATATTAAATCCGTTCGCGATTGCGTGCGACCCTGTAGGTTCACTAAACATTAGCAGTGTGCTTAAAACCCTTTTGACCCACAAGTCATAAGCGGTCTCTAGCAAGACATTATGACTACCTAAGTATAGTGAAGATCGGTTTTCCGACACAACCTAATCCACAACTAATATTAGAGTATCAACATTGATTGATTCCTAGGGCAGACCACTAACAGATAAGAGTCAGAAATTCTCTCATGCATGCATGCATAAAGGCAATTCAAGAGGAAATCAGCATCAAGTTGCCAGCAGTAGAAGTATTTCGGTATCAATATGCAGCTACTAATGGAACGAATGCATGAACAAATGCATGTCCCAAAATTATATGGTTAAGATCTTGCAAATCCTATATAATATACTGGTCCTAAACTTCCACGCAATGATTATCACCAGATACTCATCCTGTAAGATAGATGCAAATTCCACCTAACAGTTAAACTGATATGGCTGTAACAATAGTAATGCAAAAACAACTACTACTTTGAGAAACTACATGTTGCTCATTCCAGCTTGTCCTATCATGGGTGCCTAAGAAGCTTATCTTTCAATAATGAGGCTTCACACAAACATTCAACAAGGTTCCAGGAGTTTTGGCCTCTGGGTCATTTTCTTGTATAAATGTTACAGCACATAAGGATAAAAGGAGATCCCTAAACTGTTGTGAAACTCTCAGAAATCAAAATTGGCAATCATCTTCTTGTGATTTTGTCTCTTTCTATTGAATAACTTATGTAAACTACGTGTTTCTTGTGATTTTTTTCTTTTTCGTAACCATAGGTCACAGGTCCAAAGAAAATAATCACCAAACCAGTAGTGCACAACCAATGTTCATATTACTCTCATGCTTCAAGTGAATTTGGTTTCCCATTCTTCCTAGGTGCCAAAGTTAACAAGTGGTAAAAGGACTTGATTGTCAAGCAACCTTTCCTGGTGGCTTGCCATCTCATTGCATCCTCTTCGTTCGTCTTTGATTTTGCCTCTTCAACCGCCTCATGAAACCTAGCGAAAGAGTCCTATCCCGGTGATTGAAGCTCGTAACAATTTAATTAACCTGGCCAACCTATCACCCACTGCACATCTTTATGAAAGGCACATACTACACATCCACATTTCCTAGACAGCATAAAAGCACCCAAATCCCTCCCTCCCTCCCAACCTACAGCACCCAGATTGGCTCTGTTTTTTACTTGAAAAGGGGATTGAACCACCCCATGTAAACCCAACTTCCCTTTGTTTTTTTTTTTTGGTAAAGAATCCAACTTCCCTTTGTTGCTCTCTCCCTTGCTTGTTTTTCCTTTTAACCTAGACTTCACCTACTTCTTTCAATAAATTGCCATCCATGAAAACAAAGAAAGACAAGCTATATCTACTGGGGATCGTAGCTGATTTTGCAGTGTGTAATATCAATTACCAATGGATTCGCTAACAAGCATCCAGAGACAACACTTACGAAGAAACACTTATTCAACGTCTCTTGAACAAATTCAACTATACATTCTTCAAGTTCCCACGCAATTGTAGCACCAAATGAATCGGATACAAACTTCAGCTCAAGTTTGGCTGTGCCAGGCGTTATCCAATTTATAGCAAGCTGCACGAAACCCAGAACCTCAGCAGAGAATTGTTCACCCAAAGCTGTGTTATCAGTTTCCATGCATTCGGTTGGTGGTAGTAGTCTGTCGTCTCCACTCGCTCGTCTCTGTAGCCTTCAGTTTGCTAAGCTGTTTCAGGAAAAAGAACTTCTCTTCATCGCTCCATTTTCATCAAAGCTCGCTGGTGTCGGATGAAAGATCAGCAGTAGTGATATTGAAAGTGGTGTCGATGGTGTTCGAAGTTTGCCTATAGTGGAGGAAAGGAAAAAGCTTAGAATGGGAAAGTCAAAGAAAGAAGGTGGAGAGAAAAAATTAATACAAAGAAAAAGAATATATAGAAGAAAGAATTACAGAAATTAATTTTAACCAGGTTAAAGGGGATTCAGCAAAAAGAAAAAAGAAGGTTAGTTGCTTATGCATAGATGAAAATCGGTGATTATCTATAAAATATGCGGTCCCTAAAGACCTATTATATTTCTACTATGATTGAAGGGTAGTCTGAAAAAATGAAAATCGATTTCGACTTAGGCTCTATTTGTTTGGAGGAAAATATTTTACCAGAAAACTTATTTTTCCATTTTTCAATGTTTGGTGTGGGAAAATAAGCTGGTCAAAGAAAAATGACTTCAGTCAACCAAAAAATACCAAGCTTAAAAATAAGGAAAATGACTTTCTAATTTTAAAGGTGGAAGTCATTTTCCATAAAAGTATGAAGGACTATCCTGACCAAAGTGTTTAGATAGATGAACCAGGTAAAAAAAGGATTCTTTCAAGCATACGCACACGCATGTTCACTTGGAGACCACAGAATTCTCTGGACAACACTAGCATAAACTGCGCAAATGGAAAATTTGTGGTTCAATGTGATTCACAACCTGATATAGAGTATAGTTGATGCACCAACCTAGCAGTACGTCATCACACACCAGCACAAAAATTGATGATGGACTCAGAGGTCCACAACTTGACAAGCCCTCCCACAAATTGAGTACAGACCAGGAATGAAGCAGGACACTACGCAACACCAGTGCAGGTACCAAATCTGTAAATCTCTGGTCGTTCAAGTTCCTCTCCACTTTCATCTCTACTACACTGTTATCATCTCTAGTATATATTCAGAAAAGATGATTATCCGGTGAGATGCTCAACTCAATTTTCTCTGGGGAATTTTAACGAATACCTGGCAGGCTAATCATAGCAACTACTACTGATGAATATACCTCCAAATTCTAGCCATCTCCATAGAATCAATCCCGTTAAACAAATCGAAACGCCCCTAACATGATAAACTCAAAATCAAGGAATCAGAGTTAATTTCTCTATCAGTCTCTGGAAAAAAGTGGAAGATGAGCGCAGAACAAACCATCATATAAGAGGGCTTGAGAGACTCAAACATGTGGTGGGTCGCCAAGATCAGAAAAACAAAGAGCAAGAAGGACGACGAAGGGATTCGAGTCAAGGACGCACACCGCAGAGAGAGTTTCAGGGAAGAAGAAGATAACTTCAAACCGCGGAGGTGGAATCGCCAGAGAGAGTTGACTTTTTACTTTCGAGGTCAACTTTTCAAGGTTTGATCCTTCGAAAGCCAATGCAATTCCTTAATATTCTCGAAGGAATTTTCTTATATTCTAAATTTCTTTACTTGTTTTATAGAATTATCTTGTTCTCTTTAGATTTTTGCGTGTGCCCAGAGACAGATCTCATCTCATGATTAAAGGAGGATCTCAGCCAAGTTGTGATAGAATTTATGAGGTAAATACACTCTACAATTTCTTGGATTAATATCAGCAAAAATTGTAAACTATGCTTACTATAACATCTGACTTTTTCTTATTTTACTAATAATCCTAAATTAGATCAATTGTAAAATCAATACTATCTTTTTGTCACACTTGTACAAATTTAGGGTTTTTGTGATAAAAGAAGAAAATGTTAGAGTATTGTATTGTCATAGGCAAATCGTATGATTTCTTTGTAGTGGATAGAGAGTATTTTTGTCACACTGGTTCAAGTCTGGATATTGTTGTTATATAAAAAAAAAAAGTTTGCGATATTGGTGTTGGAATGAGTATAATTTAGGATTTTTGGTGATATATTTCCTTTTTTTCTAAATATATATTTTAGTACTTTTCTCATAAATGGTTAAGAAAATCAAAATGTTCCACATGCGACGGATCCTATCAGACATATTCTTATATAATCTTTCACGCAAAAGGTAATTAATTTTATCTATTTCTTTCCCTATCAACCTCTTCTATAATTTTCTAAGGCAATCAAGCTACACTGAAAATAGTTGAGATTGGGGTGAAAATGTCGAACTTGATACTAATTTTGGAGTAATTGAGATCGTTCCGCAAATAGGGTAAAGAATGAAATCATTCAGCAAAAATCACATTGGCAATGCGAGCACTGTAATTTTGAGTACATAGCACAACAGTAATTTCACAAGTAAGAAGCTCTCTTTCTCAGAAAAAATTTCGCAACCTTCGAATATAATGTAGTTTATGTTTATGCTCTATTTCCTACTTTACGCTAGCTGTTAATTACAATCAGTCGCATTGTTTTACAATTTTAGAAATACCATATTGAACCAAACGGCGCGAAAAGCAATCACGCATGAACTATGCATGTGTGAGATCTGAGGATTATATAACATTCACATCGGGCCAAAAGCAAACTATCAGTTCTTTGCTGAGCTCACCGTCTTTTGACTAAAAACCGATTCCCAGTTCTCTCTGCATCCCAAAGACAATTAGAAGGGATCAAGCTTAAGAGTTCACGTTCAGAGGAAGCTCCGGATGTTTTCGTGGGTCCAAGTCTGAAAATACTCGGTCCCAAAGCCATATATTCTTTGATAAGTCTGCCATTCCCTTTGGCCAACATATATACTGTTGTTGAAAGGAATAGCGAACGAGGTAATCCACACGAATCAAAACGTGATTCGGTGAAAGTGCATCGGCCAGAGCAAATGATACGGAGTGACTAAGTATAGAGCAGCCGTAGTAAACTGCTGCTGCTAACAGACCCCAAGTACTTGCAGGTTGGATATGGTAAACTTCGCAGTCTAGGAGCATCCCAGCAACAAGAATGATTTTCAGACCTGAGGACAATGAGAGCACAATAAGGGTTCTAAAAGTTCGTGAAAATGTCGACCAAGCTAACTAACAAGTTCATTTATATAGGTAAGATGTAGAAGTATCCAGAAGTAACTGCTGAGTTTATAGAAATGGGGAAGCAAACACGAGTCTATGCGCTTGACAAATAGAATCTTACAGTTTTCCACGATGGTCGAGTTCTTCGGCACTAGCCTAGCCTCAAAGGTAACAACTGAGACATCAAAGAGTAGAGACACTCCTTGATAAAAATGTAAATGCTGCTATATTACAAAGCCTAGCTTACGCAGGTATAGAATGCAATAGACAACGCTCCATGCCATGAAACCATCATACCAATTTTCCAGGTGAATGGAAAAGACAAGCCTGGAAATTATGTCCCAGTTATGACATCAAGCAATCCACAGCAATTCATCCATGAAGTCCTTTGCGCCACTCTCGGAGTCATCACTACCTCATGCTGCGGAGCAATAGCTCAGTAAGTAATTAAGTAGATTCCATTTCTGATGCATAAATTCAAAATAATCATAAATTCGGAGGCTACAATTGATCAAAAACAAGTGAAATACCAACTGCTCTGCTGAATTCACCATGGGCAAGCTCTCACTCTCTCCATTGCAGACTCGAGCCTCTCGATCCTCTCGATGTAGACACTTGCGTTCTCCAACTCTTCCTCGGTTTCCACTGTCTTGACAGCCTTAACTATAAGAATACTGTTAGACTTTAACTCAGTTCCTTGGCCTTCAGTTTCATCGAGTACAGCTTCCTCAACATCCCTCTGCTCGATCTGTAGAACATCTCCAGCTTCAACTTCCTCAACAATCTGAACGACTGCACAGGCTCGTTCATAGAAGTGAACGGAGGAGACGGCAATTCTCCACTCTTCCAAGTCCCGATTGCCTTCATTGAATGGGTTAGGATGGTCCTCAGATATTGGGGAATTAATCTCGACACCCCATCACTATCCTTCTTGTTTTCACTTATCAGATCACCATTTTCTAATTGTGCAAAGGCATGAGGAGATTCAACAAGAAGAATCAATGCACAAACATCTAATGAGAAGCCTGAGTAAACCGTGACTTGCGAGGCCTCAGAGCAGGGAAATCGAATATTCCTTCTAGGGATCATTGCTGATTTTGCAGCATTTGACGTCGATTTTCAATGAATTCACTACCATGCATCCACGGACAAAACTTACAAAAAAACACTTGTTCAACGTCTCTCAAACTTCTTTTAGACCAAAAAGAAAGTCTCTCAAACAAATTTAATGACACGTTCTTCAAGTTCCCGGGCAATTGTAGTTCCACAGAATCAAGTTCAAAATTAGTACAATTCAGGAGAGAACCGTTCACCTGAAGCTATGTTATCAGTTTCCATGGCTTTAGTCAGCTGTGGTAGTCTGTTGCCTCCGCTCGCCGGTCTCCATTGCCGTCGGTTCGCTAGGGACTCTATTTCAGGAAGATGAACTTCTTCTGTTCGTCGAATTGGTCCCTTAGCAAGTTTCGATCAATCTAACAACAAAAGCTGCAAGCCAACACCACCGTGCTCATCTCTGCCTGTTGAATTGGAAGTTGTTCGCATGCCTTGAGGGAGAATAAGCTTATGATTTCTCTTGGATACTGCTTGACTATGGTTCTCAGTACCCATTTGGCAATCTTGCGAGTCTTTGTGTAGATTTGTTTCACTCGAACTATCTTCATGCATAAGTGAACTCTTGGCTTCTGAATCTGTTGATTCATGACGAACCTCATAGAGTAAAGCTAAATCCATTAGCTTATTGTCTTGAAGCACAACCTTTAAATCGTCCTCTAGTGGCTTGCATAGTATTCGGATTCCCCACTTTTTCACTTTTGTACTTGATACTGTACTGCTAAATTGTATATAACTCCCACCAATTTGACTAAAATCAACTTCTCCCCATAGGTTATATGGTACGAGATACTCAAGTGAGATATGATCCAAATCCGACGAATATGTAGTATTTATAGAGTGATCCAGCATTTTGCCATTAACATGTGATACAACCACGGTTTCCTTTCCCGATTCATTACAAAGAACAAAACAGAGAGCCAATGCAAGAAACTTGTCATACAAATCCTTTGAAGCCATGAAAGATACAGAACCCTCTTCAACAGGGAAGATCCACTCTGGCATCTCTCCCCCAGAGAGAATAATTTTGAAATCATGAGGCGTCTGTTATAAATCTCAGTCATAAAGCGAAACCGTTAGAAAGTACCCAAGTTTGTTATTAGCACTCAAATAGAAGAACTCAATTTGAGTTCAGTAAGTAATCCAAGTAAATTCCACTTTGAACTAGAGCTCTATAAATGAGTAGAGATCCACTAATCCTTACTTGCATTAACATAGAGATCCACAAACCCTTACTTTCATTAACATAGAGATCCATAAATTCTTACTTGCATTATACATTCAAGTATCATGTAATAGAAATGATTCCCATAAAAGAACGGTCGCTGACTCTATTACATGCATATACGTGCAGAATCACTAGTTTTATATTTGTTTGGTTTTCTCAAGCCTCCAATCTTGCATTTTCTGCTATTGCAATATACAAGCACACATTGGATCCAGCATATTATCCACATCAATATGAGAGAGAGAGAGAGAGAGAGAGAGAGAGAGAGAGAGAGAGAGAGAGAGAGTCTAACCTGACCACTTGAGAAAATATCAGCCATGGTCAACCCTCTACAAACAAATTGATGAAGTGAAGTTATATCTCCATTCTTATTCAGAGACTCACAACCTTGCGCATGAAGATAGCTGAAAATTGGTGGAAGCTCGGGAATTTCCTGTAATTGATGGCAATTTTCAACAATCAAATGGGACAAATGAGCACGCTTATTGAGGGATGTAGGAAGGCTAGTAATATTGTTCCCCATCAGCTGCAATTGTCTCAAGAATGGAAAACAAGAAAGATTCTCAAGAAACTGTACTTCGGACAGATTGCATCCTTCAAGTCTTAACGAAAGTAAATTTGAAAGTCCAGTCTCCATGTGTGGATCAGCTGAATCCTCATACTTCGGACATCCGATTAAATTTGTGCAACCCCGAAGTGCCAAGTCTTCAAGATTTTGTAACATGTGAATGCTAGACCGAAGACTCACCGGGTTCTTGCAATTATCTAAAAGCATCATCTCCAAAGAAACAAGATTTTCTATTGAAGCAGGAAGTTCTTTAATAGCAGTCCCTAGTAACCAAAGCTCTTCCAGGCCTTCGAGTTTATGTAAAATATCAGGGAACCTTTCAAATTTTGTGCAACCATCAAGATGGAGAGTTTGGAGATTTTTTGACTTGAGCACATTGGGAAAAATAGTAAGTTCAGAGGGCCCCCTTAAATCCAACGCCTGTAACTCATCATGATATGTAATCGACTCGTGTGCTTCTACTAAGTTTTTGCAATACATGAGATCCAATTCCTTGAGATTCGGAGTACATGAGAGGTCGAGCATACTAACAAGTGACTCGCAGTAACTCATATTAATGTACTTCAATTGTTGGAACTCCTGTAAAAACAGCGAAATCAACTTCGATAGACATTCTCTCTACATCCAAATTCTAGCCATCTCCATAGAATCAAATCCCATTACACAAATCGAAACACCCCCAAACATCATAAAATCCAAATCACGGAATCAGAGCTATTCTCTCTATCAGTCTATCATCCGGAGAAAGTGGAAGATGAGCGCAGGAAAAATCATCATATAAAAGTGCTTAAGAAACTCAAGACATGTGGTGGTTTGCCAAGATCAGAATAACAAAGAAGAAGAAGAACGATGGAGAGATTCGAGTCAAGTACCATTAACAACGAAACAGAGAAGAAAGATGCACCTGTCTCCTTCGAAGGCAATGCAATTCCTTTATATTCTCTCTAAGGATTTTTTTTTATATTCTAAATTTCTTCACTTTATTTATAGAATTATCTTGTTCTCTACAGATTTTGCATGTGCCCAGAGACACATTTTCATGATTATATGAGGATTTCAGCCAAGTTGTGGTAGAACTTCTGAGTTAAACACACTCCACAACTTTTTTCTTGGATTAAAACTAGCAAAAAATTTAAGCTACGCCTATTATAGCACCAACTTTTTTTTTTGTGTTACTAATAATCTTAAATTATACTAACTGTAACACCAATACTATCGTTTTTGTCACATTTGTGCAAATTTAAGATTTTTGTAATAAAAAATACATATAATTTAGAATATTATATTGTAGTAGGCAAAGCGTATGATTTTTTATAGTAGATAGAAGGTATTTTTGTTGCTAGTTCCAGTTTGAAGATTTTTGTGATAAAATTGGTATAATTTCAGATTTTTGGTGATATTTTTCATTTTTTTTCAAAATATAATTTAGTACTTTTCTAAAAAATCGTTAAGAAAATCAAGGTGTTCCACATGCAATGTATGCTACAGACACATTCTTAAGGTAAATGAATTTTATCTATTTCTTCCCCTATCAACTACTTCTATAGATTTCTCAGGTAATCAAGCTACACAGAAAATAGTTGAGATTGGAGTGAAATAGTCGAAGTTGATACTAATTATTGAGTAATTGAGGTCATTCCACGAAGAGGGTAAGAAGTGAAACCATTCAGCAAAAATCACATTGGCAATGCGAGTACTGTAATTTTGAGTACATAGCACAGCAGTAATTTCAGGATTAACAAGCTTTCTTTCTCAGAAAAAATATCGCAATCTTCGAATATAATGTAGTTTAGGTTTATGCTCTATTTCCTACTTTACGCTAGCTGATAATTCAAACAGTCGCATCATTTTACAGTTTTAGAAATACCATATCAAACCAAATGGCAGGAAAAGCAATCGCACATGAGCTACTCGTGTGCGAGATCTAAGGATGATATAACATTCGCGTCGGGCCAAAAGCAAACTATCAATTCTTTGCTGAGCTTCCTATCTTTCGACAAAAAACTGATTCCCAGTTCTCTCTGCATCCCAAAGACAATTAGAAGGGATCAAGCTTGAGAGTTCACGTTAAGAGTAAGCTCCGGATTCAAGCGTCCAAGTCTGAAAATACTCAGTCCCAAAGCCATATATCCTTTGACAAGTCTGTCATTCCCTTTGGCCAACATATATACTGATGTTGGAAGGAACAGCGAACAAAGGTCATCCACACGAATCAAAACGTGATTCGGTGAAAGTGCATCGGCTGGAGCAAATGATATGGAGTGACTAGGTATAGAGCAGCCGTAGTAAACAGCTGCTGCTAACAGACCCCAAGTACTTGCAGGTTGGATATGGTAAACTTCGCAGTCTAGGAGCATCCCAGCAACAAGAATGATTTTCAGACCTGAGGACAATGAGAGCACAATAAGGGTTCTAATAGTTCGTGAAAATGTCGACCAAGCTAACTAACAAGTTCATTTATATAGGTAAGATGTAGAAGTATCCAGAAGTAACTGCTGAGTTTATAGAAATGGGGAAGCAAACACGAGTCTATGCGCTTGACAAATAGAATTTTACAGTTTTCCACGATGGTCAAGTTCTTCAGCACTAGCCTAGCCTCAAAGGTAACAGCTGAGACATCAAAGAGTAGAGACACTACTTGATAAAAATGTAAATGCTGCTATATTACAAAGTCCAGGTGATGCAGCTACAGAATGCAATAGACCCGCTCTCAGCCATAAAAACATCATACCAATTTTCCAGGTGACTGGAATATACAAACCTGGAAATTATGTCCTGGATCCAGTTATGACATCAAGCAATCCACAGCAATTCATCCACTAAGTCCTTTGCGCCACCCTCGGAGTCATTGCTACCTCATGCCACGGAGCAATAGCTCAATAAAGTAATTAAGCAGATTCCATTTCTGATGCTTAAATTCAAAATAATCATAAATTTGGAGGTCACAATTGATCAAAAACAAGTGAAATACCGGCTGTTCTGCCGAATTCGCCATGGGCAACCTCTCACTCTCTCCATTGCACGACTCCTTTGCAGACTTGAGCCTCTCGATGTAGATACTCGCGTTCTCCAACCCTTCCTCGGTTTCCTCTTCTTTGACAACCTTTACTATAAAAAAACTTCTAGACTTTAACTCAGTTCCTTGGCCATCAGTTTCATCGCCAACAGCTTCCTCAACATCCCTCTGATCGATCTGTAAAACATCTCCAGCTTCCACTTCCTCAACAGTTTGAACAACTGCATTTCACCCTAGAGGCTCGTTCATAGATGTGAACAGAGAAGACGGCGATTCTACACAATTTAAGTCCTCATTGCCCTCATTCAATGAGGGAGGGTGGACTTCAGATGTTGGGGAGTTAATCTGGACACCACCATCACTATCCTTCTTGTTTTCATTTATCAGATCACCATTTTCTAATCCCAAAAGTGCCCAGAGAAAAGGAAATGAATCAGTAAAAGAAATCACCAAATATCTAACCCCCAAACCAAAACAAAAAAAAATATACTCATCCATACGGGTGTAAAAGGCTGCGAAATTAAATTAAGATTGGAAATTTTTGAAAGATGAGCCATCATATTAACCACACACAGCCTAATGAACAAACATCTAGCAAACCAAACGACATTGACAAGTATTCACCAAACAAAATTGACAGAAAAGATAAGGTTTATGAAACTTTCCATAAACCTCCATTTATTTCCATGGTCATGTGTTGCAACATTCAAAGTGCGACAATGTACAGAATCACTACAAACCCACATTCACCAGTAACAAACAAAAGGAATCATAAACCTTCAGTAAGCTTTAGCTATGTAGATACAAAACCAGCAACGAAAGCAAGTTCAGAAATTGACCTAATGCATGCCTCAGAGCTACTTGAATGCAACAACAGTATTGAGCCACAGCCTCCAAATTTATCGTTTGCACAGCCATATATACCTCCTTTATACCTAAAAATGGGTAAGAGTCATCGAATCATGAGAATAAACAAATTCTAGTAAAGTTTAGTTGTGTTTCAGTAAGATCAATAGATGTACCAATGATCGATAATGATGCCGCAAACATTATGCATGGTTCACGTCACATACAGTGGGCATACTGAAAACTTCTGCAGCTGAAAATCCAGTCCTCTGCTACCGTTCAAGAAGAACATCAAGAGCTTCCATCTCTGCATGTCTTCTTGCCTATGAAAGGGCAAGGAGAAAAACAGAGCAAGAATATCAAATTTAGGAGCATTGTCGGAGAGACAGTTGCTCTTGATGTAGTTTCAACATAAATTTAGGAAATGCATTTCATGAGAAATGTTTTCTCCTTCAAGTTAACTGATTGAGAATATACATAAGATTGATTCGGGCATACTACATGAATTCAACAAGATACTCGCTTGAAGTGGCTGAGAATCTCACTTGTAAAAAAGAGGCTTCTTATTAGATTAGCCACCTCCAACTTTTCTAACAGTATTTTCATATATATCCTTGTAGCAAGGTGTCTTTATATTTTTTATTATGCTCCACGAGATACTAAACGGGCCACATATTTCGTATGAACTATTTTTCACCACGTATCTATTAATGTGATGGCAATAGAATATTAGATAAGAGACATCTACCAGAAACCCAGCTTAAAGTATTTGTGTAAATGTGGTCATTGTATGAAGAAATGTGGCCAAGAAGCAGGTTCTTAGATCTTAAAAGGCAATACAATGCTCACAATGCATTTTCATACCAAAAAAGCATATCAAAAGTCTAGCTACCATATGGCCTAAGAAAATATCATCAGGAACTTTTCCCAAAGCAGATAAAGAACGTAATATGGTTCCAGACAAAGCACAATGGCAAATGAAAAACGTAAAACAACGTCTATAACAATGCAAGATTATTGGTATTGCTAGCGGTAGACATATTTTATGAAGGAATGATGGGAACCAAACCCTTTACAGCCTAATAATGTATGGAAAATTCCACTTATTAACAGATTTGTTCAGATATATCGTTTTATCATCTAGTAAAGAAACAATTGAGGGAGAAACATGAAATGATCAACGATAAACTACGAGGGGATAACAAAGTGCTGTTGGCCAAAATTTATAGAAGGGGGAGGCGAAACAATGATAAACACACATTTTGTGTCTCATTAGTCTGGTTTCTTCCTGCCGCAATAATGTTCCCATCCTTAACAATCACACAGCTGGTCAATCAAAGTACAATATAAACAAAGTACAATCAGTGATCCTTCACTAATTAAAATTGAAACACTAATCATCTGAATTAGAAAATAAATTATCATATAGAAGTGCACCTTGTTACCCAACTGGAACTTCAAGGCAGTCCAGAGGTCCACAACTAGACAAGCCGTCCCACAAATTGAGTAGGACACTGTGCAACACAAGTTCCTCTCTACTTTCATCTCTAATATACTGTCGTCATCTCTAGTACACATTCCACAAAAGATGATTATCCAGTGACATATTCAACTCAATTTTCTCTGGGAAATTTTAACGAACACCTGGCGGGCTAATCATAGCAGCCACTACAATTACATATACCTCCAAATTCTAGCCATCTCCATAGAATCAATCCCATTACACAAATCTAAACACCCCCCAAACATCATAAACTCAAAATCATCATATAAAAAGGGCCTAAGAAACTCAGACATGTGGTGGGTCGCCGAGATCAGAATAACAAAGAAGAAGAAGAAGAAGAAAAACCACGAAGGGATTCGAGTCAAGGATGCACACCGCAGAGAGAGTCGCACTAAGAAAGGGAGACGGAAGAGGAAGACACACACCTTCAACAATTTTTGAGGTAAACACACTCCACAATTTCTTTTTGCTTGGATTAATATACCAGCAAAAATTTTAAACCATGCCTACCATAATACCGACTTTTTCCCGCGTTACTAATAATCCTTAAATTACAAACTGTGGCTAGCTGAGGCGTAAATCTCAGAATCGAGGTCTCGTTTACCTCGAATCCGAGGTTGCGACCTCTCAGATTCCAGGTTGCCAGACTTCGGGACTCGAGGTGGACGACAACAACGGCACAGTGATGGCCGCATAGCATTAACAGGCGGGAGCAATGGGGGCATTGTACAGTGTGGACGACGCTGAGCATGTAAGAGGATCTGAGGGAAAAAATAAATAATAAGAACCATTTTAAGATTAAAAAAAATTTATCCATTTTAAATTGAATTGGCACTCCTATATAGCAATGTGCATCATTCTTTTCTGAGGAAGCAAGTCACCATGTTGAGCTATATTTTGACAATTTAGATACTCAATTGGAAAAGAAAAAGTTGCAGTACTTGTACATAATAAAATGGACGGAAATTTATTGTAGTGTGATTACCCTTAAAAAAATCTGATAATAATGAAATTTTTATGTTCTTCCAAATTAATTTTATATTTGCTTTCCAATTTCAACTAGTTTTTATTGATTTATCGATGATTGTAATACATATTCCATGAAACAAAAGGCAAGTTGAAAACAATGACGAGTGGGAAGACTACTCTTCTTGTGCTCCCAGGGTAACAAAGGTCCGTGTTCTCTCTGCCAAGCCAGTTACTCCTAGCGCTGCAAGCAACAACAAAAACATCAACCTCTCGTTCCCATAGTGAGTCATTCCTTCACCTGCAACTTCCCCAACCGGAAGTGGTTGTTCACATCAGGTAAGAGAACTCTCATGGGTGATATTCGGAGAAACTCTCAAGTAGCACTTGCCCATGCCTCTGTCACAGTGGTCGACTGCCACTGCGATTTGGGCCTATAGGTAATTCCATAGGGTATATACGCAAAAAAGAAGTCAAGAGAGATATACCTCCATGAACTAGTGGAACAATAATAGAAGAAAATAAACAGTGTAAGACATATATCAAAGAACATCAACCACAGACATAGCCAAGGTTGTTGCATCTCACAATGAAAATATTCTACACGTACGTCAAAAAGCTGCAAACTAACATGCTTCTCTTTCTATTTCTTGCAGAGTAGAGGCCACGAGTGAAAAATAGCCAAATTACTATCCAATGAAATCTTTTTTATCATTTCCACACTGCAAAAGACCCAAAATAAATCTATATGACTATTTTGTCAAGACTTCATTGAAAGAGTAACCATTGTAATTTATGGGTCATGTGGGAGTGAAGAAAGACATCACACAACCATACCTCTATGCTATGTTATAAACATCTAATACAACTTAGCAAGTAATAAATATTCAGAAAGCTTTATTGGGAATCAAATCACAACGTGACATGACTCTAAAGAATGACGAGTCTAGACCTCTTGGATAGCAATCATATTCACATGTAAACAAATGACAGAGCTCTCTTTTACCCTACATATGACAACAGTAGTATCTAATAGTACAAAAATCACAATATTGATAACCAGATGTCAAAAGAGCAAGTTCTTCAAAGTTTATACCTCTAACCTTGAAACAAAACTAGTTCTTCAAATAAGACCAGAATGAAGTCATGCTTTATAAACATAACGGCAAGATGAAAAGTAACTCAAGGGTGAGGGGTGGCCCATTATACACCCAATTTTAATAAAATTGAGTGGAAAAATGGGTCCATTAATTCATCCTCTTTTGCTAAAAAAAAAGAAAAATCTCATAGGAGCCACTGGTCTCTCCCCCTTTCAATCATCATATAAATCCCAGTCATCTTGAATCTTGATCATCACAAACAGAAACGAGAACAGAGAAAAATAAATAGGAAAAATATATTATACTTAAGTTATAGGAAATTTTACCTAATCAACCAATCCATAATTGATGTTAGGTTAATAATACTCCCTTGTTTAAATTAATGACGTAAGTATAAAGCCAATTCTGTAAATCCTTTTTTCCTATTGACAATGTCTGCCAAAATTTATTAAAAGAAAATCCTAAAAATGCATAGCAACACATTGCCCCTCACTTCAAGCTAGCCTTCAATTCCTCCAAAACTTCATTTTCATCACAATTTATAGCATCACTCATCACTTCACGCTATCATTCAAGGACCCTGAACACCTCCCCCTTGACACTAGTGGATTTGCAACATCATACGATTCATGAAAAACATTAATTTTCGAATTTACTAGAGAAATCAATCAAATAGTTTGCCGTTTGATTGCAAGAACATTGTCCCCTTCCATCTCATCTTCATTCATCATGGATATTCGTCAATCCACCATGATAGCATTCAAGTCGGTGTTCCCCCCATTGAAAAAAGAGGTTTCAAAGAAATCTTGAACTCTTCACATTATTCCAACTTCAACTCATTCTCTAACATGAAATGGAAGAGAGTTAGAGAGCATGGAATACAAACCCGCTTCAAATTTGGCCACTTTGTCCCTCAGCACTTCTTGACATCACAATCTTCGCTGAATAAGATCTGATTCTTTCCTCCAAATCACTCTCCATCCTACAACTCAACTTTTTTTTATGGCATAGTTACCAATTTGTTTCCCTTTTCAACGCTTCAACTGCATATTCCAGAGTGCCGGCTTTGGGACCTGCTTTTATGGACTTTGACGCTCTAGGGAGTTCCCGATCAATGGATTCGAATGACATGACAACTCAGCTTCATGAATTGATCGAAGATTTCTTGCTCCATGTGCTTCAAGTATGTGTCATCATGACCGAGAATGATGAACCATGCTGGAGCTTGAATTCGTGGGAAACGAGCAGCGCCGGCGATGATCGACAACTAGTGCGCCTGAAATATCCCTGAGCAAGACGTCGCAGGCCTTTGAATGGTGGACGGAAGCGAAGAAGCTCCACGGACATGATCATGGCGTTGTCAAGAACATTCAGCGAGCTTCTCTGGACTTCAATCTTCGAGAGACTTACTTTCGCTCGACCACCAACCCAAAGCTTGAGGTCACCACCGCCAAGTCGTCGATTATCTCTATCCTGAACAGGTACTCCTCGAAACAGAGTCCAGCTTCGTCATTTCATCGAACATCTTCCTCGCAAACTCGATTCCTCCTCCACAGCGCAATCAACGGCGATGCAACTCTGAAAAAAGCGAGAGGGCAAAGCAGGAATGAACTGAAATCATATCTAGAATTCAATTGGATACAAAACAACCTGATTCAACTGTGGGCGTCATCAATGAGTCAGCAAAGGCTACAAACGGCTTCAAAACGTTGCTCTCAGAATAGGGCCGAACTTAAGGGATGGGCTGGAGATTTATTATTTCCTTTTCTCTCTTCTTTTTCTTTTGCTTTTTATTTTATTTTTTTCACAAAAGATGTTACAAAAGTAGCACTCCTACCAATGCCACTTAACACAAATTGATATGAATCAATTAGTTTATTACAAAATTACAGTGGAAGTTCCAAAGATCCTTGAAGGCATTCGGCTTTGGAATGGAACACAAAAATTACAATATTATTATCAAATTTTGACATCGAAGATCGGTAGCATCAGACTCGATTTCTTTCGGTCTAATAATAAAAGAATCTCTTGCAAACTTTGGATATTAGAGTATAACTCCTGTAAAATTGCAATAACATTGAGTTTGATCAAATGTCAATCAACCTTCATATGTGCCTCATGTATATGCACATATCATAAAATGAATTCATGCCTTACAAGAACTTAGCATCTCCCAGAGGAGATATTATATATACTAAGTCGAATCACTTAGTAACAAGATGTTGTAAAATACTCTATATGACGAGCTCACATACATGCAAGACCATACAGATGCCGCAAGTTTAACAAGGAATTTCTTTTATAAGCTTCCATCTCATATAATCAAAACTAGCCAAGACCTTCATATTTCAATCTAGCATTTCAAAGGAGACAATCGAACAAAACTTTGAGAGTCTTCATGTATTTTTTTTACTAACTCACCTGTTGGTGGAGAATGCAATAGACAGCTAGAAATTCTCTCTATTGCCAATCAAAATGGCACATCTTATGCTACAAAGAGATCCAACACGCCGAGTGTGTGCTATTGATAAGAATCGATATTTCATTCGAATGACTATCCTTGTGATCATAATAGATTCCACTTTATGACAAAGTAAATAACTCATCAATTGGAGCCTATCAGTGAAGCTAATTATGGGACAATATTAGTCTAAGAAAGCTTATCTCCTTTGGGCAAACAAGACTCCTAGATTGGTGTGTTTCACCACACTACCCCAAATCCTCAATGTATAGAATACAATAACGCTCTCTAGGATGTGATTTTATATCATAAGATAATAAACATCACATGAAGATCATGACTTGTGAGTGCTTGACAAGTCACAATGAGTGAAACACTTTGATGGTCAAACACCCATATCAAACTGTGTAAGTACTCTCAAGACTGAGATGTTAAAAATAATCAATAGCTACAGGAGCAATTCCACCGTTCTCAATATGTGAAGTACTCTGGTGCTCAAGCACATATTGAATCACGTGACATATCCAAACATGAATGCTCAAATAACATGACGGTATTGTCGAAAGCTTAAGAGTTCTTAAATACCCAACATTAAAATGCAGCAAATTCAACCCTTTTAGCAAAACTGAAGCTCTCTCTCGATTTTATTATACATTAAAAACCTAAAATCCTGATCGATTGCTTTAATCCAAAATAAAGTCTCTGATTTATCGAGACATAGACCAATAATTGAAAAGCTGGTGCATAACTCCATAGCCGGTTCTTGGTCTCCACCGAAGTGGGCTCGTTGAAGATAAATGTAGATGGGTCATTCGGTGCGGGATCATCAGCTGGAGCCATAGCCGGTGTGTGTAGGGATGAGTTGGGGAAGATGGTCGATGGCTTCGCGAGGGAGATTTGGGCATCCTCAATCTTGTAATTAGAAACCCTAGCTTTGTTGGAGGCGCTGAAGTGGTTTGGTGCACGAAGGGGAGCCTGTAGTACTTTGGAGTCAGACAATTTAACTTTGATAAGCATCCTCAAATATCAAGACAAGCTTCCGTGGGAAGTGTGTGCTCTTATAGCCGAGTGTAAAGCTTTAATGGGCTCGTTCAAAGACATTAGGCTAGTACATTGTGCTAAGTAGGCCAACCGTGTAGTAGATTGGGTTGCTAAAGCCCAACGTCTTAAGATTTTACCATGTAATTGGCTCTCTAAGCCTCCTCAAACCTTGTGGGACGTTTTATGCTCGGAGGCCCATCTATCTTGTCAAGATTTTGCTTATAAGTAATGAAGGTTAGTTTTTTCGACCAAAAAAAAAAACTCTATAGCTGGTCAAATGCATTCTCAAATAAATGCATAATAACTTTGCTATTAAACTCAATTAAACAACCTTTAAGATCCGAAACAGTGTCAAGAAGCTTACTCATGCATCTAATAGTCAAACGATGGTCCAATTATTAGGAATTTGTACCATTAATAAACGATCTCGTCTAACCTAGAAACCCGAAATACCCAAAACTCGATTTAGGTGTCCTCAATGGATTTCATTTGACATTAAAGCTGCAAAATGACCGAAATTGCCATGGGTAGCATGATAATGAAGCCGATTTGGAATATAATGAGAAATTGACATCCAATTTGAAGCTTGTTTACTTGGTCATAAGGTAATAATCTTGAAAACTTATGACAATTCCATATCGAAATTCTCAGGACCCAGTTCATATCACTACATGAAATTCACAGAGCAGAAATGATATGCATTGTACAACAGAACTCTCGAACTGATTTTGAGCAATTGATAAGTAAAATTGTTGAATTGCACCACATGATTTTCGGTTCTCTTATTTATACCGAAATCTTCAAGTTTAAAATACTTGATGCTCAGATTAAATTAGGCACGGAATTCAAGGAGTATAAGAATCGTTGCATGGGTAACAAAAGCCATAATTTAATTGTCCAAAATAAAATACAAAAAGGTCAAATTGCAAAATACCATTTCCAGTTCACATGCCCTTCAATATTTGAAATTCTCACGGCATAGACCGAGTTATAACACGAAATTCGCCAAGAAGACTTGCCATAGAGCGGATAAATAAAATCCCATAGCGATATCTAAAATAAGCAACTAAAAGAATTGATTTTCCAGACTTGCCCATGAACTGTGAAACATGTGCACTATACATGTAATTACATGGAGATTATGCATCAAGTGAATTGGAGATCATGCATCAAGTAAGAAATTCAATGATCTAAAACTCATATATAGTCTGACCAAAAAGAAACCTCATATATAGAACATACAATACCTAGCCTTGAATAAAAAACACTTACCTGCTTTAGCCAATTATCATCTTTGAATTGAGCAATATGGATAAAGCCATACAAATTCAAGACTAGGCTTTCCTCTCTTTCTCCTACCTTAGACGGTCTTGATGGATAAACCAATAGGTATACGAAATTAAGAGGGGAATGGAAACCATGACCTATTTATGAAGCATATTTTAATAGACCTGCCCATTACAGATAATTGTTAAAACACTGGTCTTCACTAATTGGCCAACCACATTATTACCGTAACCAAGATATACTAAGCACTAAAAAGTATGAACACATAACCATTATTGGGCAAGTTATCATTCTCATATATTTTATAAATATTATAACAGAGTATTTTTCACGGACCAATATATTATGCAATTAACGTTAGTCCGAATTTATAGAAATTTCCAATACATTATGGTCCAAATTACCATCTTTCTGTTTGTTTTAGACTATGGGTCTTCGAGACAAATGATTAGGAATTTTAAAATGCTTGAATAGATTGAGTTATAATATAATCAGGACTGGCTAGAAAGAACTCAAAATTCGAAATTTTATAATAGGAAGAAAAAAGGCCTCTCGTTCAAGATTGAACAATGCTAAAAGCACACTGAGGGAAGAAGCAATTGCCAATTGCCTCTTGACCGAGCAAAACATTGAGATTTTTATGTACTCTTGGAGCACCACGTGACTATCGTAACCGATCACCACGTAACCGATCAAATCATTGAGGTTTTCCCACAATTATATGCTAGGCAAAGTCAACAATGATCGCGGCATTAACCGACTCTACAATATTATAAATTCAAGTATTTATGACATAATCGCTACAATCAAGAAGCTTAAATCCAGTCAATGCATTCTTTGCCAGCGAACCCGTGCGAATCACATGCAAATTATTGGCCTCTTCTATCGTCATTAGGGAAGGGATCATGCGTTATATGGTCTAGAACTCTGGTGCTCGGACACATCAATAGCATGGCCTGGAATTAACTCAAAGCTCGAAAAACTCAACAAAGAAAAAATCAAGCAGATTACAGAATAATGTCGATGACAAAAATTAGCATCAGAAAAGTGACGCCTCCAAAGGGTTATGCTGTAAAATATTTTAACGATTTAATAATCAAGTTAAAGCATGGAATGAACTTGTGATTGTAGCTGCAATCCTCAATGAACACATGACCATCCGGGCAAAAACTGATCTGGACAAGAATCGAGCTTCTTCTCTCAAGCCCCTTGCGGAAATTCTGTGATCGGAAAAGTAGTAAATGGCACATGCATTGTCAGTCAATGTGCACAGAATCCTCTAAGCCTTTTCATGGAATGTTAGATATTTAACTACATCTTCTTACCACAAAATAGAATGCTAATCATTGTTAGTAACATTCACATGGATCTCTATATTAAAAGGGCTGTTTGAACAAACTATGAATACGAAATGTTTTAACATCTTGTGACAAAATAATTAACTGTTGCCACCATCACACACAAATGGGAGAGAATCATATTGTGATAGAACCAGTACCACTGACGTCACATCTAGATTTGTGCTTTGCATGTAGAATACAAAGAGTCGCAACACTATAGTTCGAGTTATTTTGCGATGAGCTTAACTCAAGAATGGGACTACCTTGAACTGCAAGTTTGACTTAGGTTATAGTCCAATGAAGAGATTAACCGGCAAGAATAAGAACAAACAGTAAAATCAGAATAAACCAAGAATCAGGAATGAAGAGCAAGGATGTTGTCTAACTTCATCTTGAAGTTTATATTGTCCATGTTGTTATTGACTCCCACCATACAAGGAAATCTAAAGCCATAAGTATACTCAATCTTAGTATGAGCATCATATCATACTGCCAAAGGAAGAAACATTGCCACAGCACGCTAATCAATGTCATTCCATTGTTAACAGGTTATAATATGGAAAGGTCACAAAATGCAGCCCGCTTGTTATATGCACGAGGAACTGATAATCATTCAATACCCAGCAAAAGTGCATCATAAAACTTTACATGATGTACATGATGTTCAGAAAAACAAGGAATCATAAGTTGAAAGGTCTTACCTAGTTGTACAAAGGCAGTAGAGGATTCAACAGGAAGAATCAATGCACAGAGATTAAATGAGAAGCCTGAGTAACCCATGGCCTGTGAAGCCTTGGAGCTGAAATCAAAATATTAGCATTCAGCACATATATATAATACTCGAACAAAAAAAAGATTCCACAATGTCGTGAACAGCAAATGAATGGAAAAGGAGGGGAAAAATGGTAAACAAGAATGATATTCATGTTATAGGGTTCTATAGAACAGAGAAGAAAACCAAATTCGTTTTATCATAGAGTAGACAAATTATTTCAACGCCATCTTTTCTATATGTAACGAGTTTCCAAAGCTTTCTAATGATCTCAAAAGTACGAAAAGGTTCTGGTCTGATTAGTCTCTTCAAATATTTGCAAATAAAGAGCTCAAATTGGAGAATTGGTCAACCAAGAACCATATATGTTTAGTAATTCACGATAGGGATCAAGGAAGAAGATATTTCTCTCAATGAGTCCAACTAACGGATTATTAACTATTAAGATATTGCACTTCGTCTTTTTCCTTACATCCCATTTCTCAAATGGCAATCTGGCTAAGAATACCCAGTCTAGAGGAAAGCTATATATATATATTTTTGATAACCCAAGGAACCCCCGCACGGCCGACAGCCGAAGAGTAAACCCTGGGGGCGACACGTGCTAGTCACTACACACGTGTCACCGGTTAAGTCACCCTGCGGCGCCCGGGATTCAAACACTCAACCTTTTGTGAGAGGAAGAGTGCACGCTCCAGCAATGCCACTCAGGCGGGTGATGAGGAAAGCTATATTTGATCAACAGAGCATCTGAAAATTGGCCCAAAAAAATGACTGGCCATCTGAAACTCTTAACTTTTCTTTACTGGGCATATTCTACACCTATTCATAGCAACCGTTATAAGGCTGAAAACCGCTCCACTCAAGAAACTATACTTAGTGTCAGTCTAGTAAAGTGTACCCACCATTATAGTTTCCCTGTTCATAAAAATCTCACAAAAGAGAAACCGTGTCTGATGCCAGTATCCCTCCACAACATTTGAAACCCTTTGATCCAGAATTGCCATTACTGCAAGAGAAACAAGACAAAAGTTGGAAACATTCATCAATCAGGCAAACACTTGAAAGGGGACCATAGATGAAATTTCCATGGAAACCAGCCAATGTTCCCGATGATTCTGCATTTTTACCTAGTTCATCAGCTTGAAACTTGGAACAGATTCCAATTGCAAAACGTGTCCAAATATCACGGCAGAGATAATTTAGCAGACTAATTGACAAAGCACTTCGCAAAAGAAGGTACTATGTAAGCAAAAACAAGTTTGCCAATAGGAAAATATGTCTTGTTTAAGAAGTAAACATTTCGGTCCTCAGATTATCAATTTTAAGAAATGTCTGTACTCTAGGAAATAGGTTTTCATGCAAGCAAATTATCTCTGAAGTGTACCGTTTGATTCAATTGACAGTAACTAGGCTCTATTAGCGGCATTGACCTTGGCAAAATTCTTGGATCAAATCTAAAAAAGATGTGTATTTGGGGTAACTATGGCTTAAAATTTTTTACTTTAACATTGCCTTTGGGCCGTTCTATATTTTCTCTTCTACGTAAAACCCAATGTCCATGGAGAACAACTAACATGCTGTAAACAGAGTGATACTTAGAGGCTTTCAATTCAGATGGGCAACTTCTCTTCAGAGAAATGTTGGTACCAGCATCTCATTGAGAGAAGATTTGTGGATGATTTGTACACTAATATTGGCTAGGGTGGGTTTCAATCAGCTATGTCTTCCAAACATTGCATAGGAACCATGCTCACCATTATAACAACAGTCTCATACTCTATCGTGAAACTATGCAATAATTAGGGCTAGTTTTTGAGCTCGAGAGGGAGGAGATTGAGCAAGGTAGTCCTTTATCTGCAAGATGAGTCCTCTTGCTTGATGTTGTATTCAAAAAGGCAATGAGCTAGTTCATGTTTCCCACACTACTTTTGACTCATAGTCAGATTATTAAGAGCAGGATAACTATAAATTTTAGTCTCTAAAAGTCAAGAGTTTTCATGGTTTATTTCCTTTTCCTTAATATTTTTTTTTAAGATGCATCCTTAGTACATCTCTTGCTTTTTCTCCCTGTACTTGAGCTGTCGTTGTTTAAAAAATACTTGAATAGAAAAACAATGTCCGTAATCTAGATTAGCTACTTCTTGCACTGCGTAAATCATAATGAAACAGATCCTGTTTCAACGTTTTAACTTTTGTGTCAACAAAGTTTGAGTAAAACCTTGATGAGTTTTAAACAAGCTTAGAAAACATGAAATGTTAGATCATAGCAGCGTCAGACAGATGAAATATCAGTCTGGAAACACAAGCCATACACCGCAACTTGGTAGGCACCTGCTCTCATGTATGCAAGAAGAGACAATTACAACTAATAAACACAAAAAGAGGTTTCTTTATCAAGTACATTGCCCATGGCATATCAGAAAGCATAATTTACTCATGATTAAACTATCACATTTCTTTGCAGATTTCCAGATTTAACCATGACAACACTAAAGACATCAAAAATCTCACTGCAGTGAGAAAACGTGATAAACAAGGGGGAAAGGGAACAGGAAAGAAGAAACTAACGTTAGCTTAACTTGTAGCACTACCCAGAACTGTACATCTTCTTGGGCATATGAAAAGAATATAGAAATGTCTAACAAATCACAAAGAATTCAACGAAAAGGAAACAAAACGGAGATATTTAGAATTAATATATACTTGAATTCTTGATGCTTCCAGAAACTCCACTTAAGGATAGAAAAGATGGAAAATTAGTTCCATAAACCTCCATTTACTTTCATGGTTATGCGTTGCAATATTTAAATAGTGACAACAAACAGAACCAATACGAAATCACATTCATCAGTAATCAACATAAGGAAGACCTCCAATAAGCTTTAGTTGTCAATCATCATACATCACAATTACAAAGTGGAGCTAAGTAGCTATGAAATCAGCAACAAAAGCAAGTTCAGAAATGCATGCCTTGGAGCTACTTGAATGCAACCCAGTATTGAGCCACAGTCTCCAAATTTATCATTTGCACAGCCATAATATACTTCCTTTATACCTAAAAAGGGGCAAGACAAATCTTATTATTTATGAATAAACCAATTTAGGAAAGTTTAGTTTTATTTCAGTATGACCAACAGATGTACCATTGATCGATAATGCTGCTGCACACATATGCATGGTTCACATGTCACATAAAGGGAGCATGCTGAAAACTTCTTTGCAACTTCTGTAGCTGAAGATCCAGTCATCTGCCACTGTTCCCAAAGGACATCAATAGCTTCCATCTCTGCATGTCTTGTTGCCTATGAAAGAGCAAGAAGAAAAACAAAGCAAGCATATCAAATTTAGCAGCTTTGTCAGAAAGATAGTTTCTCACAGTGTAGGTTAGCATAAATTTAGGAAATGCATTTCATGAGGAATGTTTTCTCCTTCAAGTTAACTAATTGAGAGAATATATAATATAGATTAAGGCATATACTACTTGAACTCAACAATTTTTGCTCGGTTGAAGTTGCTGAGAATCTCACATGGAAAAAGAGGCTTCTTACTGGATTAGCCACCTCCACCTTTTATAACAGTATTTTTATATATACCCTGTAGCAAGGTGCCTTTATTCTTTTAGTATGCCCCACAAGATACCAAAAGGGCCATACATTTTTTGTATCGACCATTCATTACTGTCCATAAAATCATTTATAGTAGTGTATTGTCACCATAAAACTATAAATAGTTGCAGCAATAGACTATTAGATATGACATGATCTCTACCAGAAACCAGGCTTAAACTGTTTGTGTACATGTGGCCATTGTACAAAGAAATGTGCCCAAAGAGTTGGTTCTTAAATCTTAAAAGGCAATACAATGCTCACAATGCATTTTTATACCAAGTAAGGATACCAAAGTCAAGCTAACATAGAGCTAAGAAAACAATGTTAGGAACTTCACTAAAACACATAGAGACCACAATATGGCTCCAGACAAAGCACAATGAAAACGCAACACATTGTGCATAATAAAGCAAGAATATTGCTGTTGTTGGCCTTAGTCATATCTTACGAAAGAATAATGCAAACAAAACCCTTTACAACCTAATTATGCATGCAAAATTCCACTATTAACAGATTTGTTCAGATATATTATTGAAAACCATTCACTAATTTAGACTAAAATACTAATCATCTTAATTAGAAAATAAGGTAACATATCTGAAATGCACCTAGTTACTGAAAATCAGTATCTTACCCAACTAGAACTTCAAGACTTTCCAAAGCAAGCTTTGCCTTATATAAGAAAAGCAAAGAGGTCTCGTTACTGGCTCGGAGAAGAAAGCATGAGGATAACAGTCAGAAATAATTCAAGAGGAAATCAGCATCAAGTTGCTACCAGTAGAAATATTTAGCATGTCTCATAGCTACGGATCGAATGAATGCATGTCTCATAGCTATGTGATCAAGATCTTGCAGGTCCTGTATAATATACTGGTCACAAATTCTAAGCAATGGTTATTCCCACATTCTCATCTTGTAATTCATATGCGAATCCCACCTAGTTGTTGAACTGATATGGCTCTAACAACACTAAAGCAAAAATAGCAACGAACTTGAGAAACTACATGTTGCTGACTCCGGTGAGTCTCATCATTGGTACCTCAGAAGCTTATATTTCATTAATTAGGTTTCACTCAAACATTCAAGAAGCTTCCAGGAGCTTTAGCTTCTTGGTCAATTTCCACCGTAAACGCTATGGCACATAAGCATAAAAAGAGAACACTAAACTGTTGCGAAGGCCTCAGAAATCAGAATTGACAATCAGCTATTCGTGCTTTTGTCTCTATTCTACTGAATAACTTATGTAAACTCCGTGTTTCTGGTGATTTTTTCTCTTTTTCATACTCACAGTCCACAGGGAGAAAGAAAATAACCACCTAACCAGGTTATCCATGGGCACAACTCATGCTCCAAGTAAATTTGGTTTTTAATTCTCCATAGATGCCAAAGTCAACAAGTGGTCAAAGGACTCGACTGTCTAGCAACCTTTCCTGGTGGCTTGCCAGCTCACTGCATCTTCTTCATTCCCGAATGGTTTTGCCTCTTCAAGCGCCCCATAAAACATAGAGACAGAGCCCTATCCCAGCGATCAAAGTTTCCCACGATTCAATAGTCCAGGAAAACCTTCCACCCACTGCACATCAGTATGAATTGTACATACTACATATCCACATTTCCTAGACACCTCAAAAGCAACCGCCCCTTAACACCACTGTGGCTGGTTGTCCGCTGCAATGCCTGGTTTCGCGTAAGGGAGTCCCAACCTATAGCACCCAGATTGGTTCAGTTTTCGCCTCAAAAAGTGGACTGAACAAGCTACTTCCCATTGTTTCACTCTCCCTCTGCTTGTTTTTCCCATTGAACCTAGATTTCACCTACTTCCTTGAATAAATTGCCCACTTATCAAAAGAAAGAAAGAAAATGGTATACCTTCTAGGGATCGTTGCTGAGTTTGCATCGTGTAACGTCGATTCCCGGTGAATTCACTACCAAGCTTCCACAGACTAAACTTACGAGGAAGCACCTTATCCAACGTCTCTCTAACAAATTCACGGGCACATTCTTCAAGCTCCCGCGCAATTGCAGCGCCGTACGAATCGAATTCAAAATCGAGCTGATCTACAGCGATCAGCATGAAGCCCATAACCCCAGGAGAGAATCGTTCACCCCAAGCTGCTTTACCAATTTCCATGGCTTCGGTCGGCGGTGGTAGTCTGTCGCCTCCCGCTCGCCGGTCTCCGTCACCGTCGATTCGCTCGGGACTCTGTTTCGGCAAGACCAACTCCTCCTTCTGTTCGTCGCTTCCGTCGGCAGGCGGGGATCTTCCGTTTCGTCAGAGCTCGGTGGTGGTGTCTGATGGAGGAAGATGAGGAGGAGTCGTGATGCTGAAAGTGGCGTCGGTAGAGAGAGAATCTAAAAAAAAAAAAACAGAGAAAAAGGGGTAAAAAGAGAGGAGAAAACGAGAAGAACAAGTAAGAAAAGAAAAAAAAATCAGGGAGCTCTCACTTACCTACGAATTGCTTCCTTCGCAAGCTTCTCGATCGTTCTCTTCTCCATCGGTCGAATCGGAGGAAGTCGACGTGGTCTCGATTCGCTTGCCTTGGGCGGGAATAAAGCCCATGCTTTCTCTTGGGTGCTATCTGTTCGTCTATCTCCATTCTCCTTTGATGATCTTGCAGGTCTTCCTCTAGATCTGTTTCGATCGAACACCAAGGTCTTCCTGCAGATCTCTTTTTGTCCAACCACCTTCGTGCATAAATAAACTCTCGACTTCTAAACATATTGATTCGTAATCAATCTCGTAGAGTAAAGCTGGATCGATTAGCCGATCATCTTGGAGCATGATTTTTAGATCGTCCTCTAGTTTCTTGCAAAATATTCGGAATCCCCGCTTTTTCACGTCTTTACCGGATACTGTAAAGCTAAATTGTGCATGACTCCCGTCAATTTGACCAAAATCGACTACTCCCCACAAATTTGGTGGTGTGAAATAAAGAAGATGGATCTGATCCAACTACGATTGTCGGAAAGAGACGCCAAAACTTGCCTGCCTTTTGTGATTAACGTGGGCATCAAAATGATATCTACCACGATGACATGCCTCTGCTATATCTTCCTGATAAGTATCTTTATGTACAGCGATACAGATAGCAAATCCAAAAAACCTGTCATACAAATCTTGTGAAGCCATGAAAGATATGGAATCCTTCTCAAAAGGGATAATCCACTCCGGCATCTCTTCTTGAGGGAGAAAAATATTGCATGTTAAAAGCTGAAACAAAGATAGATCATTAGAAAGTACTCAAGTTTGTTATTAGTACCCAAATAGAAAAGTTCAATTTGAAATTAGTAAGTAATCCTAAAGAATTCCACTTGGAATTAGAGCTCTATAAATGAGTAGAGATCCATTAATCCTTGCTTGCATTAACATACAAGTCTCATGTGATAGAAATCATTCCCATAAAAGTACAGTAGCCAACTCCATTACATGCATATGCGTGCAGAATCACTTTATATTTGTTTGATTTTCTTAAGCCTCCAAATATTGCATTTTCTGCTATTGCAATAAACGAGCACACACCCGATCCAGCATATGGTCCACATCGATATGCGTGCATGAGAGAGAGAATCTAACCTTGTCAGCTGGGAAAATATTGGCTGAGGTCAACCCTCTACGGACAAAATCATGAACTGAAGTTAAATCTCCACAATTTTGCAGAGATTTGCAATTATCTGCCTGAAGAGAATTCAAAAATGGTGAAAGCTCGGGAATATCCTGTAATAGATGGCAATTTTCAACATAAAAATGGAACAAACGATGACGCTTATTGATGGATGTAGGAAGGCTAGTTATTTTGTTCATCGACAGAGATAATGCTTCCAAAACGGGAAAACAGGAAAGATTCTCAAGAAAGTCTACTTCAGACAAATTACATCCTGAAAGGTTGAACCAGCGTAAATTTGAAAGTTCGATCTTCATGCAAGGATCAGCCGAATCCACGTACTTTGGAAACCCGATTAAATTTGTGCAAAAATCAAGAGCCAAGTCTTCAAGGTTTTGTAACTTGTAAATGCTAGATGGAAGACGCATCAAGTTCTTGCAATTACTTAAATACATATATCTCAAAGAGATAAGATTTTCTATCGATGTAGGAAGTCCTTTAATAGCGGTTTTTACTAAACAAAGCTCTTCTAGGGCTTCAAGTTTATGTGGAATATCGGGGAACCTTTCAAACTTTGTGCATTCTCGAAAATTGAGAGTTCGAAGATTTTTTAACTTGAGCTCATTTGGAAAAACACTAAGTTCAGAGCATCCACAGAAACGCAACACTTGTAGCTTGTCAAGATATGCAATTGACTGATGGGCTTCAACCAAGTTTTTACAATTACAGAGATCCAATTCCTTGAGATTTGGAGTATACGAGAGGTCTGGCATGCAAACCAGCGACTCGCCATCACTAAAATTAAGGTAATTCAAATTTTGGAAGCCCTGCAAAAACAACGAAACCAGCTTTGTTAAACATTTTGAAAGGGACAAAAAAGGGGTGCTTGTATGATGATGTTGCTTCCTTACATTTCAACCGTGGAATTCCCATTATCAGAATAGGTTACTAATAAAGCATTTTCGGTATTGATCTTTCAAGAAATTATTACATTTTAGATAGTCAATCGTAGATATTGAGCAATTTGTTTATTTAATATAGATGTGATCTGCTGCGGAGTTTACAAATAGGCCTATATAAGTTGTTGTACCTAGACGGGGGAGCCAAACTCGTGAAATGATGGTAATTTTTTATCAGATGTCATACACATGGTCCATGGTTTTATAACATTGACCATTAACAATATCATAATTTATTTGCAGAGGCTGAGCTTGATTGAGGATTATAAAATTGGCTACACGACACATGGGGGAGATTGAGTTTCTCAGGGAAAGGATATGTCATAATTACATATCCTTGACTGTTATATAATCTGTATTGACCGGGTGAAAGCTTGCTCGAAGTGGTGTCACGTGGCACACGCATGACCGAGTTTTACCGAGTAATTTAGTTCTCATCGTCACTTTAGCAAATCAGAGATGACTCTTATGATTTTACATTTTACATATTATTTGTAAGAATTCAATAACATATGGATACACAATATAAAAAACAAATAAAATTGTGTTAGACAATTATTAAAAAAATTAGAATTTAAAAATCCCAAATTAATTCATAGATTTACTCCAAATTAATTTTCATTTCACAAAAATCCTAAATTGGTACCGCTATTATACAGTTACCACAAATTAATTTTCCTCTAACAAAAACGATCCCAAATTGGTAATTCTAACCCAAATCGACCCTCCATTAGTAGACGAAAACTGATTTGGGATAAAACTATGCCGTGCGTCATGCATGTGCCAATTACAAAATTCAAGTGAAGTGTCACGTGGCGAGCATGCAAATATGGGCCACATGACAAAACTATGCCTCGTGTCATGCCATGTGACAATCATAAAAGCATGGTAGAGTGCCACGTGGCAAAGGCGGATGTGGGCCACATGACAAATCTATTCCGTGTGTCATGTCATGTGGCAATCACAAAAGTAAAGTGAAGTGCCACATGGCGAGGATAGGAACGAAGACACTGCTAATTTTGGCTTTAACTATATATCATGGATGAATGAGGAATATAAATACTATCACAATGTAATTGCGTAAAAAATAATAAATCTTACTTTTTTTCAAGTCATTCAAAGACAATGAAGCCAACTTTGAAAAGCATTCGGAAGAAAATAAAAATTTCACATATCCGATTCGAAATTTGGCTCTAACTTTCTATTAAGAAACTAGTGGTATGACCCTACAGGATCACTTGTATTGATTTAGTTGTGCCCACATTACACACATTACTGGCAAAGTTCCTAATAAATACTCTATTATGTCCACTTAGAAGTGATACTCCTTAAGAAATGATTTAAGCAATTAACAATGCCTTGTCTTACAGAAAAGTGCATTCAAGCCTTTGACTGAGCTAATTTTATTGATGCTGGACCAACCGCCGCCGTTTATGTATGTATATTGGGTAAGTTTCGTCATACTTTTGTTTCCCTTTTGTTATATCGCTATACAATTTTTCTGTAAAACAAAAAAGTTCATATGTAAACAACTGACAGCAAATTACATTTGAGTATATGAGCAAAAAAAAAAAATTACATTTGAGTATCGTTTTCTGGTCGCTAATTTTGAGTATCTTCACTAGGTAGATTTGATCTGATTTTGAAATATATCTATGTCGATAGTTAGAGATTAGAAAGCATGTAAACTTCATCTATAATATTATATAAGGTAAAGATGATCTCCTACTTTAAAAGATATCAATCTTTTTCTTTTGTATTCCTTCCATCAATTATCTTCAATTACCTATGTTACAGATAATATACCACGTGCAGATACGTGAAATTGATTATTTTATTTTTAATCTCTCACATATTTTGGTATTAAAATTTGAAATTTCTAATGATGCAATGACCTTCATAAATAAATTTCACATCTTGAAATATCTTTCTCTTTCCACATATATGTAGAAAACTTCTTTGTATTGTATATTTTATAAAAACGTTTCCATTGACTATTTCTAATAAAGTTGCTCGCTTAATTTTTCAAATGCCAATTTTGCTGTACGTAAAAATATTTGTAACGCAAGAAGCTAGGATCCTTTTGAAAGAAAAGAGAGACGTGGTTTCTAAAACAAAGGAACACCCCTTCTTTTTGTGTACTAGTACATATAATACGCATATATACATACAAATGAAGTAGATATTAAAAAGGCCTTTGTAGGTAAATGCTCACCTTAAATTGTTTTACCACTCCTGTGATATTGCCTCCACTCATATCAAGTCCAACCAATTTCTTCGGACCAGAGGAAAATTCCGGAATCTTGGGAGCACATCTAGGCCACTCAAACCATCTAAGCTCATTAGGAAGACATATAGTGTGACATTCCGGATTCTGGCCATTTTTGAGATTTAATAAACGTGTAATTCGTCAGTGTGATTATAGTAAAATCTCATCCGGGAACTGATCACTCCTGGTTATAGTTTTAAATTTTGAGATTTCGCTAGAATCGCACTCGATCAAATTTGGCCGTTATTTATACCCCGAACTTGGCAGTCGATTTTTGGGAATTCCAGAGCGAAATAAATTGGACGGTGTCGATATTATTGCAGCCAGTGTCGAGGTTATCAGGAAAAGTGAGAAAGTGGATTTTTGACCGGGTACGAATTTGGACTGGTAGACCTCCCTCGTAGTGCGGTTTGGGTTATTTTATTTTGGCCGTGTGCCCTAGAATATTGTTGGGATTTATCGTGGATTATTAGGCCTTTTTCCGGATTTAAATCGGGATCGATAGGTCGATTTTTAGTTTGGACCGTGTCCGTTGGTTCGTGCTAGAGGTTAAAAATTTAAACTCTTTTCTCTCTCTCTTTCTCTCTCCTTTCTCCTCTGCCGGATCCCCCCTCTCCTGCGTACGTCCATCCCTCTCTCTCTTCCTTCTCTCTCTCTCTCTCTCTCTCTCTCTCTCTCTCTCTCTCTCTCTCTCTCTCTCTCTCTTTTTCCCCCCGGTTCCCCGTGCACGCCACCCCCCCTTTTTCCCATGCACACGTCCCGTCCTCCCCTTCCCCATGCACCCAAACCCCCCTATCAGCCTCCCTCTTCTCTCTCCTCTCTCCTCCTTCTCTCTTCTTCTTCTTCTTCCTCTTCTTCTTATTCTTCGGCCCGAGGAGTGCAGCCCCATTTCTGTTCTGCCCGCCCAGCCGACCGCCAGCCGAGCTCGCCTTCGGCCTCACCGCCAAGCGCCGCCACCATCGCAGGCCAGCCCAGCCGCCGTCGCGCCGTCCGCCGGCCACCACCCCGCTCGACTGCCTCTCTCTCTCTCTCTCTCTCCCTGTCCTCCGCGCCGCCACGAGCTCAGCTCGCCGGGCCGCCCGAAGCTTGCCGCCGCCTGCTGCTCCGGCAAGGGTGCAGCAGCCCCACCCCAGCCGAGTCCCGCCCCGAGCCTTCTCTCTCTCTCTCTCTCTCTTTCCCTTTCTCTCTCACCGTCACCCCTCGGACGACCCCCTTCCCTCTTCAGCTCACCGCCGCCGCGTCCCCGCCTCGCCGCCGCGGCCCGGCACTGCCCAGCCTCCGTCCAGTCATCCCGCCGGCACCCCAGCACCGCCTCGGCGTCCGGGCGTCGCCGGTCACCGCCGCGGAGCATTCCAGCCGCCCCTCCCCACATCAGCCGCCTTCTTCCCCTCCTCCCTCCTTGCTGTTCAGCCCGCCGCCGCCGGCCGCAGCTCCAGCCAGCTCAGCTGGCCAACCGGCCAGCCCGCCCAAGCTCGCCTAGCCCCCCGACCAGCTGCTGCCCGTTGCCGTTGCCGGCCGGCCAACCAGCCGGTCAGCCAGCCCCGCCGGCCAGCCAGCTTGGCTCACGGCCAAGTCGCCCCGGGCCGTGGCCGAGCCCGTTGCCCGCGCGCAAGCCGCGCGCCCGTCGCCGTGCCCGCGCTCGTGCCCGCGCCTGCGCCGTGCCTATGCCTGCGCCCGTAACCCGGGCACATTGCCCGTTCAGCCGGCCCGTTGCCCGGGCGCGTTGCCCATCCGCTCGCCCGTGCGCCCCGGGCACGCCGCGCGTCCGCCACGCCCGCGCGCCAGGCACGCCGACCGGTCATTGTGCCCGCGTTGGCCAGCCACCGCGCCCGTGGGGCCCGCGCTCGCGCCTAGTCCGAACTTCTCACTCGGGCCATTTTGGGCCCCAGCCGACTTTTCCCGGGCCAAAACTTGTAAGTGACTTCCTAAACCTTACCTAGTACTTTGGGTATTATTAGACTTGTCTAGGGGATAATTAGTACCGGTTTAGGGGCTTAATGCGGATTGTGGGCAAATTTTAGTACATGCATTATTAATAGATTAAATCGGGAGAATTGTTGGGCTAATTGATATTGTTGTTGTGGCTTTCGTGGGTGGGCTTGAGGTTAGTATGTGGTAGGCGTAAACGACAGATTTGTGGGCAAGTGAGATGGGCTGTGATGTGAACGTGGGTGCTTATAGACTTGTCTCGGTTAGAACGGCTAGGGCGTGTTTAATTTAATTATATTATTTTATAGTTGTGCTGCTTGAATTTGATTAATTTAATAGGCTTGATTTTGGGTGATTGCGCGTGGCCGACTTGAATGTCGGGTTTGTGGATTGAGGTGGCGAATTGTGAATTGGACCAAGTTTGTGAATTTGAGCTGTTGATGCAATTTGGCATGATTGTGATTGAATTTAGTGGCGTGTGCTTGCCTGTCGATTTTAAGCCCGGATCGATCGGAAGGCTACGGACTTGGGACGTGTTGACGGCGGTTCGTGTGAAGGCAGGAATGGCCGATGGGCCGATTGGAATGCAGGCTTGAGACGTGTTGACGGTGGCCCGTTAAAGGTGTGATTGGACTTGAGGCGTGTTTACGCGGGTCATTGGAAAGAAAGTTGAGCCTGAGGCGTGTTTACGCGGGCTGTGAGTGTCACATCCCGATTTTTTGGCCTGGGAAGCTGTAGGTAAATTGTAATATCCTCAATTTCACTCTCTAGGAAATGGCTATGGTTTAAGTTTGGTGGTTTTCCAAATTAGAACTAAACTGTTTTCTCTTGTTTTGGAAAACCTAGTTTTCGGATCATTTGTACCCTTTCGTTTTGTTATTTTTGGGGAGACATTTGTGATCCGAAATTCCAAACGATTTCTTCTGGAAAGTTGTTCCAAAAATTCTGAAATTAAATCACGTAAAACTTCAAAATATTTGGAGCAACTTTCCAGAAGAAATTGTTTGGAATTTCAGATCACAAATGTCTGCCCAAAAATAACAAAACGAAAGGGTACAAATGATCCGAAAACTAGGTTTTCCAAAACAAGAGAAAACAGTTTAGTTCTGATTTGGAAAACCACCAAACTTAAACCATAGCCATTTCTTAGGGAGTGAAATTGAGGATATTACAATTTACCTGCAGCTTCTCAGGCCCAAAAATCGGGATGTGATAATTCTCCCCCTCTAATAAAATTTCGTCCTCGAAATTTAAACGCGTACCTGGTTCCTCAAATAAATGTAGGTATCAACTTTTCCTCAATTCCTTACTCTCCCAGATGGCTTCTTTTATGCCCTGGTGACACTATAGGACCTTAACTAAGGGAACGGCCTTACCTCTCAACACTTGCTCCTTACATTCCACGATCCGCACCTGCTCCTCAGCATAGGACACTCTGCTGTCCACTTCGACCTCGTCGAAAAATTCAGCAAGCGTGCTGGATCGGACTCACACTTTCACAATATCACAATATGTACTTGAGCAAGTTTCGGTGGCGACGCCAATCGATAGGCCAAATTCCTTATTCTTTCTATAATTTCAAAGGATCCTACATACCTGAGACTTATCTTACTTTAGTATCTTTACAGTAGCCACTGTCATGTGGACTAACTCTGGACCAGCGACTTTTCTTTCCCCGACCTCGATCCAACATACCAGAGTGCAGCAAGCTTGACCACGCTTCCGCTGCGCTACTCTAATAAAATCTTCCTCAAACACAATTTACTTATTTATAACAATCACAAAGATCACACTGATCATTTCAACCAATAGTTCCCATCTTACTTTCAATTTAGTACTTAGTTCAGTTTATTCCTTTTCTTACCCGTCATTCTAGAAGCTTGCCAGGAGTCGCAATTGTTCAGGTCTTCAACCCCGGCGACACTCTTGCTAGAAGCTGCACCTTGATCAAGCTTCTTGCTCCGGCGTCCACTTCCTAGCCAAGAGCCACTCCTTGATCAGGTTCTGCCCGAGTGATCACTCCCCGCCCTCATCGGATCGGGTTATGTCAAAATTCATCAGCCTTCTCTTGGCACAACACCGAACTACAACTTACAAGAAGGGAACCTATTTGGATTTCTCTTTCGAGGTCGTGGCATCCTGCTGGGACTTTCCTTTTTCCTCAGCGGTCGCAGTCTGGTCCTGAGCACTTATTTTACTATCATCAGTCTAACAAGACTTTATACAACACAAGAATAGGTCAGTGATCACAAACAAACAGGAACACTTAACCTATTCAATCACAATCAATCATTCACATGCATAGGGGTGTTTCCTAGCTAACTACCCCAACTTCAGCGCACCTTATCACTCCAGGTTTTTATTCCCGTTTTGATTTCAGAATCGTTTTCCCAATTCGGTGCACAGTTCGATCATTCTTACCCTTAGCCATCCTAGAAGCCTGTCAGGAGCTGCTTAATGATCAGGCCCTTCACCCCGGCGCCACTTTTGCCCAAAGGCCGCTCAATGATCAGGCCTCTTACCCCGGCGCCACCTCTGTCAGAAGCTGCTCATTGATCAGGTCGTTTGGCCTCGGTGCCACTCCCCGCCCTCGTCGGACTAGCCAATTGTAAGCTGCCCCGAACTGCACCTATTGGAGGGAAAACCTGCTCTGATACCAAATTAATCTGTGACGTCCCGTACCCCGGGGTCATATACGTGACGTCCCGTTCATTATTATCTTTCATTACACACACGCGGAAGCATACTCGGGACAATCACAATAACAACAACAGCGGGATTAAGACAACAGCATCATGAGCAAACCTTATGTTTATAGGATACGCAAATATATTTTACAGGCCAAATTATCCAATTTTAGCCATTTATACAACAAACGTTATGGCTTGGGTGTCCTAAGCCCACTACTTCTCCTCGCTTTTCCACGAACTCCAACATGGCTCAAGCTTCCCCTGTTGCTGCAGTCCGTTCGACCATCCTATGTACCTGAGGGTGGGAAAAACGGCGGATGAGTCGGGGAGACTCAGTAAGTAAACCTACTAATATCAAGCGAGGACGAGAGGATCGCCATTAGCACAAGTTGGCCCTTTGCCGCACCCGCATCAATAGCAGATCAATAGCAAAGTTCATACAACATAACATCAAGCATGGTTATAGCATGCGCACCTTGCCTTTCAAGTCTCGATTCTACCGCCAAAACAAACTTCAAACACGAAACATGATTAAAGCGAGAAATGAACCAACAACAAACCAACCAAATGACCGAGAAACGGTCCAAGCAAACCGTGTCACAACATATCACAACTTCCTTTCCCGATATTAGGAAGTTTACTTACACATCAATTAAATAAGAACTAGAGAAATGAGACATGTGAAGGACATGCGAGTCTCGGCGACTCTCGGGCGATTCTTGGTGGTTCTCGGGCTTGAACACGAACACACGGCCTTGCATAAGGCTTCTTTACTCGATCAAACCACAAGAGAAACACGGGCTAGTCGGTAAGCTTTTTCTCTCTTTCTTTCTATTTTTCTCTTTCTCGATCATGACTACAAAGCAAGAAATAAGAAAGAGCGTTTGCCGGAGCTCTCGGGGCATGGAAATGGTGTGAGGGAGAGGAAGGGGGGCTTCACGTGAGGTTCTCCATCTCTCTCTTTCTCGGCTTCTCTCTCTCTCTCTCTCTCTATTTCTCTCTCCCCTTGGCCAAATGGCCTTTCTCTATTTATAGGGAGGGGAAACTTGGGGCCAAAGTTTGATGAGGTAAGCGCTTATGTCATCGGGGCAATGAGGTAAGCGCTTACCTCACAAGCCATCATGAAGGGTCATCAAAGTCAAGAATAATAATGGCCAATAAATGCTTGTGGAAAAGAAGACCAAGCATTAATGCAAGCCATTAATTAAGCTTCTTGAACAAGCTTCACTCTTGGCTATTTATTTTCAAATTTCGTTTTTCCCTGGTCCGACCTCCGATCAAGGCATAAAATATCTCATTTGAAAGCTTGGAACGTGTACTTTAAATCACCAGAAGATACCAAGTCCAAATTCCAACTTTCTCATATAGAAAATGCTAAATCTTTGAAATCTGGAAAAACCGAACAGTTTTGCATTGTTCATGAAATCGGACTTAAAATCATAATAAATGAACTCCGAAAATTATCAAATTCAGATATGTCATAAACAAGACCGTAATAAACATTTTTTGTGGAGAACACAAAATCTAATTCTCTTTGTAAATACCGTTTTCAGTCACTCAAAGCCAGACTAAAAACAGTTCACTGGAATAGCATTTTTGTTTCTCAAAATAAGCTCTATCCAGCATGCAAATCATCTCAGAAAATTCCCAAATTTACACACGTTATAGAAAAGGAAGTTCTCAACAACTTTCATGAAGGAAACTTCTTCAAACTCGGCCCAGAAAAGCTTTTATAAAATCAAGACGGTGTAAACATCATCGAAATTCCCATTCCAGGCAGTTTCACACAATCTAAAAATTAGGCCATCGTACCACTCATATTAACTCCAAAAATTCTGAAATTAAATCATGTAGAACTTCAAAATATTTGGAGTTAATATGAGTGGTACGATGGCCTAATTTTCAGACTGTGTGAAACTGCCCGGAATGGGAATTTCGATGATGTTTACACCGTCTTGATTTTATACAAGCTTTTCTGGGCCGAGTTTGGAAAAGTTTCCTTCATGAAAGTTGTTGAGAACTTCCTTTTCTATAACGTGTGTAAATTTGGAAATTGTCTAAGATGATTTGCATGCTAGACAGAGCTTATTTTGAGAAACAAAAATGCTGTTCCAGTGAACTATTTTTAGTCTGGCTTTGAGTGACTGAAAACGGTATTTACAAAGAGAATTAGATTTTGTGTTCTTCACGAAAAATGTTTATTAAAGTCTTGTTTATTACATATCTGAATTTGAGAATTTTCGGAGTTCATTTATTATGATTTTAAGTCCGATTTCGTGAACAGTGCAAAACTGTTCAGTTTTTCCAGATTTCAAAGATTTAGCATTTTCTATATGAGAAAGTTGGAATTTGGACTTGGTGTCTTCTGGTGATTTAAAGTACACGTTCCAAGATTTCAAATGAGATATTTTATGCCTTGATCGGAGGTCGGACCAGGGAAAAACGAAATTTGGAAATAAATAGCCAAGAGTGAAGCTTGTTCAAGAAGCTTAATTAATGGCTTGCATTAATGCTTGGTCTTCTTTTCCACAAGCTTTTATTGGCCATTATTATTCTTGACTTTGATGACTCTTCATGATGGCTTGTGAGGTAAGCGCTTACCTCATTGCCCCGATGACATAAGCGCTTACCTCATCAAACTTTGGCCCCAAGTTTCCCCTCCCTATAAATAGAGAAAGGCCATTTGGCCAAGGGGAGAGAGAAATAGAGAGAGAGAGAAGCCGAGAAAGAGAGAGAGGGAGAACCTCACGTGAAGCCCCCTTCCTCTCCCTCACACCATTTCCATGCCCCGAGAGCTCCGGCCAACCCTCTTTCTTATTTCTTGCTTTGTAGTCATGATCGAGAAAGAGAAAAATAGAAAGAAAGAGAGAAAAAGCTTACCGACTAGCCCGTGTTTCTCTTGTGGTTTGATCGAGTAAGGAAGCCTTATGCAAGGCCGTGTGTTCGTGTTCAAGCCCGAGAACCACCAAGAATCGCCCGAGAGTTGCCGAGACTCGCATGTCCTTCCCATGTCTCATTTCTCTAGTTCTTATTTAATTGATGTGTAAGTAAACTTCCTAATATCGGGAAAGGAAGTTGTGATATGTTGTGACACGGTTTGCTTGGACCGTTTCTCGGTCATTTGGTTGGTTGTGGTTGGTTCATTTCTCGATTTAATCATGTTTCGTGTTTGAAGTTTGTTTTGGCGGTAGAATCGAGACTTGAAAGGCAAGGTGCGCATGTTATAACCATGCTTGATGTTATGTTGTATGAACTTTGCTATTGATCTGCCATTGATGCGGGTGCGGTAAGGGCCAACTTGTGCTAATGGTGATCCCCTCGTCCTCGCTTGATATTAGTAGGTTTACTTACTGAGTCTCCCCGACTCATCCCCCGTTTTTTCCACCCTCAGGTACATAGAATGGTCGAACGGACTGCAGCAACAGGGAAAGCTTGAGCCATGTTGGAGCTCGGGGAAAAGCGAGGAGAAGTAGTGGGCTTAGGACACCCAAGCCATAACGTTTGTTGTATAAATGGCTAAAATTGGATAATTTGGCCTGTAAAATATATTTGCGTATCCTATAAACATAAGGTTTGCTCATGATGCTGTTGTCTTAATCCCGCTGTTGTTGTTATTGTGATTGTCCCGAGAATGCTTTCCGCGTGTGTGTAATGAAAGATAATAATGAACGGGACGTCACGTATATGACCCCGGGGTACAGGGCATCACAGTGAGAACGGGCCTGAGGCGTGTTTACGCGGGCAGTGAAAGTGAGCCTGAGGCGTGTTTACGCGGGCTATGAGAATGAACTTGAGGCGCAGTGGCGCGGGTCGTGAGAAAGATGTACGTTCACGCATGTGATTTGAGTGTGATTGAAATGGCTGGTTGAGTGTGACTGAATTGGCTGGTTGAGCGTGTGACTGGATTGGCTGGTTGAGTGTGACTGATTTGGCTGGATGAGCATGTGACTGGATTGGCTGGTTGAGCGTGTGACTGGATTGACTGGTTGAGTGTATGATTGAATTGGCTGGTGGAATGTGTGATCGAATTAGTAAGTTGAATGGTGTGCAAGTGTGGTTGGCGTTTGAGTAGTTGCAATGTGCTATTTAGTTACTATTACTATATTGCCATGTTATGACTAACGTGCAGAGTCGGCATGGGTTTGATGGCAAGGTGAGTATATTAATGCGAATTTTGTATGTTATGGGGTAGATTGCATGTACGACTTGTCTGGGTACGCATTGGCCTATGTGGGGTATAGGGGGTTATTTATTGAGACTCGTTCTCACGGTTGTTATATAACCATTTCAGATCCGCGACCATGAGTGATTGGAGACGCTGCAAGAGTATCTCGGAGATCGAGGACGGGTCAAGTACCCGGTATTTTGAGTCCCCCTTTGTAGAGGAGTTAAGTTGTGAGCCTTTGTCCCTTTTGAGGAATGTGATTCTGTTGTTGTGGCTTAGCTTAGGGATTGTCGTTTTGTGGACATTGTATGTACCTGCTAAGTGTAGAAATTTTAATTATTGTTTTGTGCTATTGCTTCCCATTGTCATTATTAATTGTCCGGGTTATTTCTCTTTGTTTTCGCATGTGCTTAATCTCTGATGTTTTGAGTTGGGTCGGCGACGTATCTGGGACGTCACATCTAATATTCGACCATCGAGGGATGATCGTGCGCTCGTAGGGTGCGGGGCGTGACATATGGAACCATGGAAAGAATCATGCACGTTGTGCAAGATGAGCAATCTCAGCCTTCTCATATTTGTAAAAGCATAAGGATTAATACACATCTCTGTCGGCTTTGGTAGCTCCAACACTATGGCCTTTACAACACAATCTCCCTGTATATTCAAGACTATTTAGGTTATTCATATTAGTAAATAGAGTAAAAGATAAGGAGCAGAATTTTGATGGTGTTTGCAATCTTACCTCATTGCTTGATAGAACATCAAAAACATCACCATACCGCCATAGTCTACTACGTTTCCCGGGATTATCTCGACATTCTTGGTTCACTATTTCCATGCCCATGAATTGAATCAAGTCATGCATTTCTATTATGGAGCCATTTCTTATCAAGGACCTCTCGATGAGAATGTTTAATCCTATTGTTGCCTCAAGATCGCAACTATCGAGAACTTTCTTTACATACTCACTACTCTTCCCCTTAAAAAAGCAGGCAATGTCTAGAAATATCTCTTTCTCATTTTCCTCTAGTCCATAACTTATTTTAAGCACATCATTGATTTCATTGTTAGGAACTCTAGAAAGCTTCTTTAATGTACTTTCCCATTCATGTTCTCTTCTACCACATAAGAAGGAACCTAGCACCTCAAGTGCTAATGGAAGGCCATTAGCATGATGCAAAACACTCTTCACTAGATCTGTGCTGATTTTCAATATTTGGTGTGTCAAAAAAGCATGTTGACTAAGCAGCTCATGAGCTTCACTATCATCCAATGCTTGAACTTCATACACATGATCTTGGTTTATGCCATGGCAAGTTAGCAAATGTTTATCTCTTGTAGTAATGATGATCCTACTCCCATTACCAAACCACTTGTCACTTGCTAAAGTATTCAATTGACGCAAGTCATCTACATCATCAAGGATGAGGAGAACTTTTTTGCGACCAAGTCTGCGTTGTATTAGATGAATACCTCCATTGACATTGGACACTTCTAATCTTTGTTGAGGTAATAGTACATCATTTAGTAATATTTCTTGCAAAGTAACTAAACCCACGCTACCTTTGGAAGTTTCTCGAACATTTGCCAGAAAACATGAACCCTCAAATTGTCTGAACATAGCATTGTAAAGAGCTTTTGCTAAACTTGTCTTCCCTATACCTCCCTGTCCCCATAATCCCACCATGAGAACACCATCATTAGACTCGAGATTTAACATCGATTTCAGCTTAACAACACGGTAATCTATCCCAACCGGGTGCTTAGCAACATGCAAAGGTGCTCGAGCTAGGTAAGTGGAGATCTTCTCCACAATTTCTTGTATAAGCTCTGACTCATCTCTGACAAAAACAGAAAAGGAAGTCATGGCATCATTTTAGGGATTTGAATAAGCAAATAACGAGCAATCACTAGCTAACAACGACAAAGCAGTGTCTAATAAAAAAAATGACAGAGCAGTGCATCATATTTTCAGATTATCAAAGCTCCAAACCAATCGAAATATGTTCAAGGTTTTAAATTTTATTTATCCACGTGATTATGTTCTTTTTTTTTTATATACTTGATGATTTACTTATTTTTCTTTTTGATTGTTATATGTGATTTATTTATGCACTTAATTAAAAAGCGCTATTTTGGACTTTGAACGGTGATTATGATTTCGACGTCAAAACTATTAAATACCCTGAAGCATGATGTTATTGCCTTACATGGCCTGTAAACACTAATTATCCAACGAGATGGGGTAAGTGCAATAACACTATTTAACATGTTGTCTATTGGTCGGTCATGTTTTAATATTTTATTCTGTTCAAATGAGTAAGTAGATTTTTCAGCCGATAAAGTCCCAGTGTCAATTTTCTATTATTGGAAAAGCCACGTGTCTATTCTATGGATAGCCAAATGTGATTTTTCGAACTTAAAAGTGCCACTTGTAACGAGTTTGGGACTTGGTCGACAAAAATAAAAAATCTATAGAACTCAATTTACCAAAATGAAATGTGAAGACCTCAATAGCCCACTGATAAAATGTCTAGAACTTCTATTACACTTTGAAGAGGGCAGCAAGGATCCAAAAGAGAGAGCTACGGACCTTACCCGAATGAAACGGGGCTTAGCAAAGGCTAAAGGCAGAATTCTATTATTGGATGCCCAAAGATAGGTTTCTTTTCATGCTGGCGAATTTTAACAAATATTGGCAAGTGTCAAAAAACTGTTGGGAAAGAAAAAAGATTGGCGATTGTTTCTTTCACATGACTTATTAATAACTTACCAACAGTTTTATGAAATCACCAACAACTTTTTATACGTTGCACATTACCCATTTTGTACTAACTTACCAAATTTGATTCACATAACTTGCGAAGTTGAATTTATTAACTTTATTTGAAATTACTAAAAGAAATTAAAGTGATTTACCATCTTTGATAATACTAAATAATTATCTATAAGTTTTGAATTACCAACTCTTGATTCAGCTACTTATCAATGTTTACTTGTTCTTTTAATTTGCCAATTTTTCTATTGGGTTAACAACTCTAAATTAAGTTACTTATGAACTCTTTTTTGAAATTGTCAATCTTAATTAGAGTGATTTATCAATTTTTCTTCGATTTAGTTACCAACTAGTTTTAAGTTAACAAGTCTTGTTTGAGTTACTTGCAATTTTATTTTTCTTTTAATTATCAATTTTTCTCAAATTTTATTTATCTTTCTTTACTACACTTAGACTCATCAGTTCTTTTATGAAATTACTAACTTAAACTTAAGCAACTTAAGAATTTTCAAGAATCATAAGATGAAGCATGTATACATATACTTACAAGCATGTGTGCGTCCATTTATTTATTTATCTTTAAAAATTTTAAAACAATATGTATACTTGCTTGTAAAGATTACTTTTCTTACAGAAAATATGGACTCCACTCTACTTACCCATCATTCAAATGCCACCCAGACAAGTTACCAGCATCGGAAAGAGCTTTCTTCCATCTCTTCACTTTCTCCGAATCCTTCCCAAACTTGGACTCGTGCTTAGCCAGAGCTCTCCGATAACTCTTTCTGCCCCCTCTCACTTCTCTTGGGTCCACTTTATAAAACACCGGTAGAATGGTGAGGTTCTTTTGCTCGTTGCACTCCATAATCTTGGACACCTCTTCTAAGCACCACGTTGAGGAAGCATAGTTCTCAGAGAAAACGATGATTGAGATGCATGATTCTTCAATGGCCTTCATAAGCATCAATATTTGGTCTCCCTTTTTCAATTCCTCGCTATCTCGGAAAGTGTATATTCCAATCTGATCTAAAGCTTTGTAGAGATGACTGAGGAAGTTTTTACGCACATCCGCAACTCTGAAACTCAAGAAGACGTCGTAAATCTTTTCGGGTTTCGATGAAGAAGCCATTGGATGATGGAGTTTTAACAATCGGAAACGACTCTTAGACGAAGATTTGAAACTGTGTTTTCAGGTAGTTCATCCACCACTTGATCTTCTTCGGGTAGGGTTAACAAAGAATAGTATTAGAAATTTGGAAAATGAAAACCGCGTACGACCGCGTGACTCAGGCTTCTTTGTGGCTGACAAAAGTAGGGACTAGTAATAGATCACAAACCGACAAACAACTTTGGTGGTCTTCCTCGAAATTTCATCCATAACCTCCGAGAAGAAACAGCCAAGAGATAAATAATTACACGCACAATCAAGTGTGGACAAATCACAAACTTCGTGGACTTCCTCGAAATTTCGTGCTGTGATGGCCACAAGCTTCTTTGTGGCCGACAAAAGTAGCGGAGAAACAAGTGTGGGGTGGTGGACTCTTGTGATCTGGTCATAGGCTCGCTAATCAGAAAAACTTTGCTGGCTTCCTCGTAATGGAAATGGCATCCGTCTCTTTGTTGGATGATTTGCCTTTCATATATTAAAATCTGCGAGGGATTTGCAGTCTTAAAAAAAGAAGCAGTATGTATTCCCATATTGCACGTGATCAAGCAATCAAGTTGATGTTCAAGCCTTGTGAAAATTCAGGCTTCGTGCATATTAAATATATACCACATGGCATCAAGTTTTGTATTGGTTTTAAACAAAAATCCCATTAGAGTTGTCTCCATATGTGGTGTTTAAATAGTTTTTTTTTATAACCGAGGTGTCCGCGCGGCCGGCGATCTAGGGCTCAAACCAACGATGATGCCCGACTATTCCTCGAGGAGAGCTAGCGCAGCATCCTACTGCCACAACCCCCCATTTAAATCACCGATAAGCTGTGGTGTTTAAATAGTTTACGTTTGCTTTATCACATAATTCAAATCTTTTGGAGATTGAAATTCCAAATAAGAAAAGCATTGTGGACTCGTGTAGAAAATGGTAAAATTAAATGGTTAATTATGCATAATGTCTTATGCTGAATTATGTGGATCAATAATGTTGACAATCTGTAGTTTTTACGCCCGATTATATTTAAATTCTCCATTCTCAATCATAGAAAAGTAATGGTTGAGAAGATAAATCAGACTCATATAAAAGTGTCACATATTGATACATTATAAATGGATAAGCTGTTTTAATCAGCTTATTAAACAAATGAGCCAGCGGCAGCTCATCCACAGTTGTTTGTTTTTTTTGTTGAGAAAACGTTAAGATGCTTTCAAAGCATCGTGTCATCAACCACCAAAAACTAATTATTCAATATCAAGTGTTATGAATTTTTTACTTTCCTCTAAAGCAAATTATTATGAACGAATAATTATGTGGTGGTTTGGGAACACCTAACCTTCTCTCTGTTGGCGCATGCTGCAATTGTTCTATCGCTTCAATATGGCTAAGGAGCTTGGTTGATTGTAATTTATAACCTCTCATCAATAGTGCCACTTGACTTATATGTTGGTGATATATGCCACTTACACAATGTGTTCTTGAGAAGTGGTTTTAGAACCGAAAGCTGGAGTCTACTATATTCAACAGGTCAAGTTCAATTTATCTTCTTTTCTCTTTTAGCACCGAAAGAAAAGAAGAGTGATGGCTTTCAAGTCAAGCCTGTGAAATTTTTCCAAAGTGGGCGGAAAAAGTCTCTAGCTTTATAGTTAGAGGAACCACCCTTCAAGATAGTCATGAAGAACGCACATTTATTTCTCTTAAAATTCTATCAATTATTATGTGTGCAATTGTCACAGCGTCAATTACTAGTACGTTAGTTATTATGCATACGAACTGTCCTTTTTAGAATTTGATGGAAATAATATCACCTGTTTAATCTCGATTCGCTAAATCTCCTATGTTGAAAGGATGGACATCGCATAAGACCCACCTTATGTAATGTGTATGATCCAATCATCCTTTGTAAACTAAATTTATTAAATGCATTTGTGAAATAAGGGGAATGATCATAATGTTGCAAGTGGATCAGGTTTTTAGCCATGTTCCTGATCCCTCGATCGCAGTAGATGATATTGTGGCCTAAGAACGAGTTCTAATTCTCATGATCTATTTATAGGTGTAAGAGGAATTTGGTCAGCAAGTAGCACAAACATTGAACTTAATCAATGGAAGATTATAAATTCTCATTGTAAATTCTCAACTTTGAATTTCTTATCGTCAAATTCAAGTCAAGTTTGAACGTTTTGAGTGTACTGTCGGTCTTGCTGCGCACCGAGCAAAGCTTTCTCCACCGTGAGACAATGCATCTTCTTTTTCTCTTAGCACCAAAAGAAAAAAAGAGTGACAACTTTTAAGTCAAGCCTATGAAATTTTTCTAAAGTGGAGGGAGAAAGTTTTCAGCTTTACTAGTAAGAGGAAAGACGCTTCGAAATAGTTATGAAGAAAGGTCTTATGCGAGAATACGTTTTTTTTTTCCTAATTTGCCATAGGTGAATTGTCCAATATATCCCCGTTCGAATGTAGAATAAAAATCTCAAGGAAAATAGTAGCGGGTTCCAATTCCAGAGGCAATTATGAAGATGAGCAAAGCGGCAAAAATAGAGTGGCTGTTTTAAGTTTAAGCAGGAAGCAGTGTCTCAACTCCGGATTTGTGGCAGAGGCAACATAATTTATTCGAGATGATTTAGAGAGTTTCCGATTTAGATCAATCAAACAGTTCACTCATCAACTGCGAGATTGGCGATCCCTCTTCCATTTGGGATAGTCATAAATCCACCATGGTAGCATTCGAGTTGGTATTCAGCCAGTCGAATGGAGATTTCGGAGAAATCTCAACCTCTCACATATTTCTTTTAACTCTGTTATCCAACATGAAACGAAAGAGATGCGCGACTTTTCCTAGAAATCGGGTCAATGATGGTGCTTGACGATGGTCCAATACATCTAAAGTGTGAACACGGGGACTAATTTTCACTGAAGACTGCATATCTGTGGCCGACAAGATTTGTGAGCAGTGTAGATCGGTACTGGTCCTCGTGGACTCGATTATTGCACGGACCGACAAACAACTCTAGGGTGGTGGATTCTCGTGATGTAGGTCACGGGCCCGCTGACAACTTTGGTGGCTTCCACGAAATTTCATCCCCAACCTCTGAGAAGTTGTTCTTTCCTTGCCACTTAGTAATTTACTACATAACCACTCGAGATATACAACTTACACGCACAATCAAGTGTGCCGGCAAAAAAATAATTTTACATCTTTTGATAATATAGAACTTTGGAAAAAGATGGTGCTGAAGTATGGACCGAGACATGTAAAAGATATGAACACATGGACTTATTTTCACTGCAGACCGCACATCAGCTTTGAGGAAATGGCTTTGATCTGTTTAGTCTTCATTTTTCTTTCTGTAATTGAAGTATTTCATGTCATTAGGTTAGCTTTTGTCAAAGGCTCTAATAAATAAAATAAAAAAACTTTTCTGGCTTCCTTGAAGGGGCATTCCCAACCTCCAAGGTCTTGTTTTTTCTTCGCTAAATAAATAATTGTACACATGACTACTCAAAAGATATAAAATTATATTCACAACTAACTATATATGTCTAAGCCTATTTCAATTTTTTTATCCACATAATTACTAGCAATCTGATTACCCTGAAAACCCGTGAAAAAAATCTGCAAATCCTTTGAACAAATTAAGTTTTGGCCTTGACCTGGAATAGCAATTTTGATATAGAGTAATTTGCACAAAATAGCGCTTTTACGACAATATATCATTGAGAAAAACATGGTGCTTAAGTATGGACCAAGATCTGTCATAAGTGTGAACATGTGGACTTATTTTCACCACCGTGTTATTCGGAGTATCTGATCGACACAAGCTTCTTTGTCGCTGACAAAAGTAGTGGAGAAACAACTTTGGTGTGGTGGATTCTTGTGCTCTGGTCATAGGCTCGCTAATCTAAAAAACTTTGCTTGCTTCCTCAAAATGGCATCCCCAGTCTCTGAGTGGTTTCCTTTTACTGAGTAATAATTTAACACATGACTACTCAAATGACATATAAATCACAAGACAAATATATGTTTTGTATATAGTCAAATAATCACAACATTCCTAGCCAAATGTCAAAAGAATCAGTTTTTAAAAATTTATACGTCTTAACTTTGTATTGACACATAAATTTTTGCTTGGATACTTTTCATTCATTTCATGAGAAAACTAACAAGCGAGTTTATCGATAGTTGTGCGATTGAATGCTTAAACAAAAACATTTGGTTAAATTAGTCCCACACTTGAACTTCTTCATTTTAATTGGCCAAATGGGTGGCTTGACATACGAGATGAATTAGAATTCATAACTCCAAAATCATTGCAGTTAGCTTCAATTTCATGATAGTGCAATTGGACCCAACTCCAGGATTGCGAGAGATGGTCTTAACTCTAAGATAGCAGGATTGGACATGATTCCAAGATAGTGGAATTGGTCATAACTCCTTGCTGTGGATTAAGATATGATTCGGACAAGTTGGATCACGATTCCAAGAATTGTGGAAGTTTGGATCAAAAACTATCAAGATGAGGATCAGATGAGTCAAGGCCGGCCAAGAGAGCGGACTTTGATGAAAAAACAACCCGTTTTTCTAGAGGATTTTTTAAGGAGCAAAATACAGTCAAGAGATTTGGATTGCACAAAATCCAATATGGTCAAACCCTCATGGAGGGCCCTTTGCCCAATGAACAAGGCTTTCTTCACCATGAGACACAGCATCTTCTTTTTCTCGTAGCACCAGAAGGAAAGAAGAGTAACAACTTTTAAGTCAAGCCTATCAAATTTTTCTAATGTGAAGGGAAAAAGTTTCCAGCTTGATGAGTTACTGGAACGACGCTTCGAGATAGTCACGAAGAATGTTAACAACCGGGAGAAGACCAGGAGCCGACGCTTCCAGCTTTGTTATGATGAAAAGGTTAGGCCAACAATGGTAAGGAAAAGCATTGAGATATAAATGAACCATAGATATCCACTTATACGAGTGAAAGAATTCAACTTAGGTCTTATTTGTTGGCTGTGGAATCAGATTACCTAATGAATTGGAGATTCAAAATTTTGGATTTTTCATTTGGAAGATATTTTCAAACTTTGATAGATTGTATTTTGCATATCATTTTAAAAAAATTACAAGTTTCTAAGCACATTGAACACTAAAAATATGATTCATCCACTATTGCACTTCCGCTTAAGAGGCATAAAAAATACAAAAATTCTTTGAGAAGAATCCAATAGAAAAATTATCGTTCTTTCGTCTCTTTTATTTTACACGTTTAGTGTACTATAAAATAGGAATAGTTCTCAACGAGCGGGCTCGGGAGGGGATACAGCTGCAACGCAGTTGTTCCACGCCTCATTGCTCCTCCTATGGACATCGGATACTTTCCCCCTGATCGGCTTGTGGGTCGAGAGGATCAACTCCACGAATTGATCATGGCAGTTCTTCCCCGCCTTCACGAGCTCATGACAACATTCATTGGTGGGTGCAACGGTGTCGGCAAGGACTATGATTTGAAAGAATGCAGACTCGTAATCACTAGATTGGACCTCAAGGGCTAGCTTAGTGTTAGTATATTTGCTTCTCTTCGCCCCAATTGAGATTGTCTATAAGGTTTTGTGAGTGAGACAGTAAGAACATTATACTTCAAAACACCTAGGACCCAAGGGTCAAGCTCATAACCTCGACAATCTGGTCCGAGGATCCCTGGTCATCCTCGTGACCCTGACGCTTAAGCCCAAGACCCCGGTGGTTGGCCTAGTGCCTCGGCATTTGTGACCAAGACCAATTGGTCAATCGAAGATTCTATTTAGGTATGAATGGATTCTTCTGTCACGCCCTGAACCCCCATCGAGCTTGCGACATCCCCTGCTCCGGTCGAATTTGTGCGATGTCCCAGGAACGTCGCCGACCCAACCCAAATATCAGAGCCACATGCGGAAGCGAACAATAAAACCCCAGAAAAATAATGACGACAACTGGGTAGAACAACAGAACAATCCGGCAACCACATATTCATACAACATCAAATATACGAACATCATATTACAGACACAATTAACAATTTAACATCCGAAATCACCGTCACGACAAAATATCGGGGTTTGGTTAACCTAACTTCCCTATGGTTCAACTCGATTTACACAACCCCTAAAATGCCCTAGGGAAAATCTAAGGATCGCCTTCCGTTCTACTCCTAATTCTTCGGGCTTGAGCCTCCGGACACTCGTCTGCAGTTCTACCGGGCACCAAAAGCGGTTCCTCGAACGTCCAAAAAGAAAAGGCGCACTTCCCGGGTTTATGTCTGGGGGTCTGAAAGTGGCGGTTATACAACCGTGAGACGAATCTCAATAAGTGTACAACCCAAACCCCACGTAGGCACTCACGTACCGCCAGACGAAAACACGCGTAACACACGACCATTAATTAAACTAACAACCACACACGACCCTACCTGGAATCCAACATACACGCTCCTGCACGTTAGACAATAACGCAGCCAACATATTGCAGCAAGGAATCACAGACGCGCACATGTCTCAATTATAAAATAAAACCCACTCGGGCACGTCCCATACCGTGCCTAGCAGTTTTTACCAATAATTAAGCATCACATCACGCGATACAAATGCACTCGCACACGAACTCACACCACACGTCACTTTCTTAGATTGCTAATACAATCGTAGCGACTGCGTGTAGGACATTAAGCGGGAGCTGCCCCACTGATTAATCAAAATCGGCTAAGGACGTAGAGAAAAGTGTATGTTGTGGCGAAAAAGAAAGTGAAGGATGTGCCTTGAAAGTCTAGATGTGTTATGAGATGGTATTTGGTGCAATAGAAAATGATTTCTGAAGTCATTACGTGGGTGAGTATGTACGATGTATTATCACTTATGGTGGATAGACGCAATCAATTTATGGATTCCCGGTTTGCTAGCAGTATTCTTGGACGAGTTGGGATGGATGAGTGTTGCTTAGGGATTTCAGATTTTTGTAGAGAACCGAGGTGATTTGTCTTGCGAGGTTGTTGGATCGAAACTTGAAGGATTGAGCTTTGTCTTTGAGGTAAAAAAAAATTGAGACTGATTAGTTGGTTAAGGGATCAAGGCTAAAGGACATAGCTGAGGTGTGTAATCTTCTCGATGGAATTGCCGGGATTGTCACCTGGTAGGAGAGTCGAGGTTGTGGTTGAGTTGGCCTTAGGGATGCAACCGACCTTAGGAGCGCTCTACAAGATAGCACTATCGGAATTGAAGGAATCGAAAGTCCAAATGTGAAAGTTATTGGATAAAGGTTTTATTCATTCGAGTGCGTCGCCACGAGGAGCGCTAGTTTTATTCGTGAGGAAAAATGACGGATCGTTAAGATTATGTATTGGCTGCGAACAGTTGAATCAGGTGACTATTTAGGATCAACGCCCATTGCCACAGATAAGTATCTGTTCGACCAGTTACAGGGGACATCAATATTTTGTAAGATCGACTTGAGGACGGGTTATCGTAAATTGAGGACTGAGAAGGAGGACGTGTCGAGGTCGGCAGTTAGGACGAGGAATGGACAATACGAGTTCATGGTGATGCCTTTTTAGACTGACAAACGCCCCTACAGCCTATATGGATTTAATGAATTGGGTGTTCAAGGAATTTCTGGATTGGTTTGTAATTGTGTTTATAGATGATATCCTGGTATACTCGAAGAGTCCTGCTAAGCGTGAGTTACATTTGAAAAAGGGGGATTCTACGGACTTTAAGGGAATACACCCGCTACGCTAAGTTTAATAAGTGTGAATTCTGGCTTCATCAAGTGGCGTTCTCAGGACATGGGATATTGGGGAAGGAATTGCAGTGGACTCGACGAAGGTTGAGGCCATCATGAATTGGCCAAGACCGACAATGGTAATCGGGATTTAGAGCTTCTTAGGTCTGGTAGGTTATCACATATGTTTTGAGGAAAGGTTTGTTAGCGTTAGCTATATCATGGACACGTTTGCTAAAGGAGGAAAGGAAATTTGAATAGGCGGATAAGTGCAAACAGGAGTTTCCAGGGATTTAAACCAAAGGTTGACGACCGCGCCAGTATTGACGATCCCGTCAGATCCGGGAGGATATGAGAATTACGGTGACACATCGTTAAGAGGATTGGAATGCGTGCTGATGCAATACAAGAGAGTAGTGGCATACGCATCACAGCAATTGAGGCCATATGAGCAGAATTATCTGATGTGTGACTTGGAATTAGTTGCGGTTATTTTCGCTCTTAAGGTTTGGAGACACTACCTGTGTGGAGAGGAGTCTCAGATTTATGTGGATCATCAGAGTTTAAGATACTTGTTCTCCCAAAAAGGAATTACATATGAGACAGCGTCGTTGAATGGGACTCTTTAAGGACTACGACTGCGATATTTTATAAAACCCTGGAATGGCTAATAAGGTAATGGATGCACTGAGTTGGAGATCGTGCATCGCGCATATGATAGTCAAAGAATGGGCCATGTTGGAGGAAATTCGGGATTCGGAATTTAAGTGTGAAACGAGTCATAATTAGAGTTTACTTATCGCATTGAGGATTAAACTGGAAATCTAGACTAAGAGGAAGGCTTTACAATCGACGGACCCGGAGATTTAGAAGATTTGAGTATGGCTACCACATAAAGGGAATTGAACTTTTAGGTATTCGAGGATGGGATTCTGATGTTCCGTGGTCAGTTATGTGTAACCAGTGACGCAGAATTAAGAGGAGAGGTTTTGTCGGAAGTACACCGTGGCAATTACAGTATTCATCGGGGAAGTACGAAAATGTACCAGAACTTGCGACAACATTATTGGTGGAACAATATGACAGTGGATGTGGCTAAACATGTGGTTAAGTGTTTAACATGCCAACAAATGAAGGCCCAATATTACAGGCTGGGTGGAAAGTTGCAACCATTGAAAATTCTCGAGTGAAAATGGGATTACCGAGGAGCCAGAGGGGTCATGATTCGATTTGGGTTATAGTGGATCGGTTGACAAAGTCAGCATATTTTTCTACCAGTACGAAAGGAATTTTTGCCTTGGGAAGGTATGCTGATTTATATGTACGACACATAGTCTGTCCCTATAGAGTGCCAGTGACGATTACCTCGGACCATGATCCTAAGTTTACTACCGCTTTTTGGAAAAGTCTTCATACGGCATTGGGAACGAGATTACAGTTCAGAATGCCCTAACATTCACAGACGGATGGCCAGTCTGAGAGGACGATTCAGACTTTGGGAGATATACTGTGAGCGTGTGTATTGGATTTTTGGGGAAGTTAGAAAGAATAATTGCCTTGGTTGATTTGCCTATGACGATAGCTATCAGCATAGTTTTAGAATGGCACCGTTTGGGGCATTGTATGGCAGGGTTTGCAGAACACTGGTTTGTTGGAACGAAGTGGGTAAGAGGAGCATCACGGGACCCAAGTGAGTTCAGCAGTCAATTGGGACAGTCAAGGTGATTTGGGGACACCATGGAACCAAAGGTGCGATGTAGGGAAGTGAATAGTTGATGCGACACCAGTACCTCTATTTGTTTGAATAGTTGAGTTGGATTGCAAATTTCGAGGACGAAATTTTTGTAAGGGGGGAAGAATTGTGACATTCCGAATTTTGGCCTATTTTTGGGATTTATAAAACGTGTAATTCGTCAGTGCGCTTATAATGGAATTTCGCCTGAGAACTGATCACTCTCAGGTCCTTGTTTTTAAAAATAGAAATTCTGCTAGAATCACACTCGATCGAATCCGGTCGTTAAATTAGACCCTGAACTTGGCAGTCGATTTTCGGGAGTTTCGGGACAAAATAAATTGGACGGTGTCGTTATTATTGCAGCCAGTGTCGAGGTTATCAGGGAAAGTGAGAAAGTGGATTTTTGGACCGGGTACAAATTTGGACTGGTAGACCTCCCTCGTAGTATGTCTCGGGTTATTTTATTTTGACCGTGTGCCTTAGAGTATTATTTGGGATTTTTAGAGGGTCGTTAGGCCTTTTTTCGAAATTAATTCGGGACCGATAGGTCGATTGTTAGTTCGGACCGTGTCCTTTGGTTCGCGCTCAAAATTTGAAATTTCTCTTTTTCCTCTCACTTTTCTCTCTCCTCTCTCTCTCTCTGCCGGACCACTTCCCGCGCGTGTCCCCCCCTCTCTCTCTTCCTTTTCCCTTTTCTCTCTCTCTCTCTCTCTCTTTCTCCCCGGGACTGCCGTGCACGTTTTCCCCTCTGCCCTCACGTCCCTTCCCCCCTGCATGCATGTCCCCCCCTGACAGGTCTCCCTCTCTTTTCTCTCTCTCTCCTCTCTTCTCTCTCTCCTCCTTCTTCTTCCTCCTCTCTCTCTTTCCTTCTGGTTTTCTTTTCTTCTTGGCCGACTGCCCTGCTCGTCCCGAGCTCGCCGTGCCGCCGCGTCGCCTCGCCGCCGCGCCGCCGTCGCCAGCAGCCCCGCCGCCTCCGCCCCGTCACCACCGGCCCCCACCCCCGACTGCTCCCTCTCCCCCTCTCGGCCTTTTCCCCCTCCCCGGTTCTGCTGCACCTGGGCCGAGCCGCCCCGTCGCCGCCGCTCGTCGGCTTGCCCCGGCCGGTCCCGCGTCGCCGCCTTGCCGCGTCGTCGCCGGTCCGTCCGCCAGCCGCCGCCCCTCAGTCCCGACCTCTCTCTTCCCCTCTCTCCCTCGCTCCGTCACCCTCACCCCGACCGGCCACCCCATTCCCAGCTCGCCGCCGTTCGTCGTCCTTCCGTCGCTGCCGCCGCCGCCTGCCGCAGCTCGCCGGCCAGCCAGCCCCAGCCGGCCAGCTCGCCCAAGCCCGCCCAGCCGCCGACCCGCTGCTGCCGTTGCCGTGGAGTCGCCGTCGCCGTCGCCGTTGGCCAGCCCCACCGGCCGGCCAGCCAGCCCGGCCGGCCAGCCAACCGGCCGGCCAAGCCCTTGCCCAGCCGTGCCCGGGCTTGCCCAGGCCGTGGCCGGCCCGTGGCCCGTGCGCACAAGCCGCGCGCCCGGCGCCCGTGCCCGTGCCCGTCGCCATGCCCGTGCTGTGCCCGTTGCCCGTGCCCTTGCCCCGTTGCCCAGGCGCGTAGCCCGTCCGCGCGCCCGAGCGCCCCGGGCACGCCGCGCGTTCGCCGCGCCCGCGCATTAGGCACGCCGATCGGCCATTGTGCCCACTTTGGCCGGTCAGCGCGCCCGTGTGGCCCGCGCATGCGCCCGGTCAGAACTTCTCCCCCGGGCAATTTTGAGCCCGAGTCGACTTTTCCCGGGCCAAAATTTGGTAAGCGACTTCCTAAACCCTACTTAGTCTTTTGGGTATTTCATTGACTAGTCTCGGGTTAGAACGGCTAGGGCGCACATTAAGTTGGCGATTTTGTGATTTAATTTATGCAATTTAAATTGGATTGAATAGTATGCCTGATTAGTGAAATTGTGCATGATCGACTTGAACGTCGAGTTGGTGAATGACGTGGCGACTGTGATTTCGGACTGATTGTTGGGTATGAGTGATTTGATGTGATTTGGCGTGAGTTTGATTGAATTGAGTGGCGTGTGCCTGCCTGTGAGAGATTAAGCCCGGATCGATCGGAGGGCTGCGGACTTGGGACATGTTGACGGCGGTCCGCGTGAAGGCTTGAATGGCAGATGTGCCAATTGAATGCGGGCTTGAGACGTGTTGACGGTGGCCCGTTAAAGGTGTGATCGGACCGGGACGTGTTTACGTCGGTCGTTGGAATTGTTTGAATATCGTGGCTTGGGACGTGTTGACGGCGGCCACTAGAATGGATTGAATGGTGTGGCTTGGGACGTGCTGACGGTGGCCATGAGAGTTGATTGAAATGTGAGGCTTGTGAGCCTGTGAGATTGGAATTGAGGCGCAGTGGCACGATTTGTGAGAAAGATGTTCGACCACGTGTGTGGATTGTGTGATTGGATTGGTTGGTTGATTGTGTGATTGGATTGGCCGGTTGATTGTGTGATTGGATTGGCTGGTTGATTGTGTGACTGGATTGGTTGGTTGAGCGTTGGTTGAGCGTGTGGATGTTGATCGAATTGATTGATGGTGCGTGTGGATGACTGGTTGGATGGGTTGGGTGCCTGGTTGGATTGATTGATGTCGAGTGGAAGTGTGTGTGCTGGTGATTGTGATGTGGCGGTGATTTATTATTGCATTATTATGCTTGAACTAATATGCAGGATTGGTACGTGGTTCGAGGCGAGGTAAGCCTTTCCCGTGAATTGATTGTATGACTGGTAGTTCGCATGTTAGATTGGTCTGGGTACGCATTAGCCTAGGTTAGGTTTAGGTTGTTGCTTATTGAGACTCTGTCTCACGGTTATTATATAACCATTTCAGATCTGTGACCATAGGAGATGGAAGACGATACAAGGGTATCTCGGAGACCGAGGACGGGTCAAGTACCCGGCATTTTGAGTTTCTCCCTTTTGGTAGAGGAGTTCAGTTTGCTGCTATTGTCCTTTTTTTTAGAATTGTAGTTTTGCTGTTGTGGCTTAGCTTGGGGACTGTCCTTCATGGACGTAGTATGTATTTGTCAAGTGTAGAAATTCTAGTTATTGTTTTGTGCTGTTTCTACCCATCGTCATTGTTTAATTTTCTGGGTTGTTTTTATTTGTTTCCGCGCGTATCAATCTCTGATGTTTGGGTTGGGTCGGCGACATATCTGGGACGTCGCATTCAATGTTCGACCATCGAGGGATGTCGCGAGCTCGGCGGGGTCTGGGGCGTGATAGTTCCGACGTGAACAGTATCGAAAATTGCAGAACCGGGATTGCAGAACCAGAAAATGGAAGGGAAGAAGGGGAATTCTGGGAAAAAATTTGCTGAATGCTACTGTGCGTGGGAGAGAGAGACAGATATGTCTGGTCAAAGGGTCAAACAATATAGACTAGGGTGCCAAGTGTCAAAATCTTGGGCTATTGGACAATTTTACCCCTAATCTAATGGCCCAAATTTGTTCTAATCCAAATAAACAAGGGTAGAATGATCATTTGCCCTTAACCATGGTTGACCAGTCCTGGTTTAGCCTTAACTAACCTTGGTTTAATCCAAAATAAAATCTAATTTTCGGAATTAATCAAAAATGGCCTAGGGGCAAAATGGTAATTTTCCGATCCCGGGGTGAAATTTCAATTTTCGCACATACGCGTTCCATATATGCGTGGCCAACCTAATATGGTGTCGGAATCGCGAAATTCACTTTTTAAGCTCTCGAAAATCGACTGCGAAGTTCCGGGAATAAAATAATATTATTTTTTCAATTTTTGTCGAAATTCCCGTTTTTGTCCAAAACCACTCTAAATGTGCGTGGCCACCCCAAAATGACCTTGGCCGCGAAAAATAACCTCAAATGGCCTCCGAATCCAGCCCCGGTACCCATAGGGGCAAAATCGTAATTTTTCCGACCTCGGACCGAAATCCATTTTTTTTACAGAAATGGGTGGCCCCAAGGTTGGCCAAGCCAAAAACGTCATCGGCCGCTCAAAATTGTTACTTTCAAAATTCTCGATTCCCGAGCCCGAATTCCAAGAAATGACTAAAATTGACCAATCGCGACTTTAGCTTATCTCTGGCTAACAGGTGGCTCATTAGGATTACGCGCTCTCGACCCGTGACCGACACTAAGTCAAATCACGTTTAAGTTTGCTCAAACCAAGGCGACCTCGATTGTCATATAATTGCGAGGGTTTGTCACTAGTGCCCTTCAGACACGATCAATCAAATAGATCGGTCTCGGTTGGCTCAAAACATTCCCTCGTCAATCGATATGGTCGAAGATTGAACCAAGATCAAGTTCTTTGGTCGTGCGAACTCAATCCCGTATTAGCCTTACCCCTAAGGTTAGCATCCCGAGAATGCGCGGGTCCCAGGTGAGATCTCACTATAGTGCATTGATCAATTTCATTTCTTAAATCCCGGGAAAAGGATAAAAAATTCAGACTGTTACATCTTCTACCACTATTGTTGGCATTGTCTTGCTCCATTTCTCTATCTATATTATTATATAATTACAAACAAACTAATCTAGTTTATTATCCTCAAATGGTGGCCATTTGGATTACTAAAAGTTCATGAAATAGCTTCTATTATTGTGGAAGTGGCTTTCTAGGATTCTCCTTATTTTCTACAATTTTCCTAATTGCCTCAAGGATTACTCTATATTTTAGGTAATAAATTTGTTCATTTTCTTCCTTGCCCCTTTCTCTTCTCATTCATCTATATCATCCATTAATACTTAATATTTCCTAATAATTATCCAAACAACCCCTACGAAGACGCATCAAATATGGGAAACTGGTCACTTTTTCTTCCTCATCAAGTGTAGTACGAGAGCATATATCTCTTCTTCCAAGGAGCTCTTCTTGAAATCGAGAGTGTTAACGGCAAGCCAGATCTATAAAGTTGTACATCTAAAAGATCATTGTCATAGATTCATGGTGGCCTTCTATTACTTTTGCATTCTTTACTATTTGCTTTGCATGAGATTTTAGATTTTCTGAACGGATACAAGTACTTCTCTCTCTGCAATTATTATTGTAGGCACCCAATTTTTTTACCAATATTTGATCACACGGACTATTCTTGGTTAGTACTCGCTCCAGTAGAAAATTTCTCAATTTGCAAAGTATCGAAGCCTTGAGCATTGAAGAAAATAAATAAATTTAGTTGAAATAGCGATCGATTGGTGTGATTGGGCTATGCTCTGCAAGAGCAACAACGCCCAATTTTCCCACCCAGAGAGAACCCTCGGTTGATGGTCAAAAGATAGCAAACAAGGCGATCTGGATTTTGAAAAGATTGATTCGGTCAAGTGATCTGTCCGTGAGCTTTGGAGTCAGAATGAGAAAGGATTCGGTGGTTCTTTTTTTAAAAGAGATGAATACGAGAGATGGGGACTCTTTACAAAAGTAAAACCGATCGTGAGCTTCAAGGGAGGATGGCTTTCTGTGGCGGGGGAATTCAAAAAGGGACATTTTTGAGTGAGAGTTGGAAAGTAATGGAAAACCAAAACCAGACAAGATTAGAAAGCGATGAGTGGAAGAAAAAGCTTGAGAGTCAAAAGGTGTAGAATTCGTTTCTCACGCTATTTTGATATGAAATTTGCTGTCTTTAATCCCGTTCGCATGAACTTGTCTAGGGATGAATTATGTTGCCTAGTTGTTCCCTTTCCATGATGGTATTAGACAGTTTATGTTTCGTCCATGCTCGGCGCTTTGAAGTATCCTGGAGTGACCTTGTTGTTTGTCTTCATGGTTTTGCTTCATGCAGTACGTTTCTGTTGCGTTAGATTTGCTTTTACATTAAATTCAGTATGTGTGTAGCTTGTTATTTACGATTTTTGAAAGTATTCTCATGGTCATTTTTACGTAGTGATGACCTTCATAAGCGCCGTCGATATGTAGTCTCCCTTACTCAGTTTCTCTCTATCAATGAAAATATATATTCCATTCTGATCTAAAACTTTGTAGGGATGATCGAGGAAGTTGTTACGTAGGTCCATGCCTTTAAAACTCAAAAAGACATCGTAATTCCTTTTGGGTTTCAATGAAGAAGCCATTAGATGATGGAGTATAGGAATTGGCTACGAATATTAGCTTAAGATTTGGCACTGTGTTTTTAGGAAGTTCGTTCGCCATTTGATCTTTTTTATTTATTCTTGTAATGGAGGATAGAGATGGATGACTTTTCTTGGGTAGGGTCAACAAATGATGGTGCTTAAGGATGGACCAAAATATCTACTAAGTGTGAACACAGTGGCTTATTTTCACTTAAGATCGCCGACCACTATTTGGATTGTCTTACTGACACAGGTTTCTTTATTTGACGTTGAATTTATTGTTAAGTTGTCGATGACTTAGACCGGTCAACAAGCCAAATGGCGGACAAAATATCCAATAGGAGTGAATAGTATAGATCGCTACTGGTCATAGGCTCACAAATATATTAAATAAAAATAAAAAAAACTTTGCCGGCTTCCTCGAAATGGCATCCCCAGTCCCTGAGAAGTTGCTTTTTCTTTGCTCAATAAAAATTTAACACAGGACCACTTAGGAGATACATAATCACACGCACAATTAAGGATACCAGCAAAGAAAAGAGAAGTATCTGAAAAATGCCAGACATTCAATGATGACAAAGGTCCGAAATCACCTAACCTCTTCTACCCCACATTTCCATTCTTCAATTGCAGCACGCCAAGATTGACGAGAGAGAGAGAGAGAGAGAGAGAGAGAGAGAGAGAGAGAGAGAGAGAGAGAGAGAGAGAGAGAGAGAGAGAGAGAGAGAGAGAGGAAACTCATGTGAAGACAAATTAGAATATCTAGTGGTTAATGCGAAAGTGAAGAATGCATGTTGTGTAACCACTAGGATGGTGTCCTAATGGCCACCATTCTCTTTCAGAACGGGGAGTGAGGGGTTCAATTCCCACTTCCGATAATGGGAGGTTGTTTATGGGTTTATTTCCAATTTCTGCGACTAGAAGCTCGTTATTATACCCAAAAGAAAAAAGAAGAAAGAATGCATGTCATAAAATAGGAGGTGAACTTCAATTGCGAAATTGGCAACATTAAGAATAATCAATCACGACATTGTCCATCACAGCAAGGAATTTTCAATAGAGCAGCAGCTTTGCTCACTTTCGCGTGTGGTTGGAGTGAACAATTTGTGTAATTTCCCAGAAAGGAGAATTTTGAAAAGAAAATAGTAAAGGAAAGGGAGCGAAGTGTATGGACGTACCTTTAGAAGGAAGAAGGGATTTTGAGAGGTAAATGTGGAACTTGCCCCGTACATACCTTGGCTTTTTCCAGAGGAAAAAAGCGCAATACAATGTTTCTTCACGAAGTACGTATTTCGTATTTAAACCAAAATTCTTATCGCAATATATTTGAAACAAGTTTCATGTATCTTTATATCCACCCCAAAATTATACGAAAAAATTCCCTGGCATCGTTGTTTTGCAAGGCTACTTGCCGTTGTCCGCGTGTGAGACTTCGATCCATTAGAATTTGTTCCAGATGAGGATTTCATAGTTGTTTTAGTTTCAAACGTGGATTTCATAGTGGCTGTGCATGTCCATGTCTGCATGATATAAGAAGTAGATGGTGAATAGTTTACCTAATTAGGAAGGGAAAATTGACCAAAAAGTCCTAAACCTATTGTATAGTGACCGATTCATTCCTAAACCTTTTAATTATATCAATTTAGTCCTAACCTAGATAATTTGCCAATTTAGTCATTTACCTTTCAATTGTGTCAATTTAGTCCTAAAACTTTTGATGATTTATCAATTTAATCATAAACCTTTTAACGATTTGCCAATTTAGTCCTTCCAATCAATTTTGACTAGAAATTATTAACGTGGTGATCTAGTCAACGTCGGAGTCCTACATGGCACGGCCGACATTGACATGTACAAATTTTGTATTTTTAAAAATTTTTTAAATTCTTTTCTTTTCTTTTTCCTTTTTTTTTTCTCTCTAAGGCCAAGCCTCATCGATGGCCGGTGAAGGTCGTCGACCTCAGGTGAGTGCCGCCCTTGCTGGCCTTGGGCAAGGGACGCCCAAGCATATTCTTGTGAGGGCCCTCTCTAACCTCGGGCGAGGATCACCCTTGCTGCCCTCACCTAGGTGGGCGAGGCTCCCTTACTTAAGGCTACTGGCCATTGATGAGGCCTGGTGATGGCCGGTGGATGCAAAAAGGGAAAAAGAAAAAGAAAAATAAAAAATTTATAAAATTTTAAAAATTGTAAACTGCTCACGTCAGCATCGATCATACCACGTAAGATAGCTAACATTGACTAGATCGCCACATTAGTGATTTCCGGCTAAAATTGGACCGGAAGGACTAAATTAGTAAAATCGTTAAAAGATATAGGACTACATTGACAAATCATGAAAAGTTTTATGATTAAATTGAGACAATGGAAAGGTAAAGGACTAAATTGGCAAATTACCAAAAGGTTTAGGACTAAATTGACACAATTGAAAGGTTAAAGACTGAATTGACTGCCGTATAATAGGCTCAACATTGCTCCACTCAAGCAACTATACATAGTATCAGCCTGGGTGTACGCACCATCTCAAGATGAGCACTCTTGAGCACTTTATGGAGAAAACTTCTGAATGGCTTCTTATCCAACCAATGACCCACTAGTTCTATGCTTGCTATTTAACTAACCCTTAGTCATTATAAAACTTTCATCGGGCCAGCATTATTTACGTGGGATGCAACAACATATCTTCACCGCAGCACACAATTTACATATGGACAGATGTGCGAGAGAGAGTGAGACAGAGGAAGGGGACTAGTGCTAGTAAGACCGTCGAACTAGAATCTAGAAGATAAATTCTTCCGTAAGGGTCTTTCAGGGAGATGTTGCTAGCAGGCACAATGCTCAACTTCACTGATTGATAAAGTATACTTTGGTTCAAAAAATACAATGTCTCTATTATGCTCATAAAAGCTTCTTAAAAAGGGCATTTAACTATGGGTCCATTGAAAAAGAAGTACCATTTCCCTTAGGCTATCTGATGTAAATAGAAATAGCATTCTTTCGAACATACATTTCAACTAGTTAAAATGGTAGATCTCCATTTATACCCATTAGGGTTTCCTCGTTCATAAAAATCTCGCAAAAGAGAAATGGCTTCTGATGCCACTATTCCTCCACAACATTTGAAACCCTTTAATACCGAATTCCCAATACTGCAAGAAAAACAACAAAGAAGTTGGAAACATTAATAAATCAGGCAGACATTTGAAAGGGGGAACATAGATGAAATTTCTGTGGAAACCAGCCACTATTTCCGATGATTCTGCATTTTTACCTAGTCAGCTTGAAACCCGACACAGATTTCGTTTGCAAAACATGTCCAAATATCATGCGAGAGAGAATTTAGCAGACTAATTGACAAAGCACTTTGGAAAAGAAGGTACTATCTAAGCAAAAACAAGTTCACCGATAGGAGAATATGTTTAGTCTAGGAAGTTTTACATTTCGATCTTAAGAATATCAATTCCAAGAAATGTCTGTACTCCAGGAAATAGGTTTTCATGCAAGGCAATTATATCTGAAGTGTACCATATGATTCAATTGACAGTAACTAGGCTCTAATAAGTGGCATTGACCTTGGCAAAATTGTTGCATCAAATTTCACATAGGTGTCTGTTTGGGCCTATGGCTTAAAATTTTTCACTTTAACAATGCCTTTGGTTCGTTCTATATTTTCTCTTCGACATCAAACCTAATGCCCTTGGAGAACAAACAAGAAGCAGTAAACAGGGCAATACATAGAGGCTTTTGATTCATATAGGCAACTTCTCTTCAGAGAAATCCTGGTACCAGTAATCTGATTGAGAGAGAAGATCTGTAAATAGTTGTACTGGCTAGGATGGATTTCAATCAACTAGGTCTTCCAAACATTGCATAGGAACCATGCTCACCATCATAACAACAGTCTCTTTCTCTCTATCATGAAACTATGCAACAATTAGGGTTAGTTTTTGAGCTGCAAAGAAGGAAATTGAACAGGGCGGTCCTTTATCTGTGAGATGAGTCTTTTTGCTTGATGTTGTATTCAGAAAGGCAATGAGCAAGTTCATGTTCCCAGAATGCTTTTGACTCATAATCAGATAATTTAGAGCAACATAACTATAAATTTCAAGCTCTAAAAGTATGAGTTTTCATGGTTTTTCCTCCCCTAAACTTTTTCTTCGGATGCATCCTTGGTAAATCTCTCGCTTCTTCCCCCAGTACTTGAGCTTGTTCTTTCAAAACTAACACTTAGAGCAGATAAACAATGTCCATAATCTAGATTAGCTACTTCATGTACTGCTCAAATCACAATAAAACAGATCCTATTTCACTACGTTTTAACTTTTATGTCAACGAAGATGGATTAAAAATTGATGAGTTCTGAACAAGCTTAGGAAAGATAAAATGTTAGCTCATAACAGTGTGAGACATATGAAAAATCATACTGGAAGCACAAGCCGTACACCACAATATTTCAGGCACATGCCCTCATAAATGCAAGAAGAGATAATTGCAACTATTAAGCAAGAAAAGAGATTCTATTTATCAAGTACATTGCCCATGGCATATCAGAAAGCATAATTACCTCATAGGTAAATCATACTTCTTTGAAGATACTATATTTCTCGATTTAAGGGCATATAGAAGATTGATTGTAACAGTCTGAATTTTCGATCCTTTTCCCGGGATTTAAGAAACGAAATTGATCAATGCACTATAGTGAGATCTCACCCAAGACCCGCGCATTCTCGGGATGCTAACCTTAGGGGTAAGGCTAGTACGGGATTGAGTTCGCACGACCAAAGAACTTGACCTTGGTTCGATCTTCGACCATATGGATTGACGAGGGAATGTTTTGAGCCAACCGAGACCGATCTATTTGATTGATCGTGTCCGAAGGGCACTAGTGACAGACCCTCGCAATTATATGACAATCGAGGTCGCCTTGGTTTGAGCAAACTTAAACGTGATTTGACTTAGTGTCGGTCACGGGTCGAGAGCGCGTAATCCTAATGAGCCACCCGTTAGCCAGAGATAAGCTAAAGTCGCGATTGGTCAATTTTAGTCATTTCTTGGAATTCAGGCCCGGGAATCGAGAATTTTGAAAGTGACAATTTTGGGCGGCCGATGACGTTTTTGGCTCGGCCAACCTTGGGGCCACCCATTTCTGTAAAAAAATGGATTTCGGTCCGGGGCCGGAAAAATTACGGTTTTGCCCCTGTGGGTACCGGGGCTGGATTCAGAGGCCGTTTGAGGTTATTTTTCGCGGCCAGGGTCATTTTGGAGTGGCCACACACATTTAGAGTGGTTTTGGACCAAAACGGGAATTTCGACAAAAATTTAAAAAATAATATTATTTTATTCCCGGAACTTCGCAGTTGATTTTCGAGGACTTAGAAAGTGAATTTCGCGATTCCGACGCCATATAATGTTGGCCATGCATATATGGAACGCGTATGTGCGAAAATTGGAATTTCGCCCCGGGACCGAAAAATTACCATTTTGCCCCTAGGCCATTTTTAATTAATTCCGAATTTTGGATTTAATTTTGGGATTAACCAAGGTTAGTTAGGGCTAAACCAGCTTTGGTCAGCCCATGGTTAAGGAAAAATGACCAAAATGCCCTTGAATTATTGGATTTGGATAAATTTGGGCCATTGGATTAGGGGCAAAATTGTCCAAGGGGCTTAGATCTTGACACATGGATTCCACCCACTCATTGTTGACCCTTTGACCAGATATCCTTCTCTCTCTCCCTCGTGCAGAAGCATTTCAGCCATTTTCCCCCAAAATTTTCTCTGTTTTCTTCACGTTTCTGGTTCTTTAGTGTCCGATTCTGCATTTTCGGTACTGTTCACGCCGGAACAGTACCGGCCGGAGCTGCCCCCGCCGAGCCAGCATCACCAGCAACCCATCCCACCTCTGTGCAGCCACCACAGCCCAGGTTTAGTCCAGAAACAGCCTGTTTTTCTCTGTTTTTCTCTGTTTTTCTCATTCCCGGTATGCAAACAGTAACGCCGGAGCTTCGCCGGAGCTTCGATCGCCGCGCCGTCAACACCGGGACGTCCAGCACCTCCATACGTCTCTGTCCAGACCAGTCCGTACAGTGTCCGTACGGATTTACTGTTCACGCCCGTACGGATTATTGTTCATCCCGTCGGAAAAACATCTCGGCCGTCGTCGGCATGTCGCCGGCCATCGTTTTCAAGCTGTCCGTACAAGTCCGTACAGAAGTTACTGTTTACGGTTACTGTTCACAGTTACTGTTCATTCGTACTGTTCATCCCGGTACTGTTCACCGCCGGTCCGTACGTCGCCGCGACGCCGCTGCCGCTGTTTCAGCCCATTCTAGGCCCGTCCTGTCTCGCTTTTCAGGGTAAGTGTTTTCCCCAAATGTCATTTAGGACCTCGGGCATTTCTAGGCTCGTTTAGAACCCGGTTTATACGAATTTGTGAATATTTTGTGACTGATTTGGTGGCTGTTAAGACTGAATTAGGGACTGGATAATTAATGGTTATGAACTGATTGGCGAGGGAAATTTGAGGTTTAGGAGGTTCAGTTAGGACTATGATATTGAGGATCGATCGGGGTTGAATGGTGTGATTAATTGGAATTCTATTGGCTTAATTGGATTAAATGTTTGTGTGCTGTGGTTGGTTGGTTCTGAATTGTGCATTGGACTGAATGTGATGCAGTGGTGTGCCATGTGTGTGGCTGAGATGTGTGGTGGCGTGAAAATGTGAATGTGCATTGAATTCGTGTGATAAGCGTATGTGGGTCGTGGAATGTGTTCGTGTGATGAGAATATGCGCATTTGTGATGTGTATGGGAGGTGTGAGATTGTGTGTGATAGCATGTTTGAGTGGCCGTGTGGTACGTGTGGAATGAGTGGAATGAAGGTACGGATGTGTAGGATTGATTGGCAAAGTGGATCCGTCCTGAGGCGTGTACGTTTACGCGGGACGATGCCGTCCCTAATGAGGTGACGATGCCCGGCCTGACGAGGTGTCGATGCCTGACGTGGTCAGAAGACCGTTGGCCTGATGCGTTTTACGCGGGCGCGGTGGAAGGAAAGTATGTGTAGGATTCCGTCCTGAGGCGTGTACGTTTAGGCAGGACGATGCCGTCCCTGACGAGGTGACGATGCCCGGCCCGACGGGGTGACGATGCCTGACGAGGTCAGAAGACCATTGGCCTGATGCGTTTTACGCGGGCACGGTAATGGTGGAATGGTTGAGAATGAGCAAGAATGGACGGAACGAGTGAAACTAAGAAAGTGACGTGTGGTGTGAGTTCGGGTGCGAGTGTGTTTGTATCGCGTGATGTGATGCTTAATTATGGGGTAAAAACTGCTAGGCACGGTATGGGACGTGCCCAAGTGGGTTTTATTTTATAATTGAGACACGTGCGCGTCTGTGATTCATTGCTGCAATATATTAGCTGTATTATTGTCTAACGTGCAGGGGCGTGTATGTTGGATTCCAGGTAGGGTCGTGTGTGGTTGTTAGTTTGTTTGATGGTCGTGTGTTACGTGTGTTTTCGTCTGGCGGTACGTGAGTGCCTACGTGGGGTTTGGGGTTGTACACTTATTGAGATTAGTCTCACGGTTGTATAACCGACATTTTCAGACCCCCAGCCATAAACCCGGGAAGTGCGTCTTTTCTTTTTGGACGTTTGAGGAACCGCTTTTGGTGCCCGGTGGAACTGCAGGCGATCGTCCAAAGATCCAAGCCAGGGAAACAGGAGCAGATTGGATAGGAGGCGATTAGTAGGCTTTCCCTAGGGTATTTTAGGGGTTGTGTAAATCGGGTTGACCCATAGGGAAGTTAGGTTAACCAGACCCCTGATCTTTTGTTAAAACGGTGACTGTGGATGTTTAATTGTTAATTATGTCTGTAATATGATGTTTGTATATTTGGTGTTGTATGAATATGTGGATACTGGATTGTTCTGTTGTTCTACCCCGTTGTCGTCATTATTTGTCCGGGGTTTTGTTGTTCGCTTCCGCATGTGGCTTTGATGTTTGGGTTGGGTCGGCGACGTTCCTGGGACGTCGCATCATTTCGACCGGAGCAGGGGGTGTCGCGAGCTCGATGGGGGTTCGGGGCGTGACATTGATCAAGGCATATACTTCATGAAGTCAACAAGTTTTACTCGCTTGAAGTTGCTGAGAATCTCACATGGAAATAGAGGCTTCTTATTGGATTAGCCACCTCCGCCTTTTCTAACAGTATTTTTATATATATCCCTGTAGCAAGGTGCCTTTGCATTTTTTTATTAAGCTCTACAAGATACTAAAAGGGCCAAATATTTTTTGCATCATTCATCACTATCCATAAAATCATATGTAGCACTGTATTGTCACCACATGACTATAAATGATTATAGAAATAGATTATTAGACAAGAGGTGATTTCTACCAGAAACCAGGCTTAAACTAGTTGTGTAAATGTGATCATTTTATGAAGAACTATGCCCAAGGAGCAGGTTCTTACATCTTAAAAGGCAATACATTGGTCATAATGCATTTTTAGAACATATAAGTATACCAGAAGTCTAGCTAGATACAGCATAAGAGAACAATCTTAGGAACTTCCCAAAAGCAAATAAAGACCATAATATGGTTCCAGACAAAGCATAACAGCAAATGAAAAACATAAAACATTATGTATAATAAAGCAAGATTATTGTTATTGTTAGCCGTAGCAATATTTTATGAAGAGTAATGGGAACCAAAACTCCTTATAGCCTAATAATGCATGGAAAAATTCCACTTATTAGCAGATTTGATTAGATATATTATTCATCACCTAATAAACGGACAAACATAAAATGACTGACACTAAACTATGAGTGGATAATTCAAGGGTATCAATTCGGAACAAAAACAAAGTGCTGTTGGCCAAAATTTATAGAAGGGGTGGAGAAGCAATGATAAACATACATTATGTGTCTCGTTAGTCCAGTTTCTTCCTGCCCCAATAATGTTGCCATCCTCAACAATCATACAACGTTCAATCTGAAATCATTCACTAATTAAGACTAAAATACTAATCGTCTTAGTTAGAAAATAAAGTAACATATGTGAAATGCACCTGGTTACTGAAAACCAGTATCTTACCCAACTGGAACTTCAAGACTGTCCAATGCAAGCTTTGCCTTATATAAGAAAAGCAAATAGGTCTTGTTACTTGTTAGGAGAAAAAAAATAATGAGGATAAGAGTCAGAAATTCTCTCATGCATGCATGCATAAAGGCAATTCAAGAGGAAATCAGCATCAAGTCGCCAGCAATAGAAGTATTTCAGTATCAATATGCAGCTACTAATGGAACGAATGCATGAACAAATGCATGTCCCAAAATTATATGGTCAAGATCTTGCAGATCCTGTATAATATACTGGTCCTAAACTTCCACGCAATGATTATCACCAGATACTCATCTTGTAAGACAGATGCAAATCCCACCTAACAGTTAAACTGATATGGCTGTAACAATAGTAATGCAAAAACAACTACTACTTTGAGAAACTACATGTTGCTCATTCCAGCTTGTCCTATCATGGGTACCTAAGAAGCTTATCTTTCATTAATGAGGCTTCACACAAACATTCAACAAGGTTCCAGGAGTTTTGGCCTCTGGGTCATTTTCTTGTATAAATGTTACGGCACATAAGGATAAAAGGAGATCCCTAAACTGTTGTGAAACTCTCAGAAATCAAAATTGGCAATCAGCTTCTTGTGATTTTGTCTCTGTTCTACTGAATAACTTATGTAAACTTCATGTTTCTTGTGATTTTTTTCTTTTTCGTATCCATAGGCCACAGGTCCAAAGAAAATAATCACCAAACCAGTAGGGCACAACCAATGTTCATATTACTCTCACGCTTCAAGTGAATTTGGTTTCCAATTCTCCCTAGGTGCCAAAGTTAACAAGTGGTAAAAGGACTTGACTGTCAAGTAACCTTTCCTGGTGGCTTGCCAGCTTATTGCATCTTCTTTGTTTGTCTTTGATTTTGCCTCTTCAACCGCCTCATGAAACCTAGCGAAAGAGTCCTATCCCAGTGATTGAAGCTTGTAACAATTTAACTAACCTGGCAAACCCATCACCCACTGCACATCTTTACGAAAGGCACATACTACACATCCACATTTCATAGACAGCATAAAAGCACCCAAATCCCTCCTTCCCTTCCAACCTACAGCACCCAGATTGGCTCTGTTTTTTGCTTGAAAAGGGGATTGAACCACCCCATGTAAACCCAACTTCCCTTTGTTTTTTTTTTTTGGTAAAGAATCCAACTTCCCTTTGTTGCTCTCTCCCTTGCTTGTTTTTCCTTTTAACCTAGACTTCACCTACTTCTTTCAATAAATTGCCATCCATGAAAACAAAGAAAGAAAAGCTATATCTGCTGGGGATCGTAGCTGATTTTGCAGTGTGTAATATCAATTACCAATGGATTCGCTAACAAGCATCCAGAGACAACACTTACGAAGAAACACTTATTCAACGTCTCTTGAACAAATTCAACTATACATTCTTCAAGTTCCCACGCAATTGTAGCACCAAATGAATCGGATTCAAACTTCAGCTCAAGTTTGGCTGTGCCAGGCATTATCCAATCTATAGCAAGCTGCACGAAACCCAGAACCTCAGTAGAGAATTGTTCACCCAAAGCTGTGTTATCAGTTTCCATGCATTCGGTTGGTGGTAGTAGTCTGTCGTCTCCACTCGCTCGTCTCCGTAGCCTTCAGTTTGCTAAGCTGTTTCAGGAAAAAGAACTTCTCTTCATCGCTCCATTTTCATCAAAGCTCGCTGGTGTCGGATGAAAGATCAGCAGTCGTGATATTGAAAGTGGTGTCGATGGTGTTCGAAGTTTGCCTATAGTGGAGGAAAGGAAAAAGCTTAGAATGGGAAAGTCAAAGAAAGAAGGTGGAGAGAAAAAATTAATACAAAGAAAAAGAATATATAGAAGAAAGAATTACAGAAATTAATTTTAACCAGGTTAAAGGGGATTCAGCGAAAAGAAAAAAGAAGGTTAGTTGCTTATGCATAGATGAAAATCGGTGATTATCTATAAAATATGTGGTCCTTAAAGACCTGTTATATTTCTACTATGATCGAAGGGTAGTCTGAAAAAATGAAAATCGATTTCGACTTAGGCTCTATTTGTTTGGAGGAAAATATTTTACCAGAAAACTTATTTTTCCATTTTTCAATGTTTGGTGTGGGAAAATAAGCTGGTCAAAGAAAAATGACTTCAGTCAACCAAAAAATACCAAGCTTAAAAATAAGGAAAATGACTTTCTAATTTTAAAGGTGGAAGTCATTTTCCATAAAAGTATGAAGGACTATCCTGACCAAAGTGTTTAGATAGATGAACCAGGTAAAAAAAGGATTCTTTCAAGCATACGCACACGCATGTTCACTAGGAGACCACAGAATTCTCTGGACAACACTAGCATAAACTGTGCAAATGGAAAATTTGTGGTTCAATGTGATTCACAACCTGATATAGAGTATAGTTGATGCACCAACCTAGCAGTACGTCATCACACACCAACACAAAAATTGATGATGGACTCAGAGGTCCACAGCTTGACAAGCCCTCCCACAAATTGAGTACAGACCAGGAATGAAGCAGGACACTACGCAACACCAGTGCAGATACCAAATCTGTAAATCTCTGGTCGTTCAAGTTCCTTTCTACTTTCATCTCTACTACACTGTTATCATCTCTAGTATGTATTCAGAAAAGATGATCATCCGGTGAGATGTTCAACTCAATTTTCTCTGGGGAATTTTAACGAACACATGGCGAGCTAATCATAGCAATTACTACAGATGAATATACCGCCAAATTCTAGCCAATCTCCATAGAATCAATCCCGCTAAACAAATCGAAATGCCCCTAACATGATAAACTCAAAATCAGGGAATCAGAGTTAATTTCTCTATCAATCTTATCATCTGAAAAAAAGTGGAAGATGAGCGCAGAACAAATCGTCATATAAAAAGGCTTGAGAAACTCAAACATGTGGTGGATCGCCAAGATCAGAAAAACAAAGAGCAAGAAGGACGACGAAGGGATTCGAGTCAAGGAGGCACACCGCAGAGAGAGTTTCAAGGAAGAAGAAGACAACTTCAAGCCACAGCGAGAGTTGACTTTTTACTTTTGAGGTCAACTTTTCAAGCCGTATCGAGCCCGCGACATCCCATGCTCCTTGGTTGGAAGAGTGCGACGTCCCAGGAATAACGTCGCCGACCCAACAACCATCAGGGTTAAAACGCGGCGGAAGCAATAAAAAATCCCGGACATTAAAATTGGAGAACACCAAGAAGGAACAAATCGTCAAACCACCAAGTATATATTACACTTCCAAATATTTACATCATCCGTCAATACAAACCACAAAATAATTTATAAGCACACCGAACTATAAACTTCAAACCACCAAAATATCAAGATCAGCTCTCTAGGTCAGCACTATCCAAAAATGGGACGCATCCTCTTCCTAGAACTATCCCCTACGCCCTCTCGAAGGCGTCCACTCTGACTCACTGTCCTCGGCATCACCACCTGAATCCTCCGCAACTGTTTGCTCACCTGACGACTCCGAGTCGACCTCAATCTCGACATTCAGGCGGGGGCTCTGAAATGGTTTGGCTGAAACAACCATGAGATCACATCTCAATAAGTCACAACCTAAGCCCCACCTAGGCTATCACGTAATTCCAGACACATCCAAACGCGCAACCAAACAACCACACAACCAACAATCAAATATTCACACATACCTAGACTCTCTGCATACGCACCATGCACGTTAGCCCACAATCCCAACATACAATTCTTGCACACATGCCATCACACACTTCCCACATATCAATACACACGCCAATCATACCACAGTAATACATCACAGCCGCGCGCGTGCCTCGATTATAAAGCAAAATCCACTTGGGCACGTCCCATACCATGCCTAACAGATTTTACCCCATAATCGCGCACTGCATCACGCGATACAAATACACTCGCACACTAACTCACACCATGCATCACTTTCACAGTCCTCACATGTCAAGCCAAATCTCGCTCGTTCTTAACCTTTCCACCATTACTGCGCCCGCGTAAAACGCATTAGGCCAACAGTCTTCTGACCTCGTCAGGCATCGACACCCCGTCGGGCAGGGCATCGTCACCTCGTCAGGGACGGCATCGTCCCGCGTAAACGAACACGCCTTAGGACGGAATCCTACACACACTTTCCTTCTACCGCGTCCGCATAAAACGCATCAGGCTAACGGTCTTCTGACCACGTCAGGCATCGTCACCCCGTCGAGCCGGGCATCGGCACCTCATCAGGGACGGCATCATCCTGCGTAAACGAACACGCCTCAGGACGGACCTTACCCCGCGTAAACGAACACGCCTCAGGGTATTACTTTTCCCATCAATCCTACATTTCCGTACCTTCGTTCCACACTCTCCACACGTATCACACGGCCACACATACACATGGTCACACACAAATTCACATCTCGCACATACTTTTCACAATTACCCATCCTCTTCACGTGAACACCACATAAACACCCAAGTTTGGCACGCGAACTCAATGCGCAATCATGCCACCACACCTCACAGCCACACAATCATATATACGAGCTCATTCAAGCATCAAACTACCCATAAAAATGCCACGATAACACCGAATAATTCTCGAAAGAGAGAAAAACCGAGAATATATAAAATCGGGTCTAAACTGGGCAGTTGCGCAGTCACAGAAATCCATTTGAAATAAATAGTAAACCAACTCAAAAAATTATGAAATTTGGACACGTTGCTTAAAACATCTTGCTGAACATTTTCCATGAAGAACTCGAAACTCAGTTCCAAATAGAAACACCTCTTTTGGTCAGTTGAAGTCAGACGAAAATTAACTCGCTCCAACAGACCGTTTTGTCCTCAAAATATATTTCTTTCAATATCCAAATCACCTTGAAAAGACCTGAAAGTTTTATATGTTATAGCCACAAATGTCCTCAATAATTGTTGTGAAGGAACTATTTTGAAAATAGGTCTAGAAAAATTTATAAAAATTCGAACAAACCCAAAGGTTGGGTGAACAGTAAATCGGGCAGACCCATTTCGGTCCAAAGATGGACTTTCGAATGGCCTCAAATGATTTCCAAAAATTCCCAAATTAAATTATGTTATACTTCAAGATATTGAGAACAACTTTTATGAAGAAAAATTTCTCAAATTCGGGCCACAAAATTCTCTACAAAAATAGCAAATCAGGCGGGTACAGTAATCGCGAATCCGCGATTCACCCCGAACCTCACGGATTCAAACCCGAACCAATTTCTACCGAATTCCAACCGCCTAAACTCATTTCCCGACTTCTAATCCAACCCACACCAACCGCTAACAGCCATACTCAGCCACCAATAACCACAATCAACCACCAAAAACCATTATCGACACCTTAATCAACCTCTAAATCCCCTAAACCACACCCGAACGAGTTCGAAAATACCGGACGTCCTAAATAGGGATTAGATCGCGACTTACCCCAACTCTAGACTAACTCGGCTAGAGCGGCAAGGGGGAACGGCTGGCCGGTGGCGATCGGCGGCGGTGACGGCTTGCTCCGACGATGCTTCGGCGATGATCGGCAGTCCAAGGCCGAGAGAGAGATGAGAGGATTTTTGGTGAGGGAGAGAGGGAGAGAGTTCTTGGTTTTGGGGGGGGGTGCCGTGAGAAGAGAGGGAATGAGGAGAGAGAGAGGAGAGAAACAATTAAATATTTGGTCTAAGATTTGATCAATTTTTTTCTTAATACCAATTTTGCCCCTAAAACACTTGGTCCACATTCTTTCAAACCAAAATATCTAAGGGCGTTTTTATCCAATATTTTGGGGTTGATATTTATCCACACTTAATCCCCAAATTCAATTTCCAAAATCCCCAAAATTCGGAATACCCAAAAATAGGCCTAAGGGCAAAGTCGTAATTTTCTGGTCCCGGGCCGAATTTCCATTTTTTGATCATACCAACCCCAAATATCATTGGCCACACTAAAATGACATCATCGTCGTAAAAATAGTCGCGCATGACCCCGAAAATCGACATCCAAGTCCGGATCCAATTTCACGATCAAAATCGCCCAATCTCAATTTTAGGGTCTCTCACTAACGGGCGACTGTTTAGGGATTATGCGTATCGACCTAGGGTTATTCGAGTCATGGTGACCTCGATCATCACCGAAGGTCGACTCATGATTGAGTTCTTAGGTCCACGTACATTTCCCTAGGTAGTCATTCCCCAAAGGTTAGTATCCCAAGAATGATCAGTTCCGGGCGAGACTTACTAAAATGAAATGAGAAATAACATTTATTTCATTGATTCCGGAAATAGGTCGAAATTTAGGATGTTACATTCGAGGTCAACTTTTCAAGGTTTGATCCTTCGAAAGCCAATGCAATTCCTTAATATTCTCTAAGGAATTTTCTTATATTCTAAATTTCTTCACTTGTTTTATAGAATTATCTTGTTCTCTGCAGATTTTTGCGTGTGCCCAGAGACACATCTCTTCTCATGATTATAGGAGGATCTCAGTCAAGTTGTGGTAGAATTTCTGAGGTAAATACACTCTACAATTTCTTGGATTAATACCAGCAAAAATTGTAAACTATGCTTACTATAACATCAACTTTTTCTTATTTTACTAATAATCCTAAATTATACCAATTGTAAAACCAATACCATCTTTTTGTCACACTTGTACAAATTTGGGGTTTTTGTGATAAAAGAAGAAAGAGTTTAGAGTATTGTATCGCCATAGGCAAAGTGTATGATTTCTTTGTAGTGAATAGAGAGTATTTTTGTCACACTGGTTCAAGTTTGGATATTGTTGTTATATAAAAAAAAAAGTTTGCAATATTGGTGTTTTTTTTTTGGTCTTTTCCTTTTGGAAGAGCAGCTGTTTAGGACGGATAGACGAGCGCGTCCACCGTCATGGATCGGCGAAATCACCGGCTCCACCGTCGACCGGAGAGGCGGCAACGGCCGCCGGGACACCCGAGAGAGCCTCTCCGGGAGGCAAAGCCTCATTCCTAAACTAATGAGGGATATATTGGTGTTGGAATGAGTATAGTTTTGGATTTTTGGTGATATATTTCCTTTTTTTCTAAATATATTTTAGTGCTTTTCTCATAAATGGTTAAGAAAATCAAAATGTTCCACATGCGACGGATCCTATCAGACATATTCTTATATAATCTTTCACGCACAAGGTAATTAATTTTATCTATTTCTTTCCCTATCAACCTCTTCTATAGTTTTCTAAGGCAATCAAGCTACACTGAAAATAGTTGAGATTTGGGTGAAAATGTCGAACTTGATACTAATTTTGGAGTAATTGAGATCGTTCCGCAAAAAGGGTAAAGAGTGAAATCATTCAGCAAAAATCACATTGGCAATGCGAGCACTGTAATTTTGAGTACATAGCACAACAGTAATTTCACAAGTAAGAAGCTCTCTTTCTCAGAAAAAATTTCGCAACCTTCGAATATAATGTAGTTTAGGTTTATGCTCTATTTCCTACTTTACGCTAGCTGTTAATTACAATCAGTCGCATTGTTTTACAATTTTAGAAATACCATATCGAACCAAACGGCGTGAAAAGCAATCGCGCATGAACTATGCATGTGCGAGATCTGAGGATTATATAACATTCACATCGGGCCAAAAGCAAACTATCAGTTCTTTGCTGAGCTCACCGTCTTTTGACTAAAAACCGATTCCCAGTTCTCTCTGCATCCCAAAGACAATTAGAAGGGATCAAGCTTAAGAGTTCACGTTCAGAGGAAGCTCCGGATGTTTTCGTGGGTCCAAGTCTGAAAATACTCGGTCCCAAAGCCATATATTCTTTGATAAGTCTGCCATCCCCTTTGGCCAACATATATACTGTTGTTGAAAGGAATAGCGAACAAGGTAATCCACACGAATCAAAACGTGATTCGGTGAAAGTGCATCGGCCAGAGCAAATGATACGGAGTGACTAAGTATAGAGCAGCCGTAGTAAACTGCTGCTGCTAACAGACCCCAAGTACTTGCAGGTTGGATATGGTAAACTTCGCAGTCTAGGAGCATCCCAGCAATAAGAATGATTTTCAGACTTGAGGACAATGAGAGCACAATAAGGGTTCTAATAGTTCGTGAAAATGTCGACCAAGCTAAGTAACGAGTTCATTTATATAGGTAAGATGTAGAAGTATCCAGAAGTAACTGCTAAGTTTATAGAAATAGGGAAGGGAACACGATTCTATGCACTTGACAAATAGAATCTTACAGTTTTCCACGATGGTTGAGTTCTTTGGCACTAGCCTAGCCTCAAAGGTAACAACTGAGACATCAAAGAGTAGAGACACTCCTTGATAAAAATGTAAATGCTGCTATATTACAAAGCCTAGCTTATGCAGGTATAGAATGCAATAGACACCGCTCTCTGCCATGAAACCATCATACCAATTTTCCAGGTGACTGGAAAATACAAACCTGGAAATTATGTCCCGGACCCAGTTATGACATCAAGCAATCCACAGCAATTCATCCATGAAGTCCTTCGCGCCACTCTCGGAGTCATCACTACCTCATGCTGCGGAGCAATAGCTCAGTAAGTAATTAAGCAGATTCCATTTCTGATGCATAAATTCAAAATAATCATAAATTCGGAGGCTAAAATTGATTAAAAACAAGTGAAATACCAACTGCTCTGCCAAATTTGCCACGGGCAAACTCTCACTCTCTCCATTGTACAATTCCTTCGCCGACTCGGGCCTCTCGATGCAGATATCTGCGTTCTTCAACTCTTCCTCGGTTTCCTCTTTCTTGACAACCTTAACTATAAGAATTCTTTTAGACTTTAACTCAGTTCCTTGGCCATCGGTTTCATCACCAACAGCTTCCTCAACATCCCTCTGATCGATCTGTAAAACATCTCCAGCTTCCACTTCCTCAACAGTTTGAACAACTGCATTTCACCCTAGAGGCTTGTTCATAGATGTGAACAGAGGAGATGGCGATTCTCCACAATTTAAGTCCTCATGGCCCTCATTCAATGAGGGAGGGTGGTCCTCAGATGTTGGGGAGTTAATCTGGAAACCGCCGTCGCTATTTTTCTTGTTTTCACTTATCAGATCACCATTTTCTAATCCCAAAAGAACCCAGAGAAAAGGAAATGAATCAGTAAAAGAAATCACCGAATATCTAAACCCCAAACCAAAACAAAAAAAATATACTCATCCATACAGGTATAAAAGGTTGCGAGTTAAATTAAGATTGGAAATTTTTGAAAGATAAGCCATCAGATTAACCACACACAGCCAAATGAACAAACATCTAGCAAACCAAATGACATTGACAAGTATTCACCAAACAAAATTGACAGAAAAGATAAGGTTTATGAAACTTTCCATAAACCTCCATTTATTTTCATGGTCATGTGTTGCAATATTCAAAGTGCGACAACGTACAGAATCACTACAAACCCACATTCACCAGTAACAAACATAAGGAATCATAAACCTTCAGTAAGCTTTAGTTGTCAATTGTTGTATGTCACAATTTCATAGTAAAGCTATGTAGATACAAAACCAGCAACAAAAGCAAGTTCAGAAATTGACCTAGTGCATGCCTCAGGAATGCAACGACAGTATTGAGCCACAGCCTCCAAATTTATCGTTTGCACAGCCATATATACCTACTTTATACCTAAAAATGGGTAAGAGTCATCTAATCATATGAATAAACAAATTCTAGTAAAGCTTAGTTTTGTTTCAGTATGATCAACAGATGTACCAATGATCGATAATGATGCTACAAACATTATGCATGGTTCATGTCACATACAGTGAGCATACTGAAAACTTCTGCAGCTGAAAATCCAGTCCTCTTCCACTGTTCAAGAAGAACATCAAGAGCTTCCATCTCTGCATGTCTTCTTGCCTATGAAAGCGCAAGGAGAAAAACAGAGCAAGAATGTCAAATTAAGGAGCATTGTCAGAGAGACAGTTGCTCTTAATGTAGTTTCAACATAAATTTAGGAAATGCATTTCATGAGAAATGTTTTCTCCTTCAAGTTAACTGATTGAGAATACACGTAAGATTGATTCGGGCATACTACATGAATTCAACAAGATACTCACTTGAAGTGGCTGAGAATCTCACTTGTAAAAAGAGGCTTCTTATTAGATTAGCCACCTCCAACTTTTCTAACAGTATTTTCATATATATATATATATATATATATATATATATACCTGTAGCAAGGTGTCTTTATTTTTTTATTATGCTCCACGAGATACTAAACGGGCCACATGTCGTATCAACTATTTTTCACCGCATATCTATTAATGTGACAGCAATAGAATATTAGATAAGAGATGTCTACCAGAAACCCAGCTTAAAGTATTTGTGTAAATGTGGTCATTGTAAGAAGAAATGTTGCCAAGGAGCAGGTTCTTAGATCTTAAAAGGCAATACAATGCTCACAATGCATTTTCATACCAAAAAAGCATATCAAAAGTCTAGCTACCATACGGCCTAAGAAAATATCATCAGGAGCTTTCCCCTAAGCAGATAAAGAACGTAATATGGTTCCAGACAAAGCACAGTGGCAGATGAAAAACGTAAAACAATATCTATAATAATGCAAGATTATTGTTATTGTTAGTGGTAGACATATTTTATGAACGAATAATGGGAACCAAACCCTTTACAGCCTAATAATGTATGAAAATTCCACTTATTAACAGATTTGTTCAGATATATCGTTTTATCATCTAGTAAAGAAACAATTGAGGGAGAAACATGAAATGATCAACGATAAACTACGAGGGGATAACAAAGTGCTGTTGGCCAAAATTTATAGAAGGGGGAGGCGAAGCAATGATAAACACACATTTTGTGTCTCATTAGTCTGGTTTCTTCCTGCCGCAATAATGTTCCCATCCTTAACAATCACACAGTTAGTCAGTCAAAGTACAATATAAACAAAGTACAATCTGTGATCCTTCACTAATTAAAATTGAAACACTAATCATCTGAATTAGAAAATAAATTATCATATAGAAATGCACCTTGTTACCCAACTGGAACTTCAAGGCAGTCCAGAGCAAGCTTTGCCTTATATAAGAAAAGCAAATAGCTCTTGTTACTTCTTAGGAGAAAAAAATATGAGGACAAGAGTTAGAAATTCTCTCAAGCAGGCATGCATGCATGCAGGCAGGCAATTCAAGAGGAAATCTGCATCAAGTTGCTACCAGTAGAAATATTTCAACATCAATATGCAGCTGCAGATGGAATGAATGCATGTCTCATAGCTATATGATCAAGATCTTGCAGGTCTTGTATAATATACCGGTCATTAACTTCAAGCAATGATTATCACCACATACTCATCTCGTGATTCAGATGCAAATCCCACGTAACTTTTAAGCTGATTTGGCTCTAACAACACTAAAGCAAAAACAGCAACTAATTTGAGAAACTACATGTTTCTCATTCCAGTGTGTCATACCATTGGTACCTTAGAAGCCTATCTTTCATTGATCAGGTTTCCCTCAAACATTCTTAGAAGTTTCCAGGAGTTATTAGCTTTTAGGTCATTTTCCTTCATAAACGCTATGGCACATAATGATAAAAAGAGAACTCTAAACTGTTGCGAAGGCCTTAAAATTTAGAACTAACAATCAGCTTCTTGTGCTTTTCTCTCTATTGTACTGAATAACTTATGTAAACTCCTTGTTTCTCGCGATTAATTCATTTCCATATCTACAGTCCACAGGGCAAAAGAAAATAACTACCTAACCAGTTATCCATGGGCACAACCAACGTTCATATTACTCTCATGCTCTAAGTAAATTTGGTTTTCAATTCTCCAAAGTTGCCAGAGTCAACAAGTGATAGAAGGACTCAGCTGTCAAGCAACCTTTCCTGGTGAGAGCCCTATCCCAGTGATCGAAGTTTCTCAGAATTCAATTCTCCTGGCAAACCTATCACCCGCAGCATATCTGTATGATAATTACATACTACACATCCACATCCACATTTCCTAGACACCTCAAATGCACCCAGATCCATCCATATCTCCCTCCCTCCCTCCCTCCCAAGTCCCAACCTGCAGCGCCCGGATTGGCTCAGTTTTTCGCCTGAAAAGGGGACTGAGCCAACCCATATACACCGTACTTCCCATTATTTCACTCTCCCTCGCTTGTTTTTTCCTTTGAACCTAGACTTCACCCACTTCTTTCAATGAATCGCCACCTATGAAAACAAAGAAAGAAAAGCTATACCTTCCAGAGATTGTCGCTGATTTTGCAGGGTGTAACGTCGATAACCTATGAATTCACTACCAAGCATCCACAAACTAAACTTACGAAGAAACACTGATTCAACGTCTCTCCAACAAAATTCAACAACACATCCCTCAAGTTCCCGCGCAATTGCAGCAACCAAACGAATCGAATTCAAAATCCCGCTCAAGCTTTACATCATTCTAACTACAAAAGCAACGAGCCAACGCCGCAATACTCATCTCTGCCAATTGAATTAGAAGTCCGTGTGGTCTTGGTTCTCATGCGTTGTGGGAGAAGAGCTCATGATTTCTCTCTGATACTGCTTGACTATGTTCCTCAGTGCTCGTTTGACAATCTTGCAAGTCTTTGTGTAGATCTATTTCGATTGGACTGACTTTGTGCATATGTGAACTCTCGGCTTCTGAATTTGTTGAGTCATGACCAACCTCGTAGAGTAATGCTGAATCTATAAGCCGATTATCTTGAATCCCAACCTTTAAGTCATCCTCTAGTTGCTTACATATTATTCGGAATTCCCATTTTTTCACAATTCTACCCGATATTGTAAGCCTAAATTGTACATAACTTCCATCAATTTTCCAAACATTGCATAGGAACCAAGCTCCCCGTTATAACAACAGTCTCATTCTCTCTATTGTGAAACTATGCAACAACTAGGGCTAGTTTTTGAGCTCCAGAGGGAGGAAATTGAGCACGGCGGTCCTTTATCTGCGAGACCCCCTTTGCTTGATGTCGTATTCAGAAAGCCAATCACATATATGCTTCCGGAAACACCACTTTCTCCCATTTAGACTAAGGAAAGGACAGAAGAGATGGAAAATTAGTTCCAAAAACCTCCATTTATTTTCATGGTTATGTGTCGCAATATTCAAAGTGCGACAACATACAGAATCACTACGAAACCACATCCATCAGTAGTCAGCCTAAGGAATCATAAACCTCCGGTAAGCTTTAGTTGTCAATTGACATATGTCACAATTTCAAAGTGGATCTATGTAGATATAAAATCAGCAACAAAAGCAAGTTCAGAAACTGACGTAATGCATGCCTCAGAGCTACTTGAATGCAATGACAGGTATTGAGCCACAGCCACCAAATTTGTCATTTGCACAGCCATAATATACTTCCTTTATACCTAAAAATGGGTAAGAGTCATCTAATCATTTATAAATAAACATATTTTAGGAAAGTTTAGTTTTATTTAAGTATGATCAACAGATATACCAATGTTCAATAATGCTGCAGCACATATTATGCACGGTTCACGTCACATAAAGGGAGCATGTTGAAAACTCCTCTGCAACTTCTGCAGCCAAAAATCCAGTCCTCTGCCACTGTTCAAGAAGAACATCAAGAGCTTCCATCTCTCCATGTCTTGCTGTCTATATAAGCCCAAGGAGAAAACAAAGCAAGCATATGAAACTTAGGAGCTTTGTCAAAGAGACAGTTGCTCTTATTGTATTTTCAACATAATTAAGAAATGCATTTCATGGGAGATGTTTTCTCCTTCAAGTTAACTGATTGAGAGTATATATAAGATTGATCCAGGCATATGCCACATGAAGTTAACAAGTTTTGCTCGCTTGAAGTTGCTGAGAATCCCACATGGAAAAAGAGGCTTCTTATTGGATTAGCCACCTCCACCTTTTGGAGCAGTATTATTACACATACCTCTGTAGCAAGGCGCCTTTGTTTTTTTTATTAAGCTCCACAAGATACTAAAAGGACCAAATATTTTACGCATCAACTACTCATTACCAAAAAAAAAAACCACTCATTACCATCCATACAATCATTTATAGTAGTACATTGTCACCATATGACTATAAATGATTACAAAAACAGACTATTGGATAGGTGATGATCTCTGGCAGGAACCAGGCTTAAAATATCTGTGTAAATGAGATCAGTGTATGATGAAATGTGCCCAAGGAACAGGTCATTGCATCTTAAAAGGCCTTACAATGGTCACAATGCATTTTTATACCATTTAAGTATACCAAAAGTCTAGCTAACATGCGGCCTAAGAAAACAATGTTAGGAACTTTCAATAGATGAAGACCGTAATGTGGTTCCAAACATAGGACAACAGCAAATGAAAAACGCAAAACATCGTGCATATTAAAGCAATAGTATTGTTATTGTTAGCCATAGCCATGTTTTATGAAGAGTAATGGGAACAAAATCCTTTACAGCCAAATAGTGCATGGAAAATTCTACATACTGACAGATTTGATCAGATATATTATTTTATCATCTATTAAAGAAATATTAAGGGAGAAACATAAAATGATCAACGATAAACTAGGAGTGGATAATTCGAGGGTACCAATTCAGAACAATAACAAAGATCTGTTGCCCAAAATTTATTGGAGGGGGTGGAGAAGCAATGATCAACATACATTTTGTGTCTCGCTAGTCTGGTTTCTTTTTGCCGCAATAACATTCCCATCCTCAACAATCACATAGCTGTTCAATCAAGGAGTACAATCAGAGATCATGCATAAGATTGAAATACTAACCATCTTAATTAGAAAATAAAGTAACATATATGAAATGGACCTAGTAACTGAAAGCTAGCATCTTACCAAACTGGATCTTCCAACGCAAGCTTTGCCTTGTATAAGAAAAGCAAAGAGGCCATGTTCCTTGTTAGGAGAAAAAAAAATGAGGATAAGAGTCAGAAATTCTCTCATGCATGCATGCCTGCATACAGGCAATTCAAGAGAAAATCAGCAAGTTGCAAGAAATATTTTAGTATCAATATGTGGCTACTAATGGAATGAATGCATGTCTCATAGTTATGATCAAGATCTTGTAAATCCTATATAATATACTGGTCACAAACTTCCAAGCAATGATTATCACCAGGTACTCATCCTGTAACTCAGATGCAAATCCCACCGAACTGTTAAACTGATATGGCTCATTGTCTATATTCTACTGAATAACTTATGCAAACTCTGTGTTTCTCATGATTTTTTTCTTTTTCATATCCATAGTTCACAAGGCGAAAGAAAATAACCACCCACCCAGTTATCAATGGGCACAACCGATGTTCATATTACTCTCACGCTCCAAGTAAATTTGCTTTCCAATTAACCCTAGTTGCCAAAGTCGGCAAGTGGTAAAAGGACTTGACTGTCAAGCAACCTTTCTCGGTGGCTTGCTATCTCACTTCTTCATTCCTGTAAGGTTTTGCCTCTTCAAGCGCCTCATAGAACTTAGTGACAGAGTCCTATCAGAGTGCTATCCCAATGATTGAATTTTCTCACAATTCAATCGTCCTGGCAAACCTATCACCCGCTGAGAGGTAAATACCACCCTCCCTCTCTCTCTCTCTCTCTCTCTCTCTCTCTCTCTCTCTCTCTCTCTCTCTCTCTCTCTCTCTCTCTCTCTCTCTCTCTCTCACGCGTGTTGCTAGTTGTCTGCAATGCCTGGTTTCGCGTAAGGGAGTCCTCAAACTATAGCACCCAATTTGGCTCAATTTTTTGCCTGAAAAGGGGACTGAAAACTCATGTACACCCTACTTCCCATTGTTTCACTCGCCCTCACTTGTTTTTACTTTAAACCTAGAATTCACCTACTTTTTTAAATAATTCGCCACCTATAAAAAGAAAGAAAGAAACGCTATACCTTCTAGGGATTGTTGCTGATTTTGCAGCGTGTAACAGTGATTACCAATGGAATCACTACCAAGCATCCACAGACTAAACTTACGAAGAAACACTTATTCAACTTCTCTCGAGCAAATTCAACGACACATTCTTCAAGTTCCCAGGCAATTGTAGCATCATAGAATCAAATTCAAAATCTCAAGTATTACATCAACTAATACAATTCAGACGTGTTAGGCATTACCTGATCTATGGCCACTTGCATGAAGCCTAGAACCTCTGCAGAGAATCGTTCACCCGAAGCTACATCATCAGTTTCCATGGCTTCGGTCAGCAGTTGTAATCTGTCGTCTCAAATGGCTGGTCTCCATCGCCATCGTTTGCTAGGGACTCTGTTTCAGGAAGAACTACTTCTGTTCGTCGCCTCCGTTGGTAGGTGGCGATCTTACAATAGTCAAAGCTTGGTGGTGTCGGATGGAAGATGAGCAGTGATGATGCTGAAAGTAGCGTCGGTGGAGTTCGAAGTTTGCCAATGGCGGAGAAAAACTAGATATATTATAATTGGGTTTAATACCCAAAGAAAGAATGTGGGGAGAGAAAAACTAAAAACAAGACCAAGTGAGTTCACTTACATACGAATTGCTTCCTTAGCAAGATTCGATCACTCTAACAACAAAAGCTGCAAGCCAACACTACCATTCTCATCTCTGCCAATCGAATTGGAAGTCAACATAGTCTTGGTTTGCATGCCTTGAGGGAGAATAAGCTCATGATTTCTCTTTGGTACTATTTGACTTTTTTCCTCAGCACACACTTGACAATCTTGTAAGTCCTTCTGTAGATCTGTTTCGATCGAATTATCTTCATGCATAAGTGAAATCTTGGCTTCGGAATCTGTTGATTCAAGAATAACCTCATAGAGTAAAGCTAGATCCATTAGCTGAGTGTCTCGGACCACAACCTTTAAATCGTCCTCTAATTGCACGCATATTATTCGGAATCCCCACTTTTTCACAATTCTACCCGATATGGTAAGGCTAAATTGTACATAACTCCCATCAATTTGACCAAAATTGACTACTCCCCACAATTGAGATGGTGTGAAATACTGAAGCCAGATACGATCCGAATCCGACAAAAAGGTATCGTAACGTGGTACCCAATATTCCCGACGCTCCCCATTAACACATGGTACAAGCTGAAAAGGGGCTCCCTTTTTCTGTTCATCATTACCGAGAGCGACATAGAGAGCAAATCCAAGAAACTTGTCATACAAGTCCTTTGAAGCCATGAAAGATACGGAATCCTCTTCAATAGGAAGGATCCACTCTAGCATCTCTCCTCTAGGAAGAGTAATTAGGTAACGAGGGTAACGAAAAGGATTCTGTTATAAGGGTAGACCGTTAGAAAATACTGAGTCTATTATCAGTACCCAAATAGAAAAATCATTTTTCAGTTTAGTAAGTAATCCTAGTGAATTCCACTTAGAACTGGTGTTGTATAAATGAGTAGAGGTCCAAATAATCCTTGCTTCGTTAATATACGAGTCTCATGTGATAGAAATCATTCCCATAAAAGTACAGTAGCCACCTCCATTACAATGCATTTGGCAAACACTGATTATTCAAGCCAATGATATATATGCAACATTTTCCTTGTTCTTGGTATTGTTAGTCTTAAATCAATGCCATATACTGATTATTTACGCCAAGATATAGACTATATGGTGCGACATTTCTCTTTCTCAGTTAATTTTTGTAAAGTATTGGTTTTCATTTTATACCATCCACATGATAATTGATTTAAAGAACGCCATTCAAAATTATGTGTTCACCATATGATCTAGCCTTATCAATTAATGCCCATCTAAAAACGATTAGTTAATAAAGTTTTTCTTGGCTACATAATAACTAAATATTTTATGTAAATTACCTTTTTATATATGGTTAATTGCTATGTAAGTTAGTTATGCCGTTACGTTTTCTAACTTCATTTGATTTTTAATTAAGAGTTAATGCACTACAAAAAAACATGGATTTTGCCACGGAAATTTGCGACGGGGATTTTTTCGTCGCAAATTTGCGACGGAATTTGTGACGGAAAAAAAATCCGTCGCAAATTTGCGACGGAAGAAAAAATCCATCGCAAAAATTTGCGACGGAAAAAAATCAGTCACAAATTTGCGACGGAAGAAAAATCCGTCGCAAATTTGCGACGAAAAAAAATCCGTCGCAAATTTGCGACGGATTTTGCGACGGAAAAAAAATTCCGTCGCAAATTTGTGACGGAAAAAAAAAGTCCGTCGCAAATTTGCGATGGAAAAAAAAATCCGTCGCAAATTGTGAACCGGAAAAAAATCCGACGCAAATTTGCGACGAAAAAAAAATCCGTCGCAAATTTGAATCGGAAAAAAATCCGACGCAAATTTGCGACGGAAAAAAAATCCGTCTCAAATTTGCGATGGAAAAAAAAATCCGTCGCAAAATTTGCGACGGAAAAAAAATCCGTCGCAAATTTGCGACGGAAAAAAAATCCGTCGCAAATTTGCGACGGATTTTGCGACGGATTTTGCGACGGAAAAAAAGTCCGTCGTAAATTTGCGACGGAAAATAAATCCATCGCAAATTGTGAACAGGAAAAAAATCCGACGCAAATTTGCGATGGAAAAAAAAATCCGTCGCAAATTTGAACAGGAAAAAAATCCGACGCAAATTTGCGACGGAAAAGAAATCCGTCGCAAATTTGCGACGGAAAAAAAATCCGTCTCAAAATTTGCGAGGGAAAATAAATCCGTCGCAAATTTGCGACGGAAAAAAAATCCGTCGCAAATTTGCGACGGAAAAAAAAATCCGTCGCAAATTTTGCGACGAATTTTGCAACGGAAAAACAAATCCGTCGCAAAATTTGCGACGAATTTTGCGACGAAAAAAAATCCGTCACAAAATTTGCACGGAAAAAAATCGGACGCAAATTTGCGACGGAAAAAAAATCCGTCGCAAATTTGCGACGGAAAAAAAAATCCGTCGCAAATTTGCGACGGAAAAAAAAATTCGTCGCAAATTTTCACAAACCCGCGTAGAAAATTTTTGAGAAACCCGCGCTCTATTCCCCTCGCGCCATCGTCTCCCCTTTGCTCGGTCTTTTTATTTCCTCACCACCACAGCTTTCCCTCTCTCTCTCTCTCTAACTTATCTCCCTCTTTCTCTCTCTCTCTCTAGCCTCCTTTGCCGCTCCTCCGCCATGCACCGCTGCCTCCACCAGCCCCACCTCCCCCCCTCCGACTCCCCCGCTACCCTCTCCTCCTCCTCCGACGACGACGCCACCGCCAAGCGCAGTAGCTACAACTGTGGCAGCTGCGGCCTCCCCAAGAAGGGCCACTCTTGCCACGCCGGCTCCTCCGCGGTCGACGGCGGACTCCTACGGCCATGGGGGCAGTTTACGCGAACATCGTGCGGGTCAAACAAAAATAAAGAAAGAAAAGAAAGAAAGAAAAATATGGCGCAACGAGGAGTCCCGTCCCACTATAAAATCCACCAAGAAAGCCGAAGCTTTCATTCGTCCACTTGGTCAGGAAGTATCTCACTGCTCCTGACGTTCTTCCTTTGCAGGCACGCGAGGTTAACGCAGCCGCAATCCAGGCCCACGGCGTCGTTGCTTCTTTTGCCTCGCCGTCGTCTCCGTTTCATTTGGGCTTTCCTCCCCTGTTCCCTGGAGCAACGTCGCAGGGCGAGCCACCGATTGGTTCTGTGCCAGGGTCGAGAACGAGCTGAGCTTCTTGGATTTTGATGGGATTTTCTTGTATCCAGAAACTCAGCTTCCAAGACCGACTACTTTGACTCGCGGGGTCGATTCCTTCCGTCGACGGGAAAAAAAATCCGTCGCAAATTTGCGACGGATTTTGCGACGGAAAAAAATTTGTCGCAAATTTGCGACGAATTTTGCGTTGGAAATAATTTGCGACGGAAAAAAAATCCGTCGCAAATTTGCGACGGAAAAAAAATCCGTCGCAAATTTGCGACGGAAAAAAAAATCCGTCGCAAATTTGCAACGGAAAATAAATCCGTCACAAATTTGCGACGGATTTTTTTTTTCCGTCGCAAATTTGAACCGGAAAAAAATCCGTTGCAATTTTGCGACGGAAAAAAAATCCGTCGCAAATTTGCGACGGAAAAAAAAAATCCGTCACAAATTTGAGACCGGAAAAAAATCCGATGCAAATTTGCGACGGAAAAGAAATCCGTCGCAAATTTGCGACGGATTTTTCTTCCGTAGCAAAAATTTGCGACGGATTTCTTGTTCCGTCGCAAATTTGCGATGGAAAAAAAATTCCGTCGCAAATTTGCGACGGAACAAGAAATCCGTCGCAAATTTTTGCGACGGAAAAAAAATCCGTCGCAAATTTGCGACAATTTGCGACGGAAAAAAAATATCCGTTTCAAATTTTTGCAACGGAAAAAAAAATCCGTCGCAAATTTGCAACGGAAAAAAAAATCCGTCGCAAATTTGCGACGGAAAAAAAAAATTGCGACGAACTTTGCGACGGATAGTGTTCGTGGCTAATTTGCGACGAAATTTGCGACAAATTTTGCGACTAATTTTGCGATGAATTTTGCGACGAATTTTTTTCCGTCGCAAATTTACGACGAAAATTAATATTTTCCGTCGCAAAAATTTGCGACGACCTAGTAGCGACGGAATTTTTTCCGTCGCTAAATTCGTCGCAAAATGATTTGCGACGGATTTTTGCGATTTTTTCATCGCAAAATCCGTCGCAAAAAACGTGTTTTTTTGTAGTGATGGTAAAAGAAAAATCAGTAAATGACAAAGTTTGTGTATAACTATAGAAATGAATTTTTTAAGTTACAGTCCTAAAGAACATAAATGTTATCTATTTAATTAACACTCTTTTTATTTCCTTTAACGAAATATATTTTGAGGGAGGAAAATGGAGCCAATGATTGTGCGACACACGATATAGCCATAGCACACTATTCCATCCAACTTTGCATTATTGTATTGATATGTCTTTAACCCTAAAGAGGTTTCACAAGTTGTGAACATGTTTATCCTCCTCAATCAAGGCCCGAGTTCAAATCACCAAATTGGCACATTTTCTTTATGTGACTCCCAGGAACATGAACTTGCATGTCCTCGGTAATTACCCAATGTTAGTGGGTTTGACCAGAGGAGAGACTGTCTGATCTAGTGGAGATTAGTTGGGTACTCAAAAAAACTCTGGAATACCACATTGATATAAAGAAAAAACTCTAACATTCTTTTGACAAGTTATCTTGTGAGAACGCACATTGATATAAAAAGTTTGACCTCACTTCATATTCGTTTGCATTTCTTTAGCCTCCACTTGCATTTTCTCCTATTGCAATATACAAGCACACACTAAATCCAGCATATACTCCACATAGATGTGTGTGTGTGTGTCAGAGAGAGCGAGAGAGAGAGACTAACCAGGTCAGGTGAGGAACTATCAGCCATGGTCACCCCTCTACGGACAAAATCATGAAATGAAGTTAAATCTCCAGTATTTTGCATAGATTCGCAACCATCCGCCAGAAGACAATTCAAAAGTGGTGGAAGCTCAGGAATCTCTTGTAATTGATGGCTTTCTCTAACACTCAAATAGAGCAAATGATCACGCTTATTGATGGATGTAGGAAGGCTAGTAATATTATTCCCCCCGAGCATTAAAGTTCTCACGAAGGGAAAACATGAAAGATTCTCGAGAAACTTTACTTCGGACTAATTACATCCAAAAAGGTCCAACCAATGTAAATTTGAAAGTTCGGTCTTCATGCAGGGAGCAGCTGAATCCTCATACTTTGGAAACCCGATTAAATTTGTGCAAGAGTTAACTTGCAAGTTTATAAGGTTTTGTAAATTATAAATGCTAGACGGAAGACTTACCAGGTTCTTGCAATGATGCATATACATATTCTCCAAAGAAACAAGATTTTCTATTGATGCAGGAAGTTCTTTAATAGCAGTCCCTTGTAAATTAAGGTGTTTCAGGCCTTCAAATTTATGTGGAATATCAGGGAACCTTTCAAATTTTGTGCAATTTAAAAGGTTGAGAGCTTGGAGATTTTTTGACTTGAGCACATTTGGAAAAATGCTAAGTTCAGAGCACTCCCATAAATTCAACATCTGTAACTTGTCATGATATGCGATGGACTCATGGGCTTCTACCAAGTTTTTGCAATATGGGAGATTCAATTGCTCGAGATTTGGAGTATATGAAATATCAGGGATACGGACTAGCGACTCGCAGTAACTGAAAGTAATATACTTCAAATTTTGGAAGTCCTACAAAAATAGCAAAACAACTTTTGATAAACAATTTGAAAGGGACAAAAAGGGGTGTTTTTACATAGGCGGGGGAGTCAATCATTCGCTCAAACTGGGGAAATGATGGTAATTCAATAACGGATGTCATTCACGTTATCCCTGGTTTTATATATTGATGATTAATAAAACAGTAATTAATTTGCCTACACAACACATGGGGGAGATTGGGTTTCTCAGGGAATGGATATGTCACAATTGCATATCCATGACTGTTATATAATCTATATTGACCGGGTGAATATGTCATAATTACATATGCTTAGGCCGCAATACTTTTAGTCTTCATGTGGAAGGAAGGAAGGAGCATCGGTAGATCAAGCAACTGGGCACCATCAAAAAATTCAAAAATAAAATTTTGTTTGACAATTACTAAAAAATTTAGAATTAATACCATTAAAAATCCCAAATCAGTATGCAAAATTACTCCAAATAAATCTTCGTTTTACAAAAATCCAAAACTTGTACCACTGTGGCACAGTTACCCAAAACAAATTTTTTTCTAACAAAAAATCATAAACTGATACACTTGACTCAAATCTACCCTCTAGTAGTAGACAAAAATTAGTTTGGGATAAAATTGTGCTGCATCATGCATCTGGCAACCACAAAATTCAAGTGAAGTGTCACGTGACGAGCATGCGAATGTAATTCGCATGACAAAACTACGCCACGCATCATGCCATGTGGCAACCATAGAAGCATATAGTAAAGTGCCGCATGGTGATTGCGAGTGTGGGCCACATGACAAAACTATTCCACACGTCATGTCATGTGGCAACCACAAAAGTAAAGTGAGGTGCCACATGGCAAGCATAGGAATGAAGACTCTGCTAGTTCCGGCTTTAGTTATATATCATAGATGAATGGGGAATATAAATACTATCATAATGTAATTGCGTAAAATTAATAAACTTAAAATTTTTTTGAAGTCATGCAAAGACAACGAAGCCAACTTTGAAATACATTCGGAAGATAATAAAAATTTCATGTACTCAATTCAAATCTAGCTTTGACTTTCTATTAAGAAACTAGTGGCATGCCCCTACTGGATCACTTATATTGATGTAGTTGTGCACACATTACACTCATTACTGGCAAAGTTCCTAACAAAATACTCTATTATATCCACTTAGAAGTGCTGCTCCTTAAGAAATTATTTAAGCAATTAAAAATGCCTCGTTTTACAGAATGGTGCATTCAAACTTTTGACTGATCTAATTTTATTGATGCTGGACAAATCCCTGCTGTTTAGGTATGTGCATTGCGTAAGGATCTATTACTTGATGACTACGTGGCCTACCACCACTTAACCAGCTACTCCTTGGGTGTCTTTACCTCTATATACATGTCAACGGGTAGGCTCGTTATATTTTTGTTTCCCTTTTGTTCGATCACTATACAATTTTTTGTAAAATAAAAATAGTCTATATGTAAACAACCGACAGTAAATTGCAATTTAAATTTCTCCACTAGGTAGATTTGATCTGATTTTAAGATATATCAATGTCGATAGTTAGAGATATTAGGTTTAGAAAGTGTGTGGACTTTATTTATACTATTATATAAGGTAAAGATGATCTCCTACTAAAAGATTTTAATCTTCTTTTATATTCCTTCCATCAATTATCCTCAATTACTTATTTAACAGATATTATACCATGGACAGATATGTGAAATTGATTATTTTATTTTTTGTCACTCACATTTTCAATTTGAAAAGTCGAATTTTTCTAATGATGCAATGACCTCATACAAAAACTTCAAATCTTGAAATATCTTTCTCTTTCCACATATATGTATAAAACTTCTTTGTATTGTCTATTTTTTGAACAAAAATTGTTTCCTTTGAGTATTTCTAATAAAGTTGTTCGCCTAATTTTTTCAAATGCCAATTTTGCTGCACGTAAAAATATTTCTAACCCAAGTTGTCAGCGTCATTTTGAAAGAAAATAGAAAAGTGGTTTCAAAAACATAGGAACACCACTTCCTTTGGTGTACTAGCCCATATAATACGCATATACATATACAAATGAAGTAGATAATACAAATGTCTATGTAGGTAAATGCTCACCTTAAATTTTTTTACCACTCCTGTGATATTGCCTTCGCTCATATTAAGTCCCACTAATTTCTTTGTGCCAAAGGAAAATTCTGGAATCTACGAAGCACCAGGACATTCAAACCATCTTAGCCAATTAGGAAGACATACAGGACCTTGGAAAGAATTATGCACATTCCGCAAAATGAGCAATCTCAACCTTCTCATTTTTGTAAAAGCATCGGGATCGATACATATCTCTATTGGCTCAAATGGCTCCAACACTATGGCTTTTACAACACAATCTCCCTGTATACAAGACACTTTAGGTCATGCATCTTTAATAATTAGAGTCAAAAATAAAAAGCAAAAGATTTAATCGTATTTGCAAGTCTTACCATGTCGCTTGATAGAACATCAAGAATATCATCATACAACCATAGTCTGCTACGTCTCCTAGGATCATATCGACATTCTTGGTTCACAATATCTATACCCATTGCTTGAATCAAGTCATGCATTTGTAGTGGTCCGTTCTCAATGCTTATCAAGGACCTCTCAATGAGAATATCAAATCCTACAGCTGTCTCAAAATCACAACTGTCAAGAACTTTCTTTATGTAATTACTATGCTTTCCCTTAAAGAAGCAAGCAATGTGGAGAAAAATCTCTTTCTCATTTTCCTCTAGTCCATTATAACTTATTTTGAGCACATCATTAATGGTTTTGTTGGGAAACCTAGAAAGTTTCCTTAGTGTACTTTCCCATACATCTTCTCTTCTACCACATAAGAAGGAACCCAACACCTCAAGTGCTAAAGGAAGGCCTCTAGCATGATTGAGAACACTATCCACCATATCTATCCTAATTTCTAATTTCTGGTGTGTCGGAAAAGCGTGATTGCTAAGTAGCTCGTGAGCTTCACTATCATCGAGTGCTTCAACTTCATACACGTGATCTTGATCAATCCCATGACAAGTTAGCAAATGTTTATCTCTTGTAGTAACAATGATCCTACTTCCATTACCAAACCACTTGCCTTCTCCTGCTAAAGCATTTAATTGGCGCAAGTCATCCACATCATCAAGGACGAGGAGAACTTTCTTGTGACGAAGTCTATGTTGTATTAGATTAATACCTCTATCAACACTGGACACTGCTAATCTTTTTTGTAGTGATAAAATCTCAGATAGTAAGTTTTCTTGCAATTGAACTAAATCCTTGGAATCTTTTGAAGCTTCTCGAACATTTGCCAAAAGACACGAACCCTCAAATTGTCTAAAAATAGCATTGTGAAGAGCTCTTGCTAAAGTTGTCTTCCCTATGCCTCCTTGTCCCCATAATCCCACCATGATAGCATCATCATTAGACTCAAGCTTTAACATTGATTTCAGCTTAACCACTCGGCGATCTATCCCAACCGGATGCTTAGCAACATGCAAAGGTGTTTGGGCTGGGCGAGTAAAGATCTCCTTCAACAATTCTTTGTATAAGCTCTGACTCATCTCTGACAAAAATGAAAAAAGAAGTTGTAGCATCGTTTTAGCAATTTGAATAAGCAAATCACAAGCGGTCACCAGCCAACAATGACAAAACAGTGCATCACATTTTTAGATAATCACTACCAAAACAAAATGTATTCCCGCCAAGTCGAATTAGAACTCCAAGAACTCCACACCAATCAAAACAATTTTAGGTTTCAACTTTTAATCATCCAGTGATTCATGTTCTTTTGATTTATACATGACAATTTACTTATTTTTACTTTTGACTGTTATATGTGATTTATCTACACGCTTAATCAAAAAGAGCTATTTAGGACTTTGAACAATGGTTAAAATTTCTAATAAAAATGATTAAATACCTGAAGCATGATGTCATTGCCTTGCATGGCTTGTACACACTAATTATCCTGTATATGGTGTTGCGAACTTTCTTACTTCTTCCAAAGAAATGGGCTAAATGCAATCCATTGGTCCATGAAGTTTTAACATTTTAGACTTAAAATAATGTGTGTGTTGATTTATTTATTTTTTTGGTAAGGAAATGTGTGTGTTGATTTATTTATTTTTTATTTTTACAAATAATCTTTATATTTACTTGTAAAGATTAGTTTCTTACACAAATTATGAACTCCACTCAACTTACCCATTGTTCAAATGCCATCCGGACAAGCTACCGGCGTCGAAAAGGGCTTTCTTCCATCTCTTTACTTCCTTTGAATCCTTTCCAAACTTGGACTCATGCTTATCCAAAGCTCTCCCATAACTCTCTCTCCCCCTTCTGACTTCTCTTGGGTCCACGTTATAGAAAACTGGTAGAGCAGTTAGGTTATTTTGCTCCTTGCACTCCATAATCTTTGCCACTTCTTCCAAGCACCATTGTGAGGAAGCGTAATCCTCCGAGAAAACGATGATTGTGATGCATGATTCTTCGATGGCCTTCATAAGCGCCGGCGATATTTGATCTCCCCTCCTCAATTCCTCACTATCAATGAAAGTGTATATTCCATTCTGGTCTAAAGTTTTGTAGAGATGACTGATAAAGTTGTTGCGTAAATCCTTACCTCTAAAACTCAAGAGCACGTCGTAAATCCCTTTGGATTTCGATGAAGAAGCCATTGGACGATGGAGTATAACAATCAGCAAAGAGTACTAGCTTAAGATTTGACAGAGTGTTTTACCAGGCGGTTCTTTCACCACTAGATCTTCTTATTGAATTATTCTTATAATAGAGTGTTGGGATTTTGGCACAAATTCCCATAAAATTGAATGAGAAGTGTGTGGGTGAAAGTGTCCCACATAGGGTAGAAGAGAGATGGGAGATGGGTTCATATAGTTGAGCCTCACAAATGGGTTTGGGCCCCAAGGGGTACCCCACTTTTGTGGAAGAGAGAGGACTTACATCAAGCTCGGTCCACTTCCCCCGCGCGCGCGCCGGCTCGGTTCGGGTCCGGGGTCCGCTCTCTCTCGGTTTTTATTTTATTTCGACCAGACACGTTGGAATTTTTTTTTATTATTATTATTTTTTTGGACAAAACGAACGTGTCTGTTCGTGAGTTCGGTTCGACCGAACGGAAAAACCGAAAGCCCCTCTTGACTGTTCACGAACCGAACCGGTTCAAGCAAACCGCCGGCGACCTTTCACTCTCGCAACTCTTCAATTTTCGCCATATATCCGAACGGTTTAGTTCGGTGAGTGACACTTCGTGACATTAGCACTCTTCGTGGCATACATACTCCCGCGAGACATTTTCCCGAAAAACACACACGCATATTCACTTCATCATTCTCATCTTGTGCGATTGTTCTGCGAAATTGCATTCGTCGGAGTCCTCCAGATACGTACCGCTTCGGAGGAACGAGATCTGTTCTATCCTGGGAGACGATTGTCCGATAACCTCGGGTACGGATTGAGGGGCCAAATTCGTCTTAAGGAAACGACGTCATTTCGTCGGGCTCGGACCAACATTCCATTTATTAGGTTGTGCTGTTTCAGGTTTGTTTTCCTAACATTTGTTATTTCGTTTATAGTATACGAACTTAGCCGAACTACATTACAATAGACTTTCAACAATCTTAAGACGAATTTTGTTTCGGTTCTATTCGTATGCTACTAAGATAATACTAGAATTCTGTACACTTCGTATGTTCCTTATCTAGTATTCTCTACACTTCGTATTCTACTTCGGTTCCTTTGTATTCCGTCTACAAGTATATGTTACAATTTTTTCATTTCTGTTCGTATTAAAATTTTGAACGAACAGAATTGTTCGTAGTCATATATTACCGATTCTTTCCGTTAATATATTTTCTGTTTATGTTTTCAGAAATGGCTTCGACTTTGACTCCGGTAAACCCTATTCCGAATCATAGAGAAAAGCCAGAAAAGTTCAATGGTACGGATTTCAAGAGATGGCAACAAAAGATGTTGTTCTATCTCACAACCTTGAACTTGGCTAGATTCCTCAATGAGGATGGTCCTAAATTGGACGTTGGAGAGACAAATAAAGAAAAGGTTGCTGCTGTTGATGCATGGAATCATTCTGACTTCCTATGTCACAACTATGTCCTCAACGGTCTAGACAATACTCTCTATAACGTCTATAGTCCGCTAAAAACGGCTAAGGAGTTATGGAATAGTCTGGACAAGAAATACAAAACCGAAGATGCCGGATTGAAGAAATTCATTGTCGGTAAATTTTTGGACTTCAAGATGGTTGATTCAAGGACCGTCTTAAGTTAGGTTCAAGAGCTTCAAGTGATTATGCATGATATTCATGCTGAAGGAATGACTCTAAGTGAGTCATTTCAAGTGGCTGCCTTCATTGAAAAACTGCCACCATCCTGGAGAGATTTCAAAAATTATCTCAAACACAAGAGAAAGGAGCTGTCACTTGAAGATTTGATTGTTCGGTTGAGGATAAAGGAAGACAATAGGAATTCCGAGAAGAAAGTTGGCAACAATCTGGCGGTCTCAAGAGCCAATGTTGTTGAAGAAGGATCAAAACCTAACAAGAAGAGGAAAACCTATGGACAAGGATCCACCCAAGGCTTGAAAAAATTCATTGGAAAATGCTTCAATTGTGGAAAGTCTGGACATCGTGCCAAAGACTGTAGAGCCAAGAAAAGGAAGGTGACTCAGGCGAATGTGGTGGACCAGATTTCCAATAGTGTTGATGATATCAATCTTACTACTATGATATCCGAGTGCAACATGGTGGAAACCCCAAAGAATGGTGGATTGATACCGGAGCAACTCGTCATATTTGCGCCAATAAATCGATGTTCTCATCTTACATGCCTATGGAAGGTGATGAAAAACTCTATATGGGTAATTCATCGACCTCTAAGGTTAAAGGTGTTGGAAAGGTTGCTCTCAAGATGACATCTAGGAAAGTTGTGATACTAAACAATGTGCTACATGTGCCAGACATATGCAAGAATTTAGTGTCCGGATCTCTTCTTAGCAAGAATGGCTTCAAGTTGGTTTTTGTATCCGATAAGTTTGTACTCTCCAAGAATGAGATGTATGTAGGAAAGGGTTACCTTAGTGATGGTTTGTTTAAGCTGAATGTAATGATTGTTGTACCCAATGATGTTATGAATAAAGTTGTTTCTGCTTATGTGCTTGAGTCTCCTAATTTATGGCATGCTAGATTAGGACACGTTAATTATAAATCGATAAAGAAATTAATGAACATGGGATTATTGCCAAAATTTGATTGTTCAAGTGAGAAATGCCAAGTGTGTGTTGAATCTAAATTTTCTAAGCCTCCGTTTCATTCTATAGACAATAGAGTCTCAGAACCTTTAGATTTAATACACACAGATATATGCCATATGAAATCAATACCGTCAAGAGGTGGTAATAAGTATTTTATTATTTTTATAGATGACTGCTCAAGGTATTGTTATGTCTATTTGCTTAGTAGCAAAGATGAGGCTGTGAATGCTTTTAAGACTTATAAGTCCGAAGTTGAAACTCAATTGAACAAGAAAATTAAAATCATAAGAAGTGACAGAGGAGGTGAATATGAATTTCCTTTTGAGGAAATTTGTACCGAGTTTGGTATTGTTCACCAAACGAATGCTCCTTATACACCACAATCAAATGGTGTGGCGGAAAGGAAAAACCGGTCTTTAAAGGAAACAATGAATGCATTGTTGAATAGTTCCGGTTTACCACAGAATTTGTGGGGGGAAGCTGTTTTGACGGCGAATTTTATTTTAAATAGAGTACCCCACAGAAAGACACAACAAACTCCTTATGAGAAATGGAAAGGCAGAATGCCTAACTTGAATTATCTCAAAGTGTGGGGGTGTTTAGCTAAGGTTGCGGTCCCTAAGCCTAAAAAGGTTAAGATAGGACCAAAGACTGTTGATTGTGTCTTTATCGGATATGCTCAAAATAGCAATGCATATCGTTTTCTTGTTCACAAGTCAGAGATCCCAGATATACATGTCAATACGATCATTGAATCAAGGGACGCTTCGTTCTTTGAAAATATATTTCCGTATAACATAGTATATGAGTCAATTGATAATAATAAGAGGTCTCGAGATACTATATCTAGAAGTGATCCAATGGAGGATGAACCTAGACGTAGTAAAAGACAAAGGACTTCCACGTCTTTTGGACCTGATTTCTTAACGTACCTGTTGGAGAATGAGCCTCGGACATTCAAAGAAGTTGTGACTTCACTAGAAGCCCCGTTCTGGAAAGAAGCTATCAATAGTGAAGTTGAATCCATCTTGTCAAACCATACATGGGAATTAGTTGACCTTCCTCCTGGTAATAAACCACTACAATGTAAGTGGATTTTCAAGAGGAAAATGAAAGCGGATGGTACTATTGATAAATATAAGGCTAGGCTTGTAGTAAAAGGATACAAGCAATGAGAAGGTCTTGATTATTTTGATACTTATTCACCTGTTACTAGAATTACATCTATAAGGATGCTAATTGCTATAGCAGCGGTGTATAAGCTTGAAATCCATCAAATGGATGTGAAAACGGCCTTCTTAAACGGGGATTTGGAAGAAGAAATATATTTGGAACAACCCGAAGGGTTCATTGTTCCGGGACAAGAGCAGAAAGTATGTCGGCTTATCAAGTCACTCTATGGATTGAAACAAGCACCAAAACAATGGCATGCTAAATTCGACGAAGTCATGTTGTCGAATGGTTTTAAGATTAATGAGTGTGATAAATGTGTGTATGGTTTTGCCATTTTGTGCTTATATGTAGACGACATGCTTATAATGAGCAGCGATAGTGAGGTTGTTAAGGTGACCAAACGCATGCTCACAAGTAAATTTGATATGAAAGATATGGGGGTTGCAGATGTTATTTTAGGAGTTAAAATCCATAAGACATATGGAGGATTAGCTCTATCACAATCCCATTATATTGAGACGATTCTTGAAAAGTGCAAGAATCTAGATATTGTACCAGTAAAGACTCCGATAGATATTAATTTACATCTTTCAAAGAATACTGGTGAAAGTAAGGCTCAAAATGAGTATGCTAGTATACTAGGCAGTTTAATGTATGTCATGAACTGTACTAGGCCGGACATAGCTTGTGCTGTGAGCAAGCTAAGTCGATTTACAATTAGTCCAAATGAAAATCATTGGAAAGCTATGAAACGTTTATTGGGCTATTTGAAGTATACTCAAGATTATGCTTTGCATTACACAGAATATCTAGCGGTACTTGAAGGATATTGTGATGCAAATTGGATAACCGGCACTAAAGACACAAAATCAACAAGTGGATATGTATTCACACTTGGGGGAGCGGCAGTGTCTTGGAAATCATTCAAACAAACTTGTATTGCTAGATCCACTATGGAATCAGAATTTATTGTTTTGGATAAAGCCGGTGAAGAAGCAGAGTGGCTTCGAAATTTCTTGGAAGATATTCCTAATTGGCCTAAACCAATGCCCGCTGTATGTATACATTGTGACAGTCAAGCGGCAATAGGAATGGCAAGAAATGTCATGTATAACGGTAAGTCTCGACACATACGTCGAAGACATGACACAGTAAGACAACTTCTTTCTAGTGGAATTATCACCATTGACTATGTGAAGTCAAAAGATAATATTGCGGATCCATTGACAAAAGGCTTAACTAGAGAGATGGTTGTAAAAACATCAAGGGGAATGGGTTTAAGGCCTATAAATAAGTCATCATAGCGGAAACCCTACCTAGTTGACTGGAGATCCCAAGATCTAGGTTCAAAGGGACAACTAAGTTATGTAGACAGTGTAGAGTACTGTCAAAGTTTTTACTCATTCCCGGATGAAGACAGTACTAATATATGAAGGTTAAGCAAAAGCTTTTAATGATTCTGAATTGAGTATGTGATATACTATATGTTCATAAATCACTTATGTAAGTGTGAAGTGAGGGCCGCTTCTGTGAGAATTGAAAAGGCCGAATTCTCTAAAACACTCATGAGACCAGGCGGTGTTCATGGCCAAAACGAACACAACAGTGAGAACCAATTTTGTTCGAGAAATAGTTGTGTGATTTCTATTGTCTAGGCTTACACAAAAGGTCGACAGTTCAAAGACATCAAGTCTACTGATTGACCGAGTAAGTCCGATAGGTTTCACTAAGGAAAGTTCAAGGTCTCAGACTACTTATCCTGATGCAACGTTTTCTCATGGAATAATCGCACATTGCATCTCATGCATACACAAAGAGTCATGATATCTGAACTTCTCATTCATGTGGGGGATTGTTGGGATTTTGGCACAAATTCCCATAAAATTGAATGAGAAGTGTGTGGGTGAAAGTGTCCCACATAAGGTAGAAGAGAGATGGGAGATGGGTTCATATAGTTGAGCCTCACAAATGGGTTTGGACCCCAAGGGGTACCCCACTTTTGTGGAAGAGAGAGGACTTACATCAAGCTCGGTCCACTTCCCCCCGCGCGCCGCCGTCCGTCCGGCTCGGTTCGGGTCCGGGGTCCGCTCTCTCTCGGTTTTTATTTTATTTCGACCAGACACGTTGGAATTTATTTTTTTTATTATTTTTTTTTTGGACAAAACGAACGTGTCTGTTCGTGAGTTCGGTTCGACCGAACGGAAAAAAGCCCCTCGTGACTGTTCGCGAACCGAACCGGTTCAAGCAAACCGCCGGCGACCTTTCACTCTCGATACGTACCGCTTCAGAGGAACGAGATCCGCTCTATCCTGGGAGACGATTGTCCGATATCCTCGGGTACGGATTGAGGGGCCAAATTCGTCTTAAGGACACGACGTCATTTCGTCGGGCTCGGATCAACATTCCATTTATTAGGTTGTGCTGTTTCAGGTTTGTTTTCCTAACATTTGTTATTTCGTTTATAGTATACGAACTTAGCCGAACTACATTACAATAGACTTTCAACATAGAGGACGAGGACGCATGACTTTTTGTACTACTTTGGTAAATGGCGATGTTTATGGATGGACCAGCACATCTTCAGGTGTGAACACATGGACTTTTTTTCATTGAAGAACTCGTACCACCGCGTTAATCGGACTGTCAGAGTGACACAAGCTTTTTTGTGGCTGACAAAAGTAGTGAATAGTGTAGATCAGTACTGGTCCTAGTGGACTCAATTATTGCACCCACCGACAAACAACACTAGGCCATAGGCTCACACATAAACGAGGCCTGACTTTATAAAAAAAAACTAAAATAAATTTTATCTTAAACAAAAATTCGAAATAATCATTTAATTTTAAATAAGAATTTGACTTATTGGCCCGTGAATAGGGTTAATTCCAAAAAAAAACACCAACTTTAGGTCGAGGGACAATTCTGGCCCGAACTTTTTTTTGTTCCATAAAAAAGCATCAACTTTAGGTCGAGGGACAATTATGGCCCGAACTTTTTTTTGTCTCGTAAAAAAGCACCAACTTTAGGTTGAGGGACAATTCTGGCCCAAACTTTTTTTTGTCTCGTAAAAAAGCACCAACTTTAGGTTGAGGGACAATTCTGGCCCAAACTTTTTTTTGTCTCGTAAAAAAGCACCAACTTTCACTTAAATCTCAAATTTGGCCGTTATTAACTTAAAATCATTGATTTTACAACTTGACTATTCCACCTTAGCAATAAATCCACGTGACTTGCTGATCGGATTTAAAGCATTATTCATTGCCTTATTTTCTAAACCACCGCTTGAAGAATAACGGTAAAACTGTTCGTCTCCTTCACTTTATCGGCAGGTCAAAAATATCTCCCAGATTAAATCTTTCTAGCCAAACTTCATCGTTTTGTCGTAATTTGAAACTGTAGACCACCGCCTGTCGACAAACACCATGGAAGAGATTCGCTAGGCTCACCACCATAACTTTTTTTCTTAAACAGGGGTAACTTCGTACAGAAAATCAATAGGGGGCCAAATTTGGGATTTAAATGAAAGTTTGTGCTTTTTTACGAGACTAAAAAAAATTCGGGTCAGAATTGTCCCTCCATCTAAAGTTGATGCTTTTTTATGAGATAAAAAAAAGTTCGGGCCAAAATTGTCCCTCGACCTAAAGTTGGTGCTTTTTTATGGAACAAAAAAAAGTTCGGGCCAGAATTGTCCTTCCACCTAAAGTTTGTGCTTTTTTTTGGAATTAACCCCCCGTGAATATATGCATCTCCCGTACGAATTTTGGCAGCCGTCTGGATAATTTTGTCCAAAGATATTTATTTTTCTTTCTCTTTTACCCTATTCATCTTCTTCTTGATCCGAGCCATGGTGTCCCTATTCATCATCTTCTTCATCAATGTTGATGATAGGCATTGCCCAAATCAAGAACACCGGAATCGGGGCGTACCATTTTCCGTGTTCTCTCGGGCAGACAGACAAAGAGACATCTACCAACGACTGTGGTGTGAGTAGCAAATGAGAGAAGTTTCTGTGAGATAAAAGGCAAAATTGGGCTCACCAAATTTTTTATAAGGATTTTGGGATTGTTCATCCCTCGGTAAGTTAGGCTCTTATTTGAGACTAAATGACTAATTCAAATTCTTATTTGAAACAAAATTCACTCTAAATCCTTTTTTGAAAAAACGATAACACTTCATACCTCTCTTTGGAATTTTTGCCTGATAACAAATTTGGTGGCTTCCTCGAAATTTCATCCCTAATGTCACGCCCCGCACTTCTCGGTGCGCCACATCCCTCGCAGAGGTCGATTTGTGTGCGACGTCCCAGGACGCGTCGCCGACCCAACACCCAACACAGAGATAAACAGCACATGCGGAAGCAATTAAAACTACCCGTACATATATCAATACATGACCAAGGGTATCCCCAAAATCAACACTTGTACTAAAACCGAAATTCATTTACAATATTCATATACAGCCCAACTACCAAAAATCAAAAGCAGTTCTAGGCCACTACTAACAAAAGGGAATAAGTGGCTCGGGCTCAAGCACTACAACTAGCCGAGGTCTTCTCCCAAAAATGCATCCGGAGACCTGTCATCCTCAAGGCCGGGGATCTGAAAATGTCGGTTTTACAACAACCGTGAGAATAAATCTCAGCGAGTAATTCCCTAAACCTAAACTAGGCTAACATGCACCTCCTGACAAGTACTAGACAGACAGCACACAAACTAGACAGTACATGACTCAGGCCCTCGGCCCGAATCTAGAAATCACATGACCCTGCAGGTTAGGCATTCCACGAATACTAACAAACACGCAACAGAACTGGACCACAGTATATGTACACGCATTCCCATGTCACAGCGCATGTTATGCATATGCCAGTGCTCGCACTCATGTTCATGCCTCATCAATGCATTACCGCATACTTGCACACTAACACTCAGTCATTTCTCAATTTCTCCTCCGACCCGCGTTAAACGCATCAGGTCCGACCCGCGTAATACGCATCAGGTCTATTTCTTTAATCACAACACTCCGTGGCCCGCGTTAAAACGCATCACTGGCCCAGTGTCTCTAGCCCGCGTCAAAACGCATCAGGCGCAACACCGATCTCCTCACGAACCAGAGCCCGCGTAAAACGCATCAGGTTGGTCGTCTTCCGGGCGTACCGGGCATCGTCCCGCGTAACACGCATCAGGACGGCATTCACTACCCCGCGTAACACGCATCAGGGTTTATGTGATCACCCACTCACAAGCACCAGTTCTTATCTGAACCCCGCGTAACACGCATCAGGGCAAATTTAAGTGATCACAATGCACATGTCACTCGGGCACACTTATAAATGCAAATGCCGTGCCAATGCTTGAGATGTGCAGCCATGGCCATAAAGTTCACACTTGGGCATCCACATGCGTGAATTACGAGATAACACACTCAATTTGCACCGCGCCTATTTAATTCCATAAACCAGCATGCCCACTCAGACAATCAATTTCAATTCAACCACGGCATTAACTCAATACGTAATTCATGCACAACATTCGCACAATTTAATCAACATGAAACCACGCACCCGAGGCCCACCAAAATACTCTATTCTTAGTCACACCAGGCACAGGGCACTACGTCACGAAATTGATCACAACCAAGTACAATTTAGCCACAATTAAACCTCGAATTTATCGCGCCTTGTCCAATTAAAATCCTGATATGGTTAGCCTCCAAACCGACTAATCTGGGCCTATAAATATCCTCAAAATAATCCATTACATTCCGCAAGTATTAGTCTAATTGACCACCACAAAGTCAAATACGGCACGCGTCAAAATTCCTCATATTTAACCCCGAATAATCCGAATTTGGGTCGATTTGATCCAAATTATCCAACCCATTCATCGCGTCTCTCGGGCCACTAATCCTCCATTAACTCAACATATTAATCCACCAAATTGTCTCAAATCCAAGCCCTAATCAAATCCACAATTTAACCCCTAAATTAACCCCTAAAATACCCTAATTAACCCCTAAACCGGTCTAGAAATGTAAATTAGCCTAATTAGGGTTTAGGGTTGTACTCACCGGGTGTCCGACGCTTAAAACGGGCCGGACGAGCCGATTTGGGCTCGGGTGAACAGTACCCGCCGGAACAGTGTCGCCGGAACAGTAACGCCGGCGGTGAACAGTACTCCGGCGTGAACAGTGTACCGAAAAGAGGAACGGCGGCTAGGGCGTGGACTCGGGGGCGGCTCGGCGAGGCTGGTGGCTGGCTGGTCGACCGGGGCAGCGACCGGCGGCGGCAGTGACGCGGCGGCGACGGCCCGGCGCTCCGGCGAGGGCCTTCCACGGCCGAGCAGGGGAGAGAGAGAGACCGGGAGAGGGAGAAAGGAAGAGAGGGGCTGAGGTGTGTGGGGGGGGGGTGACGGTGGCCGGCGGACGGGCTGGGGTGGTGGCCAAGCGGCAGCGCACGGCGGCGCACGGCGACGGGCAACAGCCCAGAACAGGGGAACTCGGGGGAGAGAAGAACAGTTGGGAGAGGGAAGGAGCGGACGGGGCGGCAGCCGGCGCGGCGGAGGCCGGCGAGGCGACAGCGGCTGTCGGAACGGCCGAGGGGACGGCGGCGACGGCCAGGCACGGCCGGGGGCAGCGACGGGCGGCGAGCCGCGGCGGCGAGCTCGCGCCGCGCGTGCGCCTCGCTGCTGCGCACGCGCCTCGCGGGCCGGCGAGGCTGGCCGGCGGGACTGGCGGCGACGGTGCGCGGCGCGGCGGCTGGGCGTGGTGGTCCGGCGCGGTGGTCAGGCGAGCAGAGGAGCAGCAGCAGCAGCAGGAGTGGACGCAGCAAATGAAGAAAAAGAAACAAGGAAGAAGAAGAGAAGGAGAAGAGAAAGAAGGAGGAGGGAGGAGAGAGAAGGGGGAGTGGTTGGTCTGCATGTGCAGAACGGGAAGGGGGGACGTGACGCGCGCATTGGGAACGCGCGCGGCAGAGGGGGAGGGGAGAGAGAGAGAAAGAGAGAGAGAGAGAGAGAAAGAGAAAGAAAGAGGAGAGAGAGAGACGTGCGGAGTGGACGTTTCGGCAGAGAGATAGGAGAGAGAAAAGAGAGAGTGAAAAGTTTAAATTTTTAAACTTTAAGCGCGAATCAACGGACACGGTCCAAATTAAAAGTCGACCTATCGGTCCCGATTTAATTCGGGAAAAAGGCCTAACGGTCCCCGAAAAATCTCAACAATATTCTAGGGCACACGGCCAAAATAAAACAACCCAAACCACACTACGAGGGAGGTCTATCAGTCCAAATTTGTACCCGATCCAAAAATTCACTTTCTCACTAATCTTGATATTGTCGATACTGGCCACAATAATTTCGACACTGTCCAATTTATTTCGTCCCGAAACTCCCGAAAATTGACTGCCAAATTTAGGGTATAATAAATGACCAAATTCGATCGAGTGCGATTCTAGCAAAATTTCTAATTTTAAAAAAATAAGGTCCCGAGAGTGATCAGTTCCCGGGCGAAATTTTATTATAAGCGCACTGACGAATTACACGTTTTATAATTCCCAAAAATTGGCCAAAGTCCGGACTGTTACAATTCTTCCCCCCTTACAAAAATTTCGTCCTCGAAATTTACAATCCCAACCCGACTACTCAAACAAATGGGGGTATTGGTGTCGCATCACTTCCTCGCTTTCCCATGTGGCGCCTTCCGTCCCGTGATGTTCCCAAATGACTTTGACCAACGGAATCGTCTTGTTCCTCAACACTTGCTCCTTCCTGTCATCGATTCGCACCGGTTTTTCCACATATGAAACTCTGTCGTCCACGTCTATTACTTCATAATTCAGCACGTGGGTCGGATCCGGTTCGTACTTCCTCAACATCGACACGTGGAAGACGTTATGAACCTGTGACAAATTTGGCGGCAAGGCTAGACGATAGGCCAACGTTCCAACCCTTTCCAAAATCTCAAATGGGCCTATGTATCTTGGACTCAGCTTTCCTTTCTTGCCAAACCGAGACTGTCCTCTCATTGGCGAGATCTTGAGAAACACATGATCGCCAACTTGAAACTCCAATGGTCTACGCCTTCGGTCCGCGTAGCTTTTCTGACGACTCTGAGCTGTCCTCAACCTTTCCCGAATAATCTTCACCGATTCCACTGACTGTTGAACCAACTCTGGACCCGTTATACTTCTTTCTCCTACTTCATCCCAACACAACGGTGTCCTGCAAGCCCTGCCATATAATGCCTCAAACGGCGCCATTCTGATACTCTGTTGAAAACTGTTATTGTACGCAAATTCCACTAAGTGTAACTGTTCTTCCCATTTGCCCTGAAAATCCAGCACACACGCTCTTAGCATATCTTCCAAAGTCTGAATAGTCCTTTCAGACTGGCCATCCGTCTGAGGATGATAGGCCGTACTGAATTGTAACTTAGTTCCCATGGCAGATTGCAGACTTTTCCAGAAATTTGCAGTAAATCTGGGATCACGGTCCGAAGTGATTGATACTGGTACTCCATGAAGACGAACTATCTGACGCACGTATAATTCTGCCAACCTTTCTAGCTCGAAGTCCTTTCGCACTGCCAGGAAGTGCGCTGACTTGGTCAGTCTATCCACTATCACCCAAATGGCGTCGTGTCCCCTCTGGCTTCTTGGTAGTCCCGTTACAAAGTCCATTGTGATGTGTTCCCACTTCCATTCTGGGATTTCTAACGGTTGCAACATTCCACCCGGCTTGCAATGCTGTGCTTTCACCTGTTGGCACGTCAAACACTTGGCTACATGCTTAGCCACGTCCACCTTCATTCCGTTCCACCAATAGTGCTGTCGGAGATTCTGGTACATCTTAGTGCTGCCCGGGTGAATACTATAATTGCTCCTATGAGCTTCCGACAAAATCTCTTCTTTGAGCCCCAAATCATCGGGCACGCACAAACGTCCTCGAAATTTAAGAATTCCATCCTCGGACACCTGAAAGTCCGGCCTCCTCTTAGTGTCATCCATACTCAAAATTTTCTGAATCTCAACGTCCGTAGACTGCAACACCTTAATCTTCGTTTGTACTTCCGGCTCAATTCTCAATGTCGCCATCAGACCGGAGAGGTGTCCTACCTCAAACTTAAACTCTGAGTCCCGTGCTCTCTCTAATAAAGTCCACTCTTTAACCAGCAAATGCGCGATGCTCGATTTCCTGCTCAAGGCATCCGCTACCCGGTTGGCCTTTCCGGGGTGATACAATATGTCGCAGTCGTAGTCCTTCAACAATTCCATCCAGCGCCTCTGCCTCATATTGAGTTCCTTCTGCGAAAATAAGTACTTGAGGCTCTGATGGTCCGTGTAGATCTGGAACCTTTCGCCACATAAGTAATGCCTCCAAATTTTGAGTGCGAAAATAATTGCTGCCAGTTCCAAGTCGTGGGTCGGGTAGTTCATCTCATGAGGTCTTAACTGCCGCGATGCATAAGCAACCACTCTTCCATGTTACATTAGCACGCATCCCAATCCTCTAAGCGAAGCATCACTATAAATCTCATACCCGCCCGGTCCTAATGGAATCGTCAATACTGGCGCTGTCGTCAATCTCTGTTTCAGCTCCTGAAAACTCTCCTCGCACTTTTCAGTCCATTCAAACTTGGTTTCCTTCTTCAGCAACTTCGTCAACGGTGTGGCTATCGCTGAGAATCTCTCCACAAACCTCCGATAATAGCCTGCCAGTCCTAGAAAGCTTCGAACCTCAGTAACTGTCGTCGGTCTCGGCCAGTCCATTACTGCTTCAATCTTTGCTGGGTCCACGGAGATTCCTTCCCCGGATATTATATGCCCAAGAAATGCCACTCGGTTCAGCCAAAACTCGCACTTGCTAAACTTAGCATACAGTGCGTGCTTCCTTAACGTCTGTAGAACCTTTTCCAAGTGTACTTCGTGTTCCTCGGAACTCTTCGAATACACTAAAATGTCGTCTATGAATACAATGACGAACTGGTCCAAGAATTCCTTGAATACCCGGTTCATTAGGTCCATAAAAGCAGCAGGGGCATTAGTCAGTCCAAAAGGCATCACTGTGAACTCATAGTGCCCATATCTAGTCCTGAATGCTGTCTTTGGAATATCCTCCTTTTGGATCCTTAACTGGTGATATCCTGTCCTCAAGTCAATCTTAGAAAACACCGATGCTCCTTGTAACTGGTCGAACAGGTCGTCAATCCTTGGAAGGGGATACTTATTCTTGACCGTCACTTGATTTAGCTGACGGTAGTCGATGCACAACCTTAGCGACCCATCCTTCTTTCTGACGAATAATACCGGCGCTCCCCATGGAGACGCACTCGGTCGGATAAAACCCTTGTCCAATAGTTCCTGCATCTGGACCTTCAATTCCTTCAACTCTGACAACGACATCCGGTAGGGCGGCTTCGAGATTGGCTCAGTCCCAGGAGCCAACTCGATAACAAATTCTACTTCCCTTTCTGGCGGTAATCCCGACAATTCCTGAGGAAAGACATCGGGAAAATTGCACACCACTGGTATATTCTCAAGCAGCACTTCACCTGCTGATGGATCGACCACACTGGCTAAATAGCCTTGACAGCCCTCATCCAACAACTTAGTTGCTTCCACCGACGAAACCCAAGGGATCGAGGTTCCTCCCCGACTCCCTACAAATTCAAATCTAGGGCGTCCAGCCGGGCTAAACTGGATCACCCTGGTACTACAGTCCATTACGGCATTCTGCTTAACTAACCAGTCCATGCCCACAATCAAGTCAAAATCATACATGTGTAACACTGCCAAGTCTATCCTGCTTTCTACGCCACCAACTACTATCTCACAATTCGGGCATCCTAGCGATATGCATATCTTATCCTTCAACGGCGTAGTCACACACAATTGCACTTCTAACATAACAGGCTTTAATCCAGTCAATTCAACAAACTGAGCAGAGATAAATGAATGAGATGCTCCCGGATCAAATAATGCATAAGCTATATGGTGGCACAGAGAAACCATACCTGTGACCACCCCTGGCGCATTTTCCACTTCCCTTCGCGCCATTGCATACACCCGTCCTTGCGCTGGCGGCCTACCCATGATAGCCGGCGGGACACTCCCAGGCTGGTTCCCAATTCGAAGCGGTTGTTGCATCGGGATTCCCATGGGGCGTTGTTGAGGGCAATTTCTGATCTGATGATCCGTACTCCCACACTTGAAGCAAGCCCCAAATCTGTTCTGTTGATGGTTCGGCTTCCCGATGTCCCTCCTAATCGGTGGGACAAATCGCCTATTTCCAGCCATCGGTTTCTTCCCAAAACGGCGATTGTCTCTAGCCGGGGCGAACCGCGATCCAAAGGCGGCTGCCCTATCAGTCTGATCCCGCTCTATAGCCTGTGCCCGTTCATACATCTCGCTGTAGTCCTTGATGTTCAGCGATATCATTTGACTCCTCAGGTCCGGTTTCAGTCCATCTCGGAATCTCCGCGCCTTGTCCTCAGGGTGTTCTACCATCCTTAGCGCGAACCTTGACAGTCTTGTGAATTCTGCTTCGTACTGATCAACTGTCATAGATCCCTGGCGGAGTCTCATGAACTCTGCCAACTTCCTCTCTCTAGCACTCTCCAAGAAGAACTTTCCCAAAAAGCTCTCAGAAAATATGGCCCACGTCTGAGCAGTTCCCTCGGGGAACACCCTTCCTTTAGTGGCCTTCCACCAATCATTGGCGTTGTCCTGTAGCTGGTACACGGCCAATGTTACCTTTTCGACCTCAGTGCACCCTAGCACTTCGAAGGCCTTCTCCAGCTCCTCAACCCAACGGGGTGCGGTCTCAGGGTCACCCTTGCCATTGAACCTCGGCGGTTTCAGTTTCAAGAACTGCTCTACCAATTTAGACATTGGTCTGACTACATTCACTGGGCCTGGAATTGGGTTCTCCACATTTCCTTGATTTCCACCATTTCCATTATTCCCATTGTTTCCATTGGCCCCATTAGCAGCAGCGATGGCAGCCTCAACAGCAGCAGCAATCGTGGCATTTCTTTCCTGCTCTAGTCTACCACCCAAAATCCCAGCTTCCTCAAGGGCCCTCAGAATTCCATCTACCCTCGGATCCTCGGCCACTCTCACTTGTGGTTCAACACGATCCGGCTCAGGACCTCGACCTCGACCTCTACCTCTTCTACGGCCTCGACCTCTGCCTCGTCCTTGGTTACTCGTCTCTCCAACTTGCAGGTCCATCTTCCTGCTATAATTCCCACATCGGGATTAGAGACTTAACCCAAGCTAAACCGGTCTAAGGCCCTAGGCAAGGAGCTTAACACTACAGCAATCACTCACTCAGCATGCAATTGAGCATAAATGGCACATGACCTCAGTTACAGAACACGTGTACTAACCTCGAGTCCCGACGCACCTGCACTTCACGGGTCAATTAACGCAGCCAATCAATCACGACACAGACAGTCAGGAGGTACACTTAGCACACGAGGTCAACTTATTGGCTACCCAAGGTCATCGCTCCTTATTACTCCAGGCTTCGACCTAATTGGATCGAGCTGACCTTGCTCTGATACCAAATCAAACGGGGATGTCACGCCCCGCACTTCTCGGTGCGCCACATCCCTCGCAGAGGTCGATTTGTGTGCGACGTCCCAGGACGCGTCGCCGACCCAACACCCAACACAGAGATAAACAGCACATGCGGAAGCAATTAAAACTACCCGTACATATATCAATACATGACCAAGGGTATCCCCAAAATCAACACTTGTACTAAAACCGAAATTCATTTACAATATTCATATACAGCCCAACTACCAAAAATCAAAAGCAGTTCTAGGCCACTACTAACAAAAGGGAATAAGTGGCTCGGGCTCAAGCACTACAACTAGCCGAGGTCTTCTCCCAAAAATGCATCCGGAGACCTGTCATCCTCAAGGCCGGGGATCTGAAAATGTCGGTTTTACAACAACCGTGAGAATAAATCTCAGCGAGTAATTCCCTAAACCTAAACTAGGCTAACATGCACCTCCTGACAAGTACTAGACAGACAGCACACAAACTAGACAGTACATGACTCAGGCCCTCGGCCCGAATCTAGAAATCACATGACCCTGCAGGTTAGGCATTCCACGAATACTAACAAACACGCAACAGAACTGGACCACAGTATATGTACACGCATTCCCATGTCACAGCGCATGTTATGCATATGCCAGTGCTCGCACTCATGTTCATGCCTCATCAATGCATTACCGCATACTTGCACACTAGCACTCAGTCATTTCTCAATTTCTCCTCCGACCCGCGTTAAACGCATCAGGTCCGACCCGCGTAATACGCATCAGGTCTATTTCTTTAATCACAACACTCCGTGGCCCGCGTTAAAACGCATCACTGGCCCAGTGTCTCTAGCCCGCGTCAAAACGCATCAGGCGCAACACCGATCTCCTCACGAACCAGAGCCCGCGTAAAACGCATCAGGTTGGTCGTCTTCCGGGCGTACCGGGCATCGTCCCGCGTAACACGCATCAGGACGGCATTCACTACCCCGCGTAACACGCATCAGGGTTTATGTGATCACCCACTCACAAGCACCAGTTCTTATCTGAACCCCGCGTAACACGCATCAGGGCAAATTTAAGTGATCACAATGCACATGTCACTCGGGCACACTTATAAATGCAAATGCCGTGCCAATGCTTGAGATGTGCAGCCATGGCCATAAAGTTCACACTTGGGCATCCACATGCGTGAATTACGAGATAACACACTCAATTTGCACCGCGCCTATTTAATTCCATAAACCAGCATGCCCACTCAGACAATCAATTTCAATTCAACCACGGCATTAACTCAATACGTAATTCATGCACAACATTCGCACAATTTAATCAACATGAAACCACGCACCCGAGGCCCACCAAAATACTCTATTCTTAGTCACACCAGGCACAGGGCACTACGTCACGAAATTGATCACAACCAAGTACAATTTAGCCACAATTAAACCTCGAATTGATCGCGCCTTGTCCAATTAAAATCCTGATATGGTTAGCCTCCAAACCGACTAATCTGGGCCTATAAATATCCTCAAAATAATCCATTACATTCCGCAAGTATTAGTCTAATTGACCACCACAAAGTCAAATACGGCACGCGTCAAAATTCCTCATATTTAACCCCGAATAATCCGAATTTGGGTCGATTTGATCCAAATTATCCAACCCATTCATCGCGTCTCTCGGGCCACTAATCCTCCATTAACTCAACATATTAATCCACCAAATTGTCTCAAATCCAAGCCCTAATCAAATCCACAATTTAACCCCTAAATTAACCCCTAAAATACCCTAATTAACCCCTAAACCGGTCTAGAAATGTAAATTAGCCTAATTAGGGTTTAGGGTTGTACTCACCGGGTGTCCGACGCTTAAAACGGGCCGGACGAGCCGATTTGGGCTCGGGTGAACAGTACCCGCCGGAACAGTGTCGCCGGAACAGTAACGCCGGCGGTGAACAGTACTCCGGCGTGAACAGTGTACCGAAAAGAGGAACGGCGGCTAGGGCGTGGACTCGGGGGCGGCTCGGCGAGGCTGGTGGCTGGCTGGTCGACCGGGGCAGCGACCGGCGGCGGCAGTGACGCGGCGGCGACGGCCCGGCGCTCCGGCGAGGGCCTTCCACGGCCGAGCAGGGGAGAGAGAGAGACCGGGAGAGGGAGAAAGGAAGAGAGGGGCTGAGGTGTGTGGGGGGGGGGTGACGGTGGCCGGCGGACGGGCTGGGGTGGTGGCCAAGCGGCAGCGCACGGCGGCGCACGGCGACGGGCAACAGCCCAGAACAGGGGAACTCGGGGGAGAGAAGAACAGTTGGGAGAGGGAAGGAGCGGACGGGGCGGCAGCCGGCGCGGCGGAGGCCGGCGAGGCGACAGCGGCTGTCGGAACGGCCGAGGGGACGGCGGCGACGGCCAGGCACGGCCGGGGGCAGCGACGGGCGGCGAGCCGCGGCGGCGAGCTCGCGCCGCGCGTGCGCCTCGCTGCTGCGCACGCGCCTCGCGGGCCGGCGAGGCTGGCCGGCGGGACTGGCGGCGACGGTGCGCGGCGCGGCGGCTGGGCGTGGTGGTCCGGCGCGGTGGTCAGGCGAGCAGAGGAGCAGCAGCAGCAGCAGGAGTGGACGCAGCAAATGAAGAAAAAGAAACAAGGAAGAAGAAGAGAAGGAGAAGAGAAAGAAGGAGGAGGGAGGAGAGAGAAGGGGGAGTGGTTGGTCTGCATGTGCAGAACGGGAAGGGGGGACGTGACGCGCGCATTGGGAACGCGCGCGGCAGAGGGGGAGGGGAGAGAGAGAGAAAGAGAGAGAGAGAGAGAGAGAGAAAGAGAAAGAAAGAGGAGAGAGAGAGACGTGCGGAGTGGACGTTTCGGCAGAGAGATAGGAGAGAGAAAAGAGAGAGTGAAAAGTTTAAATTTTTAAACTTTAAGCGCGAATCAACGGACACGGTCCAAATTAAAAGTCGACCTATCGGTCCCGATTTAATTCGGGAAAAAGGCCTAACGGTCCCCGAAAAATCTCAACAATATTCTAGGGCACACGGCCAAAATAAAACAACCCAAACCACACTACGAGGGAGGTCTATCAGTCCAAATTTGTACCCGATCCAAAAATTCACTTTCTCACTAATCTTGATATTGTCGATACTGGCCACAATAATTTCGACACTGTCCAATTTATTTCGTCCCGAAACTCCCGAAAATTGACTGCCAAATTCAGGGTATAATAAATGACCAAATTCGATCGAGTGCGATTCTAGCAAAATTTCTAATTTTAAAAAAATAAGGTCCCGAGAGTGATCAGTTCCCGGGCGAAATTTTATTATAAGCGCACTGACGAATTACACGTTTTATAATTCCCAAAAATGGGCCAAAGTCCGGACTGTTACACCTAAGCTCCGAGAAGTTCTTTTTTACTTGCTATATAATAATTTACCACATGATCCCTTAAAAAACATATAATGACACGCAAAATTAGTGTACCAGCAAGAAATAATATTAGATCTATTAATAGCAGCAGAACTTTGGAAACACATGGTGCATAAATGTGGACGAGAGAGAGAGGGGGAGATATTACACCGGAGTCATTTGGTTTTTAGTTGTTTTATTCATTAAAAGAGGTCTAACCCTCTTTCACTAATCATAGCTACCTTGGAGACATAGAAAACACCTTGTAAGCCCATGAACCTATTATTTAGGGCTTTGATTACATCCGTTGGTATGACTTTCACGATGCATATTGTTGGTACACATTTATAAAGTTGCATTTTTGTTACTTGATGTCATAGAAATAATGATGGTTACCACTTGCTAAGCTATGATTTTGCTTTCCCCTTTTATTGCCATTCTAGTCATAAAAATAGTGATTATTACCACTTGCTGAGCTGTGATTTTGCTTTTCCCTTTTATTACCATTCTATGTCTCGAGAACGAAAAGAGTAATGGGGGGCACGTGGAGAGTGATATGAGGTTACTTAAAATAACATTTACCAAATAAATTTTAGTAAATTGAGAGTACAAGTGAATTCCTTTCGAAAATGGTTTGGATATTTCTAAGTTTTGTGAATACAAGTTTTACCAAATGGGTTATATGAAGTTAAGTTTCTATGAAATGGGTGGCTTTCGTTAAAGGCTTAGTCCTTTATAGGAAGGCCAACCATTTTCTTTGATTTCGGTATTAATTTTGATGTATGATACATATACTAAACATATTTCGGGAAATAAAAGTGGAAACTCATTATATTTTCACTAACTAAATGGGTGCTAAGCTGCCAGCCTACCAAATTGGGAGGAAAAAAAACTCACATCTTCATCATTACCGGCAGAGTTTTTAGATTTTCGTGTTAATTAAAGAACCCCACCTTTTGGTTTATTCATCCGTCTTTTATCTATGTGGGCCACATGACTTTGTGACATTACCTATACCCACTTTGTTCTCAACGGCGAAGGTCTTACATAACTCGGTCTACGTACATCAAACATCATTTCATTTTAGCTACAAAATCAGTGTTATGCATAGGAACTGAATGATTAATTTCGGTTAATCAGCAAAAAATAATGAAAATTATTAACACTGCACTCCTTTGCAAATCATTTTAGTAATTATTTTGATAAGAAATATATGATGGATAATATTGGTAAATTTATGTGTTAATTTTTGTAATAAATACTTTATTGCATCATTTCAAAATTATCTAGATTATACATTGAAAAATTAAAGTACGGAAATTACATATCAAAACTTAAAATTACACTAAATTCTTCTTATTATAATATAGAGGATTTTCTGTCACGTCAAATTTCTCAAAGATTTAAACATCTTCCTTACGTATTAAATTTGTCATATTCTTTGTTTTAGGAATTTTCTTTTCTGTGAGTGATTTGCAGTCTCCTGAAAGGAAGCATTATAGATTCCCATATTTTATATTATCAAGCAAACAAACTTTTGTTCAAATCTGGTGAAGTTTTAGGCTTTGTGCATACTAAAAAAATATGATATGAGAAAATTTCGCTATTGGTAAAAAAAAATCTCATTATAGTTGTTCCTATATGTGGCTATAAATAGTTTACATTTCCTTTATCACGTAAGTTAAGTCTTTCGGAGATTGAAATTACAAATAAGAAAAGTTATGTGGACTCATAGAAAATGGAATAATTAAATTGTTAATCACACATAATGTCCTACATTGAATTATTTGGATCAACATTGTTGACAATTTATAGTTTCTACTAGACCTGTTAAAATGGATCATAAACCCATTTTTTAACCCATATATTAGTAAATTGATCATAAATGGGTATATGTATAATATATATGTTAAATAGATCATAAATGGGTCGTAAATAGATCATGAATGAGTTTACAATTTATTTAAACTCAACTTATCTTTTTCGTACCCACTCAATGTCGCGCTCACTTACTCCACACTCTCATATCAGTTTAGGTATAGTTTTCCTAGATTTAGTTAAATATAAAAGTGTTTTAGCAATATTGATTGGGTCGGATATGAGTTAAGAAAATTGCTTTAGGCATAAATGGTTCATAAACGGATTAATTGTTCAATTTGGGTCGAACCATTTTTGACATGACCCAAACCCAACCCGACCCAACCCGATCCATCCATTTAACAGGTCTAGTTTCTACTCTCGTTTATATTTAAATTCTTCATTCTCAATCAGAAAAAACTAATGGATAAGAAGATGAATTGGACTTACATAAAGTGACATATATTGATACTCTAAAAATGAATATGTTGTTTTAACCAATCTATTAAATAAATGAGCTAGCAACAGCTAACCCACAATAGTTTGTTTGAGAAAATGTTAGATGCTTTCAAAGCATCATGAGACCAACCACCCAGTGAGTATTCAATATCGAGTGCTATGAACTTTTGACATTTCCTCTAATTTTTATGGAAAAGATTGGTTGAAAGTATCATCATGAGGTGTTTAGGGAGCACCTTTCAATCTCTCTTTCTGCGCTTGCATTTCCCTACTGCAAGGATTCTGTCGCTTCAATATGGCTTCGGAGTTTGGACAATTTTAAGCTCTCATTAAGAGTGCCATATGCCACTGCCAAAAGTCCAATGTTGAGGCAATCATTAGGGTCTAACAAGTAGATATTATTTGTGATATTCCGGATTTTGGCCCATTTTTGGGGTTTATAAAACGTGTAATTCGTCAGTGCGCTTATAATGGAATTTTGCCCGAGAACTGATCACTCTCGGGTTCTTGTTTTTAAAAATAGAAATTCTGCTAGAATCGCACTCGATCGAATTTGATCGTTAATTTATACCATGAACTTGGCTGTCGATTTCCGGGAGTTTCGGGACGATATAAATTGAACGGTGTTAATATTATTGTGGCCAGCATCAAGATTGTCAGGAATAGTGGAAAAGTGGATTTTTGGATCGGGTGCGGATTTGGACTGGTAGACCTCCCTTGTAGAGTGGTTTGAGTAATTTATTTTGGCCGTATGCCCTAAAGTATTATTGGGGGATTTTTTTTAGAGGATTGTTAGACTTTTTCCGAATTTATTCGGGACTGATAAGTCGATTCCTAATTTGGATCGTGTCCTTTTATTCACGCTCGAAAATTCAAATTAGTTCTTTTTCCCTCATATTTTTCTCTCTCCTCTCTTCTCTCTCCTCTGCCGTTGCGTCCCATCCCCATGTGTCTTCTCTCTCTCTCTCTCTCTCTCTCTCTCTCTCTCTCTCTCTCCCCCGGTCTGCCGCGCACGCCATCCCCGTACGCACGTCCGTTTCCCCCCTCCCATGCACAGACCCATCCCCTCACTGTCTCTCTCTTCTCTCTCCTCTCTCCTCCCTTCCTCTTTCTCTTCTCTTCCTCCTTCTCTCTTCTGGTTCTGCTTCGCCCCGCCCCCGCTCGCCCAGCCCACGCCGCGCCACCGCCTTCCGCCTGCCTACCGAGCTCCGCCGCCGTCGCGCGCCGCCGTCGCCAGCCCGACCGCCGCGTCGCCCGGCCGGCCCAGCTCCGTGCGCCGCCCGCCCCGACTGTCCTTCCTCCTCCCTCTCGCGCGAGCACGACAGCGAGCTACTTGCCGCTGCTCGCCGCGCCGGGAACCGGCCCAGCTCGCCGGCGTGTTGCCCGGTCGCCGCCTCCACCCTGTCGCCGTCGCCGCGGCCCCTCCTGCAGCTCCACCAGCCCCCTTGCCTCTCTCTCTCTCGGCCAGCGGCCCCAACCTGCCCGAGCCCGAACCAGCCCGTCGCCGCCGCTCGCCGGCTCGTCCCGCCGGTCCCGCGCCGTGCTGCCCCGCCGGCCAGCTCGCCGGCCTGTCCGCCAGCCGCCGCCGCCCCTCAGCCTCTTTCTCTCCCTTCCCCTCTCCCTCTCGCCTCACGCCCGACCGACCCTCTCCCCTCCGTCCAGCTCGTCGCCGCCGCTGCACCGCCGTCGCCGGTCGCCGTCGCCGCCGGCCAGCCGCCGCCGACCAGCCCGGCCGGCCATCCCAGCCCAGCCGGCCGATCAGCCGGCCAAGGGCCGTGGCCCGTGCGCACAAGCCGCGCGCCCGTGCCCGTGCCCGTCGCCTTGCCCGTGCCGTGCCCATCGCCTGTGCCCGTGCCCGTGCCGTGCCCGTCGCTCGTGCCCTTGCCCGTGCCGTGCCCGTGCCCGTGCCCGTCGCCTTGCCCGTGCCGTGCCCGTCGCCCGTGCCCTTGCCCGTGCCCGTGCCCCGTTGCCCAGGCGCGTAGCCCGTCCGTGCGCCCGAGCGCCCCGGGCACGCCGCGCGTTCGCCGCGCCCGCTCACTAGGCACGCCGATCGGCCATTGTGCCCACTTTGGCCGGTCAGCGCGCCCGGTCAGAACTTCTCCCCCGGGCAATTTTGAGCCCGAGTCGACTTTTCCCGGGCCAAATTTTGGTAAGCGACTCCCTAAACCCTACTTAGTATTTTGGGTATTTCATTGACTAGTTTCGGGCTAGAACGGCTAGGGCGAGCATTAATTTAGTATTATGGTGATTTATTTATGCAATTTAGATTACATTAAATAGTATGCCTGATTAGTGAAATTGTGCATGACCGACTTAAACGTCGGGTTGATGGATGAGGTGGCGACTGTGATTTTGGACTGAGTGTTGGGTATGAGTGATTTGATGTGACTTGGCGTGAATTTAATTGAATTGAGTGGCGTGTGCCTGCCTGTGAGAGATTAAGCCCGGATCGATTGGAGGGCTACGGACTTGGGACGTGTTGACGGCGGTCCGTGTGAAGGCATGAACGGCCGATGGGCCAATTGGAATACGGACTTGGGACGTGTTGACGGCGGTCCGTGTGAAGGCTTGACTGGCTGGTATGCCAAATGGATACGGGCTTGAGACGTGCGGACGGTGGCCCGTTAAAGGTGTGATTGGACCGGGACGTATTTACGTCGGTCGTTGGAATTGTATGATTACCGTGGCTTGGGACGTGCGGACGGCGGCCACTGGAATTAATTGATTGAATAATATGGCTTGGGACGTGCGGACGGCGGCCATTGAAATTGATCGAATTGTGTGGCTTGTGAGCCAATGAGAATGAACTTGAGGCGCAGTGGCGCAAGTTGTGAGAAAGATGTGCGTTCACGCATGCGATTTGAGCGTGTGACTGATTGGCTGGTTGAGCGTGTGATGGGAATTGGCTAGTTGAGCATGTGACTGATTGGCTGGTCGAGTGTGTGACTGATTGGCTGGTTGAGCGTGTGACCGATTGGCTGGTTGAGCGTGTGACTGATTGGCTGGTTGAGTGTGTGACTGATTGGCTGGTTGAGCGTGTGACTGATTGGCTGGTTGAACGTGTGACTGGATTGGCTGATTGAACGTGTGACTGGATTGGCTGATTGAACGTGTGACTGGGTTGATTGGTTGAGCATGTGGATGTCGATCGAATTGACTGATGGGCGTGTGGATGATTGGTTCAATGTGCGTGTGGGTACTGGGTTGGATTGATTGATTTCGAGTGGAAGTGTGTGTGCTGGTGATTGTGATGGGGTAGTGATTTGTACTTGCATTATCATGTTTGGACTAATATGCAGGGTTGGCACGTGGTTCGAGGCGAGGTAAGCCTTTCATGTGCAATTGACTGTTTCGACCGGTAGTTTTCATGTTAGACTGGTCTGGGTACGCATTAGCCTAGGTTAGGTTTAGGGTGTTGCTTATTGAGACTCTGTCTCACGGTTATTATATAACCATTTCAGATCCGCGACCGTGATGGACTCGGAGAGACCGCCGGAGTGCCTTTTTGTAGAGGAGATAGGCTTGTCACCCACCGCCCCTTTTTGAAAACTGTTGTTGATTTTTGGAAGCCGGGTGGCCTTTTTGTAATATTGAAGGATTTAAAATATTTAGTGTTTATTATATTTCGATGTCTATTCCTTAGTCATGTTATTATTGTCCGGGTTATTTCTATTTGCTTCCGCGTGTGTTTAATCTCTGATATTTTGGGTTGGGTCGGCGACGTATCTAGGACGTCGCATTCAATGATCGACCATCGAGGGATGATTGCGCGCCTGTAGGGAGCGGGGCGTGACATTATTAAATGAAAATGTATGTAATAAACTAAATCTGAATCGTAAAACTTGAAGACATTCGTGTTGAGCCTACTATTTTGGACGGTTCAAAGTCAATTTTGTTTATGCACTAAGTTCGCTCAATAATTCTATTCAATAGATAACTGTACCACAAATGCAACGGTCAGTTTCTAGAATTCAACCATAATAATACCGCATGTCTAAATTCGATCTTCGACCAAAAAAATAGTTCGATCCATTAAATCTCAATGGTCAAAAGGATATATCTTGTATGAAACCCATCTTATCTAATGTGTATGATCCAATAATCCATGGTAAATCAGATTCATAAAAAAAAATTTACAAAACGAGGGAGATGATCATAGTGGTGCAAGCAAATCAGATTTTAAACTGTGTCCCCATCCATCGATCGTAATAGATGATAATAAGTTTTTGGATTGTGGGCTAACCTATGTTCTAATTTGTAGGTGTAAGAGGAATTTGTTTAGCAATTACCACAAAAATTGAACTTAAGCTGTGGAAGATTATAAATTCTCATCCTTGGATTTCTTGTGAACAAATCCAAGTCGGTAATTTGAGTTAAGTTGAGCTAAGATTTGTTAGAGTAATTAAGTATTAAATCACGCATTCATCTAATAGCTTAAACTTTTAGAATAGTTGGCAGTGGTTCCACCAAAATCTCGCATTTTGCCTCATTGACGTTGGAAGGAAATGGAAATCGTGGGTTTGATATGATTGTATCGATTTTTTTTTTTAACAAGAAAAGAGCAATGTGCCCTTGCGTGGCTCTAACACATCCAAATTTGATTTCATTACTATAATGTGTGAAGTGTGGCTAAGAAGGAAAGTTTAGAATTTCTCTTTTTTTTAAATGAAAGGCATTGCCCATGAATAATGATTGGCGGTCGAAATACGATATGATTCCAAATGTAATTTTGTAGACAAGCAAAGTGGGGGGAAAATCAAAGAAAGAAAGTGACAGTTTTATGTTCCAACAGAAGGGAGTGACTCAACTCTGAATTTGTGGCAGAGTTAAACGCAATTTAGTTGGGATGTTTAGAGAGATTTGAGTTAGTACACTCTGTGCGGGGCAAGTTAAGGAGGTCAAACCCTAAGATTTTCTTATTGGACTTAACATCAACTTATATCCTTATGGCATGGGCCACTTGTCCCTAACTTTTTTCCTCTTGACACGTGGCGATACAACATCCGTCAATCTTAACATGCCATCCTGTTTAATGGCAATTTATCATCTTTCACTATAAATACCCTAAATCATGTTCTTGATAGTTATATTCACAACAAGAGATGTACTTCTTTAATCTCTTCGATCGCAATGTATCAACCTCTCGCCTGCCACATCGCATTAAAGTCCCTTAAGATTGTCGAAGCTCCCGTTCTGTGCTTCATTCATCCGAATGATTGGTATTACTCATGCCCAATACTCACCCTCTATTTGCTAAAGAATCGCGAGTGAAAGGACAAGGTCCTCTGTAACTAGTCCCAGATAATTGGTATTACTCGTGCGTAGGGCCGTCGAATAGTGGGTTGTGTTGGGTTTGTGTCGGGTCGAGGATGATTCGATCCAAATTGAGTCGTTTAACTATTTTTGACCAACTAATTCAAATTTAGTGACTCATACTCTGTCGCGCCGCTCCTTGTTGGGCACGCTAAGGAGGCACTTCCATTCATCACAAAATGGGAAAACTGTCCCTGAATGGGTTACTAAGATCCGATATGGATATTTCGCCCAAACATCCCACAGATATCCCATCACTAGACAAATAGGGGCCTCTCCCAAATCATACCTCACGTGACAACGGATTATAATTTTTATCATTCTATTTAATCTAGGCTTTCGATTTGAAACTGCCACTAGTCATTATTGGTAGGTTGGCTAGAAACCTAATCAGGGTATAGGAGAAATACCACGATTCTGCGAATCAAAAATTCTGAATACGGGGACTTGATTACGCTAATGATCTTGAGTCGAGATCCTTAACACCTTTTCAGTACCTAAAATGATACGATGTGTCTAACGTATCATACGAGTTTCCAAATTCTATCCACTGATTCCAACCATTCTAATCGTGGGACATCAATCAATCAATATAAGCAGCACAATCAATTGCAATCAAACAAAGCAATCCTAATTTGGGTCTCTAAAATGAAAGCCAATTCAAAACACCCAAACCCTAGTAAAACCCTAAAGGCTTATTCATTCAATGATTCATGTCATTTTAGGGTTTTTGGGCTTTTGGTTTTTTTAGGGGTAAGAACACCTTTTTATAGCTAAACTAAGGATTTTGTAAAAATGCCACTTGGCACTTCCAAAAATTATAATTTCACTTGAAAAGGTTGGCCATGGTGTTTTTGAGTCATTTTATGAATTTTTGAAATTTTTATTTGTTTTTTAAAATCTATTTTCACAGGAACCTTTTTTTAATTTTTATTTTTCTGGAATTTCCAAAATTTTTAGATTTTTTATGGATTTTTATTTTCTATTTTCTATTTTTCACATTTTTATGGATTTTCTGAATTTTTTGAATTTTTGGAATTTTCCCGAATTTTTTTTTATTTTTCTGAAATTTTTATTTGTTATTCTTTTTTTAAATTTTTTGAATTTCTAAATTTTAGAATTTTTTTCTGATTTTCTAGATTTTTATTTGATTTTTCTAAATTTCTAATTTTTTTTAGCTTTTTTTTTATTTTTTAAATTTTCCTGCCGAGGGGTTGAATAGGACTAGCCGGTTTAGTCCGGTTTGCCTGAGCCGAACCAGACATCACCGGCACTCCAGCGAGCACGACACCAAAACGGCACCATTTGGCTTCTTGTTCTTTGGAGCATTTCCTCGAACACTTGATATGTATAAACTAGGGGTGTGCAACCGGACCGGGTTTACCCGAGAACCGGACCGGCCCACCCGAAAAACAGGTCCGGGAACCGGTTCCTGTTTGAACCGGTTCGGGAACCGGTTCTATTTTTTCGGAACCGGTTGGAACCGGTCCGGCTCCTGGGTCTAAGTGAAAACCCACCCGGACCGGTTTTAGAACCGGTTTTAAGTACTGTAAAAAAACCCTAGCACCTAACAACCGAGTCCCCTTTCTCATTTTGCTCAGTCGCTCTCTCCTCTTCGCGAGTCCTTCCTTCTAGTTTCCTCGTTGCCGCGATTGCTCGCCGCCGCTCGTCGCCGCGGTTGCTCGTCGTCATGGCTGCTCGCCGCAACCCAGCTCGTAGCATCTCGTCGCCGCGGCTGCTTGCTGCAACCCAACTTGTCGCCACGGCCCACAGCTGCTCGCTGCCTGAGTCTCCGTAACGCCGCTCGTTGCCGCTCGTCGCCGGAACCCAGGTTGTCGCCCCTCGTCTTCGCCACAACCCAACTCGTCGCTGCTCGCCACCTCAGTCACCGCAACCCAGCTCGTCCAACCTACGCCGCCGCGAAGGTCATCTCACGGTTCCCCCCGATCCCGCTCCCCTTGCCTAAGTCTGAGTTTCAGTGACCCCAGACCTTGGATTATTTGCCGCCGCTTGAAATCTTGTGCTCTGGTTTTGTTCTCGAAGTGAATCGGCAGTGGTGGCTGATGTTCCCATCTTCCCCTTTACCAAAAAAGTAATTGAGATGACCTTAGACCAAGCCCCTTCTTTGATGATTTGCTTTTTGCTGTTGAAATTGCTTCTGTTTTGCCGTGTGCCTCTTTGTGGGCAATCTGTTTTACGGTGCTCGTGTGGTTGTTTTGTTTGAGACGACAGATCGCGTAACTTTCTGGTTGGGCTGTTGTGACCTTGCTTCTGTTCACTGTTACAGGTAGAAAGAGTTGTGGGTTCCCCCTCTTTTAAGCCAAATACTGTGATGGAATGTTCTGGCTGATATATTGTGATGTGTGTCATGTTGGTCACCAAAACATGGTAAAACTGGATGATCATCTGTATGTGTCTCTCCCATCTCTTATTGAGGCGTGAGCCCTTGTATTTAGCTCTACAGTTTTAATTAAACAGAATGCAAAACTTGAGTTACTAATTCTAGGCCTCAAGTCTAAATGGAAAATGATTAGTGTTTTTAAAGAGCTGGAAAGCCATCGAATTATTTGATCCCATATATGCTCTGATGTTTTGTCCGTAGGATCAAAGACAAAGATTCCGAGGATGAGGAAGACTCGACTCAATCTGGTGCTAATAATGACTCTTGTTATTGTCTTCTCCTAGGATCAGTGGTGCTTTTCATCGTTTTCATTTTACTAAAGCATTGACGTTTCAATTGTAGAAGTAAAGAGTTATTGGAGGGTTTTAGCATGGTTAGTTCTTTTGTGTGTTATCCATCCGCTGTGGGTGAATATTTTGTGAACTTTCTTTGCTTGAAACAAATGGACAGGATTATGCATTAGCTAATATAGTTTCATCGTTTTCATTTTTATTACTTCGAGAAGTATAGAGCACTTGTGAACATGTCAAGGGGAGTATGTCAATTTCTGGACATGGTGCTTGTGAATTATTTATTTTGCTCGAAATTTCTGAAACCAGAAAGAAAAAAAACAGGTTATCGGGTGGACCCTGGAACCGGACCGGAAAAACAGGGTAGGTTCCAAAACAGGGTCTAAGGAAAACAGGGTAGGTTCCAGGTTCCAAAAATTGGGAACCGGTTGTAACAGGGTAGGTTCCAGGTTCCAGGTCTGGACCCTACCCACCCTGGAACCGATCACCCCTAGTATAAACCAAGTTTGAACATTCCCAAGGCCGCTGGTTTGAGCTTGTTGCCAACGACCTTCTGGTGAGTGTTTTGCCATTCCATTTAGTTCTAAATAGAGTTCTCATCACCTACTTTCGATCTAACCTAACCAATATGCCGCTGGACTACTTCTGGCCGGCGAAAAATCGATTCAAAAAAACCTAACTTACAAACTTATCCAAAACGAACTGTTATAACCCTCAGATCATCATATAGAACGCCCTAGCCATCTAAATCGATTCAAACAACAATTAAAGCAAAGAATGAGGTTGAAAATCACTGATTTGGCTGGCCTAAGCCATTGTAGGCACTCCGACGAGGTGGTTTAATGGGTGATCGACTCAGTTCAGGTAGGTTTAAGCATTCAAAATGCAATCAAACAATAAAAAAAACGTTTAAAAACTCATCTTAAACATCAACAAGAGTAAAATTGCATGATTCAACACGATGGGGCTCAACTACCAAATCTAGAATTTTGGTGTAAACCGTGACGAGTATCAAACTTTACCTTCTTCGAATGTAGTCAAATCGGAGTTCCTAGACTAATCAGTGCCCGTGGAGCTGTTCTTTGACACTTAGACTTCCAACTGGTGATCTCAGCTTTGCCGGAAGGGCTCTAGACATGCCGGTGAGCACAACTTTCAAGCGATGGCGATCAACCTCTCACCGACCATCTTAGGTGAGGAAGCTCACCACCTGGACCGATTTGCCGGCGCTTTTCCGGCCGAGAAAACGTCGATCACTCGGTTCGAGAAGTCTCAACTCATGCTTCGTTCAATCTTTTTCTTCTCCCTCTTATTCTCTCTCTTTCTTTCTCTCTAGAATTCTCTCGAACATATGGTCTGCGAATGACCATGTTTCTCTCCCCTTTTCTAGCTTGATTTTTCCGTCCAAAGTTGGTTATCACCGATTTCGAATAGGTTAGATCGAATCTCCGACACCAGCTAGATATTCTACAGTTGGAATCAGAGTTTAACACATGCTCATTTTATCGGATTAAGTCGGTAAAGTCCCTAGCACGGGATATTTTTCTAGGTTTAGAACGTTCCGGGCCAGTCGAGTGAGAAAGAAGGCCGACCCGGGTCGGGTCGGGTCGATCTGACCGACCCCCACAGACTCGGATTGGTCTAAATTCGCAAATTCAACCCGATTTTGATCCTATTTTTCTATTTTAACCCCAAAATTGGATTCCTCATCACATTTTGCATCCAAATATGAGATTTGACGTAATTTTTGTTACAATTAAACCCAAAATTCTCAAATTGTAAATTCGAATCATTAGGGTTTTTGTTCAATTTAACATCTAGATGACCTGATTGGGAAAAATTGATGCCAAAATTGGATTACCCATGACTGATTGACCCTAGAAATGATGATCTCAAGGTTCGACAATTTCAAATTGATCATGATCCCCAATTTGAGCTTAAAATCCCTAATTTTCAATAGAATTTTGGGGCTTTTCGATTTCTTTGGTAAATTGTGCAATTGGATGGACCATTATGTAATTCAAGATTCCAGAATCATTTATTGTGAAGACATTATAGCCTAGAAATGACTCAATTGAATTTTTTGATTCCATTTGGGCTTGATTTTACCTAATTTTGGGAAAAGTACATTCCCAATTGAAATTTTCTAAGATTTATGATGTATTGATGAAATTGGATTCAAAAGAAAACTAATGGCTATTTTTATGGAGTTTTTGGATTCCATTTACTATGTTTCTTGATTTTTTTTATATTATTTTGACTAAAAGAAATTAAGGAAAAATTCAGGAAAATTCTAAAAAAATTATTTTTGGTTTAGAAATAGGTTTCTAAGCTTGGCCAAGGTTCCTAATTCTAATTTTATGATTTTTGGAAAAATTGAAAAAATAAGCTAAAAATCAGGTGTCAACATACTCGATCCAACTCATATTACTAAAATACATCTATATCTAATCCAACCTAAACCCATACCACCCATTTAACCCACTTTAAAATCTTCACTTGTAAATGTTACTTGGATAAAAATTTCATATCGAATTAAAAAAGTAAATTAGCATGATTAAAATATGTTAGTAAATATAGCAAAAAACACAAAAATATTGCAAACATTGCAAACAAAAAGGAAAGAAAAGAAAAGGAAAAAATTTGAAAAATTTGAAAAAATTGCAAAAATCGTCCGTGTCAGCAACGACCGTGCCAAGTCGGATGGCAATTTACTAGACCGCTACGACAGTGATTTTTTGGCCAAAATTAGCAAATCAACAAAGATTTAAGACTAAAGTGATCAAATTAAAAAATATAGGATTGAATTGATCACTAAGAAAAACCAAATTAAGCAAAATGGTCTCAATAAAATAATCCAAAAAAGTAAAAAGTAAAAAGGAAACGGTGGATGTGTAGTTATGTGTAAGTAAATTTGGAAAGATAAAACTAAAAGCGAAAAGGCATCAGATGATTGAAGAGGGGCCGACCAGTTGGAATGGAGCGTTTGGGTGTCATTAGTTTGAGATCTTTCATAAGCAATACAATATTTTTAATTACTTTTTTCTTTTTATTCAATATTACGACTCACGAAAACAATATCGACATATAAATATATACATCATTTTTTGTTGTAATATTTCACGAACTAAGGATATCCTTTTTGTATTCAAATTTGAAAAGATAAGAAATCACATCTTGTTTCTAAGCGTATCCAAACAAGCTTACCTCAACCGGTCCGTGTTTATCAGTAAACTCTGAGTAGCATACACATGGGCTGAAATGTACATGTCGCAATTGCTAAAAAGCCGTACGCAACCCAATTAAAATGAGTTAATTTATGGGTATGAGGTAAATTCATCTAGACCCACTTATAGTTGGACTTTGTATTTTAAAACCCTTTCCAATCCAATTATAAAATTGGGGTGGCCCGTAATACACTCACTTCTAATAAATATGAGTGGAAAAATAGGTTCACTAATCCATTTTGCCACCTCTACTCGTGCACAACACTTATCCTCTTATGCTAAAAAGATATCGTATGAACTCGTGACAAGTCCTCTACAATCACCAGTCTCTCCCCCTTCTAGCCATCGTATAAATCCAAATCATCTTGAATCTTAATTATCACAAAGAGAAACGACAATAGATTAAAAAAAATAGGAAAAATATATTGTACTTAATTTATAGGAAATTTTACCTAATCAACAAATCCATAATTGATGTTAGGTTAATAATACTCTCTTTTTTAAATTAATGGCGTAAGTATAAAGCCAATTCTGTAAATCCTTTTTTCCTACTGACAACGTATGTTAAAAGAAAATCCTAAAAATGCATAGCAACACATTGCCCCTCACTTCAAGCTAGCCTTCAATTCCTCCAACTTCATTTTCATAACAATTTCTAGCATCACTCATCACTTCACGCTATCATTCAAGGACCTCAACACCTCCCCCTTGACACTAGTGGATATGCAGTTTCTCGAATTAACTAGAATTAACTAGAGAAATCAATCCTTGTGGACCTCAACACCTCCCCCATACGATTCACGAAAAACATTATTTCTCGAATTAACTAGAGAAATCAATCAAACAGTTCGCCATTTGATTCCAAGAACATCGTCCCCTTCCATCTCATCTTCATTTATCGTGGATATTCGTCAATCCACCATGATAGCATTCAAGTTGGCGTTCACACCATTGAAAAGAGGCTCCAAAGAAATCTTGAACTCTTCATATTATTCCAACTTCAACTCATTCTATAACATGAAATGGAAGAGCGTTAGAGAGCATGGAATACAAACGCGCTTCAAATTTGGCCACTTTGTCCCTTAGCACTTCTTGACATCACATTCTTTGCCGAATAAGATCTGATTTTTTCCTCCAAATCACTCTCCATCCTATAACTTAAATTTTTTTTTTTTTGGCATCCTCATCAATTTGTTTCCCTTTTCAACGCTTCAACTGCCTATTCCAGAGTGCCGGCTTTGGGACCTGCTTTTGTGGACTTCGACGCTCAAGAGAGTTCCTGATTCAATGGATTCGAATGACATGACAACTCAGCTTCATGAATTGATCAAAGATTTCTTGCTCCATGTGCTTCAAGTATGTGTCATCATGACCGAGAATGACGAACCATGCTGGAGCTTGAATTCATGGGAAACGAGCATCACCGGTGATGATCGACAACTAGTGCGCCTGAAATATCCCTGGGCGAGACGTCGCTGGCCTTTGAAACAGAGCAACAACGGAGACGTTAATGGCGGACGGAAGCGAAGAAGCGCACGTAACCATGACGAGGAATGCAGAGAAAGAGAGAGGGAGAGAGAGTCAACGAACACGATCATGGTGTTGTCGAGCACGTTCAGAGAAGCTCGCTGGATTTCAATCTTCAAGAGACTTGCTTTCACTCGACCACCAATCCAAAGCTTGAGGTCGCCACCGCAGGGTCGTCGATTATCTCTATTTTGAAGAGGTACTCCTCAAATCCGAGTCCAGCTTCTGTCATTTCAACGAACACCTTCCTTGCAAACTCGATTCCTCCTCCACAGCACAATCAACGGCAATGCAACTCAGAAAAAAGCGAGGGCAAAGCTGGAATGAACTGAAATCATATCTAGAATTCAATTCGATACAAAACGATCTAATTCAGCAGTGGGCGTCGTCAATGAGTCAGCAAAGGCCACAAACGGCTTCAAAACGTTGCCCTCAGAATAGGGCCGAACTTAAGGGATGGGCTGGAGATTTATTATTTTCTTTTCTCTCTTCTTTTTCTTTTTCCATTTTCTTTTATTTTTTTTTTCATAAAATGCATCTTCAACTTGTTGGCAAACATTTATGAGTTAAAATCCCCCTAATCGACTCTTTAAAAATAATTTTCAGCACTAGACAAAAATTCAAGCTTATGTGTCCTTGCGGACCAAGGTCATCTTATAATTCTTTCACGAAAGATTGGTAACAAAAGTAGCACTCTTACTAATGCCACTTAACATAAATTGATATGAATCAATTAGTTTATTACAAAATTACAGTGGAAGTTCCAAAGATCGTTAAAGGCATTCAGCTTTGGAATGGAACACAAAAATCACAATATTATTATCAAATTTTGACATCAAAAATCGGTAGCATTGGACTCAATTTCTTTCGATTTGATAATAAAAGAATATTGTATAAACTTCAGAGTTAAGAGTACAACTCTTGTAAAATTGCAATAATGTTGAGTTTAATCAAATGTCTCTCAACCTTAATATGTGCCTCAAGTACATGCACATATCATAAAATGAATTCATGCCTTACAAGAACTAAGCATCTCCCAAAGGAGATATTATAAATGTATCACTAAGTTGATTCACTTAGCAACAAGATGCTGTAAAATACTCTATATGACGAGCTCACATACATGCAAGGCCATACAGATGCCACAAGTTTAACAAGGAATTTCTTTTGTAAGCTTCCATCTCATACAATCAAAACTAGCCAATACCTTCACGTTTCAATCTAGCATTTCGAAGGAGACAATCGAACAAAACCTTGAGAGTTTTGATGTATTTTTTTTACAAACTCGCCTGTAGGTGGAGAATGCAATAGACAACTAGAAATTCTCTCTATTGCCAATCAAAATGGCACATCTTATCCTACAAAGAAATCCAACACGTCAAGTGTGCGAGATTGATAAGAATCGATATTTCATCCGAGTGACTATCCTTGTGATCATAATAGAATCCCCATTACGACAGAGTAAATAACTCATCAATTGGAGCCTCTCAGTGAAGCCAATTATGAGACAATATCAGTCCAAGAAAGCTTATCTCCTATGGGCAAACAAGCCTCCTAGACTAGTGTGTCTTACTACACTGCCTCAAATCCTCAATGTACAGATTACAATAATGCTCTCTATGATGTGATTGTATATCATTAGACAATAAACATCCCATGAAGATTACGACTTGTGAGTGCTCTACAAGTCACAATGAGTGAACCACTTTGATGGTCAAACACCCTTATCAAAATGTGCGAGTATTCTCGAAACCGGGACGTTAAAAATAACCAATGGTTACATGAGCAATTCCACTATTCTCAATATGTGTACTCTGGTGCTCAAGCACATATAAAATCACGTGACATCTTCAGACACGAATGCTCAATAACATGAGAAAATTTTTCGTGTGTCCCCACAAGTGAGTGACTTTAGCAACCAATCACTCATCGTACATCATGAAACTTTTTATTCACTTTAGAGACTTTGTTTCAAACTTGTACATTCAAAAAACACTATTTCAAAGAGAATATGTATGTAACTTCTCATATCAAAGTAATTTTGCAGCACCTAACTTATAAAAAATTATGAGTATTCAATTTATCTCAATTTATCTAAGATAAAATCTACCGTAAATATGCCAATTAAAAAAAAAGGACATTGGCACATGGAGCACAATGCAAAAGACCGCACTGAAAATGGAGCCCAAAAGACTTGTCACGTGCCTAGACGCGCTTCTTCTGCGCATGGGGTTTGCCTTGCATACGCGTACAGTCAATCATCGTCAACCTCTGGCTGGACCCAGTCTAGATTCGTTCCAGATCTGGCATTAGAACGTAGCAAATTCGACCCTTTTAGCACAATTGAAGCTCTATCTCGATTTTTTATGCATTAAAAACCTAAAATCCTGATTGAATGCTTTAATTCAAAATAAAGTCTGTGATTTACCGAGAGATAGACCAATAAACGAAACTTACTCGTTCATCTAATAGCCTAATGATGGTCCAATTATAAGGAATTTGCACCATTAACACTTGGTCTCGTCTAACCCTAGCAACCGAAACACCCAAAACTTCATTCTGGTTCCCTGAATGGATTTCATTTGAAATTAAAGCTGCAAAATGACCAAAACTGCTACAGGCTGCACGATAGTGAAGCTGATTTGGACATATAATAAGAAATCGACATCCCATTTGAAGCTTGTTTACTCCAATCATAAGAAATTCGCACAGTAGAACTGATATTCAACGTAGAACAGAACTCCCTAACTGATTTTGGGCATTAACAAGTAAAATTGTCGAAATTGCACCACATGATTTTCGGTTCTCTTATTCATGCCAAAATCTTCAAGTTGGAAATTCTTGTTGCACAGATTATGTTAGGGCACGAAATTTATGGAGTATAAGAATCATTGCATGAGTAACAAAAGCCACAAATTAATTGTCCAAACTAACAACTGTAAAGGTCAAATTGCAAAATATCAATTCCGGTTCACATGCCCTTCAATATTTGAAATTCGTACAGCATAGGCCGAGTTATAATACAAAATTTGCCAAGAAGATTTAACATAGAACCGGTATTTAAAATCCCACATTGATACCAAAAGAATTGAATTCCCGAACTTGCCCATAAAAACCCCTGAAATATATGCACTATACATGTAATTACATAGAGATTATGCATCAAATGGATTCTAAACCCACATATAGCAGCTCTTATACCACATGTAAGAAATGCAATGACCAAAAACTCACTTATAGAATTTACAACACCTAGCCTTGAATAAAAAACAGATACCTGGTTAGCTGATTATCGTCTTTGAATCGGAGCACTACGGATAAATTCATACAAATTCAGGACTAGGCTTTCGTCTCTTTCTCCTACCTAAGATGGTCTTGATGGATAAAATGTAGGTGTACGAAATTAGGAGGGGAAGGGAGACCATAGCCAATTTGTGTAGCATATTTTAATAGACTCCTCCATCACAGGTGTCACTGTTAAAATGCTAGTCTTCCCTAATCGCCAACCATATTATTTCCATAACCAAAATATGCTAAGCCCTATTATAATATGAACACATAACCATAATTGGGCAATATAACATTATAATATGAACACATAACCATAATTGGGCAATATAACATTCTCATATATTTTATAAGTACTATAACAGAGTATTTTTCACGGACCAAAATATTATACAATTAATATTAGCCTGCATTTATAAAAAATTCGAACACATTGGGGTCCAAATTTACCATCTTCCTGCTCATGTTAGACTATGGATCTTTCAGTCAAATGCTTTGGCATTTTCAAATGTTTTAATAGATTGGGTTATGATCAGTACTAGCCAGAAAGAACTAAAATTTCGACATTCATAATCGAAAGAAAAAAGGTCTCACGTGTAGGATTGAACAATACTGAAAGCACACTCAGGGAAGAAACAATTGCCAATTGCCTTATTATTATTATTTTTTTTTTTGGGGTCAGAAAAAGCACTTTCATTCATTTATTCATTCATGAATCAAACTCTACCAGAGCTGGACAAGTCGGTTTCTAAACACAAAATATTCCAAAGGGATTATCGGGGTAAAGAAGACCAATTCAAAGGGACAGTCTTGTTCCTATGGGCCTTAACAATCCAATCAGCAACTTGATTAACCTCGTAGGGACAATGAGCAACCTTGACCTTAACCAAGTGGGCCAGCAGAAACCGGCATTCCTCAATGATTTCTTGCATGGCTCTTGGGCTTTCAACATTACCCGTGGTAAGCTCCACTAGTGATAAGCAGTCGGTGGATACTACAGAGCACAAGTGGAGAATCGACTCATTCATTGCTAGGGCTTCCGCAAACAGAACTGAGGGAGCTCGCACGCCTTTCGCAAAGCCAGCCACCAACATACCGCATGAATCCCGAACAATTCTAGCTATCAAAACTTCCAAGGCTCCCTCCGTGCACAAGCAATCGGTATTGAGCTTGAGGAGTCCTCTGGCCGCCAAATCCGTCTTGACGGAGCAAAACATTGAGATTTTTATGTACTTTTGGAGCCACCACATGACCAATCAAATCATTGAGATTTTCCCACAATTATATGCTAGGAAAAGTCAATGATGATCACAACGTTAACTTGCTCTACAAATATTATAAATTTAAGTATTTAGGACATAATTGGTGCAATCAGGAAACCCATGTGAATAACATGCAAATTTTTATCATCATTATGGATCACACATGATAATCATGGTTGACAGGCTATAATTTAGAAAGGTCACACAATGCAGCCCGCTTATTATGTGCACAAGTAACTGATAATCATTCATTACATAGCAAAGGTGCATCATAAATACACATGATGTACATGATGTTCATAAAAGCCAGGAATCATAAGTTCAAAGTTCTTACCTAGTTGTGCAGGGGCACGAGAGGATTCAACAGGAAGAATCAATGCATACAGATCAAATGAGAAGCCTGAGTAACCCTTGGCCTGTGAGTCTTTGGAGCTAAAATCAAAATATGAGCATTCAGCATATATCTATAATACTCAAACAAAAAATAGATTCCACAATGTCACAAACAGCAAATGAATGGAAAAGGAGGGGAAATTGGTGAACAGAAATGATATTCATGTTACAGGGTTCTATAGAACAGAGAAGAAAATCAAATTCGTATTATCATTGCGTAGACAAATTATTTCAACGGCCTCTTTTCAGTATGTAATGAGTTTCTGAAGCTTTCTAATGATCTCAGAAGCTTGTAAAGGTTATGGTCTGATCAGTCTCTTGAAATATTTGCAACTGAAGAGCTCAAATTGGAGAATTGCTCAACCAAGAACCACGTATGTTTAGTAATTCACGATAAGGATCAAGGAAGAATATATTTTTCTTAACGAGTCTAACCAACGGATTATCAACTATTAAGATACTGCACTTCGTCTTTTTCCTTAACCAAGGACATGACGTCCCATTTCTCAAATGGCAATCCGGCTAAGAATACCCAGTCTAGAGTAAAGCTATATTTGATAAACAGGGCATCTGAAAATTGGCCAAAAAAATGACTGGCCATCTGAAATTTCTAACTTTTGTTTACTGGGCAAATTCTACACCTATTCACAGCAACCATTACATGGTTGAAAAGCACTCCACTCAAACAACTATACTTAGTGTCAGTCTGGAAAAGTGTACCTACCATCTAAACATTCCACCAGGCCATCATTATTTGCCTAGGATGTGCAGATAATTCCCCAGACCTAGGATAAAACATGATATCTTTGCTGCAGTAAATGATTTACATCGAGAGAGAGAGAGAGAGAGAGAGAGAGAGAGAGAGAGTTGTTCAGCAAGATCTGCATTCACCGAAAGCCCTAGCTACAGTTCTTTATCTAGCTTGTTGAAAGAATTGATTGAAAGTAGAAATAAAAAGAGGCTTCCTGAATTCTTCTTAATCAATATGGAAGGGGATGAGTGCTAGGAAGACTGTAGCATTAGATTTTAAAAGAAAAATTTGGAGAGCTTGCTTCAACTTCGTTGATTGATAAAGTGAACTTCAATTTAAAAAATAGAATTGATCTATTATGCTCATAAAAGACTCTTAAAAAATGCATTTAACTGTAGGTCCATTGAAAAAGAACTATCATTTCCCTTAGGATATCTAATGTAAGTAGGTGCTAACTCTAGTATTATAACTTTCTTTCGAACAGATAGTTCAACTGGTTAAAGTGGTTGATCGCGGTTCATGCCATTATAGTTTCCTTGTTCATAAAAATCACGCAGAAGAGAAACCGCTTCTGATGCCATTATTCCTCCACAACATTTGAAACCCTTTGCTCCCATTACTGCAAGAGAAACAAGAAAAAGTTGGAAACATTCATCAATTAGACAGACAGTTGAAAGGGGGAACATAGATGAAATTTCTATGGAAACCAGTCAATGTTCCCAATGATTCTGCAATTTTACCCTGTTCATCAGCTTGAAACCCGGAACAGATTCCAATTGCAAAACGTGTCCAAATATCATGCTTAGAGATAATTTAGCAGACTAATTGACAAAGCACTTTGCAAAAGGCGGTACTATCTAAGCAAGACAAGTTTGGCGATAGGAGAATATGTTTTGTTTAAAAAATTTACATTTCAGTCCTAAGATTATCAATTTTAAGAAATGTCTGTACTCCAAGAAATCGATTTTCGTGCAAGCAAATTATCTCTGAAGAGTACCATTTGAAATTCAATTGATAGTAACTAGACTCTAATAGTGGCATTGACCTCGGCAAAATTCTTGGATCAAATCTAAAAAAGATGTGTGTTTGGGGTAACTATGGCTTGAAATTTTCACTTTAACAATGCCTTTGGGCCGTTCTATATTTTCTCTTCTACATAAAACCCAATGTCCACAGAGAACAAATAACATGATGTAAACAGAGTGATACTTAGAGGCTTTTAATTCGGATGGGTAACTTCTCTTCAGAGAAATGTTGGCACCAGTGATCAGATTGAGAGAAGATTTGTGGATGATTTGTATATCAGTACTGGCTAGGTTGGGTTTCTATCAGCTATGTCTTCCAAACATTGCATAGGAACCATGCTCACCATTATAACAACAGTCTCATACTCTCTATCATGAAACTATGCAATAATTAGGGATAGTTTTTGAGCGCCAGAGGGAGGAAATTGTGCAAGGAAGTCCTCTATCTACAAGATGTGTCCTCTTGCTTGATGTCGTTTTCAGAAAGGTAATGAATAAACCAATTTAGGAAAATTTAGTTTTATTTCAGCATGACCAACAGATGTACCAATCATTAATAAAGCGATTGTACACATATGCATGGTTCACATGTCACATAAAAGGGAGCATGCTGAAAAATTCTCTACAGCTTCTGTAGCTAAAAATCCAGTCATCTGCCACTGTTCCTGAAGGACATCAAGAGCTTCCTTCTCTGCATGTCTTGTTGCCTATGAAAGAGCAAGGAGAAAAACAAAGCAAGCAAATCAAATTTAGGAGCTTGGTTAGAAAGATAGTTTCTTGCAATGTAGGTTAGCATCAATTTAGGAAATGCATTTCATGAGAAATGAGAAATGTTTTCTCCTTCAAGTTAACTAATTGAGAGAATATATAAGATAGATTAAGGCATATACTACATGAACTCAACAAGTTTTGCTCGGTTGAAGTTGCTGAGAATCTCAATTGGAAAAAGAGGCTTCTCAATGGATTAGCCACCTCCACCTTTTCTAGCAGTATTTTTATATATACCCTGTGGCAAGTTGCCTTTGTTCTTTCAGTATGCTCCACAAGATACTTAAAGAGGGCAATAGACTATTCGTTACTGTCCACAAAATCATTTATAGCAGTGTATTGTCACCATAAAACTATAAATAATTGCAGCAATAGACTATTACATTGGAGATGATCTCTACCAGAAACCAAGCTTAAACTATTTGTGTACATGTGGCCATTGTACGAAGAAATGTGCCTAAAGAGTTGGTTCTTAAATCTTAAAAGGCAATACAATGCTCACAGTGCATTTTTATACCAAGTAAGAATACCAAAGCCAAGCTAACATACAGCCTAAGAAAACAATGTTAGGAACTTCACAAAAGCAGACAAAGTCCATAATATGGCTCCAGACAGAGCACAATGGTAAATGAAAAACGCATCACAATGTGCATAATAAAGCAAGAACATTGCTATTGTTGGCCTTAGTCATATCTTATGAAAGAATAATGCGAACAAAACCCTTTACAGCCTAATTATGCATGCAAAATTCCACTATTAACAGATTTGTTCAGATATATTATTGTACGATCTATTAAAGAAATAATTAGGGGAGAAACATAAAATGATCAACAACAATCTACGAGTGGATAGTTCGAGGGTATCAATTCAGAACACTGACAATGTGCTGTCGACCAAAATTTATAGGATGGGGTAGAGAAGCAATGACAAACATACATTTCGTGGCTGATAAGTCCAGTTTCTTCCTGCCGTAATAACGCTTCCATCCTCAACAATCACACAGCTGTTCAATCAAAGTATATTATAAATGAATAAAGTACACTGCAAAACCATTCACTAATTTAGACTAAAATACTAATAATCTCAATTAGAAAATAAGGTAACACATCGGAAATGCACCTAGCTACTAAAAATCAGTTTCTTACCCAACTGGAACTTCAAGGGAGTCCCAGACCTATGGCACCCAGATTGGGCTCAGTTTTCGCCTGAAAAGCAAACTAAACCAAACCATGCACAAGCTACTTCCCATTGTTCCACTCTCCCACTGCTTGTTTTTCCCATTGAACCTAGACTTCACCTACTTCTTTGAAAAAATTGCCACCTATCAAAAGAAAGAACGAAAGAAAAAGGTATACCTTCGAGGGATCGTTGCTGATTTTGCATCGTGTAACGTCGATTGCCAGTGAATTCACTACCAAGCATCCCCAGACTAAACTTACGAAGAAACACCTTATCCAACGTCTCTCGAATAAATTCACGGACACCTTCTTCAAGCTCCCGCGCAATTGCAGCGCCGTACGAATCGAATTCAAAATCGAGCTGATCTACAGCAATCTACATGAAGCCCAGAACCTCAGGAGAGAATCGTTCACCCCGAGCTGCTCTATCACTTTCCATGGCTTCGGTCGGCAGTGGTAGTCCGTTGCCTCCCACTCGCCGGTCTCTGTAGCCGTCGATTCGCTCGTCGCCTCCGTCGGCAGGCGGCGATCTTCCGTTTCGTCAGAGCTCGGTGGCGGCGTCGGACGATGGAAGATGAGGAGGAGTCGTGATGCTGAAAGTGGCGTCGGTGGCGAGAGAACATCTGGAAAAGAAGGAAAAAAAAACAGAGAAAAAGAGAGATAAAAAGAGAAGAGAAAGTGAGAAGAACAAGTAAGAAAAGAAAAATAAAAATCAGGGAGCTCTCACTTACCTACGAATTGCTTCCTTCGCAAATCTCTCGATCATTCTCTTCTCCATCGGTCGAATCCGAGGAAGTCTGACGTGAACTCGATTCGCTTGCCTTGAGCGGGAATAAGCTCATGCTTTCTCTCGGGTGCTATTTGTTCGTCTCTGTCGATTCTGATTTCATGATCTTGCAGGTCTTCCTCTAGATCTGTTTCGCTTGAATCATCTTCGTGCATAAGTAAACTCTCAACTTCTGAATATGTGGATTCATAATCGATCTCGTAGAGTAAAGCTGGATCGATTAGCCGATTATCTTGGAGCATGACTTTTAGATTGTCCTCCAGTTTCTCGCAAAATATTCGGAATCCCCACTTTTTCATATATTCGCTGAATACCGTAAGGTCAAATCGTACACGACTCCCGTCGATTCGACCAAAATCGACTACTCCCCACAACGTTGGGGATGTCCAATATTCAAGTGTGATATGATTCAACTCCAACGGTAAGTAACAGACTTGAGGACCGCTCTTCACTTTGCCATTAACATGGGTAACAATTTGATACGAGTCAAAATACGAGTTTCTTATTTTCTCCTCATTACTATTCTTATCGAGAACGACGCAGAGAGCAAATCCAAAAAACTTATCATACAAGTCTTTTGAAGCCATGAAAGATATGGAATCTTCTTCAATCGGGAGAACCCATTCCGGCATCTCTCCTCGAGGGAGAAAGATACGGTGACTACAACGCTGAAACAAAGATAGATCATTAGAAAGTGTCCAAGTTTGATATTAGTACCCAAATAGAAAAATTCAATTTGAATTTAGTAAGTAATCCTAAAGAATTCCACTTGGAATTAGAGCTCTATAAACGAGTAGAGATCCATTGATCCTTGCTTGCATTAACATACAAGTCTCGTGTGATAGAAATCATTCCCATGAAAGTACGGTAGCCAACTCCATTACATGCATACATGTGCATAATCACTCTATATTTGTTTGATTTTCTTAAGCCTCCAATCTTGCATTTTCTGCCATTGCAATATCCAACCATGCATGGGATCCAGCATATAGACCATATCAATATGCATGCGCGTGAGTGCATTTGCGTGCGTGAGAGAGAGAATCTAACCTCATCAATTGGGTAAATATCAGCCTTAGTCAACCCTCTACGGACAAAATCATGAACTGAAGTTAAATCTCCATAATTTTGCAGAGATTCGCAATTGTCCGTCCCAAGAATGCTCAAAAATGGTGGAAGTTCAGGAATCTCCTGTAGTTGATGGCAATTGTTAACAACCAAATAGAACAAACGATGACGTTTATTGATGGATGTTGGAAGGCTAGTAATATTGGTCCTCGACAGCGCTAATCTTGTCAAGAATGGGAAACATGAAAGATTCTCAAGAAAGTCTACTTCGGACAAATTACATTCCGAAAGGTCTAACCGACGTAAATTTGAAAGTCCGGTCTTCATGCAAGAATCAGCCGAATCCTCGTACTCTGGAAAACCGGTTAAACTTGTGCATGAATGAAGAACCAACTCTTCAAGGTTTTGTAACTTGTAAATGCTGGATGGAAGACTTACGAGGTTCTTGCAATAATCTACAACCATTCTCTTCAAAGAGACAAGATTTTCTATTGATGTAGGTAGTCCTTTAATAGCCGTTCTTCCTAAATGAAGCTCTTGTAGGGCTTCGAGTTTATGTGGAATATCAGGGAACTTTTCAAACTTTGTGCATCCTTCAAAATTGAGATCTTGAAGATTTGTTGACTTGAGCTCATTTGGAAAAACACTAAGTTTAGAGCACCCCATGAAATTCAACACCAGTAGCTTGCCATGATATGCGATGGACTTGTGGGCTTCTACCAAGTTTTTACAATTACGAAGATCCAATTCCTCGAGATTTGGAGTACATGAGAGGTCCGGCATGCAAACCAGTGACTCGCAATTACTGAAATTAAGGTACTTCAAATTTTGGAAGCCCTGCAAAAACAACGAAACCAGCTTTGATAAACATTCTGAAAGGGACAAAAAAGGGGTGCTTGTATGATGATGTTGCTTCCTTACATTTAAACCGAGGAATTCCCGTTATGAGAATAGGTTGCTAATAAAGCATATCCGATCTTGATCTTCCAAAAAATTATTATATTTTAGGTTGTCAATCGTAAATATTGAGCAATTTGTTTATTTAATGTAGACGTGATATGCTGCGGTGTCCACAAATAGACCTATGTAAGTTGTTGTACGTAGCCGGGAGAGCCAAACTTGTTTATAATATCGATGGTTAATAATATCATAATTTATTTGCAGGAGCTTAGCTTGATTGAGGGTTATAAAATTGCCTACACAACACATGGGGGAGATTGGGTTTCTCAGGGAAAGGATATGTCATAATTACATATCCTTGACTGTTATATAATCTATATTGATCGGCTGATAGCTTGCCTGAAGTGGTGTCACGTGGCACACGCATGACCGAGTTTTACCGAGTAATTTTGTTCTCATCGTCACTTTAGCAAATCAGAGATAACTCTTATGATTTTACATTTTACATATTATTTGTAAGAATTCAATAACATATAGGTACACAATATAAAAAAAAAATTGTGTTAGACAATTATTAAAAAAAATTAGAATTTAAAAATCCCAAATTAATTTGCAGATTTACTCCAAATTAATTTTCATTTCATAAAAATCCTAAACTGGCACCACTATTATACAGCTACCACAAATTAATTTTCCTCTAACAAAAACGATCCCAAACTAGTACTTCTGACCCGAATCAACCCTCCATTAGTAGACGAAAACTGATTTGGGATAAAATTGTGCCGTGTGTCATGCATGTGCCAATCACAAAATTCAAGTGAAGTGTCGCGCCACAAGCATGCAAATATGGGCCACATGACAAAACTATGCCTTGCGTCATGCCATGTGACAATTATAAAAGCATGGTGGAGTGCCACGTGGCGAAGGCAGATGTGGGCCACATGATAAAACTATTCCGCATGTTGTGTCATGTCATGTGGCAATCAGTGAAGTGCCAGGTGGCGAGGATAGGAACGAAGACACCGCTTGTTCTAGCTTTAACTATATATCATGGATGAATGGGGAATATAAATACTATCACAATGTAATTGTGTAAAAAATAATAAATCTTACTTTTTTTAAGTCATGTAAAGACAATGAAGCCAACTTTGAAAAGCATTCGGAAGAAAATATAAATTTCACATATCCAATTCGAAATCTAGCTCTGACTTTCTATTAAGAAACTAGTGGTATGCCTTTACCGGATCACTTACATTGATTTGGTTGTGCAGACATTACACACATTACTAGCAAGTTCCTAATAAATCCTCTATTATGCCCACTTAGAAGTGCTGCTCCTTAAGAAATGATTTAATCAATTAACAATGCCTTCTTTTACAGAATGGTGCATTCAAACCTTCAACAGAGCTAATCTTATTGATGCTGGACAAATCCCCCCAATGTGCATTGAGTAAGGTTCTATCGCTTGATGACTACGTTCGAGTGTTTTTACTTCTATATACAGGTCAATGAGTAGGTTCGTCATATTTTTGTTTCTCTTTTGTTCAATCAATATACAATTTTTATATAAAATAAAAAAGTTTACAACTGACAACAAGTTGCATGTTGAATATCTTCACTTCGTAGACTTGATCTACTTTTGAAATATATCTATGTCGATAGTTAGAGATATTAGGTTTAGAAAGTATGTAAACTTTATCTATGCTATTATATAAGGTAAAGATGATCTCCTACTTTAAAATATTTCAATCTTCTTCTTTTTTTATTTTCCTTCCATTGATTATCCTCAATTACTTATTTTACATATATTATACCACGGACAGATATGTGATATTGATTATTTTGTTTTGTTATCTCTCACATATTTCAATGTTAAAATTTGAATTTTCTAATGATGCAATGACCTTCACAAATAAATTTCAAATCTTAAAATATCGTTCTCTTTCCAAGTATATGTAGAAAACTTCTTTGTATTGTGCATTTTAAAAAAAATGTTTTTTTTACTTATTAGAAATACTCAATGTAAAAAATGTTTACATTGAGTATTTCTAATAAAGTTGTTCGCCTAATTTTTCAAATGCCAATTTTGCTGCACTTATAAATATTTCTAACGTAAGTAGTTAGCAACATTTTGAAAGAAAAAAGAGAAATGGTTTCTAAAACAGAGGAACAATAATGGAATACTGCAGTTGCTCACCTTTTGTGTAATAGTACATATAATACGCATATATGTACACAAATGAGGCAGATAATGAAAAGGTCAATGTAGGTAAATGCTCACCTTAAATTGACTTGGCTCTACCGTGATATTGTAATTGCGCATATCAAGTCCCACTAATTTCTTTCGACCGGAGGAAAATTCTAGAATTTGAGAAGCACATCCATCCCATCGATACCATCTTAGCTCATTAGGAAGACATATAGGACCCTGGAAAGAATTATGCACATTGAGCAAAATGAGCAATCTCAACCTTCTCATTTTTGTTAAAGCATCAGCACCGATACATATCTCTCTCGGCTCAGGTGGCTCCAACACTATGGCTTTTACAGCACAATTTTCCTGTATATACAAGACTATTTAGGTTATGCATGTTCAGCAATTAGAGCCAAAAAGATAAGGAGCATGATTTTGATGATAATTGCAAGTCTTACCATGTCGCTTGACAAAACATCGACAACGTCATCACATAGCCATAGTCTGCTGCGTCTCCCAGGATCATCACTTTCTTGGGTCACAATATCCATACCCATCAACCGAATCAAGTCATGCATTTGTATGTTCCCCAACTCAATTCTTATCAAGGACCTCTCCATGAGATTTTGTAATCCTATTACTGCCTTAAAATCGCAACTGTCGAGAACTTTCTTTACATACTCACTATCCCACCCCTTAAAGAAGCAGGCAATATGGAGAAAGATCTCTTTCTCACTTTTCTGTAGTCCATCATAACTTATTTTGAGCACATCATCAATGGTTTCATTAGGAATTCTAGCAAGTTTCTCTAGTGCACTTTCCCATTCATTTTCTCTTCTACCGCGTAAGAAGGAACCTAGCACCTCAAGTGCTAAAGGAAGGCCCTTAGCATAATTTAGAACACTATCCACTAGATCTGTCCTAATTTTAAATTTTTGGTGTGCCGGAAAAGCATGCTTCCTAAACAGCTCACGAGCTTCACTGTCACCCAGTTCTCTAACTTCGTACACATGATCTGGATCTATCCCAAGATAAGTTAGCAAATGGCTATCTCTTGTAGTAACAATGATCCTACTCCCGTTATGAAGCCACTTACCTTCTCCTACTAAAGCACGTAACTGGCGCAAATCATCCACATCATCAAGGATGAGGAGAACCTTTTTGTGACAAAGTCTTTCTTGTATTAGATTGATACCTCTGTGCTCATTGGGAACTACTAATCTTTCTTTCAGTGTTAATATCTCAAATAGTAATTTTTCTTGCAAAGTTTCTAAATTCTTGCAATCTTTTGAAACTTCTCGAACATTCGCCAAAAAACATGAATTCCCGAATTGATTGAAAATATCATTATAAACAGCTTTGGCTAAAGTCGTCTTTCCTATGCCTCCCTGTCCCCACAATCCCACCATAAGAACATCGTCATCAAACTCAAGGTTTAACATCGATATCAACTTAACCACTTGGGAATCTATCCCAACCGGATGTGTAGCAACATGCAAAGGTGTTCGGTCTAGGAGAGTGGAGATTTCCGTCACAATTCTTTGTATAAGCTCTGACTCATCTCTGAAAAAAAAAATAAAAAATAGAAGTTGTGGCATCATTTTAGCAATTTGAATAAGTGAATAACAACCAATTACTAGCCAACAATGAAAAAAACAGTGCATCACATTTTCACGTAACCACAGCCAAAACAAAATGTATTCCCACCAAGTTGAATTAGAACTCAAAAGAGCTCCACAACAATCAAAACAAGTTCAAGGTTCAACTTTTAGTCATCCAAGTGATTCATGTTCTTTTGATTTAAACATGACGATTTAGTTATTTTTTTCTTGAACCGTTATATGTGATTTATTTATATGATTAATCAAAAAGAGTTATTCAGGATTTTGAACGACGGTTAAGATTTTGATTTGAAAACTATTAAAGTACCCCAAAGCACGATGTCATTGCCTGTACACACTAACAATCCTGTATCAAGCGTTGCAAACTTTCTCATCCCTTCCAAAGAAATGAGGTAAGTGCAGTAACACATCCTTATCATCTTGTCCATTGGTCGATCAAGTCTTAGCATTTTATATTGTTCAAATAAGTCAGTAAAACTTTCAGGCGATGAAGTCCTATTGTCAAATTTTTTAAGGGAAAAAGCCACGTGTCTATTCTATGGTTAGCTACATGTGATTTTTCAAACTCAAAATGCCCGAGTTTATGACTCGGTTGACCAAAATTGAAAATTTGCAGAACTCAATTAATTAAAAATGAAACGTGAAGAGCTCAAATAGCCCACAAACAAAACGTTTAGAACTTTTATTATACTTCGAGAAGGGCGACAAGGATCCAAAAGAAAGAGCTACGGACCTTACCCGAATGAAACAAGGCTTAGCAAAAGCCAAAGGCAGAATTCTATTGTTTCACGCCTAAAAATAGTTTTTTTTTTGGTGAAAGTGAAATTCAATAAGTGTTTGTAAGTATTGTAAAATTGATGGTAAAAAAAAAATCGGTGACTTTTCCTTTCCCATAACTTGTTAGTACCTTACCAACGATTTTCTGAAATCACCAATCCTTTTTATAATTAGTAAATAACTAAATTTTTGTACTAACTTACCAAAATTCATTTGCATAACTTATGGCCTCGAACTTACTAACTTTTATATAAAATTACCAACATAAATTAGAGTGACTTATTAACATTCGTTATATTAAATAATTACCTACTAGTTTTGGATTACCAACTCTCACTTGAGAGACTTATGTTCTTTTAATCGACCATCTTCTTTATTGAGTTACCAACTCTCATTTGAGTTACTTACTAACTAAATTTAGAAATTGCCAATCTTAATTAGAGTGACTTACCAACTTATCCACAATTAAGTTACCAACTACTTTTGGGTTATCAATTCTTGTTTGAGAAACTTGCCAAGCTTAATTTTCTTTTAATTATCAATTTTTTTTCAATTTTGCTAAATTTCATTTTTCTTTTTTAACTAAATCTTAGATTTTGCAACTCTTATATGAGATTACTAAATTTAATTTAAGCCACTAAATAATTTTCAGAAACCATAAGATGAAGCGTCTACACGTGTACTTACAATCATGTGTGTGCAGATTTTTCACAAACAATCTCTATACTTACTTGTAAAAATTGGCTTCTTACGCAAAATATAGACTCCACTCCACTTACCCATCTTTCAAATGCCACCCGGACAAGCTACCGGCATTGAAAAGAGCTTTCTTCCATCTATTTACTTCCTTTGAATCCTTCCCGAACTTGGACTCATGCTCCATCATAGCATCTCTGTAGCTCCCTCTTGGTGTTCTCACCTCTCTAGGTTCCACTTTATAAAACAAGGGAAAGACCATGAGATCTCTTTCTTTCTTGCACTCCATGATTCTCGCCAACTCTTCCAAACACCACCATGAGGAAGCGTAATCCTCAGAGAAAACGATTATCGCGATCTGTGATTCCTCGATTGCCTTCATAAGCGCCGACGCTATTTGCTCTCCTTTCTTGAGCTCCTCGCTATCAAGATAAGTGTAGATTCCTTTTTGATCAAGAGCTCTGTAGAGATGACTGAGAAAGTTGTTCCGGACATCCTTGCCTCTGAAACTTAAGAACACGCGATAAATCCTTTCAGGTTTCAATGGAGAAGCCATTAGATGATGGAGTTCAACAATCTGCAACGAGTATTAGCTTAAGATCTGGTAGAGTGTTTTTAGGTAGTTCGTTCACCATTCGATCTTCTTGTTGATTTATTCTTATACTAAAGGACAGAGACCCGTGACTTTTTTAGGGCAGGGTCAACAAAAAAGAATATTAGAAATTTGGAAAATGATGGTGCTTCTGGATGGACCAAGATATCCAATAGGTGTGAACACGTGGACTTATTTTTCCTGAAGACCGCATATCACGGGGTTATTCCGATTGTTTGATTGGCACGAGTTTGTTTGTTTGATATTATATTTATTGGTAAATTGTCGACAAATTTGACCGGTCAACAAGCTAAGGGCGCGTTTGGTAATGCTTCTGTTTCTCTATTTTTCTGTTTTTCTGTTCCCTGGAACAAAAAAAAACAGAAATCTGTTTGGTAACGCATTTTATTTTTCTATTTCCTAAAATAGAAAAGTGGCCAAGAAAGCAGAAATAAGAAGTAGAAAAAATCTACTTCTTTATTCTTAGAAATAGAAATAGAAATAGAAAGGTCCGGTCCTTAATCCGCAACCTAGCTCCTCCACCATCCTCCGTCGTCTGCAAACCGTCTCAAAGCACCGGTCCGATCCATTCTCGGCAGAAATAATAAAAAATTTAAAAAATTAATTAAATAAAAAAAATCCAAAAAATCCAAAAATTCATAAAAATCTAAAAAATTCTCAGAAAATCCATAAAAATCAGAAAAACTCAGAAAACCCATAAAAATTTGTAAAATTCCGAAATTGAAAAAATTAAAAAAATTCATAAAAAGCTTTCTCGAAAATAAAAGGAGACAAATTTCGGGAAAGTAAAAAGTTTTAATAAAATTTTCCCCAAAAAAATAAAAAATAAAAAATTCACATAATGGCTTAGAATAAATTAAAAAATTCCGAAAATTCATAAAAATTAGAAAAATTTCAGAAAAATCCCATAAAAAATTAGAAAATTAAAAAATTTTCAAAATTCATATAAATCAAAAAAATTCTCAGAAGATCCATAAAAATCAGAAAAACTAAGAAAACCCTTAAATATTTGCAAAATTCCAAAATTGAAAAAATTAAAAAAATTTCATAAAAAATTTTCGGAAAAATGAAAAGAATCAGATTTAGGGAAAGTAAAAAATTTTAATAAATTTTACCACAAAAAATATAAAAAAAAATACACAATGGCTTAGAATACTTGTGGCCACCCACTTTGAATGAAATTTAAATTTTTGAGGTGCCCAAGTAGTATTTTTGAAGATTCCTTAGTTTAGGGATTAAAAGGGGTTTTAAACCCCTAAAAAGAATTAGACAAACCAATAAATCATGCTTATTGATTTTTTTTTCACTTATAACTTGCACTTATAATTAAATAAAAGATATAGATTTGAATGCAAAAAACTGGGAATAGAAATTTTATGCAGTTACCAAACGCATTTCTGTTCTAGAAATAGAAATTTTGTGCAGTTACCAAACGCATTATTTTGCTCAGAAACTCTTCCAGGAAATAGAAATAGAAAAAACTATTTCTGAAAAGAAATTGTTTTCAAAAATAGAAACGTTACCAAACGCGCCCTAAATGGCCGACAAAGGTGGAGAATAGTATAGATCACTTCCGATCCCAGTGGACTCAATTATTGCACAAACTGACAAAGAAACTTTGCTGGCTTCCTCGAAATCACATCCACGACCTCCGAGTAGTTTTTTCTTCTTTGCTAAATAGTAATCAAACACATGACCCCTCAAAAGATACATCATTATACGTGCAATTAAATATATCAGCAAAGAACAATATTAGATCTATTAATATAATTAGAACTTTAGAAATGGTGCTTAAGTGTGGGCCACTATATTTAATAGGTGTGAACCCATCAACTTTTTTTCACTAGAGATCGGATACCACAACAATATTCGGATTATCTTATTTGACACGACTTTTTTTTGTTTTTATATTAAATTTATTGTTAAATTGTTGATGCACTTGACCGGTCAACAAAAGTATTCTCAATTAATGTACCAGATTCGAGGGAATGGCTTTCGTTTGTTTAGGCTCCGTTTGTTTGACGAAAAATATTGTGTTTTTGGAAAAATATTTTCCCGGAAGTTATTTTCCTGGAAAATATTTTTCCGGAACATAATTTTCGGGTATTCAGCAATCAATATGAAAAAATTTCGAAAAATATTTTTCGCTTGTGGCGGCCGGCGGCCAGTGACCGGCGGCGGCCGGCGGGCGAGCGGCGGTCGACGACTGGAGGAGGGAAGGAGGAGTTTGGCGAAAAATGATTTCCGCTTTTCAGAAGCGGAAATCACTTTCCGCCAATTTGGTCATGTTTTCCCCCATTGAGGGGAAAATGTTTTCCGGGGGAAAATGTTTTCCGCCCCCAAACACCGAAAAACCCGGAAAATGTTTTTCTGAAAAATATTTTCCAGCAAATGAACACAGCCTTAGTCTTCGTTTTTCTTTTGGAAAATGAAGTAATTCATGTCACTAATAAAAATTTATAGATTCCTCAAAATGGCAATCCCAACCTCCAAGTAATCGTTTTTTCTTTGCTTTCTTTTCTTCAAACTATCAATAATGATTTTCACTTCTTCAAAAGTTGCAATCTGTTCCGAACTTCCGCTTCTTCACCACAAGATCACTCGCCATAGCTTCTGCCGCTCGCCGACCGCCGCCGCCGCTGCCGCCGCCGCCGCCGCCGCCGCCGTCGCCGCCGCCGCCGCCGCCGCCGCCGTCCCCGCCGCCGCCGTCGCCGCCGCCGCCGCCGCCGCCGCCGCCGCCGCCGCCCGCCGCCGCCGCCGCCGCCGCCGGTCGCCGCCCGCCGCAGCCGCCGGTCGCCCGCAGCCGCCGCCCGCCGGCCGGCGAAAAATATTTTCCGAAACTTTTTCATATTGGTCGCCGAACACCGGAAAATTATGTTCCGGGAAAATATTTTTCAAGAAAATGACTTTCGGGAAAATATTTTCCAAAAGAAGAATATTTTTCTCCAAACGAACGGAGCCTTAGTCTTCGTTTTTCTTTTGGAAAATGAAGTAATTCATGTCACTAATAAAAATTTATAGATTCCTCAAAATGGCAATCCCAACCTCCAAGTAATCGTTTTTTCTTTGCTTTCTTTTCTTCAAACTATCAATAATAATTTTAACACGTGACTACTCAAAAGATATATAATTTGTACATACAATTAAGTATATAATTGGTGTAGCCCTATTTCATTATTTTTATAACTCAAGACACGGAACAAAAGCCCAGCTACCCTGGAAGATTATAAAACACTTGACAAGCCTCGTGAACAAATTAAAGTCTAGACCTAGGACTTCGTATTCCTAACTTAGAGCAATTTCCACACAATAGCTCAATTTCTTTTATGACAATACACTTGAGAATAATTGTAATATATATAGCCATATGGATGTCAGATCTTGTCGCCTGGCAAAATGTGAACACAGATTTTTTTGACATGAGTGGTTGACATTGATATTTAGTGCCTACTATCTGGACTGTGGTAAGATGCATATTATGTGATGCCCTGACTTATGGAGAATATGTGAATATTCATGTTACTTGACAATATCTATTGGTATTACTTTAATGGTGCATTATGTGAATTCATAAAAATTGCAGTAATAATTATTTGATCTGATAAAAATAATGAGGATTGCCACTTGTAGAGCGATAATCATTCTTTCCCTTTCTATCACCATTCTATGTCACAAGAACAACGAAGACTAAATGGGGGCACTTCGGAAGTGATATGGACCGACCTAGAATGGCATTTACCAAACAAATTTTTGAGAATTGAAAGTACTTATGAATTCCTTTTGCTTAGACAAAAAAAATTTCCTTTTGAAAATGATATGGATATTTTTTAAAGTTTTGTAGAAGGTTTACATAGATGAATGATTTGAAATTAAGTTAAATGTTTATGAAATGCTTTTCATGAAAGGCTTAGTCCTTTATAGAATAGACGGGCATTCCCTTTAATTCTCATTTGAATTTGGAGTTTATACATATTCTAAACATAATTCTATAAAATAAAGATGGAAACTCATAATGTTTTCTCTAACTAAAAGGGTGATTAGCTGCCAGCCTACCAAAAAGTAAAATTAATAATAATAATAAAATCTTCATGCTTACTGGCAAAGTTTTTAGATTCTAGTTTTAATCAAGGAACCCAACCTTTCTATTTTTTTCTTCATCTTTATCCATGTGGGTCACATGATTACATGACATCACTTATGCCTACTTGGTTCTCAGGGGAGAAGACCATATATAAATTTGGTCTATGTACATCGACATTAATTTATACTAGATACAAAGCCCGAGCCAGGCACGGGAATCGAAGGATTAATGTAAGTTATTTTTCAAAATGTAATGAAAACTTTTAACACTACTCTAATCTTTTGCAAATTATCTTAGTAATTATATAGGTAAGAAAATATAAGAAGGATAACTTTTGTAAATTTATGTTTAAATATTTTAATAATAAACATGTTATTGCACCATTTCAAAATTATCTAGATTATATATTGAAAAAGAAAAATATGGAAATTACATTTCAAAACTCAAAGTTTACTAAATTCTTGTTGTTATAATATAGAAAAGTTACCATCATATCAATTTTCTCAAAGATCATCTAAACATCTTCCTTATGTATTATAGTTGTCATACTCTTTGGTGTAGAATTTTTCTTTCATATATAAATGTCTCTGCATGATTTCCAGGCTTTGGAAAAAAAGCCTAATATATCCCCATATTGTATAATCAAGCAAACAAAATTGTGTTCAAGTCTTGGGAAGTTTTGGGCTTTGTGCATATAAAAAACATACGATATGAGCCTTACCAAAAAAAAAACATACGATATGAGAAAAATCCTCATTCCATAAACAAGAAAATCTAATTAGAGTTGTCTCTCTGTGTGGGTTATAAAAAGTTTATATTTTCCTTATCAAATAGCTTAAATATTTCGAAGATTGAAATTCCAAATAAGATAAGTATTGTGAACTCATAAAAAGTGGTATAATTAAATTGTTAATTATACATAATGTCCTATGTTGAATTATGATGATCAACATTGTTGACAATATATAGTTTCTACTCCCTTTTATATTTAAATTCTTCATTCCCAATCATAAAAAACTAATGGGCAGGAAGATAACTCGGACTTATAGAAAGTGACATAAATTGATACCCCAATAACAGCTATGCTGTTTTAACCAATCTATTAAATAAATGAGGCAGCAATAGCTCATCCACAATGTTTGTTTTTGGTGAGAAAATGTCAGATACTTTCAAAGCATCATGTGATCAACCACCCAAATAATTATTCTAAGTGCTATGAACTTTTGACTTTCCTCTAAAGAAAAAATATTTTATGAATGTTTCTGAGCACTTTTTGTTTTTTTGGATTGGGAGTTTCTGAGCACTTACACTCTCTCTTTTGGCACATGCATTTCCCTACTGCAATTATTCTGTCGCTTCAAAGCATCATGTCATGAACCACCAAGGCACCAACTGCAATTATTTTGTCTCTTTCAGCATGCATTTCCCTACTGCAATTATTCTGTCTTCGATCTTCTTCACTCTGAGTCCGGGGTGCTTTCCACTACCAAAAGTCCAACTTGGAGGCAGTTATTTGCGTCTGATAAGTAAGAAATTATTAAATGAAAAATATATATGGTGGACTACATCTAAATAGTAAAAGTTGAAGAGATGCATGTGGAGTTCGCTTTTTTTTAATGTTTCAAATTCAAATTAGTTTATATACTACTCAATAATTTTTCTAGATAGATAACTATGCCACTACTTTTTTAATGTGTATGAACCGCCGGCAAATAATACCACTTGTCTAATTTTGATCCGCTAAATTTCATGCTTTGAAAGAATCGATCTCACATAAAACCCACCGTTTGATCCAATCATCCTTTGGTAAACCAGATTCATTAAATAAAATATTGAAATGAGGGGGGTGATCATATTGGTGCAAGTGGATCAGATGTTTACCTGTGTTACTAATCCTTCGATCATAATGGATGATGATCTTATGGGCTAAAAATGATTACTGATTCCCATGATCTTATTTATAGGTGTAAGAGGAATCTGTTCAGCATGTACCACAAAAGTTGAACTTAATCCGAGGAAGACTATAAATTCTCATCATAAATTCTCCACCTTGAATTTCTTGTCAACAAATCCAAGTAAGGTTGGAACGTTTTGAGTGTCTTAATTTTTCTTTTAGAGAGTGTGTCAGTAACAAAGAGCACCAATATTAGGGTTTGGGAGAAAAAAAATTGGATGTGCTTTTGGTCCCGCTGCGCACTGAATAAGGCTTTTCTTCACCATGAGATAAGGCATCTTCTTTTCTCTTCGGCACCGAAAGAAGAGAGCGACGACTTTAAGTCAAAGTCTACGAAATTTTTCCAAAATGGGAGGAAAAAGTTTCTAGCTTTTCTAGTTAGTGGAATGACACTTGGGGAGAGTCGTGAAGAATGTGAACGACCAAGAGACAACCAGGAGACTATAGGGAGACGACGCTTCCAACTTTGTTACGAGGTGTTTGTGAAACGTTTTATGCAAGAATGAATTTGTTTTTTCCTAATTTTCCTTAGATGGGTTGTCCTGATCCTTTTGAGCAATAACTTAGAATAAAGCTTTTTGCATTCAATTTTTATCAAGATAAATTATTTTTTTCTGCAATTATCACAACAACAGTTACTAATGCAACAGTTATTTTAAGTGCAATGACCAATATAATATGTCACGCCCCGGACCCCTCCGAGCCCGCGACATCCTGACCACAGTCGATAATTTAAACGCGACGTCCCAGGACGCGTCGCCGACCCAAAAGAAATGCGCAAGCGGAAGCATGTAAAATAACCCAGACAATAAAAACATGACTACGGAATAGACATCGAAATTTAATAAACACCCAATATTAAAAAGCCTTCAATATTACAAAAAGATAACCCGGCTTTCAAAATCAAACCACAATTTTCAAAAGGGGACGGTGGTTAACAAACCTATCTTCTCTACAAAAAGGTACTCAAAATACAGGGTAATTGATCTATTCTTCAATCCCTGTGGTACTCCGGCGGTCTCTCCGATCGATCACGGTCGCAGATCTGAAAGTGGTTATATAATAACCGTGAGACAGAGTCTCAATAAGCAACAACCTAAACCTAACATAGGCTAATGCGTACCCAGACCAATCTAACATGCACACTATCAGTCAAAACAGTCAATTGCACATGAAAGGCTTACCTCGCCTCGAACCACGTGCTAATCCTGCATATTAGTTCAAGCATAATAATGCAAGAATAAATCACCGTCACATCACGATCACCAGCACACACATTTCCACTCGAAATCAATCAATCCAACCCAGTACCCACACGCACATTGAACCAATCATCCACACGCACCATCAGTCAATTCGATCGACATCCACATGCTCAACCAGCCAATTCAATCACATGCTCAACCAACCAATCCAGTCACACGCTCAACCAATCAATCCAGTCACACGCTCAACCAACCAATCCAGTCACACGCTCAACCAACCAATCCAGTCACACTCAACCAGCCATGTCAATCACACTCAAATCACATGCGCATCCATCTAACTTTCTCACAACTCGAGTCAACACCCCTCAGGTCTTTTTTCACTGCCCGCGTCAACACGCCTCAGGCCCATTCTCACAGCCCGCGTAAACACGCCTCAGGCCCGTTCTCACAGCCCGCGTAAACACGCTTCAGGCTCATTCTCACTAGCCCGCGTAAACACGCCTCAAGCTCATCTTTCTTTCCAATAACCCGCGTAAACACGCGTCAGGTCTTTTCTTGCCTTTCACAGCCCGCGTAAACACGCCTCAGGCTCAACTTTCTGTCCAATGACCCGCGTAAACACGCCTCAGGTCCAATCACACCTTTAACGGGCCACCGTCAACACGTCTCAAGCCCGCATTCCAATCAGCCCACTGGCCAGTCAAACCTTCACACGGACCGCCGTCAACACGTCCCAAGTCCGTAGCCCTCCGATCGATCCGGGCTTAAAATCGACAGGCAATCACACGCCATTCAATTCAATCAATTTCACGCCAAACGACTCACATTCACAACTCGATCCAATTCACACTTCGCCACTCCAATTCACAAACCCGACGTTCAAGTCGGTCACGCACAAATACCCACTCAAGCACTCTACTTAATCCAGTCTAATTTAACCAAATCAGAACACCACATAATCTAATTTAATCATAAAAATAATTAAATTAAATATACGCCCTAGCCGTTCTAGCCCGAAACTGGTCAATGAAATACCCAAAAGACTAAGTAGGGTCTAGGAAGTCGCTTACCAAATTTTGGCCCGGGAAAAGTCGGCTCGGGCCCAAAATGGCCCGGGTGAGAAGTTCTGACTGGGCGCGGGCGCGGGCCACACGGGCGCACTGACCGGCCAAAGTGGGCACAATGGCCGATCGGCGTGCCTAGTGCGCGGGCACGGCGAACGCGCGGCGTGCCCGGGGCGCTCGGGCGCGCGGATGGGCTACGCGCCTGGGCAACGGGGCACGGCCACGGCCACGGCCACGGCCACGGGCAACGGGCACGGCGACGGGCAACGGGCACGGCGACGGGCACGAGCTTGGCCGGCCGGGCTGGCCGGCGGCGGCTGGCCGGCGGCGACCGGCGGCGACGGTGGCGACGACCGGCGGCGACCGGCGGACGGGCTGAACAGGGGCGGGAAGGAGTCGGCCGGGCGAGTGAGGGGGAGAGGGAAGGGAGAGGGAGGGCTGAGCTGAGGGGGAGGGCGAGGGCTGAGGGCGGCGGCGACGCGGGACCGGGCGGGGCGAGCCGATGAGCGGCGGCGACGGGGCGGCTCGGGTGCAGCGGAACAGGGGGGAAGCCGAGGAGGGGAGAGGCAGGAGGGGTGGCGGCTGGTCGGAGCCGCAAGGGGCGGCAGCGACGGCGACGGGGTGGAGGCGGCGGCAGCCAGGCGCGGCTGGGGCGACGCCGGGCGCGGCGGCAGCGGCGACGAGCTCGCTGCTCGCACGCGAAGGACAGCGAGGGAGAGAGAGAGCAGTCGAGGGTGGGGGCCGGCGGCGACGGGGCAGAGGCGGCGGGGCTGCTGGCGACGGGGGCGCGGCGGTACGGCGACGCGGCGGGCTCGGGCGACAGCTGGCGAGCAGGACGGGCGGAGGCGGCAGTCGCGGAGAGGACGAACGCGAACCAGCAGGGAAAGAAGAAGAAGGAGGAGGAGGAGAGAGAGGAGAGAGGGGAGAGAGGAGAGAGAGAGAGAGAGAGAGGGGACAGTAGGGGGCGTAGGCATGCAGAAAGGGGGGGAGAGGACGTGCATGGGGAGGGAGCGGGGAGGGGACGTTCGCGCAGAGGGGGAGGGGGAAAAGAGAGAGAGAGAGAGAGAGAGAAAGTAGGAGAGAGAGAAGGGGGTAACGTGCGCGCGGGGAAGGGGACCGGCGGAGAGAGAGAGAGGAGAGAGAAAGAGAGAGAGAAAGGGTTTAAATTTTAAACTCAATCGCGATTCAACGGACACGGTCTAAACTAAAAATTGACCTAACAGTCCCGATTTAAATCCGGAAAAAGACCTAACGGTCCTCGAAAAATCTCAACAATATTTTAGGGCATACGGCCAAAATAAAATAACTCATACCACTCTACGAGGGAGGTCTACCAGTCCAAATCCGCACCCGATCCAAAAATCCACTTTTCCACTATTCCTGACAATCTCGATGCTGGCCACAATAATATCGACACCGTCCAATTTATTTCGTCCCGAAACTCCCGGAAATCGACTGCCAAGTTCAGGGTCTAAATAACGACCAAATTCGATCGAGTGCGATTCTAGCAGAATTTCTATTTTTAAAAAAAACAAGAACCCGAGAGTGATCAGTTCTCGGGCGAAATTCCATTATAAGCGCACTGACGAATTACACGTTTTATAAACCCCAAAAATGGGCCAAAATCCAGAATGTCACATAATACCATTTGAATGTACATTAAAAATCTAAGGAAAAAAGTAGTGGGTCCCAATTCCAAAGGTAATTTTCTAGACATGCAAAGTGGCAACAAAAATAAATAAATAAATAAATAAAGTGGCAGTTTAAAGTATAAGCAGAAGGCAGCGTCTCAACTATGGATTTGTGGCGGAGGTAACATTTTTTGAGATGATTTAAAGAGTTTTGACTCAGTACATTCTGAGCGGGGCTCATTAAGAACGGTCTGACCCTATCAGCCCCTAACATTTTCTTATTGTGCTTAATGTCCACTTATGCTCTTATGACATGGGCCACTTAACTCTTAACTTGTTTCTTCCTTACACGTTGCAATACACCATCTGCCGATTTTAATACACCATCATGTTTAACAGGATATTTCCCATCCTTCAATGTAAATACCCCAAACCAATTATTTGATAGTTAACTTCACAACGGAAGAACTAGCTTTAATCTCTCTAATACCGATGTATCAAAATCTAACCTACCACCTTGCATTCAAATCCCTTAACATTGCCCGAATCTCCTCTCACACGTACTCTACTTCATTCATCGGGATAATGGTATTACTCGTGCACAACAATTACTCTCTCTACCACCCACCTGGGTGGCGCTGCTAGAGCGTGCATTCTTCCTCTCGCAAAAGGTTGAGTGTTCGAATCCCGGGCGCCGCAAGGTGACTTAACCGGTGGCACGTGTGTGGTGGCTAGCACGTGTCGCCCCCAGGGTTTACTCCCCGGCTGTCGGCCGTGCAGGGGTTCCCTGGGTTACCAAAAAAAAAAACAATTACTCTCTCTAGCTAAAGATTTACGTGTGAATCTCGAGACAAGGTCCTCTATAGTCACCGGTTCGAATTGATTGGTATTACCATGAGTAACTCTTATCCTCTCTTGCGAAAAGAATTGCATGAAAACCTTAGGACAAGCTCCTCTACAATCATCGGTTTCTACCCCCTCCCAAAACCATATATGGAAGCCATCGTATAAATTCTCTTAGCAAAAGAATCGCGTGTGAGCCTTGGGACAAGTCCTCTACAATCACAGCTCTCTCACCCTCCCAAAACCATATTTGGAAATCGTTGTATCAATCAAGTCATCTTGAGTCTTAATTATCACGAAGAAATGAGAACAAAGAAAAAGAGACTGCGAGTTTATAAAATATTTTACAAGATCGACCCATCCACAGTTGATGTTAGGATTATAGTACCTCTTTCTTAAGTTAGTGGTGTAACTACAAGGCCACTTGTGTAAACCTTTTTTGACACTGAAAATGTATAATATAGTCATTAGAAGAAAATCCTAAAAGTGCATAGTGTAGTCCAATCCAAGTCAAGTTCGAACATTTTGAGTGTACTGTTGATCCTGTTGCACATTGAACAAGGCTTTCTTCACCATGAGACAAGACATCTTATTTTTCTCTTAGCACCGTAAGAAAAGAAGAGTGACGACTTTTAAGTCAAGCCTATGAAATTTTTCCAATGTGGAGTGAAAAAGTTTTCAGCTCTACTAGTTTATTGGAATGACACTTCGAGATAGTCATGAAGAATGTGAACGACCAAGAGACGACCGGGAGATGACTCTTCCACCTTTGTGACAAGGTGTCTCTGATAGGTTTTATGCGATACTGAATTTTTTCCCTAATTTGCCTTAGGTGGATTGTCCTGATTATTATAGAATAAAGCTTAATCAATTTAGCTTTTTTTCAAAATATATTTATTATTTATTATGTGTGTAGTTGTCAACAATTACTAATATGATAGTTATTTTAAGTGCAATGACCAATATAATCCCATTTGAATGTAGATTAAAACTCTAAGGTTTTGTATGGAGTCTACTATTTCTAACGTTCAAATTCAATTTAGTTTATGGACTATGTTCACTTCATAACTTTTCTAGATAGAGAACCATACCACTACTTCCTAATGCAGAAGATAAGCCATTTCAAGAATTCGACGGTAATAAAAAAACTTGTCTAATCTCAATCCACTAAATCTCATGTATTGAGAGGATGGATCTCGCATAAGTCTAACCTTCTCTATTGTGTATGAGCCAATCATCCATGGTAAACCAGATTCATTAATCAATTTCTAAAAGCAGGGGGATGATCATAATGGTGCAAGCGGATCGGATGTTTAGCCGTGTTCCTAATCCCTCAGTCATAATAGATGATCTTGTGGGCTAAGAATTAATTGTGATTATGATGATCTTATTCATAGGTGTAAGAGGAATTTGTTCAGCTAAGTACCACAAAAATTGAAGTTAATCCGTGGAAGATCATAAATTCTCATTATAAATCTCAAGCTCGAATTTCTTGTAAGCAAATCCAATTCAAGTTCGAACTTTTTGAGTGTCTTAATTTTTCTTTTAGAGAGTGTGTTGGTAACGGAGAGCCCCAATTTTAGCAAAATGTATGTATAGTCGGTCCCGCTGCGTACTGAACAAGGCTTTTCTTCACCATGAGACAAGGCATCTTTTTTTTTCTTTAGCACCAAAAGAAGAGCGACGACTTTCAGTCAAAGCCTATGAAATTCTCTCTCTTAGCACCGAAAGAAGAGCGATGACTTTAAGTCAAGCATATGAAATTTGCCCGAAAGTGGAGGGAAAAGTTTCCAACTTTACTAGTTAGAGGAACGATGCTTTGAGATGACGCTTCCAGCTTCGCTACAAGGTGCCCGTGAAAGGTTTTATGTGAGAATACATTTTTCTTTCCCAATATATCCCCATTTGAACGCGGAGCAAAATTTTTAAGGAAAAAAGTAGTGGGCACCATTTCCAAAGGTAATTTTGAAGACAAGCAAAGCGGCAACAAAAAAAATAAAAAATAAAATAGAGTGGCAGTTTAAAGTTTAAGCAGGAGGCAGCGTCTCAACCCTGGATTTGTGGTAGAGCTAACATAATTTATTTGAGATGATTTAGAGAGATTTTGATTTAGATCAATCAAATAGTTCACCCCATTAACTGCGAGATTGGCGATCCCCCTTCCATTTGGGATATTCGTAAGTCCTCCATGGGAGCATTCAAGTCGGTATTCAACCGGTCGAATGGAGATTCAGAGAAATCTCGACCTCGTACATATTTCTTTAACTCTTTTCTCCAACATGAAATGAAAGAGCGTAGAGAGCATCTAATGCAAATTGGCGTCAAATATGGCCGCTTTTTTTTCATCGTCATCAATTTGTTTCCCTTCTCTTTTGATGCTTCTTCGACGCTTCAATTGCCTATTCGAGGGTGCCCACTTATGGACCTGCTTTCATGGAGCTTGGATGCTCTAGAGAATTCTCGATTCTACCTGTTCGAATGACGTGACAATTCAGTTTCATGAATTTATGGAAGACTTCTGCTTCAACACCTTGAATGAGTCGTTAAGAGAGAGAAGGGCGGAGACATTATGTTCGTGCGAAGGGAGAGAAAATTAGCGGGGCGGTTTGAATAAGTGCATAGCTACTCCAGTTATGTATTCAGTTAGTTTACAGAATGATTTAGAAGATAGCTATAAAAAAGAAATTGAAATATTTTTTCACTAAGAATCGAGCTTATTCCCGATGCGTCATGGAAACGGGCCTACCCATGACTAAGTAATAATTTAACACAGGCTACTGAAATGACATATAATACATATGACAACAATACATTCTGATAGTTAGATGATCACAACATTTTCACCAAATGTCAGAAAAGTCGGTTTTTCAAAGTTTATACCTCTAACCTTGTGTCGATACATAAATTTTTGTTTGGAGACTTTTCATTCATTTCATGAGAAAACTAAGAATCGAGTTTGTCAATACTGGTGCGATTGGATCCTCAAACGAAAACATTTGCTTACCTTAGTTCTGCATTCGCATCTTTTATTACATTTCTCTGCATTTAGACAACATACACATTTGAATTAAACAAAGCTTGTTTGTGTCGAATAAAACAGGGGTTCAACTACGAACTTCTTCATTTTAATTGGCTCGATGGATGGCTTGACATGCGAGATGAACTAGAATTCACAACTCCAAAACCGTGGTAGTTAGCTTCAATTTCAAGATAGCGTGATTGAAACCAACTCAAAGATTATGGAAGATGGTCTTGACTCTAAGATAGTGAGATTGGACAAGATTCCAAGATAATGGAATTGGTCCGAACTCCTTGCTGTGGAGTTAGATATGACTCGGACAAGTTGGATCACGATTCCAAGAATTGTGGATGTTTGGATCAAAAACTTTCAAGATGAGGAGTAGATGAGTCGAGGCCGGCCAAGAGAGCGGACTGTTCTGAAAAAACAAACGGTTGTTGAAGAGGATTTTTAAAGGAGCAAAATACGGTCAAGAGATTTGGATTACACAAAAATCAAACATGGTCAAATACTCGTATGCTTTGTCCATGCTCTGGAGTTTGATGGCCAAAACAAAGAGCAAACAAGGCAATCTGGAGTTTGAAAAGATTGATTGGGTCAAGTGAGCTGGCTAGGGATGAGATAGGAGGGGTAAAACGGAAAGCAGATCATTTGGTGATTGATTAGGAAAAATCTGTCGGTGAGCTTTGGAGACAGAATGAAAAAAGGATCCGGTGGTTCTTTTTTGAAAAGTAAAACCGATCGTAAGCTTCATGGGGGGATGCCTTTCGGTGGCTAGGGAATCCAAAAGGAAGATTTGAGTGAGAGTTGGAAAGTAATGGAAAATCAGAATCCGACAAGATTAAAGAGCGGTGAGTGGAAGAAAAAGCTTGAGAGTCAAAAGGTGCAAGATTCATTTCTCATGCTATTTTAACACACAATTCACTATGTCTTAGTCCCCTTCGCACGAATTTGCCTAGGGATGAATTATGTCTAGTTGTTCCATTCGCATGATGGTATTGGACTGAGTATGTTTTGTCCATGTTCGGCCCTTTGAAGTATCCTGGAGTGACCTTGTTGTTTGTCTGCATGATTTTGCTTCATCCAATACGTTTCTATGGCGTTAAATTTGCTCCTACATTAAATTTAGAATGTGTGCAGTTTGTTATTTACGGTTTTTGGAAGTATTCCCATCGTTGTTTTTACTTAGTGTTGGCCTTTTACCTGCGCCTTCAATAACCCAAAAAGTTGGGGGATCTTTTACTGTTTCGATCATGCACATAGCTTTACTTAGTTCATAAGCATTCAATTAGCTCTTCTTGTACTCACAAGCCCTTGTTAGATTAAATCCTAAAAGTAATGACAAGAAATCGAAAATATATAATACAAAAACCTAGCTGGCATATAGATGGTTATTGCATCACAAGATTAGTTAATTCATAACTAATCTGGTTTCATCCAATGCAGTATTGATCTTTGTTACCTAGATTAGGAAACTTATATTTATTATTTACTTTAGCGCACGTTAATTTTTATGCATAGCTCATGGAAATCCTATCCCGATACTTAATAACGAGATGCTGTACAATGTTGCCCGATATGGTTTGGGCTATTTCCTTCCTCATCTTTTACTTTCTTTGTTATTGTTAAATTGGATTTGTATTTGTTTGAGTATCCGTACATGATTATTTAGATTTCCGTTTCTTCTAAAAAAATCAAAAAATAAGAAAGGGAAGATCGCATGCAAAGCCTTTTATAAAAGGAAAATGTACCCATAACAAGAATTACATTTCTTTAGTATAACTGAGTCCTCGGTTTTATAAATCTCTAGTTAGTAGAACTAAGCAATCTTCCGCGTCTTACTCGGCTCCTAACCTTAGTGACACCTCTAGTTATAAGTAATAAAATAATAATGAGAAACCAATTTGCCATCGGTAGGGTTTGAGAGAGTTTCTGCGAAGCATAAGTGCCATCTTGCAAGAGGGTTATTTGCGCCTCCTCAGTAATTCGTTAAACTCCCTTACACCTCGGGAGGGTCACAACACATTGAAATAAAACCAGTTCTTCAAATAAGACAAGAATGAAGTAATGCTTTGTACTCATAATTGCAAGACTTTTCTAGAAAATGAACAAAATTTTTGAAAATTTCAAGTAATGAGCTTTCCGCGAACATGAATATTGAGTCATTTGGATGAAAAAGAAATGAGGGATCAAAGTTTAGACAAATAAATATATAAATAAAATAAATGATTCTTCATAGAAAGGGAAAATCGGTGTCGGGTGGTGGCATGCCTAATAAGAGCGTGTCGCTTGGCGCTTGTAGCCTAAGTCTCCGTCCCGCGCTGGTTCTTTATTGCCTAGAGGCCCAAGTCTGCTAAGGAGTGAGTTGAGACCCATGTGCAATATCTCTACGACGCTCTAAAATGGCCCAATGGCCTTGCGTAAGGCCCGAGATCCCTTGAGCTTTTGATTTGTCCATGTAAAGGGGTCAAAACATTTATTTCTTCAAGGTAACTTTCAGTTTGAAGATGACAAAATATTTTATGAGAGCTAATAAGTGTATTGAATGTGCGGACGAAACATCCTCTACAAATATAAGTTTATATGCAGGTGATGTTTACAGCACGAAGGACTTCCTCACTCTGCATATGGGAAAAGAAGATACTGAGTGGAAAGTGTTAGATTTGAAAGAATCTTTTGATGTTGGTGAACAAGAGAGGGACATGGGATCATCGAGGTGCTTGGACAGACCAAATAGAAGGAGAACAATTTGGGCAACATGAATACATTAATATGCTTGGAAGGATCTTAATGTAGAAGGTGAACAAATCGAGTTTAGGAGAAACTGCCAAGTTTAGATGGACCACGCTATACTCAAAGTACTAGAAAGCGGAGATTGAGCTGTAAATTGATTTGATTCAAATTCAAATTAGTACTCTTTGTAGCCAAGGAATCCACAGAGAGACTTTGTGTAAAAGTTAGATGGGGTTGCCATTTTTGACTAAGTAGAGGGAGTGTCAAGCAAGTTTGTAGAAGCATTTTGATTTATTTCAAGCAAAGTTCACTAATTAGCTTCAGATAAACGTTTTGAGCGAAGAACAACCAAGGCCATTTTGGACCTAGGCCAGGCTGGGCTCACTCTAGGCCTTCGCTAGCACCAAGCGGGGGTTGCCAAGCACTAGGAAGTCACTAGCTAAGGGGCCACTAGCCCTTGTAACTGCCATGTGGTAGGCTCCGGTAGGACCAATGCATGTCTTTTCATATTTATTTAAGCAATGAATAATACATACATGTCTGCACATGTCGTGAAATTAGTTAGTTGCATGCCGTTACATCATGAACATGTTTCGCATCGAAATTATTGATTCACCCGAACTTGCATTTTATGCCATTGGATTATGCCTTTGATGTTTGGATACGTACTAGATTCTTCCTCGTAATTTGATTTGCATGTCATTTTGCACCTATTAGAATATGTATGTTTGGTTCAATATCTTGATAGATTCACTTTTTTTTTTAGAATTGCATGCATCGGATTCATGCATGTTGTTATAATTGAATTCACTTCTGTTATTGGAATCGTATGCATTGGATGCATTGCATGCTGACTGGGTTCGCCTTTGTATAGATCCGTCCATGTTTGTTTGATTCAAATGCATCAGACTCATTTATTGCAATTTTTCTTAGAAGAACACGGATCACACACAACACGATCAGTCGAGCCCTTATTCATTTCATGACAAGGTGATTTCACCTGAGAGTGAGTAGCGAAGTTTTTTAATGTTCTAAACATAAAAAGAGAACTATACGTGTATTATGTTAGGAAATCTCATGACAAAAGCATGTGGTATCAAAATGGCGATGTGGAAGGTGCTAACCCTTTTTGGCACGTTATCAAATCCTCGGACCTTCAATTTTTATCATTTCTTTATATTCTAGTTGACTTTTATGTTCGCAATCGATCTAAAAATTGATTGGTGGCAACTCTTATAACAATTTAAGAATTTGGATCACAGTGGCTTGCCTCGACCTAGGAAGGGAAGAACATAGATGTTTATTGGATTTCTCCTCTAAAATGTTTACTTCTTTTTGAAAAATCCACGGGGGACACGCTATAGTGATTTTGTCATATGTTTTATAAATATTTTGGTTTCATGGTCATTGAATTTGTCAGGTCATTAGAGGAGGCATGCCTAATTGATGGATGGACTTTATGCTGAAAAGTGATGATATTCACGATGAGGCCATGATCGAAAGTCTGATGCCTATGGTAGTGCAACAGTATAGCTTTTGATTTTTTTTTTTCATAATTAGAGGAGTTCCACCATAAAAAAAATTGACTGACAAAATTACAGTATCATTTTAGAACGGCGATTTTGACAAACTTTTTAATGTATAAATCAAGGCTTTTGTTTAGCTTTAATAAGTGTTTTCTATATTAAAAAAATTCGATAGATGAGATTAAAAATTTAAATTGCTCGAAATGCAGTTGACACGTGTCCCAACATGAAGAACAAGGTGATGAAGTCTCGGTATATCATTCAATTTTTTTGCTAAAACTCGCAATATTTGGACGAAAGATTCTTAGTTTGTCTAAATTAAGTAAAAGTTAACTTTGTCTTATTTAAGGAAATTGTTTTGAGAATCCGTGCAAGGCATGAGCTTACGTGTAGTTTCACTTTATTTTGCCTGGAGGCCTTAACTTACAAATTTCATCACTACAAGTATGGTATTTCAACTCTAGGGTGACAAATGAAGTAGTAGTACCTAGAAAGGATTAAAGCTTTTAACTTTTCTCTCTGCTTAACCATTCATGATTAATAAAATCGTCAAAAGATCTAGAACTAAATTGACCAAATCGAAAAAATTAGGATCGAATTGGCTACTGTATAATGAGTCTAGGACTTTTTAGACAATTATCCTTGGATATCAACTATAGTGCATAGTCATTCCTTACATTTAAGCAGTAATTTATTTTGTCATTTTTTTATTTACTTGGACACCCCCTCAATTCGGAAAAATTAGTTGGACACCCCCTTAATTCGTAAAATTTACTCGAACACCCCTTGCATTTTCAAAATGCACTCTGACCCTTTGTCAATTCTTAAGTAAAAAAAAAAAACAAAATTGATCGAAATTGAGCAATATGAATTAACTTTTTCGAATTGTCGTTGGATCAATAAATTTCACTTTGGAATCAATAAAACTCCACATAACCAAGCAAGAGACATGAAAACAGGGTCGAGCTTAAATGATCCTATCTTCTTGATTAGAAGTACACATATCTCTCTTGTGTTCAAAAAATCATTTTGCATTTTTTGCGTATTTGAACATCATCGTTCATCATTCGATGCCAAATGCATAAGCCCTAACTTAAAAATCTTCTTCCACGCTCAACTCCCAGTTGAGCATGAATCATTCCGCGGTTATGTCTAAATCAGTATAGAAGTACTTCCCCACGAAGAAGCTAATGAAGGAGGAATCTAACGTGGTTTTAGAAGCATGAGAAGTATGAATTGTAAAATCCTCTCGAGTAGTTGCTTATAATCTAACTTGGTTTTAGAGCCTCATGGACAAAAACTAAGCTGCTTCCTCTCTCTCTCTCTCTTTACAAATAAAAGCTCCTTATTAAAGTCAAACCCAGGAGGACTACAACAAGACTAGTTTACAATACACGAATGCTAGGTAATTTTACTTTTGCAAAAGAAATCGGTGCATTAACTGATGCAGTAGAGTATAAGCAATCCTTTAAATAAGTTGGTCACATTTAACAGCCAACAAAGTGTTGCTTACCATATCAATTTGCTGAGCAGGGTGCAATTGCAATTTTAATTTAAATGAATGTGAGACTTTCGATGTTTAAGAATGTCTGTCATGTCACATTGTCGACAACTATTTTTAATTTAATTTTTTCAAAATTAATTATGCAAAAATTTAGGGGTTAATATCTTTAATTCCTAAAACAAAAAAAATTATTTAATTGCATTGCATATAGACATTAGGTACATTTATATTAATAGGATCCGTTAGAGCATGTTTATTTTTAATTTTAAAAAAATTAATTAAAAAAATCGGATCGGGCCGGGTCGACCCGGCCCTAACCTTTCTTCCCCCCGCGGGCCCAGCCTGCTTTTTCCTTCTCTTCTCCTTACGCGCGAGCTGGGACCGGCCCAGCCTGCTCCCTCTCTTCCTCCTTGGCCTGGCTACTCCCCTCTCTCCTCCTTCCTTCCCCCTTGCAGCCGACCGCCGCCTGCAACAAAAGTGGATAACCCGCTCCGCCGCGCAAAAAAATGGCCACCACAGTCAAGGAAGGAGGGTAGGTCGGTGCAGAGCCTTAAATGGACGAGTTTCAGGACTGGGGCCAGAGGAGAAAAACAGGAGGGGTTCGGTTCTTAGAAGGACCGAGAGAGAGACAGGGAGACAAGGACGGACCAAGAGAGACCGAGAAGAAGGGCGCGAGCTCCTCCGGCGAATGCAGCACCTGCGCCGTGAACAACGGCCACTGGACCTCGCCTCCAAGCCGTCGCCGCAAGTGCCCTGTCATTGCCCTGTTTTCCTTGTCTCGGCTGAACGGGGTCGAGACTCGCCGACGCTCGCTTGCACTCGGTTTCGAGCATCGGCGGGCCTTCCTCAGTCAACTTGGTGTGTCTTTGCCTTGTCCGTGTTTTTGTCGGCATCGATTTGATACCTAATCGGCCATGTCTTGCTTGTCCGGTGGGCGCCCGCCGGGTGTTTGATAAAATGCTTGATGCAGATCTAAAGGCGGGGCATCGGCGGCGACCGTGGTGGTCAACCATGGCTCGCCGTGCCCCCGGGTGTGGCCAAACAACGGTCAAGGCGACACCGGAGCAGGTGTCTCGGCCGTTTCCAACAAAGCGCGGAGCAGAGGCCACTGAACAGAGGTCGTAGTCGGGTCTGCAGAAAGTCAGAGCGTCGCGGGAGCTGGGTCGCGGAGCGTGATCCTAGTCGGAGCGGGGCCAGGCGTGGGATCCGGTCGGAACAGAGTACGTCGCTGGCCGGACTCAGACCAAAGCGACGCCAGAGTAGATGCGGCCAGGTCGAGACAAATGTCTCGGTCATTTCCGTTGAGGCCGCGGAGCAGAAAGCCAGAGCGTCGCAGGGCTTCGGCCGGGTCGGCTGAGGTGGGGCTGGGGTCAACTTGCAAATTTCATTACCGCTAATGATGGTATTTCAACTTTAATGCGGCTCTTCAGCAAATTGCCTGGGGGTCGCACGAACCCCAAGTAACCCCCACACCGGCATCCGTCCAACTCCTTCGAGGCTTCGAGCCACGACGGAGTCTGTACAGCTCCAGAGATTGAAGATGAACAGTCATGAGGGCAAGCCTGGAATGATTAAATATAAGTGAGAGCAATTTTTACAAGAACAGAAAATTCATCAACCTTGGAATCTACCTTCCGGAAATGTTGAAAGCCAAGAGATGTGCTTTACCAATCCTGACATTTCCCCAAAATATTTTGAAAAATTTTTAACAAACGACCTAACTTCTTTTTAAAGAAACTTTGATATCAAAGTTCCTTGAAAAAGCTAAATTAAACGTGCCCATAAAGGACTAAAGCTTTTCACTTTTCTCTTTGCTTAATTATTCATCATGAATCTTCTCTATTATAGTGCATAGTCGTTGCTTACATTTAAGCAATTAATATTTTACATCCTTTTTTTTAATTGCTTGTTCTTATAAGTGTACAGTAATTAGAGACGAATAGAGCAAGTGTCTTGGGCGGCCAAACATACTGGCCGATATTAAATAAATAGTAACAATATTTAACGAACTTATTTTTTTCCAAACAAGAAAAGGAAATATTAACAATATTTAAATATGATATTAGCTCTTAATTCTTTAACACTGAGACATAAATTAGAATTCGTTTCTTAAAGATCTCTTTATGCACCTGATCCTCTCAGCCCGTTGTGTGGTTGTGTCCTGGAGTCTCTTGAACACCTCCTTCTCCTATGTGAATGGACAAAATAAGTGTAGTTAGACTCTTGGCTGAATTTTGACATCTCACCTACCAACATCTCAAGAATTGATAAATAGCTCACGGATAACCTGTCATATAGTGACAATTCTTTCTCGCCAGATGCCCCTCCCTTATCATCAAGTCTAGCAAGTAGTAGATCGGTATGACGAAAGTTTGAGGTGTGCCCAAAGCTTTCTACATTGTTAGTTTGAATGTCTAATGCGTCAAAGATGCGGTAAAGACCATGAGAAAAGTTTAAAACATGTGCACAACACATTAAGTTAATTTGACATGGAATTAGAGAATGTGAATTCGGAAGTTTGTCAAGAGATTTCAAAACCATATGCTTTTTTGGTAATGAAACTGATTTGCACGTAAAGAACTTGAACCAAAGTTTTGAATTGGTAAGGGTTTGGAAGAGCCCGAGCTAGATATAAGCTTAGTAATCCATTGGCCAAACCTTAGCTGATTCACAGTAAGGTCACGACAAAACTATCTTGTGTTTTTCGACGTGGAAGTGGCGATGACCCTTTAGAAAAACACAGTCTATTTTCATACATGTGCTCTTAAAGAAAAAGGAAAAAATTAACTTTTTTTACGAACCAAATGCAATTATTAAGAATGCATAAGCATACAAATTAGTGGTTGTTGTTCATAGAAATTAGTTTTTTTTCCTGTGAAAGCCCATTATCTCTAAATTTTATGAGTAGAATTGACTTTTTAAGTGGATAAATTTTTAGTTTGACTATGAAATACCCTCAATAACTTTAAGAGCAAGATGAAGCGCAAGCTAAACTTTAGAAATTAGTATCAATTGTATTTTGTTTTCTTATATCCAAATCAATGACCAAAAAAGTAGAGAAACAAAAAAGAGCTGTGGGGCCTTAACTCTGGCGCATGCAATTCTCGAAATTAGCTAAGAGAATGCCATGTGCAATTCCAAATAAGAAAACAAGCGGATCAAGTAAAGCATAGTCGTTTTATTTATGTAAAATTTTATGAGCCTAATAATACATTTAAATTAAATAACTATAACCAGTATAGGTTAAACATCTCATTTGGGATCATTAATTGCATCACGTTCGAAAGTGAATCTTATGAAGAAATGAAAAGGACCTCAGAAAATGTTTAATTTCTTTTTGTGATACCAATACAAAAAATAATTTGCAAGTTGAAATAATATAGGATGATCACATAGATATATGACTTTCATGTTCCGTTTAGCTGGTATCTTTTCGAATGGGTTGTAGTTTTTATTTCTTGGAGCTAATAATAGCTTTTTGAATAGATTGCAATTAATTATTCCTTAAGCAAGAGCTCTGTTCGGTCCCTTCTCTCTATATCTGTGCTTTTTTCCGTTCTCATGATTGAGCAAATTATGTTTGCAATCGCTGATTCTGTTGTGTGGACAAAGGGGATTTGGGTTTGGTGCTTAGCTTTTATTTTTCTGATTTATTTCTTTATTTCTTTTTTAATTGGAGACAAATAAGAGTATACACCTCAATTTCTATGTACTTAGATGGTATTCCACTAGGAGCAATGTAGAAGAATCCGATATACACATTGACAAAGCTGTGAGTTCCGATCATGTAGTCCTCTGGTAGTCTTTACTATTTTGTTTCGTCCATTTTAGAAAGTGCCTTTCTCAGTGTTTGCTTTGGCATTTTAGTTAAACAAGGTTGGAACGTCATTGTCAAAGGATACATCCGCTGATGGTTCGATTATGAATTTGTAGACTTCAAATTCTCCAGTAATGGTGTGAAGTGCATTTCGATGTCATAAAAAATGGTGGATATTTCATGTGAATTGTCTTTTAAAGTTTTTCAATGTGGTGCAACCCCTGTCCAAGTCGGTAGACAAAACTCCTTTATGAGCTATGTCATGTATTATCAAGCAAAATGGTTGTATGCTCTGCACATATGAATTTATATCTCTATTGTTTATTGTTTGTTAGGTGTTAAGATCACAAAATGATGATGGCTGTATATATTTACACTAGTGACTTCTGAGTGGCAATTTATAACGCTGATACATTTCATTTAACGGTTGATTAATATCATTGAAAGCCTAATGTATGTTCCTGTCAATCCTTCAATTAATCATGTCCAGAAGAATGCTCTCCTTGTTACTATCTACAAAAGTGGTAAGTGATTTTTTATGTCCTTTTCTGAAATTTTGCTGATTACCTTGTTATCAACACAGGAATTCTATTCTCATTTCTCACTGAGGTGATGTTTGCTATTCCCCATGCCAACCATGCATAGGTTCTATTGCATTAGCTAGGTGAAATGTTGACCCTCTTCTTAGTATTTAGTGTTTAAGGAGCAGGTAGTCAGGAGTCCAAGATATTCTGCTCTTTCATTAGAAATGTAAACATTTTAGCTTTAGGAAAGTTTTGATGCCATGGCCTATGAACCATTTTTTGGAACATTTACTTCTGCCTTTTTGCAATCGACTATCTTATAACATTTGTTGCTACTTCCAATATTTACTGAAATTTTTAGTTGATTGATTTCCTGCAACTAACAATACTGAAATGATTTTGACTTTATATTGAATGGTTAGCCACATAACCATAGAGTTGCATCCCATAGATGGGATTCCACGGCTTGTATAATTCGTCCAAACTAGCTACACCATTGAGAAATGGTCTGGTATGTTCGCATGCGTGTGAGTTTGTCTACTTATTCTCTTCTAGGATAATTGATTCTCTGTTTCTTTCTTTGAAGACGGTAGAAGCATAAAGGATATCGATTGATCACGTTGCTCATCTGAAGTCATCCAATGGGGGTACAACAGCAACTTAGCGTAAGGCCTCGCGACCTCCATACTCTCTAGGGAGTCCCTATCCCTAATCAAACATCATTTGTTCACTTCATACAACGACCCCTCTCTCTTTTAAAATAGAAAGAAAAAATTATAAGGCGAAGGAGGAAGAGAAGGCCTTTCTACGGATAAGAGAACAAATATGCATAATAAATAACTATGATCGGTATTGGTTATACATCTAATTTAGGATTGTTAATTGCATCGCGCTTGAAAGTGGGTTTTTATGAAGAAATGGAAAGTGACTCAGAGTTTGTTTAATTTCTTTTGTGATACCACCAATGCATGCATAGTCATCTCATAAAGGTTGTGTTGTAAATACAAAAAAACAAAAATTATAAGCGGAAATAAAATAGGATGATCATATAGATTATGACTTTCGTGCTATGTTTAGATGGTAGCTTTTCAAATAAATTGTAATTGTTATTTCTTGTAGCTAATAATAGATTTCCAATCGAAAATCAAGGTTGGTATTTACTTTACTGTGCCCTTCCTATGATGTTTAAAGGTTTGCAAATTCTAATTGTTATAACAAGATATGCATTCTTCTTCTTTTTTTCATATTTCTCAATGGTCAAAATAGACATTTAATTTCCTGAAAATGGACGATACCATTATAAAGTGTGCTAGTGTATGCAGCATTAATAAAAATATATCATATATGTAATTTATTCAAGTGTTCCTGTGGATGTGATGAAAAAAAATAGTTATAGGAATATACGTAGTACATAAAGGTGTCTTTTCCTATTTATAATAGTACAAATGAAAAATCTCAACATGTCTTAAGATTTAGATCAATCGTATATGTAGATGGGATAGCTTCATATAGAATTACATGTTCCACTAGAAAAAGCAAACTGAACAAGATGTTACTCGAAAGTGTAGTTCGATATGAAGCTATCCCCATCTATGTATACGGTTGATCAAAATCTCGAGACCTATTGAGATCCTTCATTTTTAGTATTATAAATTGAAAAAGAAACCTATATCTTATGCATATATATCTATAACCTATTTTTATGCATCACATCGGAACATCTTAATAAATTACATATATGATATATTTTTATTAATAATGCATACGTTAACCCTCTTAATAAAAGTATCATCAACTTTTCGGAAATCAAATGTCTCTTTTGACCATTATGAAATATGAAAGAAATATAATACATCCCTTATTTGTTATTCAAATAACAAATAGAATTCACAAACCTTTAAACATCATAGGATGGGCACGGTAAAGTAATTGGAATACTATTATTAGCTCCAAGAAATAAAAATTACAATCTACAAGAAATATAATACATACCTTGTTTGTTATTTAAATAACAAATATAATTCACAAACCTTTAAACATTATAGGAAGGGCACAGTAAAGTAAATGGAACACTATTATTGTCACGCCCCGATCCCCATCGAGTGCGCGACACCTTTACCATGTCGTTTAGTGCGACGTCCGAGGAATGTCGCCGATTTCAAATAACCATCAAAGATTTACAACCACAGCGGATACTAACAAATAATCCCGGACAATTAAAACTGGGGAATCAATCAGGGAGAGTGAACATATTCGTTCTCATTGCCAAACTTACACCATAATATTTACAATATCCATTATTATTACAAGCACACCGAATCAGTAATTATTAACTTTCAAAATACAAAAAGGATCAGCATCCTAGATTAGCATTATCCAACAATGAGGCCCTCTCAATTTATTGCCTTGCCCCAGAACTAGTCCCTACGCCCTCTCGGAGGCATCCACACTGACTCACTGTCCTCGATATCACCACATGAATCCTCCTCAGCTGTCTGTTCACCCGACGGCTTCGAGTCGGCCTCAATATGATCATGGCTCAGGCGGGGGCTCTAAAATGGTTTGGTTGAAACAACCGTGAGACACTTTTCAGTAAGTTTACCTCTAAACCCCACCTAGGCTATCACGTACCTCCAGACAATTACAAAGTACATTCACACGCGTCAAATCTTCAAACAACATGCATATTACACACAATCACACGCATATACAATTTCCCACGTCGTGCATTCCTTTCGTTCTCATCATCACTTTCCACATTCCTCGTCAGTGACCCGCGTAAACATACACGCCTCAGGTATACTGCAATCACTAATCACTTTCCACATCACTCGCTAGTGATCCATGTTCAAGTACACTCCTCAAGCACACTGCGATCATTTACCACATCCAGCCCGCGTACCCGTTCACGCCTCAAGCCCCAATCACGACCTAAGCATCACACACCCCAGGCCCAATCCCAACTCAGCCCTCACCAAATGCGATAGGCCTACATGATTGGAACCCGAGCTTATGATGTCTCGGTCCAATCCCGGTCTCACCAGAGCTGATCGTGCCTTGAACCGATTTTCATTCTTGCTTTTTCAAACCTTAACCTATGCCAAATGCAACAGACCTACGTGATCGCAGTCCGAGTTTATGATACTCAGTCCGATCCCAAACTCGCACTTTCACACTTTCACACACTTTCCCACCATCACTTGCCACACCACAACTTCTCCTTACTCATGCACATACTCAACATGCATGTACCATACACAATTGACCAATCACACGTGGCCCGTGCACGCATCAATTACACACAACTCATGCTTACTCAGCATTCAACATGGCCAGTGATAACAATTAAAATAATCTGGCCATGCGTACACCCAACAGACATAATTAAATCAACCAATTGCACAATCACACATTTAATTTCACTATCCCAACTCAATTATATTCCAAACGCACAATAAACACAAAAATGGCTATTTTTCTCTAACCAAACGACGTTAAATCGATTCCGGTCCTTCACGGGACTTTCTCACCATAATTTCTCGGTTCTAAAAATCCAACTTGTGTCCCGATCGGCCCATCATGGCCCTGTGAACAGTAATTCGCAGCTTATAAACACACATATAACCATCACAATCGCGAGTAATTTCAGTTACAAGGACCCTCACAATTCAGCCACGACATCACACAACAATCCGACACATATACACCACAAATCAAGCCATAAACACATTATTCCAAACCACAAATTCCAGCATGTATACTTCTCGTAGGCAGCCCTTATTTACTATCTAAATAACCCCCAAACCATCATAATTCCAGCCATAATTTCACCGAAGGTGAACTCGATAAATTTGTCCATGTAACAAACCCCAAAATTTGCCGATCACTAGTCCGTTAATACCGAAATCATTATTTTTCTTCCACCAAACGACGTCAAATCGATTTCGGTCCTTCACAGGACTTTTTCATCATAATTTCTTGGTTCTAAAAATCTAACTTGCATCCTGATCGGCCCATCACGGCCCCATGAACAGTAGATCACAGCCACTATTATTTTCTAATTTCCAATACTTAATGCCTAAATTAAATTCCAAGGCCCACCATAAAATTTCCACTACCAATTCATACAATTCCGCACCTAACTTTATACAGATTTCGCCCAAAATCGCCCGTCGATACTCGAAGTCCTAAATTGGGTTCAAAGCGCGACTTACTCGCGTTCTAGACTATCGCGGCTAAAACGGAAAGCGGCGGCACTTAATCGGGGACGGCGGCAACGATGTACGGCTCCCGGGTGGCAGCGATCAGCTTGGGTGGCAACGGCGCGGCTTACTTGGCCGTGGGTCTTGCCTCACGTGAGAGAGGGAGAGAGAGGGAGAGAAAGAGAGAGACGGCGGCTGGTGGTGGTGGCTTGAGGGCGGTCCGAACGGTGGTGGCGAGCGGCGGCGCCGGCGGTGGGCTTCTTGGTGGACGGCAAGGAACTCACGGTGGAGGGGGAAGGGTTCATGGCCAAAACAAGAAGGGGGAAAATTCACAACGGAGAGGGGAAGAGAAATGGAAGAGAGAGAAAGGGTCTTCTTGACCTAAATAGTGCCCTTGGACCAAAGGTGGAAATGACCATAATACCCTTTCCTCTTATTTTTAATTCGATGGTCCCGATTCGATCTTATCTTGATCCGACGGCCGAGATCGATTCTTGCACAAAAATATCCAAGGGTATACTTGCAATTTCCAAAACATCCAAGGGTAAAATTGTCCAATCAAAATTTTAGGGTAAAATTACCAAAATGCCCTTTATCCTTAAAGCTTGTTCTTTAATAAATTCTAGGGGTATTTTGGTCACTTTCTCCGTTTCTTGTCCAAATCGAATTTTTCTGAAGGAATTAAGCGCACCAAAAATTAACATGTGTCACGTGCAACGTCGTCCTAGCATTCCGTCACGACTTCCTAATTTTCCGGTATCCAATTTGGGCAAAAATTCAATAATTAAATTCTATTAAACACAACTCGAGCTTTTCTCGAGCTAACGGGCGGCTTGCTGGGGAAATTCGCAGAATCGACTCATGACTGATACTGAATCAAGTCACGTGCAAGTCTGTTCGGTGCGTGACGACCTCGGTTGTCATTAAAATCGCGAAGATCAATCACTTAATCCGAAGGGTACGATCGTTCGGTATAATTTCGGGATCTTTCGTCAAGTCGTTTCGTGGTCTAACGGAATCACCCGTGACCCACTACTAGGATAGTGGCGAACTGACCCCTAACTATCCTTGGATCGGCCAACAGTGGCTCAAAATATCACTTTTGAGATTTAATGGTCGAAATCCATTCACGATCGAATTTCCTTTAGTCGCGCGAACTTAATTTCCCCTATTAGCCTTTTCCTAATGGTTAGCATTCCCAGGAATGATTAGTTCCGGGCGAGAACTGACTACGAGTACATTCATAAAATCTAGTATTTCATAAATCCCAAATGGACTAATTTTTCGGGATGTCACAATTATTAGGTACAAGAAATAGAAATTATAATCTATTTGAGAAGCTATTGCCTAAATGGAGCACGGATGTCATTAATCTATAAGATGACTATGCATGCATTGGCGGTATCACAAAAGAAATTAAACATACTATGAGGTCCATTCCATTTCTTCATAAAACCCACTTTCAAACATGATGCAATTAACAATCCTAAATGAGATGTCTAACCAATACCGATCGTACTTATTTATTATGCTTATTTGTACTTCTATCCCCAGAAAGGCCTTCCCTTCCTCCTTTGCCTTATGATTTTTGCTTTCTTTTTTTAAAAGGGAGAGGTGTAGTTGTATGCAGTGTGCAAATGATGTTCGATCAGGGACTGGGACTCCTAGAAAGTGTGGAAGGTCACGAGAACTTACACTGAGTAGTCATTGTACTACCATTAGATGTATTTAGATGAGCAACGTGATCAATTGACATCCTTTATGCTTCTATTGTCTTTAAAAAAAGAAAAAGAGAATCAATTATCCTAATCGAGAATAAGTAGACAAACACACATGCATGAGAACATACAAGACATTCCTCAATGGTGTAGCTAGCATGGACAAATACAAGCCAAAAAATCCCATCTATGGGACACAACTCTATAGTTCTCCGGCTAACCATCCAATATAAAGGAAAAACCATCTCAGTGTTGTTAGTTGCGAGAAATCAATCAACTAAAAATTTCAGTAAACATTGGAAGTAGCAACAAATGTTATAAGTTAGTCTGCCGCGACAGGGCAGAAGTAAATGTTCCAAAAGATGGTCCGTTGGCCATGGCATCAAAACTTTCCTAGAGCTTAAATGTTCATATTTCTAATGAAAGAGCTAAAAATCGTAGACTATTGACTATCTGCTCCTAAAACACGTACTAAATACCATAAAGAGGGCCAACATTTCATCTTGCCAATGCACCAGAACACTCGTATGGTTGGAATGGGGAATGGCAAACATTACCTTAGTGAGGAATGAGAATAGAATTCCCATGTTGATAACAAGACAATCAACAAAATTTCAAAAAAGGACATAAAAATTCTGATGCCGAAACACAATAGAAAATTTGACTGAACAAGAAAATTTGACGGAAGAACAATTCGTTCTCCAAATACGATTATCAAATCAAAATATCTCAAAGTCTCCTCAAAAGAAACCCTAAAACAAGCTTATATAGACCAAAACCTAACCCTATTAGGAAACGTAATCATCAAAACATAAATTAGGAAACTGCCAATTATTAAATTAACCCAAAAAAATACTAAAAAAAATAGAAAAATCCATCTAAACGATCTCGAATCGCTAAAATCCATCGTTAGTCACGGTCGAAGGCGGTGAGTATTGATCAGCACGCTATTTCACTTCAGCCGACCAAATTTGAGCTCAATCGGACATCGTTGACTTCAAGTCCGCCGGTTCGTCCAGTCGCATAACGGGTCCCCTTAAGTGCATCATCCTCCCCTGCTAGAGAAAGATTCGTCCTCGAATCTGCTTCTCCTTCGTTGTCGTCATCAATTTCCTCAGGACCTTCTTCTTCTTCAGGGTAGTAAGGTGACAAATCCGCTACATTAAAAGTTCTAAAAACATTGTGCTCACCCGATAACCCAGGTGGTAACTCTTCCGGTACGACATCAGTAAATTCCTCAAGCAAGGGCAGAACTTGAGTAGAAATTTTAGGACTGTTAGAATTCCGCTCCATCACCATAATGACAAAAAGCTCAGGCGCGCTCATTGCCTCTTCTTGAAATTCTGACCTGGACAACAGATTATTCTTCACTTCCTTTTTGAAATCTGAAGGACCTAGGGTAATGGTTCGATCATGTTTCTTGAAGGTATAGGTATTTTTGAAACCATCATACTGTGTCTTTCTGTCAAACTGCCACGGCCTCCCTAATAAAATATGGCAAGCATCCATTGGGACTACATCACACCACACCTCATCGATGTAATTTTTTCCAATTGAAAATTGCACAAGACACCTTTTGCTCACCTTCACCTTGTTCCCCTTCTTAAGCCATGACAGCTTATATGGTTGAGGATGTTCGACAGTTTTCAATCCCAACTTTTCTACCATAGTAGTAGATATTACATTCTCACAGCTTCCCCCGTCAATTATCATACTACACACCTTTCCTCCACTAGTGCACTTAGTATGAAATATATTATGCTTAAGCCACGATTCATCATCTACCTCAGCAATATTTAATATTCTTCTAACGACTAGAGACTCACCAGAATCAGCATAAATAATTTCTTCCTGTTCCGCGTCCTCTTCTTCGCCTTCAGATTCATCGTAAATTGGACCTTCATCAAAAACTGGATTGTCAACAAGCGTCACAATCTGTCGGTTCGGACAATCAGCAGCAAAATGCCCGAATCCCTGACACTTGAAACACCGCTTGCCTGCCGCTCCTCCCCTGCTAGATTCTGCACTGCCACCTTGCTCTCCTTTTGTTGCAGATTTTGAACTAGCGCCCTTAACTGCTGCTGGGCTCGAAGAACTCTCTGCTTTTCCTCGAGAATCTTTATCTGACCACTTGGAATTGTTGCCTGTCCACTTGGAACCGCTGCTAGTCCACTTGGACTTACTGCTCTTTCTTTTAATCTGCCCCTCCACCTTTAGGGCTAGTCTGCACACATCCTCATACGTTCAATACTGTTGTAATTGGACAATATCAGAGATCTCATACCGCAGCCCTGCCAGATATCGTGCAATCGTCTGCTCGTCTTCCTCCGCCACATCACAACACATCCGCAAACGATCAAATTCTTCAGTAAATTCTTCAACTGTTTTATCACCTTGCTTAACGTTATGATACTCGATGAACGCCTCTTGCCTATAATGGGTAGGCAAAAAAAATTTTTACAATAACTTTTTCATCTTCTCTCAATGATCCACTTTCAGCTTTCCCTCTCTAGCGCGTTGCTTTTTCACGTGTTCCCACCAAATTGAAGCATGTTTTCGCAGCCTAATAGCCACTAACTTCATTTTTTGCCCCTCAGTTAGATCCTTAAGATAAAAAAATTCGTTCTACCGTATGCAACCAATCAATAAACTCATCAGGATGAGCCTTACCATTAAACTCAAGAATTTCGATCTTCATTCCGAAATTTTGAGAAGAATGCTGATTTCCAAGCTGTACTCCTCGATTCCGCCCCTGGTTCAGAACCCCAAAAGGGTTTACGTCTTCTTCTTCATCATCGGATGAATCCTCGAAATCCGCTCCCTCTTCGGATTGAACGCCCAATCTCGCCTCCGCAAGTTGTCGCTCCAAATCCTGGATGCGTCTTCTCTGTTCTTCAATTTCTACGTCTCGCAGATCTCTTAGACGCGGTTGATCGTCTGCTTCAAGAACGCCTCCATGTCCCCGGCCACCACGAGCCCGCCGTCCACGACCGCGATTCTGTTCAGCTATTGATTCAAGCAACCTGTGCTCTGATACCAATTGATGTCGAAACACGATAGAAAATTTGACTGAACAAGAAAATTTGACGGAAGAACAATTCGTTCTCCAAATACGATTATCAAATCAAAATATCTCAAAGTCTCCTCAAAAGAAACCCTAAAACAAGCTTATATAGACCAAAACCTAACCCTATTAGGAAACGTAATCATCAAAACATAAATTAGGAAACTGCCAATTATTAAATTAACCCAAAAAAATACTAAAAAAAATAGAAAAATCCATCTAAACGATCTCGAATCGCTAAAAGTCATCGTTAGTCACGGTCGAAGGCGGTGAGTATTGATCAGCACGCTGTTTCGCTTCAGCCGACCAAATTTGAGCTCAATCGGACATCGTTGACTTCAAGTCCGCCGGTTCGTCCAGTCGCATAACGGGTCCCCTTAAGTGCATCAAATTCATTTGCCACTTTCGTAGATAGTAATAGGGAGAGCACTCTTCTAGACATGATTAATTAAAAGAGTGACAAGAACGTACATCGGGCTTTCATTGATATACATCAACCGTTAAATGAAATATACTAGCATTATAAATTGCCAATCGGAAGTCACAAGTGTAAATGCAAACAATTATCATCATTTTGTGATCTAAATTACTCAACAAACAATAAACAATAGAGATTTAAATTCGCTTGTGGGGAGCATATAACCATTTTGCTTGATAATACATGACGTGGCTGGAGCGTTATCTATCGAGTTGGACAGGGGTTGCACCACATTGAAAGACTAAAAAAGATAATTCACACGAAATATATACCATTTGTGATAAAACCAAAATGCACTTTACACCATTACTAGAGAATTTGAAGTCTACAAATTCAAATTCGAACCGTCAGCGGATGTATTCTTTGACAATGACGTTCCAACCTTGTTTAACTAAAATGCTGAAACAAACACAGAGAAAGGCACTCTCTATGTCAAACTCAAAGGCTCAATTGGATGGCACAAACAAGTGAACCCAAGGATCAATATAGAAAGCAAAGATCTCGATCAACAAGAGGACTACACGATCGAAATTTACAGTTTTGAGAATGTGCATATCAGATTCTTCTACATCGCTCCCAGTTGAGTACCATCCATTATATATAAATTGGTGTGTATGCTATTATCTGTCACAGATTAAAAACGATAAAAAGAAAAAAAAATCAGAAAACTAAAAGCTAAGCACCAAACCCATATCCAAAACTACAAGCCTGTCCATCTCGTCTCATGTTGAGGTAACTTCATAAGGAGTTGCTTCCTCTTCTCTCTTCGAACAGCGTAGTTCTTCATGGCACCCCAGACAGGATTGCGGGACATCTCTAAAAAATCTAGGCTAGTTTATCGGCGAATTGAGTCAGATTCTAAAGTGGCGGAGCTCAAATAACGCTTCCATTGCCACCAAACAAGTGTTTGACCGAGAACAAAGAACCTCAAAACATGTTTAGACCTTAATAAAATGCGCAATTCCCCTGAAAATCCGAGGGAATGTGCGGTTTCCTCTCGACTCCATCCATTTGTTAGAATGGAGAGGGGAAGAGAAGACTATTTCCTTTTTTTGGATTTCGAGTGAATTCTATAAGAAGTTGCCCTATTACTTTCTCAAATGTACGTTGATTTACATGAGTAAGTTCAAGTTTTACTTTTCCATGTAATTTCTGCTTTAAGTTCAACTTTTTTATCTTGATATGATGTTGTAAATAATCCTACTTATTAGTTATTCGTTTATGTAGTATTGTCCGTATATGTAGACTTTAACCCTCCTGTCTTTTAAAAAGAATTGGCTTAGGCTGATGATGTTGTGTGGCTGTTTTGAGTCAATATGTGTTTGTTTACTTCCTCTGATTATATAATTATATTACAATGCAAAACACATTTTTTTTAAGTGGGTTTGATTATGTTTCTAGGTGCCTTTGTTAGTAGAGCTTACTCTCGGCCAGATCATAAATGTCATTGGAGAGCCCATTGATGAGATAGGAGAAATAAGTAAGGAACATTGAGATGCTTAGCTCTCTGAATTTGAACTAAAAATGTGGTGGTGTTCTTGTTATTTCCAGCCATTTGATCTTTGTATTTGCTTTCTCTCATTAGAGACTGACCACGTCTTACCTATCCATTGAGAAGCTCTTCTTCGGAATATTGGACATGGCTGCATCTTCTTCTCGGCCCGTTCTTCATGATGGTCCTTGTGCTGGCGAAACCTTGTCCAAGTGGAAAAAGGTTAATTGATCTCCTCACATCATCTCCCACCCAGATGATGAGGAGGAAATAATGGTGTTGCTAGCAGACTTGGACCCCATTGGTAACATTGAAAATCCGAAGTTATGGGAGAAATATGAAGAGTTTACATTTCTCTTCAACTATAGCTTACGAGCCTTCAAATCCAACATTGAGCAAATTGACTCCTTCCAGTCTTTTGAAGATGAAAATTGGTACAAGGAGAAACAAGCCTATCATGCAAGGAAGGTTCTCATGAGTCGGCGTAAGGACTTCAAACAAGCTGAAGAAAAACATTCCAAACTTATGCAAGAGAGGGAGAGGCTTGTGACCAGGCTGAACATTCTCGATACTCAAATTGAGATAGAGAGAGAGACTGCCAAACCAACAATAGAAAAGGAAAGGTTCTCGAAGAGGTGGAACAACTTTGATCACAAGATTCGAGTTCATTAGGACCTAGTGACGCGCTGTAGTCAACTCCTCGAAGAGCAACAATCCTTATCTGATGAACTCAATGAAGAATATGACCATCTGTCCCTAAAGATTTAAAAAAACATGACGTCATAAAGAATCAATGTACTAAGGAAAATGAACGGTTGGAAGAACGTTTGTCTGCCTTTGTTAGCACTCTGAATCAACATGTTAACCCTATGTAATCCATTGAAACTTTAATGAAGTATTCCTTTCTAAAACAATGCATAACAATGACTCGGTGTTCTTTAAACTACGCAAAATTCAGCTGCAAGAAGAGGATTGCATCATCAATAACTGCAATGTTACTAAATTTTACTTTATTCTAAGCACATCATACTACAAAACAAAAATAAATTAAAACTTACAATAATGTTGGATTTGTTTTGATTTTCCTTCAACTACCTTTGCAAAACAGGTCAAATAAAAGGAATCCATGTTTATTTCAGTTTGGTTTAGTTCAATTCTATGTTTGAATTGTTTTGTTAGTATTCCCGTGTAAAAATCGGCCCTTCATTACAAGATGTGGCGATTAATGACATCACAATGACTCTATTGAGGATATGTTGGGGCATACAACAAATTCACTGTCTTTCTAGTTCGTCCCTTATGCCTTTCATTACGGTCCCGATCACTTGAATCTTCTCATCACATCCCCACTTCTTTCTAGGTCTTCCTCTACATTGTCTCTGCTCTTGCTTAGGCAAGCTTTCACCTTTTGCTTCGCCTCTTCCTTTTGTTACGCCTTATTTAGTGCTTTTTCAGAATTATTGAGAATGCACGTGAGAAGGGGGAAAAAAGAAAAGAAAAAACCCAACCCAACCTGAAGAACTCCCTGAAGTTCTTCACTTAATACCCAACCGAATGAGACTCGAACTAAAAATGTCACGTCTCGGACCCCACCAAGCCCGCGACATCCCTCCGTAATCGTATTTCGAATGTGATGTTCCAATACTCGTTGCCGACCCAAACGAAACTTCAAGCATAGAATGCACGCCGAAGCAATTATAACACCCAAACAAAATTAAGACAAAGAGTAGTAGGAGAACACTTGAACAAATCAACCACATACTTCATTCAATGGCACGTACTTATAAAATATAACCTTAAATACAAAAGGCTACTAGGTTTAAACTCCACCTTTATAAAAAAAGGGACTAGTGGTTGGATAGGCTAGCCTAGCTATATTAAAAGGACCCACAAAAAGGGTTTCTAGACTTAACACTAAAACATCGCTACATCTCCCAATCCGAGTTGGAACTTGCAAACTCAAGCTCCGACTCCATGAGTTCCTCTTTGGGTTGCTCCTCCATTGGCTCTTCTTCGGAATCGAACTCCGTTGGTTCTTCTTCGGGATCGAACTCCATTGGCTTTGGGATGGCCTCCTCGGGTTCCTCTTCTGGCTCTAACTCCATGGACTCCTCATCGAAGTTGGACTCTACTATCACTGGCTGGGGGTCAAAATCTTTGGGGGCGATATCCGGGCTCGTGACCACACCGTCAGGAGCGAGAGCCGCTGAGGGGTCCCACTCACCTACCCCATTAAACGGAACATCATAGTCCCAAAGTGGTCCATAGACATCATATAAATCCCAATAATAGTAAGCTCGATACGTATTAGGCTGTAGTGTCTGACTACCCATGTCTACCCACATCACAGTAGTATGCTTAATATAGACATCCTCATCTCCTACGGGGTATTCCATCACCGAGTGCTCAGTATGCCTCGGGATCCCAAAACAATCTGGCGGATTGGTCATGGTCGGGATCGAGGGTCTAAAATGGTTATATAATAACCATGAGAACGAGTCTCGATAAGCAACATCCTAAACCCTACCTAGGCTAACATGTACCTTAAGACAAATAGAATAATACCCAACACATTCAATCAACATGCAATAACATTCAAAGGCACTCTCTAGCCTTACCTCGATGCATATATATCCCTACACGTTAATTGGATTGCAATAACATAACCAACTTCTCAATGCACATGCATTCCAAGGTACAATCAACTTCCTACACATGCATTCACAATAACATTCCAACCTATTCCAATATCAATCTTTACGCATGCTCACAACTTTCAATTTCCAACACGCACATGTGTCCACCCTGATCAATACCGACCCTTGTAACACTCCTCAAGCTCACCTCATCGTACGACTTGCGTAACACGCATCAAGTCTACGGCACGACTCGTGTAAAGACGCATCAAGTTGACGGTCCTCCAATTTATCCGGGCATTATCTCGCGTAACATGACTCAAGACAAATCCAATTCCTTGCGTAAACATGCCTCAAGGATTATGGGATCAAACGTACATTCTCCTTCAATTTCATGCATTTCTTTGTGTCAACACGCCTCAGGACCTATTGATCATATGCGATACATATCTTATTCCCTTCGCACAACATCCACATGCCCTAATCACACACAAATGTGCTCAATTCCAAATCAACAACTCAGCCTAACCAATTCATTCATAAGGGCAACGATGTAGTTCAACCATATCACCCAATCATTCCAACATCTTCAATCCACAATTCAAGCTATACACTCAATGGCATAAATCCACACATCCCAACATTCAACTCACACCACGACTCAGCCACAAGAGATAGAGAAAACCGAATACATAAAATCTGGGCAAATCTGGGCCAATGCACAATTCCGGAATTCCTTTTAAAATAAATAGTAATTTAACTCCAAAAATTATGAATTTCGGATATGTCCTAAAAAACATCCTGATGAACATTTTTAATGAGAACACAAAACCTAGTTCTGTCTAGAACCACCTCTTTTTGTCACCCAAAGTCAAACATAAAATATTTCATTCGACTGGCCATCCAGCTTTCAAAATGCATTCCAAACAGTAATCAAATCTCCTTATAAAGTTTTGAAATTTTTATATGTCAGCCACAAATGTCCCCAACAAGTTTTGTGAAGGAAGTATTTTGAAAATAGATATGGAAAAATTTATAAAAATTCGAACATACTCGAAAGTCGGAGGAACAGTATTTCTAGCAGACTAATTTCGATCCAAAGAAGGACTTCCAAATGGCCTCAAATGACTTCTAAAAATTCCAAATTAAATTATGTTATACTTCAAGATGTTTTAAACAACTTTCAAGGAAGACATTACCCCAGGTTAGGCCCACACAGGTCTCAACAAAAATAGCAAAACTTGGTGACACAGTAGCAACGAAATCCGGGAACACAACCAACAAGCAAATCTACTTGTCTAGCCCTTAAACCAACTAATCATAGCCACAAGTCAATCCTTAACATGTCTATTAGTAACCCCTTAGCCTAATCAAGGGTTAGGAAGCTACTTACTGGGGAAAAACCTAAGCAAATCCAAGCTAAGCAAGCAACAACTACTCTGGCGAATCAGCAAAAAGGGCAAACGGCGGTTTCGGCGAAGATAGGCTGAGACGGTGTCTGGCTGAGGCGGAGCAAGTAGCTGCTCACGCAAGGGGGAGGAGGAGGAGTCAGCCGAAAGAGGAGGGAGAGAGAGAGAGAGCAAGAGGAGAATTTTTTTATCAAATGAGAGAGAGAGAGAGAGAGAGAGAGAGAGAGAGAGAGAGAGAGAAGTCTATTAACCCTACTATAAACCCCAATACCAACCCCACTATCTCATCCAATGAATCACATTGCATCTTGTTGGGCAAGTCAAAATAACAAATGACAAGCAAAAGTAAATATGCAAGGAGGGAGGGGCACAATAGTCCTCTAGCTTTGGCCATTGGAGGGAAAACGCCAATTTCCCAATTGCACTTCAACCCTTCAAAGGAATTCAAATAATCTCAGGGGTAAAATGGTCATCTTCTACTCCCGATCCAAATTCCAAATTTTCGACAAATCTAATAAACCTTAAGGTTGGCCACACTTATGTGACGTCATCCAAATAAATTAGTCGTGACACTTTGAGAAATTCGACATCTAAGTTCGGATTTAAATGATGGCCAATTTCACTCAAATGCGACTTTAGTGTATCTCTAATTAACGGGTGGCTTTTTAGGATTAACGTATATCGACTTGCGGTTACTCAAGTCATGATGACCTCAATCGTCACCGAAGATCAACTCATGGTGGAGTTCTTAGGTCCACGTACATTTCCCTAGGTAGTCATTTCTTAAAGGTTAGTATCCCAAGAATGATTAGTTCCAGGCGAGATTTAACTACAATTACATTGAAGAATATACACATTCCATTTATTCCAAAAGTGGATCAAAATTTAGGATGTCACAAAACATACTTGATAATTTCAGTTCGGATTGGTCCGGACCGGATCGGGTAAAATTGACACCCATAATCAAAAAGTGGCTTGATGTAATAAAGCCCAACTTGTGTCCATGGCTTGGACCTGCAAAGTCCAATTTTAGTCCACATATTCGAATCAGGCCCGAGTCCCCATTTTTTGGAAATAAAAATTTCAAAAAATCGAGAACAAAAAAATTGAAAAATCGGTTAGAGAAATAGCCCTTGATTAGGTTATTAGATTTTAGTATTAGAATTAGTTTAGTTTCATTTAGATTATACACACATGATTTAGGAAAGTTCATGATTTCCTCTAGTTTAGATTTAGGGAAATTAGTTTATTTGGAAATGGACTTCAATTTGAACTAAGCTCATGGAGTTGTCCTCCTAGGGCTTAATAACAAGACCATGTAATATTCTTTGCCTAAATCATATCGGATTGCTTATTGCACTATATCTTTTATTTGTTCTCCATTTCTTTCTTAGATTAATTGAGTGATTTGCCTTCTTTATGACTCATAATTCATAAAAAGATTCCATGGACACTACAAATAATCAAGTTTAGGCATTAAAATGGAACTAGTTAGAATTATTGTAATCAAGTCACTGACCCTAAATTTCTGTTTGCATAGAAAGTGAGGTATACTTTCACACACCACTTGATTTCTAGCTAACCCCAATAAATGAGTGGTGGCTCCTCATTTTGAATTTTCATAGAGTTCATCGAAACTAAAATTGAATATTTTAACATCACGTTAGGTAAGGATTTGGGAGAACTAGCGCCAAACAAGGACCGTTAGTTCACCATTGGCATTACCTCTAAACCTCGTCCTTTTCCCTAGATAGAAAAGAGGGCCGCAATAGCTTGGTGACACCATTGGGAAATTGGACATGGTTGGAGGTAATGTCGAGTTGTGTACCAACAATCCTAATCGACATAGGTTCCCCCAAACCCTCCTCGCTCAACATTGGAATTTTCAATTTTAATTTCAATTAACCCTATCAGAATTCTAAATGAGGAGTCAACACTAGCCTGTTGAGGCCAACTAGAAACGAAGTGAGGTACAGGAGTATACTTCACTTCCTACACAATCAGAAATCTAAGGTCTTAGACTTAATTACATTAGTTATTTAACTAGTGCCTTTTCGGTACTTAAAATTGATTATTTATTAACTAAAGTGTCCATGCAGTCATCTTATCTAATTATGAGTCCTAAAGGTCATTCAAACCGCTAAGTATCCATGCGATGTTTTAGTGTTTATTATGGTCCTAGGATGTAACATAACCATTCAACTAAGAAAATGAATCAAAACACACAAACGATATAAAAACAAGCACAACAAACAAAAAAGGAATAGTAATGAAAGTGAATAAAATGGTGAACTATAGTAAAATAACCCAATACGAGTTGGGCAAAGAGTATAACATGGCCTCGTTTTTGAGCCCTGAGATAGCAATACCATGAGCTACAATCAAATCAAATTCAATTCCTTGTTTAAAAGATCAATCTTCCTAGACTCAACTATAACAAAGGTCACTAAAATCTCTAAACTATATGAATATCAAATAAATGAAACTAGGCTAATGTTAATACTAAAATCTAACAGCCTAATCAAGGCCTATTTATCTAACCAATTTTCTGATTTTTTTTGGAATTTTTTAATTATTTAATTTTTTTATTTATTCTTTTAATTAATTCTTTTTTCTCAGTCCATCTTCTCCGGAATACGCCAGCTTCTTCTTTTCCTATCTCTACCCAGGACACTCTAATTCAAATTTTCCAACTCAAATTCTCGGCCAAATTTTTATCCATCTCTATTCAAGTAACAAATATACCAAGTTACTTATCCAGAATCTATCAAAACATTTAAAACAATATTCTCTCTACACTACAAAACATCTTCCTTGAAAACCACTCTTAGCTGAACATTTCAAGATAGAACAAACAGTATATAAGCATCCAGAATTTGCCCAAGATCAACACGTACGAACTTGATACATAGAATCACCTACACAAATCTTAAGCGGAGAATCACGTACATGCATTTTACCCTCACCAATGATCATCTCTGGCAATCACCAGATTTACAGCCTTTCAACATTTACAACTGTATGTTTGCCAATACATTGAAAATGGAACCACAACAGAGAAACTAACTCAAATATCACCAGAGATCAAAGAACGTATCAGTGATTCCAGTTCATGTTCACACCACAATCGCCATCAACCAACATTGAGACATACAGACAAGAAAACAGAGCAAATATACAGAGTGCGGAGAGAGTCTCAACAGCAGGTTCCAAGAATTCCCAACAAATTGCAAGTGCGGCATATCCAGTAAAGATAATCATTTAAACATGATCAGAAGAGGATGACCAGTTTGATCCATTAACAAGCATATGAACATCAGAATCTATACGATTTTATTCACATTTAGCGAACCTATTTCGGTACCGATTTAGTTTAAGCTCAGGCTCAAATACATCTGGCACTCAGCAGATAGAACACAAGAAACCAAAAATGGACAGCGATCAGAAAAGCCACATATAAAGGAGATCCTCGATCTATGAACTGATAGACAAATCAAACGATCAGTAACGGACAAGTTCATCTCAGTCATGTCAAAACTCTCCCTAATCGTTCAATAACAAGAGTTCATCTTCAATTGTGCATTTCATCGAACTGGTAGAGCATCTCTCAGCAAAGGATCTCACATTCAATATTAGGACAGCGTTTCGACCACGAATCATCACATCAGCATTTCTCTGTCTCTACTCTGGACGAAAAGTAATCAAGAACAGATCATTGAACTTCACCTTTGACAAAAACTGGAATCCTCGCTCTGGCTGGAAAAGAAAGTCTTAGGTGTGTGCGAGAGAGAACCTTCATTTGAATGGGCTCAGATTTATATCTTTTCCAAGTGGGCTTTTCTGTGTTCTTCATTTTTTTTTATTATTTGTTTTTATTTGTTGATTTACTTATTATTTATTTATTTATCTATTTTCTTTGTTATTATCTTGTTATTTTTAATTGGAACTTTTATAAGAATGAACACTAGAATTATTGACTAAAATTCGGATGTCAACAAGGGCTTCTTCAAGGGAGAAAAGAAATTAAGACACCATTACCCCTTTTCCTTTCTATTATTTCTATTGAGGTTCTCTCTAAAGTGGATGACTTTAAGATTTTCTTCAATAAATTTTTGAAATCTTCAATATGCTCCATATATTCCAAAGCTTTCAGGATTGAAACTGAATCCTGATAAAATACAATTGTTTTTGGTTGGATATGAGGATCGATACCATGCTGAGTTGCTTCAATTTAATGATTTTAAATGTGGAATATTGTCTGTTAAGGCTTAGGTTTAGGATCTTCTCTTATCCCCAGTAGACTAAGTGACAAAGGATGTAGGTCCTTGATCAGAAAGATTCCAACTGGAATGACTGAACAGACAGTAAAAACACCTCAAATATGCAGGTAGACCCCAACTGATCAAGTTTGTTGTTATTTACAGCTCGATAAACTATTATTGTCAAATTTCTACCATGCCAAAGAAGTTGACATGAAATGCTCAACATTTGTGTAATGGAAGGTCAGAGAATACTCATGGGGCCAAGGTTGCTTGGAAGAGGTTTGTTTGCCTAGAATTGGAGTCTTGTTTCTTTGTAAATGACATGTGTACTAAATAGGATATGGTATTAGTGAGGCACGGCACAGCCCCACATCCTAAGGCTTGTGGCTGGGCACTGGCCCGTTAGATCGCGGACCATTAGGGATCACACATGATCTAGACCAGAATTATGAAGCTCGGACACATCAATAGCATGCCTAGAATTACCTCAAACTTCGAAAAGCTCATAAAAAAATCAAGCTAGATTACAGAATATTTTGATGACAAAAATTAGCATCAGAAAAGTGATGCCTACATGGGGTTATGCAATAATTATCTTACAATCTGATAATCAAGTTAAAGCATGAAATGGGCTTGTGATCACAGCTACAACCCTCAATAAACACATGAAGATCTAGGCAAAAACTGATCCAGATGTGCATCAAGCTTCCTTTCTCAGGTCCCTTGATAAAATTCCGTGATTGAAAAAGCAGTAAACGACAATGCATTGTCAGTCAAAGTGCACTGAATCATTTGCAGACACTTTATCGTCAATAACGTTCACACAAATCTCAATACTAAGAGGCCTATCTGAACAACATTATGATTATACAAATTTTTAAGAATTTGAGACAAGATAATTACCCTTAACTGTTTTTGACATCACAAAACAAACAGCACAGAATCTTATTATGCCAGAATCTGCACCAATGATGTCACATCTAGATTTGAACTTTTCATGTAGTATACAAAGAGTCAGAAAACTATTAGTTCATAAGTTATTTTGCGATGAGTTCACCTCAAGAATTGGAACTATCTTGAACAGCAAGTTTAACTATAGGTTTAGTCACATGAAGAGATTAACTGACACTGACAAGAATAAGAACAATGGCCATTATAATTAGAATAAACCAAGAATCAGGAATGAAGAGCAAGGATGTTGTCTAACTTCATTTTGAAGACCTTTATATTGCCTCATGATTGAATACCACCATGCAAGAGAATTTATAGTTATAGGTATACTCAATCGTCACATGAGCATCATATCATACTGCCACAGCAAGAAACATTGCCACAGCACCCTAATCCGAGCCATTCAATTGTTAACAGGCTATACTACAGAAAGGTCTCACCATGCAGCCCATTTGTCATATGCACAAGTAACTGATAATCGTTCAATATGCAGCAGAGGTGCTTCATAATGCCATACATGATGTACATTATGTTCAGAAAAGCAAGGAATCATAATTTCAACAGTCTTACCTAGTCGTGCAAAGGCATAAGAAGATTCAACAGGAAGAATCAATGCATATAGATCTAATGAGAAGCCTGACTAACCCGTGACCTGTGAGGCTTTGGAGCTGAAAATCAAATATTAGCATTCAGCATACATATATATAAACAAATCGTAGATTCCACAATGTCATAAACAGAGAATGAATGGAAAAGGAGGGGAAAAAAGGAGAAGAGAAATGATACTTCATGTAACAAGGTTCAACAAAACAAAGAAGAAACATGAACCAAATTGATTTTATCATTGCAATGGAAAATTATTTAAGGCAATCTTTTCTGTTTTAAAGCATACTAATTATCTCTGAGGCATGAAAAGGTTATGGTCCAATCAGTCTCTTGAAATATTTGCAACTGCAGAGCACAAATTGGACAATTGCTCGACCAAGAACCTTATAAGTTTAGTAACTCACAATAGGGATCAAGGAAGAAGATATTTCTCTCTAACGAGTCTAACCAATCGATTATCAACTATTAACATACTGCACTTTGTCTTTTTCCTTAGCCAAGGACATGACATCCCATTTTTAAAATGGCAATCTGGCTAGGTATACCGAGTCTAGAGGTAAGCTACTTGTGATTAACAAGGCATCTGAAAATTAGCCAAGAAAAAAGAGAGACTGGGCATCTGGAAACTCCATCTTTTGTTTACTGGGCCAATTCTACACCTAATTATAGCAACCATTATAAGGCTGAACACCGCTCCACTCAAGCAACTATACTTAGTATCGTTTTGGATAAGTGTATGCACCATCTCAAGATGAGCACTCTTGAGCACCTTATCCTTGTTGGAGAAAACTTCTAAATAGGTTCTTATCCAACCAATGACCCACTATTTTTTTTTTTGGTAAGGTACCAATGACCCACTAGTTCGATGCTTGCAATTTCACTAACCCTTAAGTCATTCCAAAACACTCCATTGGGCCAGCTTTATTTACCTGGGATTAGCAAATAATTCTCCACATCAAGGATAAAACATATCTTCACTGCAGCAAACAATTTACATATGGACAAGTGCGAGAGAGAGAGACAGAGACAGAGAGAGTTGTTCAGCAAGATCTATAATCACCGAAAGCCCCAGCTACAGTTCTTTCTCTAGCTGGTTGAGAGAATTTATTGAAAAGTAGGAAAAAAAAAAAGAGGCTTCTTGAATTCTTCTTAATCAATATGGAAGGGGATCAGTGCTAGGAAGATCGTCGTAGTAGGCTCTAAAAGATAAATTTTTCCAGAAAGGTCTTTTAGGGAGGCTTTGCTAGCAGGCACAATGCTCACCTTCATTGATTGATAAAGAAAACTTTGGTTCAAAGGTAGAATTTCTCTATTATGCTCATAAAAGCCTCCTCTAAAGTATTTAACTATGGCTCCATTGAAAATGAACTACCAGTTCCTTAGGGTTATCTGATGTAAATAGGTGCACACTGCATTATAATAACATTCTTTCGAACAGACAGTTCAACTAATTAAAATGGTCGATCGCCATTAATACCATTAGGGTTTCCTCGTTCATAAAAATCTCGCAGAAGAGAAATGGCTTCCGATGCCATTATACCCCCACAGCATTTGAAACCCTTAGATCCAGAATTCCCAACACTGCAAGAGAAAAAAGAAAAAGATGGAAACATTCATAAATCAGGCAGATGCATCCCAGAATGCTTTTGACTCATAATCAGATTATTAATCGCAACGTAAATACAAATTTCAAGCTCTAAAAGTATGAGTTCTCATGGTTTATTCTTTTTCCCTGAACTTGCTGTTGAGATGCATCCTTGGTACATCTCTTGCTTCTTCCCCCAATACTTGAGCTTGTTCTTTCAAAACTAACACTTTAAACAGAAAAACAATGTCTGTAATCTAGATTAGCAACTTCGTGTACTGCTCAGATCACAATAAAACAGATCCTGTTTCACTACATTTTAACTTTATGTCGACAAAGTCGGAGTAAAATATTGATGAGTTCTGAACAAACTTAGGAAACATGAAATGATAGCTCATAACAGTGTCATACAGATGAAAAATCATACTGCAAACACAAGCAATACACCACAATTTAGCAGGCACATGCTCTCATGTATGCAAGAAGAGACAATTGCAACTATTAAACAAGAAAAGATATTTCATCAAGTACATTTCCCATGGCCGATCAGAAAGCATAAATTTTGCCTCATAGTTAAAATATCATACTTCTTTGAAGATACTATATCTCTCGATTTAAACATGATAACATTAAAGACATCAAAGAATTTCACTGCAGTGAAAAAAGTCAGGAAGAAGAGATGAAGAAACAGGGGGGAGAGGGCAAAGGAAAGAAGATACTAATGTTAGCTTAACATGTGGCACTTCCCAAAACTGTAAACTTTTTAGGACAAATAAAGAATATAGAAATGTCTAACAAGTCACCAAGAATTTAAGAAAAATGAAACAAAGCAGGAAAAGAAAGAACAAATATAAACTTGACTTCTTAATGCTTCCAGAAACACCACTTGTTTTTATTTAGACTAAGGAAAGGACAGAAAAGATGGAAAAAGTTCCATAAACCTCCATTTATTTTCGTGGTTATGTGTTGCAATATTCAACGTGCAACAAAATACAGAAACACAATGAACCCGCATCCATCAGTAATCAACATAAGGAATCATAAACCTCCAGTAATCTTAGTTGTCAATTGTCATATGCCACAATTTCAAAGTAAAGCTATGTAAATACAAAACCAGCACCAAAAGCAAGTTCATAAACTGACCTAATGCATGCCTCAGAGCTACTTGAATGCAACGACAGTATTGAGCCACAGCCTCCAAATTTATCATTTGCACAGCCATAATATACTTCTTTTATACCTAAAAAGGGTAATAGTCATCTAATCATAAATAAACAAATTTAGGAAAGTTCAGTTTTATTCAGTATGATCAATGGATGTACCAATGATAGATAATGCTGCTGCACACATTATGCATGGTTCACATGTCACATAAAGGGAGCATGCTGAAAACTTCTCTGCAACTTCTGCAGCTGAAAATCCAGTCCTCTGCCACCGTACAAGAAGAACATCAAGAGCTTCCATCTCTGCATGTCTTGTTGCCTATGAAAGCACAAGGAGAAAAACAACACAAACATATCAAACTTAGAAGCTTTGTCAGAGAGACAGTTACTCATAGTGTAGTTTCAACATAAATTTAGGAAAGGCATTTCATGAGAAATATTTTCTCCTTCAGGTTAACTGATTAAGAGTATATATAAGATTGATCAAGGTATATACTACATGAAGTCAACAAGTTTTGCTCGCTTGAAGTTGCTGAGAATCTCACAAGGAAAAAGAGGCTTCATATTGGATTAGCCACCTCCACCTTTTCTAACAGTATTTTTAAATATACGCCTATAGCAAGGTGCCTTTGTATTTTTTTATTAATCTCCACAAGATAGTAAAAGGGCCAAATATTTTTCACATCAACTATTCATTACTATCCATAAAATCATTTATGGTAATGTATTGTCACCTCATGACTATAAATGATTACAGAAATAGACTATTAGATAAGAGATGATCCTTACCAGAAAAAAGGCTTAAACTAGTTGTGTAAATGGTCATTGTATGAAGAACTGTGTCCGAGGAGCAGGTTCTTACATCTTAAAAGGCAATACAATGGTCACAATGCATTTTTAGACCATATAAGTATACCAAAAGTCTAGCTAAAAACAGCCTAAGAGAACAATGTTGAACTTCACAAATGCAAATCAAGACCGTAACATAGTTCCAATCAAAGCACAACGGTAAACAAAAAACATAAAACGTTGTGCATAATAAAGCAAGATTATTGTTGTTCTTAGCCGTAGCCATGTTTTATGAAGAATAATGGGAACGAAACCCCTTACAACCTAATAATGCATGGAAAATTCCACTTATTAACGGATTTGATCAGATATATTATTTTATTATCTAATAAATACATATTAACATAGTAACATAAAATGATCGACAATAAACTACGAGTGGATAATTCGAGGTCATTAATTCAGAACAATAACAAAGTGCTGTTGGCCAAAATCTATAGAAGGGGGTGGAGAAGCAATGATAAACATACATACATTCCGTGTCTCGTTAGTCCAGTTTCTTCCTGCTGCAATAACATTCCCATCCTCAACTATCACACAGCTGTTCAATCAAAGAGTCCAATCTGAAATCATTCACTAATTAAGACGGAAATACTAATGATCTTAATTTGAAAAAAAAAGTAACATTTGAAATGCACTTGGTCACGGACAACGAGTATCTTACCCAACTGGAACTTCAAGGCTGTCCGACGCAAGCTTTGCCTTATATAAGAAAAGCAAATAGGTATTGTTACTTGTAAGCAGAAAAAAAAATAAGAACAAGAGTCAGAAATTCTTTCATGCATGCATAAAGGCAAATTCAAGAGGAAATCAGCATCGGGTTGCCAGCAGTAGAAATATTTCATTATCAATATGCAGTTACTAATGGAACAAATGCATGTCCCAGAGTTATATGATCAAGATCTTGCAGGTCCTGTATAACATACTGGTCACTAACTTCCAAGCAATGATTATCACCCCATACTCATCTAGTAATACAGACGCAAATCCCACCTAATGGTTAAACTGATATGGCTTTAACAATGGTACAGCAAAAAAAGGAAACTAATTTGAGAAACTTCATGTTGCTCATTCTAGTGTGTCCTATCATGGGTACCTCAGAAGCTTTTCTTTCATTAAGAGGTTTCACTCAAACATTCAAAAAGCTTCCTAGTGTTTAAGCTTCTGGGTCCTTTTCCTTTACAAATGCTATGGCACGTGAGAATAAAGAGAGATCCCTAAAACTGTTGTGAAGCCCTCAGAAATCAGAATTGATAATCAGCTTCTTGTGATTTTATCTCTATTCTACTGAATAACTTAAGTAAACCGTGTTTCTCGTGATTTTTTCATTTTCATATCCACAGGCCACAGGGCCACAGAAAAAAAACCACCTAATCAGTTATCCATGGGCACAAATGATGTTCATATTATGCTCACGCTCAAAGTAAATTTCATTTTCAATTCTCCCTAGGTACCAAAGTCAAAAAGTGGCAAAAGGACTTGACTGTCAAGCAACCTCTCCTGATGGCTTGCCATCTCATTGCATCTTCTTCATTCCTCTATGGTTTTGCCTCTTCAAGCACCTCATGAAACTTAGCAACAGAGTCCTATCCCAGTGGTCCAAGTTTCTCATAATTCAATTGTCCAGCAAATTTTTATGATAAGCACATACTACACATCCACATTTCCTAGACACCTAAAAAAAACCCAAATAGTTCCCAACCTACAGCACCCGATGTGGCTCAGTTTTTCACCTGAGAAAGGGACTGAACCAACCCATGTACACTTTTGACCAAAAAAAAAAAAACCCACGTACACCCTACTCCCCTTTATTCCACTCTCCCTCACTTGTTTTTCCTTTGAACCTAGACTTCACCTACGTCTTTCAATAAATTGCCACCTACAATAACAAAGAAATAAAAGCTACACCTTCTAGAAATTGTTGCTGATTTTGCAGCAACACTTATGAAGAAATACTAATTCAACGTCTCCCGAACAAATTCAACTATACATTCTTCAAGTTGCCGCGCAATTGTAGCACCAACGTATCGGATTCAAAATTCAGCTCAAGTAATACGTCAACTTAATACAATTTGGATGTGCCAGGCGTTACCTGATCTATAGCAAGCTGCATGAAACCCAGAACCTCAGGAGAGAATCGTTCACCCAAGGCTGCGTTATCAGTTTCCATGCCTTCGGTCGGTGGTGGTAGTCCGTCACCTGCACTCGCTGGTCTCCGTCGCCTTCAGTTCGCTAGGCTGTTTCAGGAAGAAGAGCTTCTTCTGTCCATCGCCTCCATTGGCAAGTGGCGATCTTCCATTCGTCAAAGCTCACTAGCGTCGAATGAAAGATGAGCAGTCGTGATATTGAAAGTGGCGTCAACGGAGTTCGAAGTTTGCCTATGGCGGAGGAAAGGAAGGAGCTTAGAATGGGAAAATCAAAGAAAGAAGGTGGAGAGAAAGAATTAAAGACAGAGAAAAAGGATAAATAGAAGAAAGAACTACAGAATTTTATTTTAGGATATGAAGAAGTTAACCAGAGTTAAAGGGCATTTAGCGAAAAGACAAAAAAAGGTTAGGTGGTTATGCTTTATTCATAGATGAAAACAGGTGATTATTTATGAAGTATGTGGTACTTAAAGACATTATTCATAGATTGAAGGGTAGTTTGGGAAAGACCAAGATACATTTTGACTTAGGCTACATTGTTTGGAGGAAAATATTTTACCAGAAAACTTTCTTTCCATTTTTCAATGGTTGGTGTGGGAAAATAAGCTTGTCAAAGGAAAATGACTTCGAAACTAAGGAAAGCAATTTCCTAATTTAAAAAGTGGAACTCATAATCGAAAAAAATAAGGAAAACTATTCTTACCCAAGTGTTTTGACGGATGACCAAGTAAAGAAAGGATTTTTTTCAAGCATACGCACTCAAGTGAGGACGCATTTTCATAAGGAGACCACAGAATTCTCTGAACAAAACTAGCATGAACTGCTCGAACGAGAAAATTGCGTTTCGATGTGATTCAGTCTGGTATAGAGTCCAGTTGATGCACCAAACTAGCAGTATGTCATCACACACCAATATAGTGGGACAAATCCTCTCACAAATTATGTTCAACCACGAATGAAGCAGGACACTATGCAACACCAGTGCAGGCACCGAATCTATAATTTCTCCGCTCGTTCAAGGTCCTCTCCACATCATCTCTGATATACCGTCATCATCTCTAGCACGTATTCACAAAAGATGATTATCCGGTGAGATATTCAACTCAATTTTCTCTGGGGAATTTTAACGAACACCTAGCGGGCTAATCATAACAACCACCACAGATGAATATACCCCCCAAATTCTAGCCATCTCCATAGAATCAATCCCATTAGACAAATCGAAACACCCTCAAACATCATAAACTCGAAATCACGGAATCAAAGCTAGTCTTTCTATCAGTCTTATCATTTGGACAAAGTGGAAGATGAGCACAGAAAAATCATCATATAAAAGTGCTTAAGAAACTCAGACATGTGGTGGATCACCAAGATCAGAATAAGAAAGAACGATGAAGAACGATGGAGGGATTCAAGTCAAGGACCGTCAACATCGAAACAGAGAAGAAAGACGAACCTGTCTCCTTCAAAGGCAACGCAATTCCTTGATGTTCCCATAAGGATTTTTCTAATATTCTAAATTTCTTCACTTTATTTACAGAATTATCTTGTTCTCTACAGTTTTTGCATGTGTCCACAGACACATTCTCACGATTCTATGAGGATTTCAGCCAAGTTGTCGTAGAATTTCTGAGTTAAACACACTCCACAACTTTTTTCTTGGATTAAAACTAGCAAAAAATTTAAGCTACGCCTATTATAGCACCAACTTTTTCTTGTGTTACTAATAATCTTAAATTATACTAACCGTAACACCAATACTATCTTTTTGTCACATTTGTACAAATTTAAGATTTTTGTAATAAAAAAATATAATTTAGAATATTATATCGTAGTAGGCAAAGCGTATGATTTCTTATAGTAGATAGAAGGTATTTTTGTTGATAGTTCCAGCTTGAAGATTTTTGTGATAAAATTGGTATAATTTCGGATTTTTTGTGATATTTTTCATTTTTTTTAAACATATTTTAGTACTTTTCTCAAAAATCTTTCAGAAAATCAAGGTGTTCCGCGTGCAATGTATGCTACGTACATATTCTTAAGGTAAATGAATTTTATCTATTTCTTCCCCTATCAACTACTTCTATAGCTTTATCAGGTAATCAAGCTACACAGAAAATACTTGAGATTGGAGTGAAATTGTCGAAGTTGATACTAATTATTGAGTAATTGAAATCATTCCGTAAAGAGGGTAAGAAGTGAAACCATTTAGCAAAAATCACATTGGCAATGTGAGTACCGTAATTTTGAGTACATAGCACAACAGTAATTTCACGATTAACAAGCTTTCTTTCTCAGAAAAAATATAGCAATCTTCGAATGTAATGTAGTTTAGGTTTATGCTCTATTTCCTACTTTAGGCTAGCTGTTAATTACAATCAGTCGCATCGTTTTACAGTCTTAGAAATACCATATCAAACCAAATGGCGGGAAAAGCAATCACGCAAGAGCTTCGCGTGTGCGAGATCTAAGGATGATATAACAATCTCGTCGGGCCAAAAGCAAACTATCAGTTCTTTGCTGAGCTTCCTATCTTCCGATAAAAAACCGATTCCCAGTTCTCTCTGCATTCAAAAGACAATTAGAAGGGATCAAGCATGAGAGTTCACGTTCAGAGGACGCTCCGGATGTTTTCATGGGTCCAAGTCTGAAAATACTCGGTCCCAAAGCCATATATTCTTTGACAAGTCTGTCATTCCCTTTGGCCAAAATATACACTGATGTTGGAAGGAATAGCGAACAAAGGTCATCCACACGAATCAAAACATGATTCGGTGAAAGTGCATCGGCCAGAGCAAATGATATGGAGTGAATAGTTATAGAGCAGCCGTAGTAAACAGCTGCTGCTAACAGACCGCAAGTACTTGCAGGTTGGATATGGTAAACTTCACAGTCTAGGAGCATCCTGGCAACAAGAATGATTTTCAGACCTGAGGACATTGAGAGCACAATAAGGGTTCTAATAGATCGTGAAAAGGTTAACCAAGCTAAGTAACAAGTTCATTTATATAGGTAAGATGTAGAAGTATCCAGAAGTAACTGCTGAGTTTATAGGAATGGGGAAGCAAACATGAGTCTATGCGTTTGACAAATAGAATTTTACAGTTTTCCACGATGGTCAAGTTCTTCAGCACTAGCCTAGCCTCAAAGGTAACAACTGAGACATCAAAGAGTAGAGACACTGCTTGATAAAAATGTAAATGCTGCTATATTACAAAGTCCAGGTGACGCAGCTACAGAATGCAATAGACGCGTCCTCAGCCATGAAAACATCATCCCAATTTTCCGGGTGACTGGAGAATACAAACCTGGAAATTATGTCCTGGATCCAGTTATGACATCAAGCAATCCACAGCAATTCATCCACTAAGTCCTTTGCGCCACCCCCGGAGTCATCGCCACCTCATGCCACGGAGCAATAGCTCAATAAAGTAATTAAGCAGATTCCATTTCTGATGCTTAAATTCAAAATAATCACAAATTTGGAGGCCATAATTGATCAAAAACAAGTGAAATACCGGCTGCTCTGCTGAATTCGCCATGGGCAACCTCTCACTCTCTCCATTGCACAATTCCTTCGCAGACTTGAGCCTCTCGATGTAGATACTCGCATTCTCCAACCCTTCCTCGGTTTCCTCTTCTTTGACAACCTTTACTATAAAAAAACTTCTAGACTTTAACTTGGTTCCTTGGCCATCAGTTTCATCGCCAACAGCTTCCTCAACATCCCTCTGATCGATCTGTAACACATCTCCAGCTTCCACTTCCTCAACAGTTTGAACAACTGCATTTCACCCTAGAGGCTCGTTCATAGATGTTGAACGGAGGAGACGGCGAATTTCCACAATTTAAGTCCTCATTGCCCTCATTCAATGAGGGAGAGTGGTCCTCAGATATTGGGGAGTTAATCTGGAAACCGCCATCACTATCCTTCTTGTTTTCACTTATCATATCACCATTTTCTAATCCCAAAAGAACCCAGAGAAAAGGAAATGAATCAGTAAAAGAAATCACCAAATATCTAATCCCCAAACTAAAACAAAAAAAAATATACTCATCCATACGGGTTTAAAAGCTTGCGAGTTAAATTAAGATTGGAAATTTTTGAAGGATAAGCCATCAGATTAACCACAAACAGCCAAATGAACAAACATCTAGCGAACCAAACGACATTGACAAGTATTCACCAAACAAAATTGACAGAAACGATAAGGTTTAAACTTTCCATAAACCTCCATTTATTTTCATGGTCATGTGTTGCAATATTCAAAGTGCAACAACGTACAGAATCACTACAAACCCACATTCACCAGTAACAAACATAAGGAATCATAAACCTTCAGTAGCTTTAGTTGTCAATTGTCGTATGTCACAATTTCATGGTAAAGCTATGTAGATACAAAACCAGCAACAAAAGCAAGTTCAGAAATTGACCTAATGCATGCCTCAGGAATGCAATGTCAGTATTGAGCCACAGCCTCCAAATTTATCGTTTGCACAGCCATATATATCTCCTTTATACCTAAAAATGGGTAAGAGTCATCTAATCATATGGATAAACAAATTCTAGTAAAGTTTAGTTTTGTGTCAGTATGATCAACAGATGTACCAATGATCAATAATGATGCTGCAAACATTATGCATGGTTCATGTCACATACAGTGAGCATACTGAAAACTTCTGCAGCTGAAAATCCAGTCCTCTTCCACTGTTCAAGTAGAACATCAAGAGCTTCCATCTCTGCATCTCTTCTTGCCTGTGAAAGCGCAAGGAGAAAAACAGAGCAAGAATATCAAATTAAGCAGCATTTTCAGAAAGACAGTTGCTCTTAATGTAGTGTCAACATAAATTTAGGAAATCCATTTCATGAGAAATGTTTTCTCATTCAAGTTAACTGATTGAAAATATACGTAAGATTGATTTGGGCATACTACATGAATTCGAGAAGATACTCGCTTAAAGTGACTAAGAATCTCACTTGTAAAAAGAGGCTTCTTATTAGATTAGCCACCTCCAACTTTTCTAACAGTATTTTCATATATATATATATCCCTGTAGCAAGGTGTCTTTATTTTTTTTATTATATTATAAACAGGCCACATATTTCGTATCAACTATTTTTCACCACATATATATTAATGTGACAGCAATAGAATATTAGATAAGAGATGTCTACCAGAAACCCAGCTTAAAGTATTTGTGTAAATGTGATCATTGTAAGAAGAAATGTGGCCAAGGAGCAGGTTCTTAGATCTTGAAAGGCAATACAATGCTCACAATGCATTTTCATACCAAAAAAGCATATCAAAAGTCTAGCTACCATACGGCCTAAGAAAATATCATCAGGAACTTTCCCCTAAGCAGATAAAGAACGTAATATGGTTCCAGACAAAGCACAGTGGCAAATGAAAAACGTAAAACAATGTCTATAATAATGCAAGATTATTGTCATTGTTAGCGGTAGACATATTTTATGAATGAATGATGGGAACCAAACCCTTTACAGCTTAATAATGTATGGAAAATTCCACTTATTAACAGATTTGTTCAGATATATCGTTTTATCATCTAGTAAAGAAACAATTGAGGGAGAAACATGAAATGATCAACGATAAACTACGAGGGGATAACAAAGTGCTGTTGGCCAAAATTTATAGAAGGGGGAGGCGAAGCAATGATAAACACACATTTCGTGTCTCATTAGTCTGGTTTCTTCCTGCCGCAATAATGTTCCCATCCTTAACAATCACACAGCTAGTCAGTCAAAGTACAATATAAACAAAGTACAATCTGTGAACCTTAAATAATTAAAATTGAAATACTAATCACCTGAATTAGAAAACAAATTATCATATAGAAATGCACCTTGTTACCCAACTGGAACTTCAAGGCAGTCCAGAGCAAGCTTTGGCTTATATAAGAAAAGCAATTCTTAGGAGAAAAAAATATGAGTACAAGAGTCAGAAATTCTCTCAAGCAGGCATGCATGCATGCAGGCAGGCAATTCAAGAGGAAATCTGCATCAAGTTGCTACCAGTAGAAATATTTCAACATCAATATGCAGCTACAAATCGAATGAATGCATGTCTCATAGCTATATGATCAAGATCTTGCAGGTCTTGTATAATATACCGGTCATTAACTTCCAGCAATGATTATCACCACATATTCATCTCGTGATTCAGATGCAAATCCCACGTAACTTTTAAGCTGATTTGGCTCCAACAACACTAAAGCAAGAAAAGCAACTAATTTGAGAAACTACATGTTTCTCATTCCAGTGTGTCACACCATTGATACCTCAGAAGCCTATCTTTCATTGATCAGGTTTCCCTCAAACATTCTTAGAAGTTTCCAGGAGTTATTAGCTTTTAGGTCATTTTCCTTCATAAACACTATGGCACATAATGACAAAAAGAGAACTCTAAACTGTTTCCAAGGCCTTACAATTTAGAATTAACAATCAGCTTCTTGTGCTTTTCTCTCTATTGTACTGAATAACTTATGTAAACTCCTTGTTTCTCGCCATTAATTCATTTACATATCTACAGTCCACAGGGCAAAAGAAAATAACTACCTAACCAGTAATCCATGGGCACAACCGACATTCATACTACTCTCACGCTCTAAGTAAATTTGGTTTTCAATTCTCCAAATTTGCCAGAGTCAACAAGTGATAAAAGGACTCAGCTGTCAAGCAACCTTTCCTGGTGGCTTGCCACCTCACTGCATCATCTCCATTCCTCTATGGTTTTGCCTCTTGGAGCGCCTCATAAAACATAGAGACAGAGCCCTATCCCAGTGATCTAAGTTTCTCAGAATTCAATTCTCCTGGCAAACCTATCACCCGCAGCATATCTGTATGATATTTACATACACATCCACATCCACATTTCCTAGACACCTCAAAGCACCCAAATCCATCCATGTCTCCCTCTCTCCCTCCCAAGTCCCAACCTGCAGCGCCCGGATTGGCTCAGTTTTTTGCCTGAAAAGGGGACTGAGCCAACCCATATACACCGTACTTCCCAGTATTTCACTCTCCCTCGCTTGTTTTTTCCTTTGAACCTAGACTTCACCTACTTCTTTCAATGAATCGCCACCTATGAAAACAAAGAAAGAAAAGCTATACCTTCCAGAGATTATCGCTGATTTTGTAGTGTGTAATGTCAGACAACCAACTCACAAAGAAATACTGATTCAATGTCTCTCCAACAAAATTCAACAACACATCCTTCAAGTTCCCGCACAATTGCAGCACCAAACAAATCGAATTCAAAATCCATCACACCAACTTAATTAAAATTCGGAGGTCCACAGCTTGACAAGCCCTCCCACAAATTGAGTAGGACAGTGCGCAACACCAGTGCAGGTACAGAATCTGTAATTCTCTGCTCGTTCAAGGTCCTCTCCACATCATCTCTAATACACTGTCGTCGTCTCTAGTATACATTCACAGAAGATGATTATTCGGTGAGATATTCAACTCAATTTTCTCTGGGGAATTTTAACGAACACCTGGCTGGCTAATCATAGCAGCCACTACAGATGAATATACCCCCAAATTCTAGCCATCTCCATAGAATCAATCTCATTTCACAAATCTAAACACCCCCCAAACATCATAAACCCAAAATCATCATATAAAGAGGGCCTAAGAAAGTCAGACATGTGGTGGGTCGCCGAGATCAGAATAACAAATAAGAAGAAGAAGAAGAAAAACCACGAAGGGATTCGAGTCAAGGACGCACGCCGCAGAGAGAGTCGCATTAAGAAAGGGAGACGGAAGAGGAAGACACACACCTTCAACAATTTTTTAGTTAAATACACTCTACAATTTCTTTTTTCTTGGATTAATATGCCAGCAAAAATTTTAAACTATGCCTACCATAATACCGACTTTTTTCCCGCGTTACTAATAATCCTTAAATTATAAACTGTGGCTAGCTGAGGCGTAAATCTCAGAATCGAGACCTCGGGACTCGAGGTGGCAACCTCAAGGGGAGGTCGCGGAGGTTGGGGACTACAGTAAAACTATCTAGATACTATACTAATATATTTAAAATATGTAATAAATATAAATACTAAATGACATACATACATACATATCATAAAAAAAAATTGTTGTTATTTTTTGTTATTTTGAAATTTCTTTTCTATTATTGGAATTCAAATATTATTTATATTTAATCATTATTAATATTTTAATAATATTACTTATATATATAAATAGATCTAACAATTACATAATTTTTGTCGATCCAACATAAAACTCAAAGACTCATTACATATAGGACCGGTTTGGAAAAGATAGTAGCGATGTCAAATCGAGATATATAGACCATGCAATCGCGCGATACAAAACAAGTTAGGACTAACACGAAAGTCAAGATTTCTAATTTGGATAGACCAATTAGTCACGCAAACAATATATGCTCCTCTCATAGTGCAAGGTGAAACAAAGCAGAACACCAGCGGCACGTCAAGGGCTTCGCTTGAATACTATCCAAAGAACTCCATTGGGTGCCCCCTAATCACAAGGATGTCTTGTTATGTCTTCACCAGAAAAATTATCCAGAAAGTCTTAAACATATCGTACTTTTATCAATTCAATCCTAAATCTTTTCACGTTTTGATAATTGAGTCAATCCGGCCAATTTTGATCGGAAATTACTGAAGTAGACATTTTGAATTAATATTTTTAGAATTCTTTATGATTTTTTTCTTTTTTCCCTTTATTTATTATTTTTTTCTGGATTTTGGTGGGATGGCCGACAAGGGTTGCCGGTTGGCCCTTACAAGCCACAGGCGAGGGCATCGCAGCCCTCGTTGCCCACTAGCCAACGGCTCACCACCCTCGCTAGACGAGGGCTTGGCGGCCTTGGCCAGCCAAAGCGAGCGCACGCGAGCCCTCGCTCGGGGCTAGCAAGGACCACCAAGCCCTCACTAGATCTAGGCAAGGGCTCACACGCCCTCGTTTTGGCCGGTGAGGGCATCGTAGCCCTTCCCCCTGGTCGGTCGGCGACCCTCGCTGACCATCCCTCCAAAACCCCAAAAAAAAGTAAAGAAAAGGATTAAAAGGATAAAATACCATAAAAAGTTCAACAAAATATTAAAGTATTATTAAAAATGTCAATGTTAGCACCGGCCATGCCAAGTAGGATGACCAATGTCCTCATAAGTAATTTTCGGCTAAAATTGACCGAATGGACTCAATTGGCAAAAAGTAAAAAGGTTTATGACTAAATTGGCAAAATGGAAAGGTTTTAGACTAAATTGGCAAAAGTGCAATAGCTTCAGGACTTTTTAGACAATTTTCCCTGTCTTCACCTCCAGCTTAAACTTGCAGAAATTGTCTAATCAATCATAAATCTATTGTACGAATGCCAATTTAATTATAAATTCTCTAATTTTGTCAATTCAGTGTTAAACCTTTATGTGAAATTATAATACAGTCATTCTGGCTATTTTTCATCGCAAATCACTAACGTGGTGATATGCTATGTAGGACGACTGGCGATGACTGGACCTGTGTGTCAGAGATTTTCCAGCGAAAATTAGTCGGAATGACTATACTAAAATTTTACATAAAGATTTAGGACTCAATTGGTACAATCGAAAATTTTATGAATGAATTAGCATATGTACAATGGCACAGTGATGGCCTCATAGCCTTAACAGGCGGGAGCAATGGGGCATTGTACAGTGTGGACGACGCTGAGCATGTAAGAGGATCTGAGGGAAAAAATAAATAATAAGAACCATTTTAAGATTAAAAAAAAATTTATCCATTTTAAATTGAGTTGGCACTCCTATATAGCAATGTGCATCATTCTTTTCTAAGTAAGCAAGTCACCATGTTGAGCTATATTTTGACAGTTCAGATACTCAATTGGAAAAGAAAAAGTTGCGGAACTTGTACATAATAAAACGGACGGAAATTTATTGTAGTGTGATTACCCTTAAAAAAAATCTGATAATAATGAAATTTTTATGTTCTTCCAAATTGATTTTATATTTGCTTTCCAATTTCAACTAGTTCTTATTGATTTATCAATGATTATAATACATATTCCATGAAACAAAAGGCAAGTTGAAAACAATGACGAGTGGGAAGACTACTGTTCTTGTGCTCCCAGGGTAACAAAGGTCCATGTTCTCTCTGCCAAGCCAGTTACTCCTAGCACTGCAAGCAACAACAAAAACATCAACCTCTCGCTCCCATAGTGAGTCATTCCCTCACCTGCAACTTCCCCAACCGGAAGTGGTTGTTCACGTCAAGTAAGAGAACTCTCACGGGAGATATTCGGAGAAACTCTCAAGCAGCACTTGCCCATGCCTCTGTCACAGAGGTTGACTGCCACTGCGATTTGGGCCTATAGGTAATTCCATAGGGTATATACGTAAAAATGAAGTCAAGAGAGATATACCTCCATGAACTAGTGGAACAATAATAGAAGAAAATAAACAGTGTAAGACATATATCAAAGAACATCAACCACGGACATAGCCAAGGTTGTTGCATCTCACAATGAAAATCTTCTACACGTACCTCAAAAAGCTGCAAACTAACATGCTTCTCTTTCTATTTCTTGCAGAGTAGAGGCCACGAGTGAAAATAGCCGAATCACTCTCAAGTGAAACCTCTTTTATCATTTCTACACTGCAAAAGACAAAATAAATCTATATGACTATTCTGTGAAGACTTCATTGAAAGAGTGGGAGTGAAGAAAGACATCACACAGCCATACCCATATGCTATGTTATAAACATTTGATACAAGCTAGCAAGTAATGAATATTAAGAAAGCTTTATTGGGAATCAAATCACAACGTGACACGGCTCTAAAGGATGACGAGTCTAGACCTCTTGGATTTCAATCATATTCACATGTAAACTAATGACATCTCTGTTTTACCCTACATATTACAACAATACTTTCTAACAGTCAAAGAATTACAACATTCATGACCAGATGTCAAAAGAGTCAATTCTTCAAAGTTTATACCTATAACCTTGAAACAAAACTAGTTCTTCAAATGAGGCCAGATGGAATTCATGCTTTCTAAACATAACAGCAAGATGAAGAGTAACTCAAGGGCAAGGAGTGTTAGCATTTCGTGTCAGAGTAAAACAGAAGAAGAAAAATTCTAACCAGTTTATGCAGACATTTTGGGAGACAACTCTCCAGTCTTGACATAATGTGCAAGTTTAGGGAGGCCAAAGAACATGAGTAGTCGGACAAAAAACCATAATCTTCTCTTAATGCACACCCAGCTTCTAATGTAACTTCCATTTGTGGAAAGTGTTAAGCTTGGTAAGCACAACCTGAAACCTACAGCAAGCAAACTAAGTTCAAGTATGCATCGTTAGGACTATGAATTAAAATGTACTCTAAGGTCCAACTTTCATCCATAGAAAAAAGGAATCCTACAAGGTAGTGCTAGAATATTACTGGTAGAGGTATTGTGAAATTCATCTTCAATACGAACAAGACTGGTTCTCCATTGTGGTCAGGAAGACTCAGGCAATTGCGAGCCCAAGCCACATATTAGCAAGACGCGAGAAAATAGATGGCACAAGAGTTATGGATTTCAACCCCACACAACACAAAATAATCCACAGGAAAGGCAAAAGAACTCTTAGGGAGACAGACCTCTTAGGATAGTGAAAACTACAATATAAAGAGTTGACTAATTAATCACTATTAAAAGAAATAGTTTCCACTTCTCATGCAATACATTAGCGAGCATTGACAACTGATCAACTGTACTAGACCATTAAGTTTTTATTGTGCTTTATGACTACCGGTTTCTAACACTAACATCGGCTCAACTTGAATAAGACAAAGAACATGAGAGTACTAACTTTGGCACCACAATTAAACTAACCTCACTTGCTACTGTCGATTTGTTGAAGAGATCCAGCAAATTTGTGAGACAACATTTGGTGAAGTTGAATTTCATCCAGAGATGGAAGAAGCTTTTGTTATATCTCATAGACCTAATAAAGAGGCGAAGAGGCTCTAAGAATTTAATAGAGGGCCGGAGGAGAAGAGTTGATGGGACATTTCAGAAAAGGACCAACTTTCAATTCCAATAGAAAAAGAGGAGGCAGGGCAGGAACCTTTCTTTTGTTTGGGTGGGTTTCTTTTCTTTTCTTTTATGGGATAATGACACATACGAATTCCTAAATTTTGGCTCAATATATAATTTGGTCCATAAACTTTTAATTTGTTTAATGTAGTCCCTGAACATTAACTCAATATGCAATATAGTCCTCGAACTTTTAATTTGTTCAATGTCATCATGAACTTTTGGTACATGTTCAATTCAGTCCCTGAACTTGAATCAATGGAAAAGACTGCTCAAGTTCAGGGACTTAATTGAACATGTACCAAAAGTTAAAAAATGACATTGAACAAATTAAAAGTTTGGGGATCATATTGCACATTGAATTAAAATTCAAGAATTATATTGAACAAATTAAAAGCTCAGGACCAAATTACACATTTAGCTAAAGTTCATAGACTGTTTGTGTCATTTTTCCTTCTTTTATCAAGTAGTACTTCCTTTTGTCTCAACGTCCCAAATTCTAGTAGATTTTTTTTGGTCGAAATACAAATTCTATTAGATGGAAAGTATCTATTTCCAATGCTCTGGGTTTTTTTCACTTGATCTAATTCTGCGGAAGGGATACCCTACGTGTGAATAGATTCTTTTTTTCTGGTGAGACCAAAGCCATAAGCTAAGTGACAGAAATCCCTGAATGGAGCCAAAGGATGGCAATGCCATCCAAAGCAAGATTTCCTCCCAGGTCTCCAACTTTCCACAAAGCTCATACAGCTGAGAAATACTTGAACTCCCTCACCCTCCTAAACTAACCAAAGCTGATAAAAAAGCCATGGATTCCACATGAATTCACTGTCTATTACGTCAACAATAAAAGTAAGCCCATATTGAATAGTGCTCGTGTAGCTGCTCCACTATCATCAATGCTTAACACAATGAGCAAACTCAGGATGCTAACAGGTTCATGACAGGAGAAATAACCTCACGCCCTTGCTACTAATAATCCCCACGAACAAATGCCACCTGAAGTGATGAAATTGGTTGGAATCTCTCACAACGATCTCACAATCAACAATCTCTGCAATAAGTTTAATTGGGAATGACAATCCCCACAAATGCGAAGATTCTTCATTACAGTTATCGTACTACACTTGATGGTAGTAATCATATGCGAATCATTTACCTCTTTTACCATCATCAAGGATTGCACCTGATATAGTCCAGAACTACGAAACTCGGACACATCAATAGCACGCCTAAATTTGCCTCAAAGTTCAAAAAACTCATAACAAATATCAAGCCAGATTACATATTATGTTGGTGACATAAATTAGCATCAGAAAAGCGATGCCTAGACAGGGTTATGCCATAAATTATCTTAACAATATGATAATCAAGTTAAAAGCATGAAATGGGCTTGTGATCACAGCTGCAACCCTCAATAAAGAAATAAACATCCGGAAAAGACCTGATCTGGACATTCATCATGCTTCCTTTCTCGGTCCCCTGATGAAATTCTGTGTTTGGAAAAGCAGTAAATGGCACATGGATTGTCAGTCAGAGTACACTGAATCATTTGAAGACAATTTATGGAATGCTACATGATTAACTACATCCTCTTACTAAAGAATAGAATGCTAATCATCGTCAATAACATTCATACATATCTTTATCCATAAGGCGCTGTCTGAACAAATTATGGTTATGAAATGTTTTAACTTCTTGAGACAAAATAATTAGCATTAACGGTTTCTGCCATCACAGAAACAGGAGAGAATCTCATTATGCTAGAATCACCACCAATGATGTCACATACCTATTTGCACTCTACATGCAGTACAAAGAGTTAGAATACTATAGTTCAATTAGTTTGCGATGAATTCACCACAAGAATGGGAACTCCCTTGAACTGCAAGTTTGACTTAGGTTATAGTCAAATGAAGAGATTAACTAACAGGAATAAGAACCTTACCAAAAAAAAAAACTAACAGGAATAAGAACAATGAACAATATGATCAGAATAAACCAAGAATCAGGAATGAAGACCAAGGATATCGCCTAACTTCATCTTGAAGACCTCTATAGTGTCCTCGTTGTGATTGACTACCATCATGCAAGGAAATCTACGGCTATAGGTATACTCAATCTTAGCATGAGCATCATATCATAGTGCCACAGCAAGAAACATTGCCATAGAGCCCTAACACATGCCATTACGTTGTTAACAGGCTATAGTATAGAAAGGTCACACCATGCAGCTGACTTGTAATATGCACAAGCAACTGATTATTCAATATGCATCAGAGGTGCATCATCATACTATAGATGCTGTACATGATGTCAAGAAAGCAAGGAATCATAAGTTCAAAGGTCTTACCAAGTTGTGCACGGGCATGAGAGGACTCATAGAAAGAATCAATGCACGCAGATCCAATGAGAAGCCTGAGTAACCCATGGCCTGTGAGGCTTTGGAGCTGAAAACCAAACGTTAGCATTCAAAATATATATAATACCTTAACAAATCATAGATTCCACAATGTCATAAACAGCAAATGAATGGAAAAAGGAGGGGTCAAAAAGGCAAAGAGAAATGACATTCATGTAATAGGGTTCTACTAAACAGAGAAGAAACATGCACCAAATTGACTTTATCATTCTGAAGACAAATTATTTCAAGACCATCTTTTCTGTATGTAATGAGTTTCCAAAGCGTATTAATTATCTAAGAGGTATGAAAAGGTTATGGTCTAATCAATCTCTTGATATATTTGTAACTGAAGAGCTAAAATTGGAGAATTGCTAGATCAAAAAGCATATAAATTGAAATATATCTTTAGTAATTCACAATAGGGATCAAGGAAGAAGATATTTCTCTCTAATGAGTCTAACCAATGGAATATCTACGATTAAGACACTACTTGTCATTTTCCTTAACCAAGGACATGACTTCCCATTTCTCAAATGGCAATCTAAGAATACCCAGTCTAGAGGACAACTACATATGATAAACAAGACATCTGAAAACTGGCCAAAGGAAAAGACAGGCATCAGAAACTCTACCTTTTGTTTACCAGGCAAATTCTACACCTATTCATAGCAACCATTATATGGCTGAGCACCGCTCCACTCAAGCAACCATACATAGTATCAGTCTTGTTTAACTGTAGCCACCATCTCAAGATACGCACCACATCCTTGACGAAGAAAACTTCTGAATGGATTCTTATCCAACAAATGACCCACTATTTCTATGGTTGCAATTCCATTAACCCTTTGTCATCACAAAACATTCCACTGGGCCAACTTTATAGGTATTCTCCTTTGTCGTCTCAGGTCATATGCATTTGCAAGGGAGTCAAATGGCGTATCTGTATCTAAGCATTCGGACACGCCATTGCATATGTTTTGGGAAGGTTCAACACTAATCCTCTTTGACGATATATCCGGAATTTGCATAGACATCCCTCCTGTGTTGATATCGATATCCAATTTAACATCATCTTCAGCCACCAACAACTCTGACAAAGGACTTACGTCCTCATAGCACATATTCTTCTTAGTTTTGGCCTCTTTTTGCTTCCTCGGCCTCTTTTTGCTTCCTCAGCCTCTTCCTCTTTTCCTTATCCTTTGCCTTCCGCTGAATGGTCGGGCAATATATCCCCTTAACTTTTGCCTCTTTTATGTTCCTCTTCCTCTGCATTTTCTTCTCTTTTCTCTTCTGCTGCAATGTTAAGGAGTTTGTTTCACCAGTTGATTGGATTTGCTGGGGAGCCAATGACTGAGTGAAAGTTTGAGTGAAAGTTTTCGCAGGAAATGAAGTAATGAGGCCTGAATTTTGATTGAAGAGTGGACAATTAGGCTGCTGAGGCTGCGAATTGATTGGGCGTGGGGGCCAGTATGTGGGGGGAGGAGGAAGTGAGGGAGTTGGAAAGAGGTGGGACTTTTGGATTCCATGCAAAGAATAATGCTCTTGATAATTGAGATATGGGACACTAGGAGGAGCCTTTGGACCATTATTCCCATTATCATGACCATACATCCTAATAAGTTGCCGCAAGTTGGAAGTTGGAGGAGGGAAGGCAGCTGGCGCCTCAGCCTCAGGACCTTGACGGGTCCAATTACCGTAGTTCCTCTGAGAATGCATACCGGTTGGGTAATCTCTGGTCCGAACCTTCAAAGATCAAATCATAAAGTTAAAATCAAAGGCCCAAAACGAAATGCTTAATTGTCTTAATAGAGCAAGTTCAGAAAGCAAAGGCGAACTCATGTAATAAACACTACTGGCAGTGGCAGAACAAGTCGAACACGTGGAGGATTACATTTCAGAGCAAGAAATAACTCTCGAAATCTAAACCTAGCTTCCGCTCACCGAGTTCACCTCCTGATTAAGCTTCATTCTCAATTTTAACAGCAAATGACTAGGGGGTGATTGGCCTATCCTGTTTTGGAACCGGGAACCAAACGAACCTGCTAGTTCCCAATTCCACCCAGGAACTGGCCACTTTTTATTTTCTTTTTTTATTGTTTTAATTACATTTTTTTTTGTTTCATTGCAGCTCGGTTTTGCTAGAATATGCAGCAAACCATTTCGAGCATACGGCCAAAATGCATATTTGACACCCCGTAAGTTAGAATCTTTTCTCTCGAACGTCTCCTTTTTGCTTCGCCGGAGGAATGTCCTCCGACCATCAATCACACATCCGGTCCCCGAAACAACGCTACCTACTTTGACCGTCACCGGACCGCCGGCCGCCTATCCCGGTCACCGTTTTGGCCATTAAGACTTAAAACGGACAACCAAATCTCGTTTTCCGGCTACCAAACTTCCGGCCCAAAGAAGACGCGCTAAATCTAATCAACCAAACATACAAGACAAGAAACCGAGATAGTGAACTAACGGACCGGCCTCAAACCGCGGGCCTCTCGGATGGGTAAAGGATTCTCCGGGCGACTCTGACCTCTGCCCCTCGCGCGACTCTGCCCTCCCTGCTGCTGCGCGACCTGTTCTCCTGCTGCTGCACGACGCCTTCTGGTTCCCTTTCTTTTTGTCTCTCTCGCTTAGTCAAAGGAAGAGCATTCCATATGATTTAAGATCAAAGAAAAAGACGCGAGGAAATGGAGGGCATCATTTATGACAAGCAGTGTACCATAGAAGTCGACCCTCCATTAAATTTGTCAGAAATAGGCACATTGAATATTGTCGGGTTTCGAGAAGTTTGTGAGACATTTCTCGGAATCAAGAATCGCCACAAAATTTATCAGAGTACGTCGGAAATTTTGCCGATGAATTAATGGAAAACGCTCTATAGCTGCGTCCATTGGTTCCAGATAAAATCATGGGCGGTGGGCGGATCAACTCTACGAACAAATCTAGTACGCGGAATGCGAAACTTGTGTGTTTTCATGACAGACCGACATAAATTCCTCTGCTATCTATAGCATAGTCAACCTAGCAGAGTATTTGCCATATGATTGTGGATTTCTCGGTTGCCATGGGTAGAGAATTCAAGTTGCACCTTTGGGAATTCAGCTCTAATGTGCAAGTGGTAGACAAAATAAATGTTACTTTTATAGTAGTATTATATTGTGGTATATGTCATTCCGATCTCCCACAATATCAAAAACGAATGGGAACAACTTCTTGTCCGTAGTGTTTGGTTAGTAGACATGGCCACGGTTCAAGAACCGGCGGTTCCGGTTCGTGGCCACAAATGAACCGGAACCGGACCGCAAGGGGGCGGTTCTGGCCGGTTCCTTATTTAAAAATTAATAAAATAATTATAAAATAAAAATTGCAGCCTAGTCCTCCGTTGTTCGTCGCTCGGGCTTCGCGGCCTTGGCCATGGTGGCAGAGGCGGGTTTCAAGGTGGCGAGGAGATGAAGTGGGAGACGGGGGCGGCGGCGAGGGGGAGAAGGAGGGGGCCGGGAGGGGGACGGACACGGGGACGGGGACGGGGAGGAGGAGCGGGGGCCCGGGGGTCCTCCTCCTTCGGGGTCGGGAGCAGGGGAGGAGAAGGGGGCGTCGGCGTCGGCGGCCATGGGCGGGGGCGACGGCGACGAAGGCGGGCGGGGGCTGGGAAGACAGGGGCCAAGGGGTGGGCGGAGGAGAAGATCTGAAGAAGGAGGAGGAAAAGGAGAAAGGAGAAGGAGAAAGAGAGAGAGGGGGACTGATGCAGAGCGAGAGAGAGAGAGAAAGAGAGAGGGGGAGGGGCCCGAGGGGGAGGGGGAGGCCTGCAGGCTGCTGCTGCTGCAGCGTAGCCTGCAATGCAGGCTGTGCTGCAGCGCAGCCTGCAGCTTCTTCATCATCTTCTTCTCTTTTTTTTTTTTTTTTCAAAGAACCGGCCTGGAACCGGCGGTTCCGGGCCGGTTCAAATTTTTCTAGAACCGGAACCGGGCCCGTATGCCACGGGCCAGTTCCGAACCGCAGGCCCGGTCAACGGGCCGGGCCCGGGTTTGACCGGGCCGGTTCCGGGCCAAACCGGCCCGTGGCCACTAGTGTTTGGTTAGTGTTCGGGTATGAGATGTTAAAAACATCATTCTTGTCGATTCTCTTCTTAGATAATAAACGACAAATTGTAGGTGTGGTCACGGAAGTGAAGTGGGCACCAAAGTTAAAAAATTCAAAATCGGGGATAAAGTGTTAGAAATGCGAATCTTTGAAGAGAAATAATAAATGTTTACGGTGGTACACTGGGAGGCTATTACCAAAAGCTACGCCTATCCACATTATCCCATCACTATTACAATCATTATTTGATCTTAGAATCGATAAACTTTTGATCACTTCACACACGATTTCTTCCATCGGTTGAAGTATTCATCTACGTGCGTAAGAGATGATTCACGGGATAATCATGTTCATCCTCATTTTGTTTCTCTCATATTATGTCGAAAGAAGGAGGCGGTACCGAAGACACAATTCATTTATATTAGATTTTTCAGATTTATATAAGAAATTCAAGAAAAAAATTATATAAGTACACGATGGTACGAAAAATCTGATCCGGTTTATTCACTATTCTTTCTTTGTTTTTACTGTTTTATTTTATTTTATTTTCCAAGAAGTAGAAGCTGGTTCATATGATTCATTTATTTTTCTTTGCAGCTTACATTTGTTTTTCTTGTACTGCCTTGCCTTATGTTGATTTACATGGGTCAAGCTGCCTACCTTATGGACCACCATTCTGATTATGAGCAAGTGTTTTTCTCTTCAATCCCAAGTAAGCATTATGTAATAAGAATTTACAAATATTATCTGCATGAAGGAGTTCATCTCCCTTGATAGTTGACTGATAATTTTGTTACTCAAATGTGATATGGTTTTAGGAATAAATAAGTTTTTTTGTTATACAATCAGTAATAACCAAATATTGATCATACGTTAAAGAGTGAACAGCAATAACACAAGAAAATTGACAAATTCGTCATGATAGTAGCAGCTTTTAAAAAGACGTCTCATTCAACTTTGAGTGCTGTAACTTTAAAACACGTATTACTGAGAACTCGAGTTATAATATATTTTACAACACGGTTACAGTGTAATATAATAACGCCATAGTCTTAGCTGTATCAAATGCATTCGACGCTCAATTGGATTATCAAAGTGAAGAATGAGGAGAGGGATAGGTCATCGAGACTCTTTGAACATCTTATGTGATCCTCCATGAAGTTTGATGGGCTCTTGACCCATTTGATGTAAAAGCCCATTAAAGGCAAATGTGTGGCCCATATTGGCAAGGCCTCTTTCACCAGCTACATTTCTTGAGGCCCCCACACGACAACCCGGCGGTCTCGAAGGGAGGCTCGGGATCAAATCGCGAGTCTAAAAAACCCGAGTCCTCCAATTCGAAGTCGATCTCGCCGGAGAATTCATTCCACTGCGAACCTAGCGCATGGCCGCCTCGGGATGATATTCGGTACCATGTAGTCATAGCGGGATAGAATAAGACATCTTCATCTTAATCTAGCAAATAACAGCTCGGAGTTCATAGGTTTAGTTCCCGGTCCAGTGAAAAATAGCCTGAGTAATATGAATCTGGTTAACAATTATAAGTACGTGTTAAATATTTGAAATAGAACCCTTCCTTAGTTCCTTGCTATCAATGAAAGTATATATTCCATTCTAATTTAAAGTTTTATTGAGATGATTGAAGAAGTTATCACATACTTCTATGCCTCTGAAACTTAAGAAGACATTGTAAATCTTTTTGGATTTCGACGGAGAAGCCATTGGATGATGGAGTTCGACAAGGAGCAACAACTATTAGCCAAAGATTTGATAGAATTTTCAAGTAGTTCGGTCGCCACTTGATCTTGTTGATTTGCTCTTATACTAAGGGAATAGAGATGCGTGACTTTTTGGTTAACGGTGGTGTATAAGCCTTTAAGGATAAGGATGCACCTCGACCAAAAAAAAGGATAAGGATGGATCAAGACATTGTCACGGATAGTCATGGCTTGAGAGAGAGAGAGACAGACAACTGTTGACGTCGACGAGAGGGAGATTCATTAATTCTCTCATTTCACCTGTAACGTTTCTTTTTTTTCCGTCATTCAAGCAATACAACTTTCACCATTCTTAATTTTTCCCAATTATTATCAAGCATTATTCGTGCATTTAGTGGGAAGGTATCGATGACCTCATCATTATGTTAGAAAATCATAGTACAAACACCTCAATTTAGAAAATTCAGCAATATGAAATTTCAAACTCTTTTAAAACAAACATCCATAAAAGAAGAAGAAGATGAAATACATTTAAATATAAATAGAAAAGTTCATATATGTTGTGTGCTTTTTATTTACTCCGCATGAACAAAATACGAGACTAGGCTAGGTTGCATTGAATTGGCACATCTCTCCAACTTCCCACGAAAAACTCTTAAAAAACAAAATGAATGAGAAAAATCGTCACTGTACATCCGATTTGTTGCATGCAAAAATGAAAAAAAAAAGCTGCACAAGGGACAAAAAGGTCGTTGAGAAGCATGGCCTATCATTACTATCATTTTATTAATTATATCTTTTTAATTTCAAATGTAGAAATCGCGACGGATGTACACATGAGAGTCACATGACCTCTCTCTCTCTCTCTCTGCATAGAGCATAGAGGCCACGCCAAAATCAGCTAAAAATTTTGCCAATTCTAGCCAAAGGTTGCCCCTCTTGCACAGCTCTTTTTCTAACTTTCACTCTATTTTACGGTCTATGTAGTTTGTATATGTGACTACTAACTGTGACATTCCAGATTTTGACTCATTTTTTTTTAGATTTATAAAACGTGTAATTCGTCAGTACGCTTATAATAGAATTTCGCTCGGGAATTGATCACTCTCGGGTTCTTATTTTAAAAAAATAGAAATTTTGCTAGAATCACACTCGATCGAATTTGGCCGTTCTTTAGACCCTGAACTTGGCAGTCGATTTTCGGGAATTTCGGGACTAAATAAATTGGACGGTGTCGATATTATTGTGGTCAGCGTCGAAATTATCAGGAATAGTGAAAAAGTAAATTTTTGACCGGGTACGAATTTAGACTGGTAGACCTCCCTCGTAGTGTGTCTTGAGTTATTTTATTTTGGCCATTTGCCCTATATTATTAGTGGGATTTTTCGTGAACTATTAGATCATTTTCCGAATTTGAACCAAGATCGTTAGGTCAGTTTTTAGTTCGAACCGTACCCGTTGGATCGCATTTGAAAACAAAAATTAACTTTTTGTTCTCTCTCCTCTCTCCTCCGCGCGTGCTCTCTCTCTCTCTCTCTCTCTCTCTCCTCATTGCGTCTACCCCTCTTCTCTCTCTCTCTCTCTTTTTCCCCCCTGCAACGTCCCCTCAGACCTCTCTTCCCCATGCAAACTTTTTTTTCTCTCTCTGCCTCACGTCTCCCCTCTGCATGCCTGACAACCCCCCTCCCTTCTCTCTCTTCCTTTTTCCCATTCTTCTTCCTCTCCTCTTCTTCTTCCTTCTTCCTCCCTTGGCCCGATGGGATCTGCTCCTGCTTTTGCTCGCCCGAGCTCGTCGTCGCCCGACCCGTCACCGTCGACCGCCTCGCCGTCCGCCTCGTGCCACCGCGCGCTCCGACCAAGCTACGCCGTCTCCGCCCTGTCGCCGCCGGGCCCCACCCCACCGACTACTCTCCTCTCTCTCTCACTGTACTCGCACGCCGCTGCGAGCTCAACTCGCGCTGCCCGGCGCCGCCCCGCCGTCGTCCCAGTCGCCGCCGTCCGTCAGCCGCCGCCCCTGACCGGCCGTCCTCTCCCCTTCCCCTGTTCGCGCGAGCCGTGAGCTCGCCCCCGCCCCCGTGACCGCTGCCGGCCCAGCCATCCCCAGCGCCGCCACTCGCCGGCCCGCTCTACCATCGCCGCCGGTCCGCCGCCTCCCCCTCAGCCTCTACCTTCCTCTCTCTCTCTCTCTCTCTCTCTCTCTCTCTCTCTCTCTCTCTCACACCCTGGTTGTTCTCTCCCCCTCCAGCTCGTCGCCACCGCTGCTCATCACCGCCGCGCCGCCGTCGCTGCCGCGTCACTGCCGCCACCAGTCGCCGCTCCGGTCGACCAGCCAGCAAGCCCAGCCGGCCAACCGGCCAGCCACTACCGTGGCCGTGCCCACGCCTATGCCCGCGCCCGCGCCCACGCGTGTACCTAGTCGGCACTGTTCACCTAGGCCATTTTAGGCCCGAGCCAATTTTTCCTGGGCCAAAACTTGGTAAGCGACTTTCTAGACCTTACCTAGTATTTTGGGTATTTCATTGACTAGTCTCGGGTTAGAACGGCTAGGGCGTGCATTAATTTATTGATATTATGATTTAATTGTGCAATTTGAATTGAATTAAATAGTATGCTCGATTTGGGAAATTGTGCGTGACCGACTTGAACGTCAGGTTGGTGGATGAGGTGGCGACTGTGAATTTGAACTGAATGTTGGGTATGAGTGGTTTGATGCAATTTGGCATGAATTTGATTGAAATAAGTGGTGTGTACTTGACTGTGGGAAATTAGCCCGGAATGATCGGAGGGCTGCAGACTTGAGACGTGTTGACGGCGGTCCATGTGAAGACATGAACGGTCGATGGGCCAATTGGAATGCGAGCTTGAGACGTGTTGACGGTGGCCCATTAAAGGTGT